>OX465415.1:19759289-20407823 GCA_950005045.1 Agrotis exclamationis | reverse complement strand
AGTGTCTAAATCACTGTAAACATCAGACACGCGCAATCTCTTTTTAACTGACTTCAAAAAAAGGAGGAGGTTCTCAATTCGTCGGAATCTTTTTTTTTTTTTTTTTATGTATGTTCCCCGATTTCTCGAAGACGCCTGGACCGATTTGGAAAATTTTTCTTTCGTGTGAAAGGGTATACTTTCCAATTGGTCCCATGATCATCAGGTCAGGATCTGATGATGGAATCCCAGGGAAATCGAGGGCAACCTTCAAATTTTATAGGCACATAGTACCATTTTCATATATTTTCTAAAGCTGTTCAAGTATTTGCATCTGATAATCATCATCTCAGGTGGATGAGCTGATGATGGAAGGTACAACTCCTCAACGGCTTGGAGTAGGCATCGACTGATTTAGTTTGTGTTCGCATATCTCTGGAACTACAAGTCCGATTTAAGTTATTCTTTTTTTGTTGTACTAAGTATTGTTTAACTTACGGAATACTGCAAGTTTCATCAAAATCGGTTCAGTAGTTTTTGAGATAGGGAATTTTATTAGCTTATTATGCACTTGAGAGAGAATGATTTATTTGACAAGAATTTGAGTTGAATATTTAAACTAAAAAGAGTAAAATAAAAAACTTTTTCAAAAAAAAATGTAACCGCCTTCAAAAACAACCACAAAAAAGGGTAAAATAACCTACAAAATAACTTTTCTATCAGAAGTCGGTGGCAAAAAAAAACAATGAAATGAAAAAAAACAAAGGCACCGACTTCTGAAAGAAAAGTTATTTTGTAGGTTATTTTACCCTTTTTTGTGGTTGTTTTTGAAGGCGGTTACATTTTTTTTTGAAAAAGTTTTTAAGTGGCAATAAAGATTTGCTCTTATCCGAAACTGAAGAAACAGATGTATCAGAACTTGGAATTATTTTTCGTAATATGTGATTTGTAAGAGGTTTCAAATCGTCATCGGCCCAATCACTATCTGTATCAGCGGGGGGTTCTGGCGACTTCAAAACCAATGTGCATTTAAAATGAGACAGTGAGGTGCGCGCCACAGAAATACTATGAGCCTCTTCAGATTGAAATAAATGTTTGGATTGAATACCTGGTATATTTTTCAGCCCTTCCCATAGAACATCCAGCACGGCTATCTTTTCTTTAACTTCTTCCTTTGCTACAAATTTAAAAATGATGTTCTTAGAGAGACTGCGTGCTAAATCATAGAATTCTAGGGCACTGTTAACGATGGCTTTCCGAGATTTAACCGCGATCCACACTGATCTTTTGACACTTCCACCAATTCCATCAACGGCACCTTTTCCGTGTGAGGCAGCGAAAAAGTTCCATTCGAGGTGATCGAATCCATATTCTGCTTTAAGTGAATTCATACTTGCAATTACATATCGATTCTTAAATTGAGCGGCGCAATTGTCGCTGAAGATATACAAATATGTAATGTTATCAGAGACTGACTTGATATACTCAAATATTTTTTGCAGGAAGAGATGCACAGTATATTTATTGTGACTTAGTTTATCACTTACTATGACCAAAGAATGAAGTTTGTCGATAGTCCAAATACAACACGTGAAAAGCGTAACTTGTGCATGAGACCAATGTGCTGATTGTATTTCGTCTTGACTAATTAACGCGTAGTTTTCGGCAAAATCTATTTGTATGACAGCTTTCTCACTGGTCAGGCCTTCTTTTGCGTTTTGGAAGTAATCGGATTGTACATTTTTAACAAAAGAATGTAGCTTGAATTTACCAGTGCTGTCATGTAGTTCGTCTAGAGCTTCATTGAAAGGTTTGCTAATTACGATCTGTTTTGGTCTCTGATTCTGAAAGATCCAGGTCTTCCAATTAACATAGGGATTGGAATCTAGAGTAATGTCCCAAATGTTGGATTCTTTACATGCATCGCAACTACTGGACATGCAGTCTTCATTGTCGACACTACATGATATTTGTATCAGAAGCTCTTGGTGAGTTTTGGGAAAGTCTGTCGCATGTTTCGAAATAGCCAGAAGAAGATTAATATAATTTGAGTGTGTTGTACATACGCAAACATTATGAGAAGTATCATTAATTGGCAGAATGTGAGCTGGTCTCTCATTATAAAAAACAGTCTTGCCTATTGAAATTTCCGGATGAGTTTCTCTAAAAATTTCGAAGGGTTCTCGAATGCTCATTATCATTGTCCTTTTCTGAATCCTCATCTTTGTTCCTGTATTGGTCTTGACTGTTTTTACATCTTTTATGCCAGGCATTTGTCTGCTAATGTCATCTCTACTATAAAAATCACAAATCAGTTTTTTCCCTCCATCCGTTAACTTTCGAGGCGCTGCTTTAAGTGCGTCTTTTTTGTCAAATGATGCAATGTTGAATTCAGAAGCTATTTTTTTTACAACTTCCACTGCTTTGGTGGGACTGGCTGGTAAATTACGTTTTACTTTTGCCACAGCCTTCCCTAGTGTGCGAGGACTGCTGTATCTAGTAGATGTTTGACTAAGTTGTTCTTCCTTACGTCGCTTTCTAGTTGCCTGCATTCTTTCTTTGGATCTGATTCTAGCTAATATCTTCAAATCTACATCTGACTCCATGTTCATTTTCATTACTTCTCTCCGTTTGGCATCACCAGCCCTTTCCCGTTGGAGGTGTTCAGCGTGAAGCTCAGGATTGTCTTTTAATTCCCGCCTATATTTCTGCGAAGCAGTCTCCTTATGTTGCTCTGTTGTCATTTTAACCGATATTTCTGTAAAAAACACAAATTTAATATAGACACACATGTTAAATATAAATCACCAATTTTCTTCAGCATGTATTATTAATTAAGGTATACCAAAACAGCGAAATGTTAAATTAGTCACATAAAAACGTTACGTGAAAAAAAGTTGCACCCGCGATCTCACATTGGGATCGCGGGTGCAACCAATTTAAGTTATCATTTATTTTAACCTTACAATAATTGCACTCTTAAAAAGAAATAATTTAAGTTTGGTTTTGATTTCTTCTTACTTTTGCAAAGTTTCAAAACGTTAGCTCTTTATTTCTGAGAAAAAAGGAAACTTTTGTATGTTTTAGTCTCGCGGGTGCAACAGTTAACAGTGTATTCTAGCAGTCAATAATTCTTAATAAATAACAAAATATACTTACATTTTTTGGCACAGGAAGATAAATGAATATTGTCACTTCACGTTTAGCCGGTAAAACGTAACCTCAAACTGTCAATAACAACTGTTTCACGTCAGTGTTGCTAGTTATGATTGTACAGTTTATACCATTTCTTCGGATGGCATTTTTTCAAACGCGTCAAAAAAGAAGATATGGTATAAAATCAAATAAAAATAAATTAATTATTATATTTAGACTTTCTTCTTTGCACTAATAACAAAAAAAACAACTAATAGCCTGTTTGAAAAAATCATGTCAGTAATCATCTATAGCGGAATCGCCCATGACAAGGTAAAAGCTGAATTAATTAAGCAACTATCCATGTCCCGAGATCAAGGCATTCAACAGGCACTTTATTCTGAGGAACTTGGAGATCGTAAGCCCTCCCAATTTTTACGAGCGCTACGATTGCTCGCCGGATCGGACGTGCAGGACGAATTTTTATTTAGCATATGGTCGGGCCGCCTACCTACACAAGTAAAGGCGATTTTAGCCTCGCAGAGGAGTTTGAATTTAGATGAAGCAGCCGACATGGCCGACAAAATTTGTGAAGTGATGTCGATAAACACGCAACATGTAGCTAGTACTAATAAAAATAATGCCTCGTGCTCGAATTCAAACAATTTTGATGAAATTTTACAGAAAGTTGAGGAACGCGTCATGGCGTGCATACAAAATGGCGTCGTGCAACAATTAGCGAAACTGAGCATGGAGCCACGTGGTCGTGCACAACAAAGAAGTGGTAATACCAATCCTAGAAATCGATCTCGGAGCCGCCGCCGATCATATTCTCAGAGCCGGACTCCAGGTATGTGCTGGTATCATGATCCTTTTGGTGGAAAAGCGCGCAAGTGCACCGCGCCATGCCATTTTAAAGCGGGAAACGCTCCTGACAGTCAATAGAAGCGGCGTCTGACTGTCTGCAATCCACCAGCCGCCTATTTGTTCCTGACAGGAAAACCAAGGTCCAATTTTTAATAGACACTGGTTCGGACCTGTGCGTACTACCTAGAACATTCCTGAAATCGCACGCTAAGCCCACAGAATACCGTTTGGTGGCCGCAAACGGCACTGTCATACGAACGTATGGTTGTTTAAAGTTGCACCTGGACCTAGGACTACGCCGAGACTTCGCCTGGAATTTTGTGGTTGCGGACGTGGACAAGCCAATAATAGGCGCTGATTTTATGTCATTTTATAACTTACTCGTTGATTGCAGAAATAAGCGGTTACTGGATGGTGTCACTGACCTCTCTACACCTGGGCAGCCAACAACGGTTCAATGCCAGAGCATTAAGGCTATCCCCGGCACCACTGAATACCACGTGCTGCTCTCTCGGTACCCAACTTTAACTAAACCTGCTGGCATCCTAAAGGAGGTAAAACATTCAACCATTCATTATATCCACACCACGCCTGGACCGCCTGTCTTCTGTAGACCACGTCGACTCGCACCCGACCGTTTGAAAATAGCTAAACAACAATTTGAAGAAATGATATCTGATGGTACCGCTCGCAGATCTGATTCACCCTGGGCCTCAGCTCTGCACCTGGCTCCAAAAAAGGATGGATGGAGACCCTGTGGTGACTACCGAGCGCTAAATGCTCGCACGATTCCTGATCGGTATCCCATCAGACACATAGAAGATTATTCCTCGATGTTAGATGGTAGTTCTATTTATTCAACGCTGGATTTAGTCAAAACTTATAACCAGATACCGGTTTTTCAAGATGATATTCAGAAAACGGCGATTACGACTCCTTTCGGACTGTTTGAGTTCCCCTATATGTCATTTGGGTTAAGGAATGCAGCCCAATCATTTCAACGCTTCCTCGATGAAGTGTTGCGAGGCCTAGACTTTTGCTTTTCATATATTGATGACATCTTGGTGTTCTCCAGGAGCAAAGCAGAACACCTGGAACACCTGGAAAAACTTTTTGAACGTCTCAGTCAATATGGAATTCTTTTAAATGAAAGCAAGTGTTCTTTTGGTCAAGACGAGGTCACATTCCTCGGATACAGTGTGTCTGCCAAGGGTACACGTCCTCTGGACACCAAGATCAAAGCAATTCAGGATTTTCCGCTTCCAAAAACTGCCAAAGGCCTACGTCGTTTCTTGGGCATGCTAAATTTTTATAGGCGTTTCTTACCTCATGTTGCTGAAGCACAAGCGCCTCTGCACGATATGTTGTCTGGTCCACTCATCAAAGGTTCAACAGCCCTGACCTGGACCAAGGAACAAGCCAATGCGTTTGAGAATTGTAAAACCCAGCTATGCAATGCAACCATGCTTTCTCACCCAGTTCATGATGCACCACTCGCTTTAACTACTGACGCCTCTAACACTGCAATAGGAGCGGTCTTGCAGCAAGAAATCAATGGTGAATGGCAACCACTCGCTTTCTTTTCACAAAAACTGTCTAAATCACAAATAAAGTACAGCGCTTATGACAGGGAGTTGCTCGCCATCTACGAAAGCGTAAAACACTTTAAACATATGCTTGAAGGCCGTCATTTTGTCATTTTCACAGATCACAAGCCCATCACCTACGCATTTCAACAGAAAGACCGCAAGTGCAGTCCTCGCCAGTTCAACCATCTAGACTTCATCTCACAATTCACTACGGATATCCGGCACATCTCAGGTCAAGATAACCTGACTGCCGATACCCCCTCCAGAATTGAAGCCATCTCTACACTCGACCTGTCTACTCTGGTGCAAGCACAGAAAAAGGACCAGGAACTGAAGAATCTACTAGAAGGGAGTACTTCTTTAAACTTACGACTGGTTCCAATCCCAGGTACGAATTTTGAATTATTTTGTGACGTCACACAAGCCAAGCCACGGCCTTTTGTCCCGAGAGATCACCGAAAGACCATTTTCGACCAGCTACATGGTTTGAGCCATCCTGGGGCAACCGCTACTACAAAACTAGTCACTGAGAGGTTTGTCTGGCCCTCCGTGTGGAAGGACTGCCGTGCCTGGGTTCGAACCTGTGAAGATTGTCAGCGTAGCAAAGTTCAGCGTCATACATCTGCACCACTTGGACACTTTAACCTCACTGGCACCAGGTTTTCTCACATCCACATTGATCTAGTAGGACCTCTTCCACCTTCAAAAGGCTACAGATACTGTTTAACAGCCATTGATAGATACACCAGATGGCCTGAAGTTACACCTCTCGAGAATATGACTGCTGATACTGTCGCGAAGCTTTCTTCGAAACCTGGATCACTCGGTTTGGCTGCCCGGAAACCATTACAACTGATCAAGGGCGACAATTTACTTCCCAGTGAGCTGTGTGGTGCTCAACTGCGGCACACGACGGCTTACCACCCACAAGCCAATGGCATGGTGGAAAGGCTGCACCGAACGTTGAAAGCTGCCATCATGTCACACAACACCGCTTGCTGGTCTGACGTGCTACCTGCCATCTTACTCGGCATGAGGGCGTCATGGAAAGAAGACCTACAGTGCTCAGCTGCTGAACTAGTGTATGGTGAGACCTTGAGGATGCCTGGTGAGTTCTTCCATTCTAAGCCTAACACTCGATTACCACCAGAAGATTTCGTACACGACCTCAGACAACACATCTCTCGCATCAGACCTACACCTGCATCAAGGCATGGCACTAAGGCGATTTTTATTCATAAAGACCTAAAAGGTTCTGACTTCGTTTTTCTCCGCAAAGATGCTCTTCGAGGATCCCTAGAGGCACCATACACTGGTCCACACAAAGTCGCAGCAAAGACAGACAAAACAATCACTCTTCTCTTAAACAAAGGACCCGTGACCGTGTCTATCGACAGGGTTAAACCAGCCTACATATTGTCTGGAGATGAAGAGGACGCAAACCAAGCAAAGTCCAGCAAACAGACGGTCGACCCACCGATCAGGGTTACACGTTCGGGACGTCGTGTTAATTTTCCTAATTACTTCCAGGCTGGACCTTGATTCTCCCAGGGGGGTGATGTGGCATCGCACATCACACCACTACTTCGAGCGATGCGCAACACTACTCCCAGGCGCCAGCGGGGCGACAGCCGCGGCGAGGAGGCGAGAGGAAGCGTCGAGGCTCAGTCGGCCGGCGCCAGCGACAGTGCGACTCGAAACTCGTTCAGAGCCGCACGCTACACCTTCCTCCTCGTGACCGCGCCGTACAACGCACGCGTCTACGAGTCGTTCTCCATTCTCCATCAACTCAATTTTGCATTGTATTCAACCGGTGGGCGTTCATAAATCCACCATTGTAAATAGTGCTTTCAACTCAACCGAACTCAATACAAACTAATACCAGTACCTAGCCGTTACATTCCGTCCTCACCAAACATGAAGTGAACATAAAGTCTATTAAATAAACTTCGCGTTTTATTTTCCTTACAAAACTTTGAGCCAAAATGACTCACGAGCACGGTGGTGCTTACGTCGTGGCCGTATACAGACTTTATGACCGCTGTGCAATGCTAACGACATTTTGTTCGAACGAAAGAGAGAGATAACCGATGCTGTTTGTCATTTTTGTGTAAGCTAACCGCCAAACCTTTGATTTATCTTCTTATCTTACCACCGGGTAAGCGACAATGTACGGCGACATTCATTTGGATGATTTATCCTAAGCGCCTTCCATGATTGATTTGTTGACTAGGGAAAATAAAAATAAGCGCCAAATAAAGTCACGGAAATGAGGCCTAAATGTAATAAATGACATATATTTTATCCATATAAACTGCCCTAATATCCTAATCGAAAATTTGGTAAACAAATATTTAAGTAAAATTTGATTAATGTATTTTTTACAAAAAACTATTTACAGCCCAAACTACTTAACGTTCAAGTAAAGAAAAAAATATTCAAAGCCAAAATTGCTTATCTCACATTTTTGAAATCTTATTTTAATCCAACCACCTTAATACAAAATACACCAAAAATAACTGTAGTTTATGACGAAAAACTTAGTGATAGAACCTCAATCCCTTTACCGCCTAAGCGACAAAAAGTTTGTCCTAGAGCCACGAAACTTAAACCATTAGACGCAGAAAAAAAATGTGCGTGTGAACTGAGGGACCAAACTGGAATACGCAAAATAAAAATCGTAGGATTTAGTCGTAGACTTAAAACAATTGTAGAACAAATCTGGGAATTTGTAAAAAAATATATTAAAAACTACAGCCCTTAAAGTGTGGTCCCTCAGTCCTCACAGACTATCAGCCATATCTCGAAAAGTATTGAATAAATTAAGGTTTTGTGACTACAGACATTTAGTAAAGAAATTGTAAAGATATTTACTGAATAACAGATCACAAAGCATCAAAGGTAAAAAATATACAACGACTAAACTGTGGTCCCTCAATCCTCATAAGAAAAATAAATAGTTTAGTGAATATTACCTAGTAAATCTTTCTTTTTCCACATGAAGTTTTAGTAAGAGTCTTAAAACATTTTGTAAAAATGAAATGAAAAAAAATATCGACGCAATTTGCAGATAGCGAATAATAAAACTGGTCCCTCAATCCTCACCTCTACTGACATAAGTGCATGTATTAGCTGCTAGACGAGAGGATTATCAGAAAGTCTAGTGTACTTAACTTTTAGTAAAAAGTCTCTACTAAATAATAGGTACCTAAAATTGTGTATTTCTTACCTCTTAGCTGAGATAATATATTTTTTTAAATCTTATGACAATGGATAGAGTAGTGTGACCACACAATGAAACAAAATGTAGACAGTGCTATTATACTTTATTTAATATAGTATTAGACGAAACGAAAACAAGGATTATTTACAATTTAATGTTAGATATATTACATGTGGCGTATGTGTATTTTTTTTGTGGTAAATCGTCAGACTCGTACTGAATAAAATCCACGGTGCCCTTCAATAGCCCTTTACATTCCGGAGTCACGGTAATTCATAAATCCCGCGACCCCGGCAGGCTTTGGCCCTCTAAGGGGTGGCCCTTATTATGCTGACCCTCTTCGTGGAACACAACGCGTCGTCGAGCCGGGCGTGGTCCGTGGCGTATGTGTATTTAATAAAAAAGTGGTTTGCAAAATTAATTACTTAACCACTTATTATAATACTTTTGTCAGTACCTACATACAATAATTTTGAAGTATTGATCATCATAGCAAAAGAAACTATCGTTCTTATAATAGTGATATCGGTAGATAAAGGAAGATTATAATAAATAATACATAACTAAGTTTATTAGCAAGCTGATACCAAACTTGAAGTAACATTAAATTAAACTACCTTCATTTTTTATTGTACATTTAATGTGTATCAGCTCAGCGATTTTTACGTACGCATAGTGTTTATATGGATTAATAAAATAGAAAACTGAGAATAAGCTACACTTGACAACAACAATAGAAAACAAACATTAGACAAGGACATGACATGGACATGTGTCACTTGTGATGACCAACTTAGTTATAATTACGAGCTTTCAAAAATAATATCATTTGATTTGAATGGCACTGAAAGAAATTAACTTAAAAAAAACTACCATAACGGTAAACAACAAAATCATGGGCATCTGAATTCATTCCAGCATTAATTTCAGGGGGTGTTGGTCATTACCGATGTCACTGTTTTATGAATGAGCGTTTCTTTTGATATAATGATGAACATCTCAAAATGATTGAAAGTACTGATCAAAAAATATTCATTCATATCAAAAAATATTTATTCATAACATTTATTCATTACATTCATTAAGCTCCATCCAAAACTAAATTACTTAAATAAAAAGTAATTTGTTGATTTTGTAATCTACTTTTTATTAAATACACATACGCCAATATCTAACTTTAAATTAACCGTTCAACCTTGTTTTCGTTTCGTCTAATACTATATTAAATAAAGTATAATAGTACTGTCTACATTTTGTTTCATTGTGTGGTCACACTACTCTATCCATTGTTATATGATTTGAAAAAATATATTATCTCAGCTAAGGGGTAAGAAATACACAATTTTAGGTACCTGTTATTTAGTAGAGACTTTTTACTAAAAGTTAAGTACACTAGACTTTCAGATAATCCTCTCGTCTAGCAGCTAATACATGCACTTATGTCAGTAGAGGTGAGGATTGAGGGACCATTTTTATTATTCGCTATCTTCAAATTGCGTCGATATTTTTTTTTCATTTCTTTTTTACAAAATGTTTTAAGACTCTTACTAAAACTTCATGTGGAAAAAGAAAGATTTACTAGGTAATATTCACTAAACTATTTATTTTTCTTATGAGGATTGAGGGACCACAGTTTAGTCGTTATATATTTTTTACCTTTGATGCTTTGTGATCTGTTATTCAGTAAATATCTTTACAATTTCTTTACTAAATGTCTGTAGTCACAAAACCTTAATTTATCCAATACTTTTCAAGATATGGCTGATGGTCTGTGAGGACTGAGGGACCACACTTTAACGGCTGTTGTTTATTATATATTTGTTTACAAATTCCCAGATTTGTTCTACAATTGTTTTAAGTCTACGACTAAATCCTACGATTTTTATTTTGCGTATTCCAGTTTGGTCCCTCAGTTCACACGCACATGAAAAAAAAGCCGATTCTAACCATATATATAAATCGATTTCGCAAAAAATGTCGCTTATCCCCATTGGGCCGGAAGGCATCGATATAGAAAATGGACTGAGCCTGTGAGAGACAAGCTTAAATGTTAAGCTTATTGTCTTTTTCTATGTCATTGTGTATCTATGTCTTACAGGAATGAGATAAATGAACTAATAACTGTTATTTTCTCTCTTTCTAGACAGTATTGCCAATGTCATACAGATGATGCATAGTTCATTTTCTATGTCTATGTCGTAACCCTAATGCCACAGATTATTAAAATATGAACATATTATTAACTTCAACAAAATATAAATTTTTATATTAATTTCTTGATTCTCTCACCTTTTAAAAATATATTGAAGACCGTGCTAAGTTATATTTTTTATCTATATGTCGAAGAATCGATATCAGAAGGGGTCGCGATATCGGAAATAACACTCACAAAACCTTCGTTAACACTTTTAATTACTTGCTAACACTCACTGAATACAAAATAATCAAGGATGTCCGAGACATGGCTCCATTAAAAACTTAGGAACGCGGGAAGTTTATCGTGGACGACGTGGCGTGACCAAGATGTCTACACAGCTTGACGGACCGATTCAAAGTGTTCACTTCACTCAACCGTCCGTCCAAGTGGCCTACCCCACACAGGTTTGCCAACATATCTGTCAACGTCAGTACCTGTCAACGTCGAATACCTGATTAAACTTCCGAATCGATATTCGACTCGACTATTCGCTCGGTGTTGCCATTACTCCACGCTAAGCATCCCCAAGTGTAATAACTTGGCATTCCTAAACGTTATCTGTCAAATCTAACTTCATAGTTCCTCCAATGAGAGACAGATGGCGTTATTCTAAATTAACACTAATCAATAAAGATTCTAAATTGAGTTTCTGTTTTGATTCCACACTAACGAAAATAGATGGCGTTATTCTTAATTAACAATAATCCATAGAGATTCCAAATTGTGCTTCTGTTTTGATTCCTCGGCAATGACAATAGATGGCGTTATTCTGAATTATTGTGCTTCTGTGTTGATTCTGCGACACGGCCATTCTGACAATTCACACGTCCTCGTGTGTGACATCTGGAATGAGAGAAAATTCTCGAACAGTAACCATTCTAACCGTTCGGTCATTCCTGACCCAAATGGAAAAAGGTATTCTCATCAAAATAATTACAGGGTCAAATGAAAATCACAACAAACTCTTACTCTCAAAGCTGATATGTCGAACAACACCCATACTCATTCAAGTAATAGGAAACTCATCAAAATATTGCAGTGCTCATACTCTGACCTCCATCCGGTCTTCATCATCACACATTATAACCTCCATCGGGTCATAAGCATGAAATCAAACGACCTCCACCCGGTCTTCAACACAACACCATCAAGATAATCATTTAGAGCCTTTATCAAAATAATTCTTAAAGTAGGTTTGTTCAACATGTTACCTTATTTTTCCCATAACGTTACAGATTATAAATTCCATAAAGAAAAATATCACATGAACTACTCAAAGTCAAACACAAAAGACAACACAATTTAGACTGACCGAAAATCCCAGAGGAATCAAGTACCTTTGCAATTGTATCATCACAATGCAGCAATCTTATAATCAAAACAGTAGGAATCAAATTCGAGGCCTGTGGCTAACACAAGCCCCACCAACAAACCTCTGTTTGTTGCACACCGTTCACCATGAACGCACAATACACGACCTCCGACAGTGCCATTCGCACACCGCGCATCCATGGACACCAGGATGTCAAAAATTTTCGGAAATACGGACTGGCTACGAAATGGCTACTGGTACGGTCTGACCAGCCGATCTAAGATTCCACACTATCATTCAACTCAACACCTCTACTTAAAAATTGTACTTGAACCTCAGGTATTCTCCCTCAAATCCACAGCACTTAAACAGCACCATGCATCACTACTTACCCAGCAGTGTAATTCACTGAAGTACTTAACCAGTACTTAACATTGTAGCGCTTAACCAGCGTTACAAATCTTATCACTTACCCAGTGATAATAATAACGCTTAACCAGCAATATTAACCCACTAACGCTTAACCAGCGAAAGCACACATCATAACACGCACCAGCGATTCAACAGTTAGCTGCTGAATTTACGCTGGTTTTCGCTTAACCAGCTCAGCCAACGCAATCCGCTTAGCTAGCGATTACACTACTAACGCTTAACCAGCGATAGTCGACATAACTCGCTTAACCAGCGATTCAACAGCCAACGCCCAACCAGCGAAAGCACACATTATGACACGCTTAACCAGCGATTCAACAGTTAGCTGGTGAATTTACGTTGGCTTTCGCTTAACCAGCTCAGCCAACGCAATCCGCTTAACCAGCGATTACACTACTAACGCTTAACCAGCGATAGTCGACATAACTCGCTTTACCAGCGATTCAACAGCTAACGCTTAACCAGCGAAAGCCCATACTAACAGACTTAACCAGCGATTACACTACTAGCGCTTAACCAGCGATAGTCAACATAACTCGCTTAACCAGCGATAAAACAGCCAACGCTTAACCAGCGGAAGCCCACATCATAACACGCTTAACCAGCGAGTTAACAGCTAACGCTTAACCAGCGAAAGCCCAAGTTATCCGCTGAACCAGTGATTACACTACTAACGCTTAACCAGCGATAGTCAACACAACTCGCTTAACCAGCGATTCAACAGCTAACGCTTAACCAGCGAAAGCCCAAGTAATCCGCTTAACCAGCGATTACACTACTAACACTTAACCAGCGATAGTCAATATAACTCGCTTAACCAGCGATAAAACAGCCAACGCTTAACCAGCGATAGCCAACATAGAGAACACAAGGACCAGAGTCGTAAACAAAATGAAAATTGCTCACCGGATAGGGTCTCAGCCGACGCGCTCAGGAGGCACAGGTCAACCTTCTCCTCATTAACAGGCTTCGACGCCCCGGAGTTGACTGCTCCTCTCACTGCGCCACGGCAGGTAAAACACTTCAGAGGCTTCACAGCACTATTCGCTTTGAACCGCTTTTCAGGAACATCTCGGTCATCGCTGGGTAGCTTTCTCTTCATAAAAGAAACCGCATGCAGCCCTTGTTGTAGCTGGCCACGTGTCTGGATATCCCACTGAAACACAAAACAGTCCACGACAGAATATTGTTTCACTCGGTCATTCCTAACCAAACTCTAGATTCAGTTCGTCGGCGAAAATAAGGAAATTCCAGAACTTTACTGTATCATTAAATCCTTCAATTAAATGAAACATCGAGAAAAGGTTATTGAAAATACAACAATAACTACCCTAGGCCACTAACAATTACCCTAGGCCACTAATAACTACCCTAGGCCACTAACAACCCTAGGCCACTAACAACTACCCTAGACCACTAACAACTACCCAAGGCCACTAACAACCCTAGGCAACTAATAAATATCCTAGGCCACTAACAACTACCCTAGGCCACTAACAACTACCCTAGGCCACAAACAACCCTAGGCCACTAACAACTACCCTAGGCCACTCACAACTACCCTAGGCCACTAACAATTACCCTAAGCAACTAATAACTGGGGTGCTAAGACAGGAAACCTCCACGTGCGCCCGTAGACTGGAGTTCCCTCTCGGATACGTCCGTGGGGAAGACCAGTTTTTCGGGCCGGTGCACCCTGGGATGCGGGCAAAGACTTCCTTAGGCACTGTGTGCCTAAGGGGTCTCTTTGCCCGTATGCGAATAGCCTGTCGGGTGGACGCTCCAACGCGTGTCCCTCTGATTAGCAGAGGGCACAGCGGCGGAGCGGGCTTGCGGACGGTGAGTAATGGGTAGCTCGCCGTCCGACCAAGGACCAAGCCCGGGTCGGTGGCGCGTCGTGTCGTGTTTCGCGCGTGCCTTCGCGGAGTTGTCAGCAAACTGACGGGGCCCCTTATGGGGCCAAATGCCTGCTGGGGTCGCGGGTTTTTCTTAACACAGGATACCGTGGCCCCGGAACGTAAAGGGCATCCGAAGGAACACGGTTGGATTTTAGTCAGTAAGAGTCTGACAGTCCCTTCCGCCCCACCCAGGGCGGGAGGACTCATTTGATGATTTTACCACCTAAAAAAAAAAAAAAAAAAGCAACTAATAACTATCCTAGGCCACTAACATCTACCCTAGGCCACTAACAACTATCCTAGGCCATGTACCACAGTCGTTCGAATCAACCTTCACACAACTCTACATTCGTCTACTGACATCCTATAAAGTTGCCGCTGCACTGAGCTGGCCTGTAGTCACTCGTGCAGTAGACAAAACGGTAAAGAAAAACTTAGGAAATTCTTTAAGCGTTTGCAAAGCCTAGACTTGTCAGACCCGTTATGTCCGTCACGATAACAGTTAAATCCAATTGAAATGAGTTGTCACTATTATGCCTCACTGAATTTACACAAAGGACTTTCGTTAACTTAAACAGCTCAGTTGCCATGCAAACATGTCGGCATGTTTACAGAAAAACCCTGAATTAATCGTGACCTCACTTTGCTAATAATTGTCGGGCAAAACATGAACAAAATTTCAAGAGGATGATCACCCGTTAATCACTACACAACATAAAATCTGTTCTGGACTGAATACTCGTGTCTGACCTATACCAGTCTTAACAACAACATTACAAACACGTTTACCACAAAATTTCGATGCAAAACTTTCTTTAACCAACGAGCATTCAGCCTGCCTGATAGTGGTTGCACAACTCAGACATCGACGCGTCGCGTCGCACCGTGCCGTCGACTGATCCGCTGCCACAGCCGCCACCACTGCTCGTACAGCGCACGGCTATGTGACCTGGCTTGCCACATTTGAAGCACACCAAGGTCTTCGATGCCGGCTGCTGCGTCACTTGGCTCGATAATGCTGTAGGTGTTGTAGGTCTTCCCTTCGTGTCCATCAGCTTACTTCTTAAATTCGGTCCATGTCATCCCAGGAAACGACACGGTAGATAGCCAGGTAGAAACTCCTCCCTTCAAGGCGCGGCTTATAGCGACCATAAGCGGGGCGCCATGTCGATCTTGGTCCATCAAGCACATCTCTGCAGTCGTCACTAAAGCACATGCATCCACATTTTGTTTCTCAGGATCGAAATCCGGTAAACAAAAGCCATTTTCCGACGTAATAGGTGTTTTCACGGCTTGAATCAGTGTCAGAAAATTGCGGTTCTGTTTTTCCAACAAACACATCCATTTTTCATCACTATAGTCTTTATTTCGAACACGTGGGTCGTCGTGGTCCATATCCCACTTCTGATGTCGAAGAATCGTTATCAGAAGGGTCGCGATATCGGAAATAACACTCACAAAACCTTCGTTAACACTTTTAATTACTTGCTAACACTCACTGAATACAAAATAACCAAGGATGTCCGAGATATGGCTCGATTAAAAACTTAGGAACGCGGGAAGTTTATCGAGGACGACGTGGCGTGACCAAGATGTCTACACAGCTTGACGGACCGATTCAAAGTGTTCACTTCACTCAACTGTCCGTCCAAGTGGCCTACCCCACACAGGTTTGCCAACATATCTGTCAACGTCAGTACCTGTCAACGTCGAATACCTGATTAAACTTCCGAATCGATATTCGACTCGACTATTTGCTCGGTGTTGCCATTACTCCACGCTAAGCATCCCCAAGTGTAATAACTTGGCATTCCTAAACGTTATCTGTCAAATCTAACTTCGCAGTTCCTCCAATGAGAGACAGATGGCGTTATTCTAAATTAACACTAATCGATAAAGATTCTAAATTGAGTTTCTGTTTTGATTCCACACTAACGATAATAGATGGCGTTATTCTTAATTAACAATAATCCATAGAGATTCCAAATTGTGCTTCTGTTTTGATTCCTCGGCAATGACAATAGATGGCGTTATTCTGAATTATTGTGCTTCTGTGTTGATTCTGCGACATATACGAATGAAATGATATAAATGTTTCATCAAGTGTCGTTTTGTTAGATTTTACTAGTCCAAGCATGTTTGCCGAGTGGCCATTGTTCTTTATACTGACTAAACGTCAAACACCCCGTTCAAGCACACCGCGAGGTGAAAAATTAAACTGACTAATATTTAATCTGCCCCGTTCACGGTCGTCCGCTGGTATAAGTTTTCGCCTGACTGGGATAAATTTTAGCGACCTTTTTACCGCGCTAAATTTTATCCTGCTGTCAGATTGACATTGAGTTTTGTTGTTAATGCTCGATTCGCGCTGTAAAAACGAATATTTTTAATTTAGAGACTACTGTTCGGTACTTTTGTATATGTACGCACAAATACTACGTATTTTTCTTTTTCATTCCTTTTAAATCGATTAATACTTAATCGACTAGCATATTCCAATTGGGCCATGCCTAAAACGAAACGCTAAATAAAAAGCAGCGCGCAACACGTAAACGGAACGTGTCTATCTTTTTCTCTTCTCAACAAGTAAAACCACACGTTTGGCTAAGCGCTCGCTCCGGTAGCTTGAGCCTATAAAACCAAATATCCGAAATTTCCCAAGTGATCAGAATCAAAAAAGGACAAAAAAAATACGTGTATCGACTCCAGCCTATGCGGGTTGCTAGTGCTACAGTCATCATCGAAGGACAGGGGCCCCTGAGGAAGATCGCTGCTTCATACCAGGTCAGTCCCAAACTTACGGTCTATGCTAGATCTTCATTTATTCGACAACTACTTAATTCATCGTCTCGGTGAATATTATTTGTGGATCATGGATATAATTAATATTACACCGGCAAATTGATTTTTCATATTCCGGCCCATTTTTACTGTGTAATAATTTCGAGATCACAAGTTAAATATTAACTTTACGGAGATTACAATAAAAATATTCGGACTCTTGAGTTGAATTGAATGGGGATGGCAACTCAAAGTTATTCGTAGATGACGCTGCGATCGTTGGACCCATAATGTCAGATTACTGTATAGCTTGTACAATTTTCCATATTTAATATGGAAAATTATTCGTCAATGCAAGTGCATATACTAAAACTAGAACTAAGACGCCGCGGTGCATTTACAAGAGGAAGAAAAAGTGATTTGGTTGAGAGGCTAGAAATTTAATTCTACTACATTAAACACACATTTACTTGTAGTTAGGATTTAAAATTGTAATTTTTAAGTAGGTATTACATGTGAGGACACGGTGGAGCATACGGTACAAGACTGCCCCGCTTGGGCAGAGCACCGCCGTGTCCTCTCGGCGGCGATAGGCGGAGACCTCTCGCGCCCGGCATTGGTCGAGGCCATGCTGCGGGGCGAGACTGAGTGGGAGGCGGTCGCCTCTTTCTGCGAAGCAGTCATGCTCGTGAAGGAGGAGGCGGGCCGCGTGAGGGAGAGTACAGCGTCCTCCCTCCACCCCAGCCGCAGTGGTAGACGCCCACGGCGTCGGACGTCGGCAGACGATCTCCGGCCACCGTAGTCGCGGGCATGCGGGCGGCGAGTAAAGGGCAACTCGTCACCCGACCATGGACCATGCTCGGGTCGACGGCGCGTTGTGTTCCACGCGCGCCTCAAAGAGTGTCAGCATGATGACGGGGCCCCCCCTCTAGAGGGCCAAAGCCTGCCGGGGTCGCGGGACTTATCTCATTACCGTGACTCCGGGACATAAAGGGCTATTGAAGGACACCGTGGATTTTAGTCAGTACAAGTCTGACAGTCCCTCCCGCCCTGCCCAGGGTGGGAGGACTCATTTGATGATTTTACCACGCAAAAAAAAAAGGTATTACATGTGCTAGCCTCTACAAAGGGGTACACTACGATAATACGAAAAACTTTATTCCGAAATTCATAAATACGAATTTCAAAATACCGATTTTCATAATTCCAAATGGTTCAAAATTACTAATAGGTATAACAACTCCGATTGATCATTATTTCAATTTTCATAATTCAGAAATTTCAATATTCCTAACGTTTATAATTACTATTTTCAAAATACCGAGTTTCAATAGACCGAATATCTAAAATTCCGACTTATTAATTTTCCGAAACATCAAAAACACGAATTCCGATTATTAAAATTCCGATGTCTCTTGAATAAGAATATTTTCTTTTCAATTACAATAATTTGTTTTATAAAAAAAAATTGAATAAATAAAATAATTTATTTTTGAGTTACGTATTTTCATTCATAATATTAAAAAAATCCCTGTGAGAAGAACGAAACCTGCCCGAGTCGGGGTGCCCCAAGACACACTTTGCTCGCTTTTGCATCCTGAGTTATATTACAACTAAGGTGGTTCAACGGAGCCCCGCTTCGCGGGGGGTTTACCCTTGTTTGTTAGAACAACGTTTCGTCGAAAATCACTCCGACTAATTTTAGTTACAATAAAGTCGTTTCGTAGAATTATTCATTTCACCGAATAATTAATTGGTAAATTTTTATTTAGCATGTTTATTTATTAGAAATATTTTTATTTGACCGAATTTTCAAATGCACTAATTTTACTTAAACTAATGTTTCACTAGACCACTCGTAATAATGATTTAGTCGAAATAACGTATCGAATATTCAGTTAATTAATAATTCGTTTCCTTTCATTGTCTATAAATAAAACGGGGCGCCGTCGACCTACCTTGTTTATTTAATTATGACAAGTCTTCATTTCTACATAATATTGTTTCTTTTGCTGTGCCCGACAGGGTCCACGATTGTTTCTTGTTTCTTTTGAAAAATGTCTACCACCTAAGCCTACATTGTGGAATGCAATAAAGATTTGAGTATTGAGTAGCTTGGTAGGTAGTAATCGGCAATTTGACTAAGGATGCAAGGGCGAGCGTATATTATTGATTACTATCTACCAAGGTAGCTCGACGGAGCCCCGTTTCGAGGGGTTCCTATTTCTGTTTGCAAGGTTTAAAGTAACCTAACCTGTCCGAGTCGGGGTGCCCCAAGTCCTGAGCTCGCTTCGCTCGCTCTTGCATCCTTAGTTCAATTTTTGATTACCACCTACCAAGGTAGACCGACGGAACAAATATTTACAATGTTTTCTTTTCTGCATTACATTACACCAATCGAATATTCGATAAACTAATGTTATATAACCTGAACATTACATCAAACGAACATTATACCTTTTGATCAATAGCGCAAATGTTGTTACCGCAAAAAAGTGTTCGATGAAATGAAAATTATGTTAATCGAAATTATACAAATTGAATATTTTCTTAAACGTTGTTCGAATTAGTAACATTCGATCAAAAGTTGTTATACCAAACAAAAGTGAACCATCGCGGGGCTCCTATTTCTGTAAGCAAAGTTTAAAGTAACCTAACCTGTCCGAGTCGGGGTGTCCCCAGTCCCGAGCTCGCCTCGCTCGCTCTTGCATCCTTGGATAATTTGTTGACTAACACCTACCAAGGTACATCGACGGAGCCCCGCTTCGCGGGGCTCCTATTTCTGTGAGCAAGGTTTAAAGTAACCTAACACCTACACACAAAGTTTAAAGTAAACTAACCTGTCTGAGTCGGGGTGCCCCAAAACCCGAGCTCGCTTCGCTGGCTCTTGGATCCTAAGTTCCCCTAATAACAATAACAATCCTAAAGGCAAACAGTCAAAGTCCAGAGGCTACGCCTCGCCACTCCGCGCCTACACAGGCTTAAATAACACTCTAGGAGTACGGTAGACAAAACTACGTGGAGCCGGATTTGCAGCAATTCGTTTCTCTTACTGACTTTGTAGAATGAGAAACGAAATTCCAATTTTCAATATTCCGAAAAAATCATTTATTCGGAATATTGGAAATCGGAATTTCGATTTTCGGAATGAGAATGCATCGAGCATTACATTTTTCGAATAAGTAAAAATCGGAAAACGAAGAAATCGGAAATACGACTTTCGGTTAAATAAATTTCGTGATTCTTAATAATAGATATTAAAACGACAGTGATATAAATAAATCGAAAATACTTGATTTACACTTTTATTTGGGCAGAGTTTTCCCTTACAATTATTATTATAAACTGAACAACCAAAATCATCGCTCCTGGCTTTTATATAACTCACTGGCTGGCGGCTACCCCACCCCCCCGACTCAACATTTGGCGGGGATGGCTCACGTGGTAGGGAAGTGACGTAGCGGCTTGGCGTGGCGAGCTTGACAGCCGGCTTGACATGTCGGGCTTGACATGTCGGGCTTGACAGTCGGCTTGGCTTGGCTTGGCTTGGCTTGGCTTGGCATGGCTTGGCTTGGCATGGCTTGGCTTGGAATGGCTTGGCTTGGCATGGCTTGGCTTGGCATGGCTTGGCTTGGCATGGCTTGGCATGGCTTAGCATGGCTTGGCATGGCTTGGCTTGGCATGGCATGGCATGGCTTGGCATGGCATGGCTTGGCTTGGCTTGGCTTGGCATGGCTTGCTAGCGACATCTGGCGTTACAATCGGCCATCCTGTAACAATTGCTCCCGCAATGGGAACAACAAAACAGTGATTACAAGTCAGCTCAGAACAAATGGCATATCGAGGAAATGAACTATCTAGCCCTCAAGAAGATCTACGAGATCTTTGATTTCCTACTGTTCATCCACGCTACTGGCGCTATCGTATATAGAAGCAACGCTACGATATGGTCGTAGGTAATAAATCAGCAGATACTAGGCCTGTAAACTTCTTGTATCCTCTAAGACATTTTATACTTCTTAGTTTATGGCTATCATAAATCATTAGGTAATGATAACATATGGACCAGAATATTGATCATCTAACTTAGAATTAATCTTATTGCAGCAAGGAGTCTGAGCCTGGCAACAAAGTACGTAATCGCCTTTTTTGCAAATCGTACTATTTTTACGCCTTGTATCACAATTACGTTTCAATTTCTTGCTAGCTGTTCTAATTCGATTGGTAGCCCTATTGCGTCTATATTGCACTAACTCAGAAACCCGACCAGGGATGGAGGCATCACATACAGATCTACCTACACGAGCAAATATTAACTCGTATAACTTATAGCCTGTTGTATCAATAGCAGTATTATTAATACCCCATATGTCATTATTTTGGTAGACTATTGTCCCAACTAAGAGGTTCCGTGGCTCTCAACGCATCGAAAATTGTGCAATTAGTGCGTTCTGCCTGCCCATTAGACCTAGGCCACGCAATAGCTGTTAACATGTGTTTAACTGTTTTTCTGTTGCGAACTTCTTAAAGTATCTTCTCGTAAAGGCCTTACCATGATCGGAAACTACGTGATCTGGGGAACTGAATAAACCTTAGTTTAAACCTGGACTATAAAGTTCAGGCTTATCTGCAGAACCATGGTTTAAATTTCTCCATATTACAAAATATAGATTAAACGTGGACCTTAGTACCGTCATTTGAACCGTTGTCTAAACAATTACATCATAAAAACAACAAAACAATGAAAAAGTTACTGAAACTTTGACAGCTACGACTTTACCATGGTTTATCACCAAACCACGATCCGTAATAACGTATAAGTAAACCGTAGTTTTACGAGATTTAAACCTGGGTCTTTAGTTAAACCCTTTTTTTTTTAATAAGACGGTAATTGTCTCTACAGAATTGACAATACGTGTAGGCTCAGAAACAACGAATTTAGAGAAACAATCTGTCAGAACTAACATTTATTGGTACCCTTTTTAATTTTACTAAAAGGGCCCAAATTATCGATGTCTACCATTTTTTCATCGGTTCAGATGGTTTAGAGATTCGATGCAGTTTGCCTTCTTTGCTACCGTATTCTCTTTTACCGTACGCACAATGTAAACACGACGTCACATATTTCCTTATGAATTGGGTCATTTTTAGAAACTAGAAATCATTTTTTTTTAAGAAGTTCTGAGCATAATTTTAATCCTCTAATGTAATGGCCAATATCGTCATGATGCATTTGTAATATTTTCTACGCGCGAAATTTGGCATAACTAATCGGGTATCGTAAAGCGTTTTACGAGACAGCCTACCGTCAATTATATAATTATTTACAATATCACTATCTGTGCACCCGCTTCACAATAAATCAATAATACTTTGCACTTCACGAAACCAATAGTTTACTTCTAAACGGAACACATTAACGGCATCTATCGGATTCCTGCTCAAGGCGTCGATATGCTTTATGCGCTCACCCGGTCTATAGTCAACAGTAATTTCATAGTCTTGAATTAAAAGTCACCAGACGGCAATGCATGATCACGTTAGTCATTGTATAGCGAACTGCACTACAATCCGTAATTACACGGACATTTTTACTCAACACAAATACGAAAACTTCGTAATACGCTGTGAAAAACACTTTCTTCCCGACTCGTAACGCAACTAAAATACAAGACAGGGCTCAAACTACCGTCTATCCGTATTTGTAAAAGAATACCTGCTACGGTAACGTGCATGCATTCGTGTGAATTTCCAACTAAGATCATATATCGCTATCACCGGTTTATCACTTTTTTTTTCTTCACCATACCCACATATTATTTTTATTTTTATAATTTTTGTTTTTGCTAGTTCGGTAAGCGGATGAGCCATTATTGCAAAATTATGGAAGAACTTCCTAAAGTCACTACATAGACCAATAAACTGACGCACTTTGTGTATGTTAATCGGAACGGGAAATTGAGACACGGCTGCGAACTTAAATTCGCCCGGTTCAATGCCATGAACATGATAATTGTTAAACTAAGTAAGAAATCCTGTTTTGTAGAAATGAACATTTGCCCACATGTACCTATTTAATTTAAAATTCCGCGTTTGACCCCTACCATTTGACGACATTATTGGAGTTATTTTTATTTAATGATTTACTTTAAAATTACTTAACTATCTATGAACTTGAACTTAAGCGCATAAAAACTGAGGGAGCGCTATATGTATCTTTAGGATGGATGCTGAGTTTATGGATACCGTTGGACTAGATTAAGACTGGTGAAGTAGTTCTTACCAGTTTAGTTTACTTATCGATAATAGCTAATGGATATCTATCGCGGATAATTAATGCATTTAGGGCTCTGTAATCGACACATATGCAACTATTTCCGTTCTTCCTCATAACTAAACAATAGGAGAAGCATACTCCGATTCGGGTTCTTTTATAATACCTGCTTCTAATGGCTCACTAATTTTGACTCTAACAATCTCTTGATCGTGATGTGCTAATCTATAAGGCCTACGTGTACTTAATGCGAATTTGGACTAAATCTGTACATTCCCAACTCCTTAGTATAGCTAGAAAAGCAGTTTTATACCGAGATAATAAACTAATTAATTGATTACAATCAGATTTGCTTATCGGGCCTACCCTAGTTTTGTCAAGGTCTATACCCCACCAATGGCATATTATGATTATCGACACACGAGGCACTCAATTATAAAACACATTTGGCTAATGGCATTTTGCAAATATTGGCATGGCATAACTGACCTGGCTATTTATGCATGATTCCTGGCAGCTCTCGGCGCGAAGTAGGACGAATCCTTTCTTCTATGTGATGTCCTTGGATCCGCTATGACGACTTTGAGGTAGCATTCATTTCCACAGAGAAGCGTTGCTGGTAGCTAGAAGAATACTTCTTGAAACTCGATCAAACGAACGGAATTAACGATGCGGCACGGTGTTTTTTCCGATGGATGAGGGTAGGGACTTCGTGTTCCAGATCATTGAATGATTTTTCAACTTCTTGTGCAAGGAGACTTTTCAATATTTTCCTTGCGGGTGGTGTGCATTGCCTTTCTTCGTTTTTATTTTCAGATATCTGGCTTACCAAAGCAGAATCTTCGTCCTCCAGACAAGACGAACGTCGAGGTTATTGTGTAGCAGAGCGTCGTTTCATCGTAGGTTTTTTTATCACACTTCTGAGTAAAACGACAGTGATATAAATAAATCGAAAATACTTGATTTACACTTTTATTTGGGCAGAGTTTTCCCTTACAATTATTATTATAAACTGAACAACCAAAATCATCGCTCCTGGCTTTTATATAACTCACTGGCTGGCGGCTACCCCACCCCCCCGACTCAACATTTGGCGGGGATGGCTCACGTGGTAGGGAAGTGACGTAGCGGCTTGGCGTGGCGAGCTTGACAGCCGGCTTGACATGTCGGGCTTGACATGTCGGGCTTGACAGTCGGCTTGGCTTGGCTTGGCTTGGCTTGGCTTGGCATGGCTTGGCTTGGCATGGCTTGGCTTGGAATGGCTTGGCTTGGCATGGCTTGGCTTGGCATGGCTTGGCTTGGCATGGCTTGGCATGGCTTAGCATGGCTTGGCATGGCTTGGCTTGGCATGGCATGGCATGGCTTGGCATGGCATGGCTTGGCTTGGCTTGGCTTGGCATGGCTTGCTAGCGACATCTGGCGTTACAATATTGTAACTTTTAGGTACTATGGTATTCGGAGTTTTGAAAATCGGAATATCGAAATTCGGAATAAAATATTTCGGTGTATTTGGGTAATCCCTCTACAAAGAATATAGTACTGCTTCTGAAATTCTAAAATGAGAAAAATGTCATCAAGTTTTGTGTTTGTCTTCTTCATCTAATTTTACATCTATTTTATAGATTGGAGCAATATGATAAGAATTTCCTAACACCACAACTATCACAAATCTCGGTCCCGGTGATAATTCTTCCACCAGACGAACCATTTCATGATATAAAGAGCGATGCAATACTTAAACTCCAATAGAAAAGTAGATATTATTTTGAAAGGTGTATTCGATTGTTTAGTTATGGTACGAGTATAATCATAGAATTTCATTAATAAATTCAACTAACGGCCTGTCCCGGCTTCGCAAGGGTAGATATTTTTTTATTATATGGCTTTTCCTTATTGATCATACAATTTTTGTTCTCACAGCAGTCACAGCAGCTACCCATTATTTCTTGATAGTGTGAATTGTCGGAAATTTGTATGTTCCATCATTTTTACAGCCTATTACACAACATCTAGTCATTTTACATCAATAAAAGCGTTTTTTTTTTCAGAAAATTTCTTTTGATTTGACAGTTCTTTTGGGACCATATTGTCACTTGTCACTTTGACACTTGCCTTCCCATTGTTACTTGTTTGATAAACTGAGCTGTCAATTGTATTTGACAGGTAACATTGACAGAAACCTATGACTCCTTTCAGCGAACCCTCGCTAGTTTAATTATCCGGCGACTCAAACGCACCCCAGGGGTGCGTTTAAGTAAGCCGGCTATCGCCGGATAAAAATTAAACTAGCGAGGGTTCGCTGAACGGAGTCATAGGTTTCTATCAATTTAGCTGTGAAATTCAATTGACAGCTCAGTTTATCAAACAAAATAATAACAATTTCAATTCAACTTAATAGTCCGAATATTTTTATTATAATCTCCGTAAAGTAAAGAATTAACTTGTGATCTCGAAATTATTACACAGTCAAAATGGACCGGAACATGAAAAATCAATTTGCCGGTGTAATATTTATTATATCCATGATCCACAAATAATATTCACCGAGACAATGAATTAAGTACTCTAAATAAAAACTTTTTCAAAAAAAAATTAAACCGCTTTCAAAAACAACCACAAAAAACCGGCCAAGTGCGAGTTGGACTCGCCCATGAAGGGTTCCGTAGTAGCAAGCATAGATTAGGGATATAATTATATTGAGATTAGTCGGTAATATACACAAACAATAAAAATAACTTTGTTTTTCATAGTGTTTGTATGAATGGCAAAGTTAAATTTGCGGTTTTTGAAAACGTACTATATCTCAAAAACTGCTAACTATATCTCATCCAAACCAATTTTCCTTGGAAGTTTTTGTTGAAGTCTACATTATGTATTTTTTTTTAGTTTTATCATTCTCTTATTTTAGAAGTTACAGGGGGGGACACACTTTTTACCACTTTGGAAATGTCTCTCGCGCAAACTGTTCAGTTTAGAAAAAAATGATGTTAGTAACCTCAATTTCATTTTTAAAGACCTATTCATAGATACCCCACACGTATGGGTTTGGCTAAAAAAAATTATTGAGTTTCAATTCTAAGTATGGGGGGTACCCCCAAAATTTGTTTTGTTTTTATTTTTGGGTAAAAATCCTAATGTGGTTCACATAATACATCTACTTACAAAGTTTCAACAGGATAGCTTTCATACTTTCGAAGAAAAGTGGCTGTGACATACGGACGGACAGACAGACAGACAGACAGACAGACATGACGAATCTATAAGGGTTCCGTTTTTGCCATTTGGCTACGGAACCCTAAAAAGGGTAAAATAACCTACAAAATAACTTTTCTTTCGGAAGTCGGTGGATCTGTTTTTTTTATTTCGTTGTCTTTTTTGCCACCGACTTCCGAGAGAATATTTTCCGGTAGTAGGTGGATGCAGGATAATGTCACGTACCTCCTTAGCGTAGTTATGTTCGAGTTGCTGTATTACCAAATTGAATTTCGTGCTGTCTGTCGTGATTCCAGACGTTTCGAATTGGGCTTCTACCTGCGAAAACCACACCTCCGGATCGTCAGCCCAAAATGGCGGCAGCTTGACGGCGACGCGGTCGACAGTAGACACCGCGCCCGCGTTGCAATCTTGAAAATCTTCCTTCGACATTATGTTACGTGTACGTGGCGCGTGGCGGGGTCGGTTACAATAAATTATTCGCCTACTACTCTACTCGTCGCGGGTCACCACTTTGGTGAGGACGGAATGAAACGGCTAGGTACTGGTATTAGTTTGTATTGAGTTCGGTTGAGTTGAAAGCACTATTTACAATGGTGGATTTATGAACGCGCACCGGTTGAATACAATGCAAAATGGAGTTGATGGAGAATGGAGAACGACTCGTAGACGCGTGCGTTGTACGGCGCGGTTGCGAGGAGGAAGGTGTATCGTGCGGCTCTGAACGAGTTTCGAGTCGCACTGTCGCTGGCGCCGGCCGACTGAGCCTCGACGCTTCCTCTCGCCCCTTCGCCGCGGCTGTCGCCCCGCTGGCGCCTGGGAGTAGTGTTGCGCATCGCTCGAAGTAGTGGTGTGATGTGCGATGCCACACATGTTTTAGTTTTTCAGTGCTTTTGTTTGTTTGTTGGCTAGTATATACGGCTGAGAAACATGATCAAGGGTTCGAATCCAAGGTTGGGCCAGCAACGAGTTATTGGTTTTTTGGATGAATTCTCTGCAACAGCCAAGAGTTAATCCTGTGCCTGATCTGATCCTTCTTTATCATGGTTAAATCATCCAAGGAGTCCTCCCAGGGCGGTACCTACGGGAAGGACTGTCAGACTTATACTGACTAAATTCATCAGTGATCCTTCAATAGCCCTTTACGCTCCAGGGTCACGATCACTTGATTAGACAGTCCCGCGACCCCGGCAGGCTTTGGCCCTCTACGACCAAGGCCCCCTAGCCTTGGTCGCGGGACTAACGAATACCGTGACTCCGAAAAGTAAACAGCTGTTGAAGGACACCGTGGATTTTAGTCAGTACAAGTCTGCACCCACACTGGGCCCGCACGGTGGATTATGGCCCGCTCCCTCTCTCAGAGAGGAGGCCTGTGTCCCAGCAGTGGCAACATTCATAGGCTGATGATGATGATGATGAAGTCTGACAGTCCCTCCTGCCCTGCCCTGGGTGGGAGAACTCATTTTATGAATTTACTTTCAAATTGCCGGCAGCTCTTTGACGCGCGCGTGGAACACGAAGCGTTACGCGCCTACGGTGACCGATCGGAAATCACCTCGCAACTTCCGATGCCATAGGCATCTCTCGCAGCGGTTAGGTTGTGAGGTGGAAGCTGTTCTCTCCCTCACGGTACCCGATACCTTCTTTGCTAACATGACAGCTTCGTAGAAGGAGGCGACCGCTTCCCATTCTGTTTCGCCCCGCAGCATGGCCTCGACCATTGTCTGGCGCCAGAGATTTATGTCGCCTCCGTGAGGATATAGCGGTGCTATGCCCAAGCGGATCAGTCCTGCACCGAATGCTCCTCCGTGTCCTCCGTGCGGTCCCCGCAGTGGTGACACCCAGGTGTTTCTTCTTCCCAATCAGAACCACAGGAACCTCCCGAAACTTCCATGTCCGTTGAAGACCTGTGTCAGGCAGAAGGTGAGGACGCCGTGACGCCTCTCCAGCAACTCCTCGCATGCCAGAGGGTCATAGCTATCAGAATGATCCGAGGATACCGCACGATCGCCGGCGAATCAGCCAACCTTCTTGCCGGATCGCTGCCCTAGGATCTAGAGGCGACAGCCCTCCTGCGCGTTTATCAGAGGCGCGCGGAGGCGCATCGCCGGCGGAATCCCCGCTGCCTCGACAAGTCCAGAGTGAGAGTCCAGAGAATCAGAGGTTCGGCGCGATCTCAGGGCAGTATGGAGGGAAAGACTGTCGCAACCGAGGTTCGGGCACGCCGCAACTGCGGCGGTAAGACCCCTCTTTGAGGAGTGGCTGGATAGGCCTCACGGCATCCTCACCTACCGCTTGACGCAGGTCCTCACCGGACACGGATGTTTCGGGAGGTACCTGTGTCTGATGAGGAAGGAGGAAACGCCTGGGTGTCACCACTGTGTTCCCGCAAGCGCCTACCGAAATTCTAATAGCTATAAGAGTTTAGTTAAGGTCACATAGATTGTAGCTAATTGATTTCATTTATAAGCCTTTTATTAGACCGATTACCTTCAAAAATGTAAATTATCAATATATTGCACGATCACATCAAGCAACGTCGTTTTTTTTCATTATTCCCGAAACTATACCTGGATCAATCCCGTTCATGGTCCCTATCGAGCCTGGATGTGGAGATATTTGAAGAATATTAACTCCAATCAGCAAATTTAATAAAAGGATTGAAGAGAATTGGTGGACATCGAGTAACATAGTCGACGCCAGGTGTGGCCGTTGAATTCTACTGCGTCATTCAAAGGATTTTTTGGAATTTACGTGGTCTGGACACATCATTAGCTAATAAAAAGCGTATTTATCAAATTAGTGTTCCCAACACTCTATTTAACAGGTATAGTTAGTATAAGTCAGCCGTTTATAGCCAGGTTAGTACGAAATACCTATTGTCATTTTTCTTTGTTCTGTGAGTGATTACAAATTGTAATACAATTATTAACTAATCAGTAATTATTGTTCATTCATTTAGTTATTTACACATTGTTAAAGAGTGGTTCTTTGTAGTAACTGCATTATTTTGCTTTACGATGTAATAATTTTACAGTTATTGAGATAGTTACGTAATCACATTAGTGAGCACAGGATAGGCGATAGGAGTCATTGCTATTAGTGTTATTATTAAAGTTCAGTACAACTTAAATGCGTATAGTTTATTATTAATTCTATATTGTTATTAAATTAAATTCACTATAGTTAGTGTATTTTAATCTTGTACGTATTTCAGGCTGCATCATTGTTATTTTAATATAATCGTTGCTTTACGTTTATTTATATACATTCCAGGTTGATTACACCAGCTTTCGCAATGCCAGAGGATAAGGAATTATATAAGGATAATAAAGATCTTGTACGGAAACGAGCTAGTTGCAAGGGAAAGGTGACAATGTTCTCAAACTATTTAAATACTTTGAATCCTTCTTCCTTGAGCCCTGCTGAGGTAAGTGAGTTGCAATTACGTTTTACGAGACTCGAGGCATTGTATGCTCAATATGATGAGGTGCAATTGATGCTGGAGTGTAGTACTGATAACTTGGATGGTCAGATGTCGGAACGCGAGGAGTTTGAATCTCTTTATTACAAAACCCTGTCTAAAGGTCAACAAATGTTGGATGAAAATAGGAAAGGAGGTTCAAATGATTCCTGTGACGTAATGTCGCGTTCTAGCAATCATAAGTTTGTTAAATTACCGACTATTCAGTTGCCGAAATTCAGTGGTTCATACACAAACTGGTTAGAGTTTCACGACACATTTATTAGTCTCATCCATTCAAATGAGGATATGGATGAAATCAACAAATTTCATTATCTGAGATCATCCCTGGAGGGGTCTGCTGCTGTGGTAATCAACTCAATCCAGTTTTCTTCTGCAAATTATTCGGTAGCATGGAATCTTCTATGCGAGAGGTTTGACAACAAACACCTGCTAATCCAACATCATGTTTCTGCATTATTTCAAATCGACACCCTTCAAAAGGAGTCGTCAGTTAATTTAAAAGGTTTACTTGACGTTGTTAATAAAAATATACGTGCCCTAGAATCCTTAGATGAACCCGTTAAATATTGGGATACCTTACTCATTTATATTATAACACACAAATTAGATAGCAAAACTTATCGTGAATGGGGTGAGTATAAGGGCCGCTTGGACAAGAATTCCAAAGTAACATTTGATATATTTATTACTTTTATTAAAAACCGTGCTGAGATATTAGAGACGTTCGAGTTAGAAGCTACGAGTACGAATACTAAACACTCACACACAGGTAAAACTTCACAGAAGGTTAGGTCAATGTTGGTACAGGATTCTAATAAAAATAATTCAGGTGAAAGTGCAAGTAAACAGGATGATAGTGGTTCAACAAAGCCTAAGAATTGTATTAAGTGTAACGGTGACCATAAATTAATTTGTTGTCCTCAGTTTTTATCGTTGAGCAATGAAGCTCGTTTGCAGTTATTACCTAAATATAAACTTTGTTACAATTGTTTTAGTGTTGGACATTATGCAAATAATTGCAAAAAGCCAGGTTGTAAAATATACCACCGTAAACACAACACTATTGTTCACGTTGACAAATCATTGAAGTCAGACGCAAGTGGTACTTCTGCGAGCCGTGTTGTTGTTGACACGAACGGCATCGGCAGTGCGACTGTCTCCACTCAGCCCACAACTATGGGTATAGGTACCGGTGTGTCGCTGTCCGCGAGTGTTGAACACGGTGACGTGTTATTGTCCACTGCACTCGTCAAGGTCATGAGTATCAATGGTCAGCAGTATGTCGCTCGTACGGTTCTGGACAGCGGCAGTACGTCATGTCTCATGACTGAGAGGTTATACCACCAGCTAGGTTTGACTGCCAAGACTGTAAACAATTCTATTATAGGTATCAATAACTCATCATCTTTTATTAATAAAATGTGTTCCGTATCAATTAAATCATTAAATAATAATTTTACTACCAATATTAATTGTTTTATTCTCCCATCTATTACAGATAAGATTCCAAGTAAACATGTTAACTTGTTAAAAATTAAGATTCCGTCTGATGTTTGTCTTGCAGATCCCAACTTTAACTCACCGGCGCCTGTCGATATGTTGTTGGGTGCTGACATCTTTTGAGATTTATTGGAATCTCAACGAATTAAGTTGGATGATGGGCAACCAATTCTTTATGAGACTAAATTGGGTTGGTTGGTCTCCGGCCCAATTAATAGTTGTTTGCCTTCTAAAGTTTTAAAATGTAATTTTATAAAGGTGCGTTCAGACTGCGATGACGAATTAAATTTTAATGTTGATCAACAACTCACTAAGTTTTGGCAACTGGAAGAGGTATGTACTACGTCTTCGTATTCATCAGAAGAGAAGCTATGCGAGGAGCATTTTATGAAAAACACTACTCGTTTGGCAATGGACAATTTTGTGTAAGGATTCCTTTAAAATGTTCCCCGGACAATTTAGGCGAATCTTTGTCAAGAGCCAAACATTGTTTTGCTTCACTGGAACGTAGATTCAAATCCAAAACTCAGTTTTGCAATATGTACAAAGACTTCATGTTGGAATATGAAACTTTGGGTCATATGTCTAGATGTAAAACTATTGATGATCAAGCGTTTTACATTCCGCATCACGGAGTTCTGCGCGAAAGCAGCACCACAACTAAGTTAAGGGTGGTTTTTAATGCAAGTAGCTTAACCAATACTGGTATTTCTATTAATAATATCCAGATGATTGGACCCGTGGTACAGGACGATCTTTTATCGATCCTGTTGCGTTTTAGACAACATAAGTATATCCTAGCTGCTGATGTTGAAAAAATGTACCGGCAGATAGTTGTTCATCCAAATGATAGGTATCTTCAACAAATAGTTTGGCGCAATAATCCGTCAACTCCATTACAAGCTTATCAGCTTAATACCGTGACCTACGGAACGGCCAGCGCTCCTTACCTAGCAACCCGGTGTCTTCGGCAGTTGGGGCTAGAGTGTGTTGATAAGGAGGTTGGTGACGTCATTCTTCACGACTTTTACGTGGATGACTTGCTCACCGGAGGAGATGACATCAATAAGGTCAAGGAGTTGCGTCATAAAGTTACTTCAACTCTCGCTTCAGCGCAGATGAATCTAAGAAAGTGGAAGTCAAATGACGCACAATTGGTAATTGGTTCTGACTTTCCCCAGTCTTCACTAGATTTGAATGTTGGTGGATTTGAGTCAACCAAAACCTTAGGTCTAGGTTGGCAGCCATTGTCAGATTATCTTTGTTTCCCAATTAGTCAGTTAGTTGACTTTAATAACACAAAACGTGAGATGCTTTCGATTATTGCCCAAGTTTTTGACCCGTTTGGATTATTAGCTCCGTGTGTAATTGTTATGAAGATGCTACTTCAAAAGTTATGGTTGAAAAAATTGTCTTGGGATGAACAGCTATCTCCGGACATCATTAAGCTTTTTAACGAAATGATTATTAAATGTTATGAAAAATATTTAGTTTTAATTCCGCTACAAAAATCCAGGCTTCATGCAGGATGCAGTCCCACCCTCCCGCCCTCATGCATATGCACATGAAGCAAAGGTCCCACCCTCCCGCCCACATACATATGCATACGTGCAAGAAAAATGGAAAAAACATGCCATGCAATCAAACCTATACTCGACACGTGTTTCGCCCCTCCACGGGGCATCCTCAGGAGATGTTGACTCGACAAGCGCTCGGCCTCGAATGAACCAGATTGACAGCTATCGCCTCTTTATACACCGTGACTTTTTAGTCGTCTTACAACGGCAGCCCAGTTCATGTATCCAATGACTAGAACACGTTTATAATAAAAAAATAGGTATTTAAGAGATTTGAATTTTTTTTTAATAATTTTTTAATTCATTATTATGACGCAAGGAGTAGTTAAAAACACCCTTGTCTCATAGAAAATGGAGATGGAATGATCTGCCTGACTATTGCGCTGGGTAGGTATACTCTACAGCTTGATATGTTAACATTTTCATATTTCTAATGTACCTATTTATTAATAATAAAAATATTTTTTAACGATTAAAAAAAAAACTAAACTCGCCTAGGTGTATTTTAGGTCGGGGACATTACGTGGACCACTTTTGTAAGACGACTAAAAAGTCACGGTGTATAGCGTCGTGATGACGCAATAACAACGTTCGATACAAACGTCACAAAGACGTCTGTATCGATCTACCTGTAATCATACTTAAAAGAGGTGATGTAATTAAGTTTGTTTGTTCATTCAACAGTATATAGTTATTATTATTATTATGTTTGGAGATTTCTAACTGCTCCAACACACACAACCGGAAACCCTTATCACAAACATGGAGAATATTATACGTGTTATTGTCGCTCAAGGAATGGCCGGTATCGATTAAATGTTTTGCAAAGTAACGCCTGATTCTATAATCGAAATGATTATTAATTTACCTAAATTAAATGAAATTCATATTCCACGTCGAGTTTTAATTGATTGTTACGAGTTTTTAGAATTTCACATTTTTACTGACGCGTCTGAACGCGCCTACGGCGCTTGCCTGTATGTGCGAAGCGTTGATAAGCAGGGACAGGTTTTAGTGCGTTTATTGTTAGCCAAAGCCAGAGTGGCGCCACTCAACCCAACGACCATACCGAGACTTGAGCTGTGCGGTGCACTTGTGGGTGTTCGCCTCTTTGAAAAGGTTTTTTTCAGCATTACGAGTCAGCGCTCGTCGCACTTTCTTTTGGACTGACTCCACTATTGTTTTAGGGTGGCTAAAAATGTTACCAAATAAATTACAGCCGTTCGTTCGTAACAGGGTTGCCGAGATTTTAGACAAGACTGGTGGCTGTGAGTGGAGACATGTTCCAACTGACCAAAACCCTGCTGATTATTTGTCTCGTGGATTAGACATTAATGTTTTATCTAGTTTAAACGATTGGTGGTCCGGTCCTAGTTTTTTAATGAATGACATTTCTTACTGGCCTTCTAAATTAATGAATTTTAACAACGAAAGTTTGCCTGAAATTAAATTAGATGTCACCTTGCATGTTTTATCTAAAAATAATTTTGATGAATTGATTAATTTTACACGATTTTCAAACTTCTTACGACTTCAACGAACAGTCGCCTATGTTTTACGTTTTATTGACGCATGTAAAAAACAACCTTTTCGCGGTCCTCTTTCTGTGCATGAACTAGAAAGGGCTTTAAACCTTATTATACGTTTATCTCAAAGGCAATCTTTTAAAGATTATAAATTACTTCTTAATAATAAACCATTACCTAAGAAAAGTGAATTAAATAAATATAACGTTTTTCTAGACGAAAATAGTGTAATGCGAATTCGAGGTAGACTAGAACATTCTGATGTTCCTTATAATAAAAGGCACCCGATTCTTATTCAATCTAGTCATCATTTTTCTAAATTACTTTTTAATCATGAGCATAAAAGATTGTTTCACGCTGGACCCCAGTTATTGTTGGCGTCTATGCGAGAGACGTACTGGCCCATTCGAGGCCGCAATTTAGCTAGGATGTGCTGTAAACAATGTGTTCGATGTTGCCGATTTAGAGGTAAAACTGTATATCCTATAATGGGAGATTTACCACAGCAGCGACTTCTAGCAGGTTTTCCTTTTGAAAATATAGGCTTGGACTATGCAGGCCCTATTCAGTCAGCTGTTCGTCAAGGCCGTGGCTGTAAATTAAAAGTTTGCATTGCCATTTTCGTTTGCTTTTCTACAAAATCAATTCATCTTGAATTAGTCGGTGATTTAACAAGCAATACTTTCATTTTAGCGTTAAGGAGATTCATCTCACGCAGAGGAAAGCCGAGAAATATCTACTCGGACAATGGCACCTCATTTGTTGGTGCATCTAATGACCTTTCTAGGTTTCTTAAGGCGAGTTGCGATTCGCTGTCCGAGGAGATGGCTAAGGAGGGAATTAACTTCCACTTTATTCCTGCATATTCTCCTCATTTCGCTGGCCTTGCGGAGGCTGGTGTAAAATCAACCAAGCATCATCTAGTCAGAGTGCTGGGCCTTTGTAACCTTACATACGAAGAGCTATATACCATGATGGTGCAGGTTGAAGCTATATTGAACTCCAGACCACTGACGCCGTTATCATCAAACCCCGAGGATCTGACGCCACTCACACCCGGACACTTTTTGATTGGACGTCCCATGATATCACTGCCGTCACCTGATTATCGAGACCAGTCCATCAATTCTCTAAAACGTTTTCAGCGTATTGAGCTTCTCCGACAGCATTTTTGGAGTAGATGGAGTAAAGAATACGTCTCGGAGCTCCAACTTCGCATGAAATGGCGAGCATGCAAGGGCTCCTTGAAGCTAAATTCTTTGGTCCTGTTAAAGGAAGACAACCTCCCCCCACTCAAGTGGAAAATGGGTCGGATCGTTGCTACATATCCAGGAGCAGACGGAGTAGTCAGAGTCGCAGACGTCAAGACATCTAGTGGTCTGTTACGCAGATCATTCAGCAAGATTTGTCCGTTGCCTATATATCCGGAGTCTGAAGATTCTTAGTGGTTGAAAGACCAGCTTTCAACGCCCGGGGGTATGTTCCCGCAAGCGCCTACCGAAATTCTAATAGCTATAAGAGTTTAGTTAAGGTCACATAGATTGTAGCTAATTGATTTCATTTATAAGCCTTTTATTAGACCGATTACCTTCAAAAATGTAAATTATCAATATATTGCACGATCACATCAAGCAACGTCGTTTTTTTTCATTATATTGTGGCTTCGTCCTCGAGATTAGCATAATACCATGTAGTTACGCCTACTAGTACATGCCATTCCACACTATTTTGAGAGTATTTGATTTGATTTTTTTTTTTTTGTTTTGTGGGTAGTTGTAGTCTACTTGGATACAGCTCTCGCAATTCGTGTCATTCGCTTTTTAGTGCTCCGCCGTTCCACACGAGCTCGTTCGAAAAAAGTTATTATAAAAATGTGATAGTGTAGTGTTATTGTTAAAATTAAAATAATCCATAAAAGAAAAAGTGTGATCGTTTAATAACGAAAAATTAGAAGAACACGTGGCGTTGATCGCGTGATCGTCATTACACGGAAGACTACGAGTTTTCGTCAACAGGTTTGCTCACCATCACAAGGTATGTTTTCTTTTTTCCATCCTATAATATGAGTCTGTACCTAAAGACACATTTTATATTCTTTCTATTTTTAAATTAATGATCTGTTAGATCCATTAATATGAAAACGGACGATACTTATATACGTCTTGTTTAGTTTTTAAATACAAAAGAATATCATAAATACCTGTGGTTTTCCTTTTGCTCAAGAAATTAGTGCTACCGACACTAATAAGGGCCAGAATAATCTAAGAATAATGTATAGGCCTATGATAATTGCATTTACCTACCTTACAGTTGGTAATTCAAGCACAAACCATTTTTTTGCCCGCTTATATAGAGCATGCAAATATCTTTACATTATTGCTTACATAATGTTTTCTTTATAGTTTTATACCAATGTTGGCAAAGTGTTTCTTAAAATTTAATTATTATAAAAATACTTCACAATTTCATACTTTTAAGATGTTGTTATTCCTAATTAGGGAATAATAGTCTGCGGACAGTATCTGCTTGCATTGAGATTGTTCCGTTCTGTTATTTTTTCAACTACATATACCTAAGTATGCTTTATCACAACTTGGGACCGTAACTTAAAATATAATATTGATTTGCATAAATTGGGACTGTTATATGGTGTTTGATTAAAATTGTTTGCGGACAGTACGTGTTATCATAACTGGAGACTGTCTCTTACAATCGAATATTAAATAACATTGCACGGCTACAGGTGACCTTGTCTCCTTTTACACAATGCAATGGTCAGGTCAGACCTACATCAGCCCTATAAATCTAATGCAGTCACTTTCCAGCCCAAGGAGCAGTACATTGGGACTGTGGTATGGTGCTTGATAAATGTGTTTGCGGACAGTACTTGTTATCACAACTTGGGACTGTCTCTTACAATCAAAAATCGACTCGTATTGTAAGGCTAAGCTACAGAAGACTTGATGTCTCATTTTACACAATAAAAGGACCATGTCAGACTTATATCTGCTTTAAAAATCTAATGCAGTCACTTTCCAGCCCAACGAGCAGTACATTGGGACTGTTTCATGGCGCTTGGTAAAATTGTTTGCGGGCAGTACTTGTTATTACAACTTGGGACTGTCTCTTACAAAATTGTTTGCGGGCAGTACTTGTTATTACAACTTGGGACTGTCTCTTACAATATAATACTGACTTGCAAGGCTACAGGGGACGTAATGTCCCCTTTTTACACAATCTAACGGTCATATCAGACCTATATCAGCCATAAAAATCTGATGCAGTCACTTTCCAGCCCAACGAGCAGTACATTGGGACTGTTGCATGGTGCTTGGTGAAATTGTTTGCGGACAGTACGTGTTATCAAAACTGGGGACTGTCTCTTACAATCAAATTGTTTGCGGACAGTACGTGTTATCAAAACTGGGGACTGTCTCTTACAATCAAATATTGACTCGCATTGTCAGACTTCAGGGGACTTTGTCTCCTTTCTTAGAGGGAGAATATAATAAAATTATAAAACAATGAAATTGTTACATCAGACCTATATCAGCCATATCAACGATTCTCCTGATCAACAAACAGATGTAGACTTCACGCAGTCTGAAGTGGACCAGGAACCAGATCCAATCCTTTAAATTTAAGGTTTTGACCTGCACCAAGGATGAAACAGCTTGTGGACATCGACTGCCAATCAGCTAGCCAGCTCGTCCAAGCAGCCTCAGCATCAACAGCAGCGGTGAAACTACAGACCAAACCAGGTGAACCAGGTGAAAGCCTGCTGTTCGATTGTCTTGCTTTTATAAAGAATGCTTGATGATCAATCAGGATCCAAAGATCCTTTCTAAAAGAGTTAAAAACTCCCTTTTTTTTGTCGGACATAAATTCACGCAATACCTGCGAGTATTCGGAAATAATTCTTTTCAAAAAGAGCTCATTTAATTGAAGCCATCGATAAATGGTTATCATTAGGAGCTACTTCCGGATATGTATAGCTGACCTTGGCCAATAATTGTCAAAAATCTTTTAATACTAAAGTACAACTAAATGCGTCTTAGCTAGATGCGTCTTAACTTAAACAAGCGGTTTCCCGCGGTTTCAACCCCATTGTTACTATTGGTCAAGACAATACATGCTACAAGCATGTATTGTCATATTAGCATGATATTAGCATAATAGTCTTCTTAGATAAATAGATATAATCTATTTTTATTCAACACGGAAAGGGTTTTTACAATTCGAACCCGTATTTCCCTGAGATTGACACGTTCAATCAAATAAACTCTTCAGGTTTCTAATATTACATACCTAAATATATATTTAAAAATATTACATGAATATAGAATTAAAATCTGTGAATAGACTTATTGATACTAACCACTTTTCATTGGAAGACTCGAAAACAGTACTAAAACTGATATCAAGAGTTAAGTTCTATTGACATAAAGGATAACATTGATAAACTGGATAGAAAATATCTCCGGTTCCATTTGAACATTCTATTTTTGAATTTAATACCTTACCTTTCGCCCAAAATACTGCTCCGTTTTGTATTCACAAAGGTAATGAAACCAGTCATGAAAATATTTTAGGTGAACACTTATATTTAAAATGAATATTTAGACGTCATTAGCTTTATGGATGAGGATTATCTCTCTTGCAGATTTATATGACCACTTTCATAAAAATCTGTAAGTAACCAAAGATCTCCCCACGAGCCTTGGTTTTATCATACTCAGGGAAAAAGGTAATTTCATTCCTTTTCCACTTTTGCAAATATCTTTTTTTTTTTTTTTTTTTTTTTTTTTTTTTTTAGGGTGGCAAAATCATCAAATGAGTCCTCCCGCCCTGGGTGGGGCGGAAGGGACTGTCAGACTCTTACTGACTAAAATCCACCCGTGTTCCTTCGGATGCCCTTTACGTTCCGGGGCCACGGTATCCTGGATTAAGAAAAAATCCGCGACCCCGGCAGGCATTTGGCCCCATAAGGGGCCCCGTCGGTGACGCGTGAAACACGACACGCCACCGACCCGGGCTTGGTCCCTGGTCGGACGGCGAGCTTACCCATTACTCACCGTCCGCAAGCCCGCTCCGCTGCTGTGCCCTCTGCTAATCAGAGGGACACGCATTGGAGCTTCCACCCGACAGGCTATTTGCATACGGGCAAAGAAACCCCCTTAGGCACACAGTGCCTAAGGAAGAGTTTTTGCCCGCATCCCAGGGCGCACCGGCCCGAAAAACTGGTCTTCCCCCCGGACGTATCCGAGAGGGAACTCCAGTCCACGGACGCACGTGGAGGTTACCTGTCTTAGCACCCCTTTGCAAATATCTAGGATATGTTTTAGATACGAGAATGTTTAAGTTCACACTACCAAAAAATAAAATAAACAAAATAAATTTTAAAAAATCACAAAAAGAAAAATCTTATTCAATGCAAGGTTAAAGACTTATGCACATTTTATTGATATCTTAGTACTTGCCTGCCCAGCTGCGAAGTACATGTATGACAGGCTGTAATTATACAAAATTTGAAGATTGGAATTAACGATTGAAAAAAAACTGAATAGTGGAATCAAGCTAACAAGCATTCTGTTTGTAAAATTAAAGGAGATAAGTATGATCTTGAATCTCAACAACGGGGGAGGGAATGTGTGTGGTGATGAGAGAGGTATCAATTATAGGGATCTGGAAATAATGGCTGCTTATAATATAAGCCTTAAAATATTTGCCAAGATAATTCTTCAGATTAACAATATTGTATCTGTTATATACATGTTATCTAGTTACATTTGACATAACTTTAGCAACGGTACTAACATAAAAATGTTTATGTTTTTCGCTTTATTTATTCATTCTTCTGAGAACTTTGAAGCATATCAGGAGTTAAGATGTATCCATTCAAATGTTGAGTGCAACTTGTAAACTATGTCTTTGTAAAAATTGTAATAATATTGATAATCCCACAAACATAGATTTATTCGCTAGCCGATTAAATAATATTAAATATCCAAGATATATTTCCTGGCATAGAAATCCGAATGCTGTAAATGGTTTACAATTTCTTGTTCAGAGTTTTTATTTTCATGCAGTTAATTCTTTACTATGATATAAAAACAGTCTGACTATGCCAAGGTTTCAATGGTTGACCCACACTGGTCAACATAGCCGTGGTTATTTAAAGAATTTGTGGTGTCTAAAAATCGTCATAATTATCGGGTAACTAAAAATTTATTTTTTATCTACTGATTTCAGTCGGCGCCACAGGTGCAACACCATTACCTCAGTGGCAGGGAACTCATTCGCGAGGTGATGACAACAAGAGGTATCCCACCGTCATCTATAAAACGATGCGATAAAGGGTGGTTCATTAATTATTTATTTATAACATGTTTGAGGTATCAATTCCAAATATTATGAAATTCTTTGAATATATAATAATAGTGCCCAATAAGGGACCTTAAATTCAAACCGCTCTGCTCGTAAGTTTAATTACTAAAGAAAACATTCCCAGGAATGAAAACATTAAAAATTCTTTAAAAGGTTTTTAGTTCCGAACCCTCTCTGTCTGTGAACAGCCTTGAGATGTTTTTGGTACTTAATCTTGATAAATGATACCCAGAAGAACATTTATGACTTTAAAAAAAAAAAAAAAAGAAAGATATAAATTGTATTAAAATTAAAAAAAAAAAAGTATTGCTACCCAGCTAGCCCCAGTCACTATATAAGTATACATAGGATGCAAATAAGCATTATAATAAATAAAAATGACTACTAATGAAAGGTATGGGACCTTTCATTATTAAAGTTAAAATTCCCGTTCTTATAAACAGTCCTAGAATTAGATCATATCAACTGCTAGTTATTCCAGGTTTTGATTAAGAAATTTGCCCTTGCACAGCTGCACAAGCTATACAGAAACAGCTACCTTAAAGTTATTGACCTTATTAACCTTAAATTCTCAAGCCTCGTATTTCATCCAACTATATTTTACGATTCATATCTCTAAAAATCTACATGGTATTATGCTAATCTCGAGGACGAAGCCACAATATAATTAAGGATTAAACGAACTTACCTGTAAGTGAAGTTCTATCCTGATTATATGAAGGCTTCGTCCGAAGAGATTAGCAACCCTCCCACCCGGTAGAGACCGAACGAGTTCGGTGTACCCCTATCAATCGTAAAATATGAAGTTAATAACGGGTTAGACTCTAAACTAAATGACACGAATTGCGAGAGCTGTATCCAAGTAGACTACAACTACCCACAAAACAAAAAAAAAAAAAATCAAATACTCTCAAAATAGTGTGGAATGGCATGTACTAGTAGGCGTAACTACATGGTATTATGCTAATCTCTTCGGACGAAGCCTTCATATAATCAGGATAAAACTTCACTTACAGGTAAGTTCGTTTAATCCTTAATTATTCCCGAAACTATACCTGGATCAATCCCGTTCACACTGCGAGGATCGCCCGGAGGACACGGTGGAGCATACGGTGCAGAACTGCCCCGCTTGGGCAGAGCACCGCCGTGTCCTCACGCAGGCGATAGGCGACGACCTCTCGCACCCGGCATTGGTCGCGTACATGCTGCGGGGCGAGACAGAATGGAAAGCGGTCGCCTCCTTCTGCGAAGCAATCATGCTCGCGAAGAAGGAGGCGGGACGTGCGAGGGAGACGACAGCGTCCACCCCTCACCCACGCCACAGTGGTAGACGCCCACGGCGACGGACGTCGCGGGACGATCTCCGGCCACCGTAGGCGCGGGCATGCAGGCGTCGAGTAATGGGCGACTCACTGCCCGACCATGGCCCATGTCCGGGTCGACGGCACGTTGTGTTCCACCCGCGCCTGAAAGAGTGTCAGCATAATAACGGGTTCCCCCCTTTAGAGGGCCAAAGCCTGCCGGGGTCGCGGGATACACGTATACTGAGACCGGTACATAAAAGGCTACTGAAGGACACCGTGGATTTTAGTCAGTACGAGTCTTCAGACAGTCCTTCGACAGTCCTTCTCGCTCTACCCTGGGTGGGAGGACTCATTAGATGATTTTACCACGTAAAAAAGCCACTACTCAAAAAGAGGTCTTGCGTTTTGTCATACCTAAGAGGTAGTCCATGAGTATGAATTGCAGCATGGATGTATAACTATCAAGACTAACTTACTGTTAATAACTATTGTTTTGTATTATTCTTTAAAATGAAGACAAAGAAAAAGAGAGATTGAGCATAATATCTTTTTTTTTATATCCGCATCTTAGTAATGTCTGTTTAAAAACTTAAAAAGGTCTTATCTACGTATTCAAGTGTGGATGTATAATTTTATAAGAATTAAACACAATGTGCTTTCGCGTTGCTTATAAAAGTGCTAATTATATTTCTTATTGATAAGGAACTTATTACAGTTTCCTTGTTCATTTCTCATTAACTAATAGCCGGTTATATCATATTGGCTGGACTTGATGAACAGAAAAGTCACAGGTATGCTCTTTTTCTTCAATAGAAATAAAACGAATGGTGCACTTTAATCATGTAGGTTGGAACTCAACCACTGAGTTGTTTTCATTTAATATGTTTTTTCCTGTTAGTGAATTCGGGACTATTTGAGGGTACCTAAGCGACACTAAATTGTGTTAGGAGTGTGATTTATTTAAAATAACAATGCCATTTCGTAGAGACCTAATCAAAAGCTAAATGGGTAAATTTTGAAACTTTTGGAACGTACAGAAAATTTTATATGATTTTTTTTCACTTTTTTTGAACTTTAAACTACTCTCCTGTAAAGTTTGTAAAGTGGCGGTTACCCTCTTTGGGCAAGAAGGCATTGATATCGATGCCTTCCGGCCCAATGGAGGTAAGCGACATTTTTTGCGAAATCGACTTATATTATCTGGTTAGAATCTGCTTTTTCTGCGTCTAATGGTCTAAGTTTCGTGGCTCTAGGACAAACTTTTTGTCGCTTAGGCGGTACAGAAATTCAGGTTCTAACACTAAGTTTTTCGTCATAAACGACAGTTATTTTTGGTGTATTTTGTATTATGGTGGTTGGATAAAAATAATATTTCAAAACTGTGAGATAAGCAATTTTGGCTTTGAATATTTTTTTCTTTACTTGAACGTCAAGTAGTTTGGCCTGTAAATAGTTTTTTGTAAAAAATACATTAATCAAATTTTGCTTGAATATTTTTTTACCAAATTTCCGGTTAGGATATTAGGGCAGTTTCTTTGGATAAAATATAATGTCAATTATTACCTTTAGGCCTCATTTCCGTGACTTTATTTGGCGCTTATTTTTATTTTTCCTAGTCACCAAATCAATCATGGAAGGCGCTTAGGATAAATCATCCAACAAACGAATGTCGCCTTACATTGTCGCTTACCCTTTTTTTCCCTCCCAAAAAAAAATCTGGTATGGTGGTTATATAAGAAGATAAATCAAAGGTTTGGCAGTTAGCTTACACAAGAATGACAAACAGTATCGGTTATCTCTTTCTTTCGTTCGAACAAAATGTCGTTAGCGTTGCACAGCGATCATACAGTCTGTATACGATCACGGCGTAAGCACCACCGTGCTCGTGAGTGATTTTGGCCCAAAGTTTTGTAAGGAAAATAAAACAGGAAGTTTATTTAATAGACTTTAGGTTCATCTATGACTGTGTATTATTCTACTTAGTTATTTTAGGTTTTATAAGAAAAAAGTTATTCTTTTGCTACCTTGTTCCCACGATACTGAATAGTTAAATAAGTAGGACCTACATTTTAGTTTTTCAGTGCTTTTGTTTGTTTGTTGGCTAGTATATACGGCTGAGAAACATGATCAAGGGTTCGAATCCAAGGTTGGGCCAGCAAGGAGTTATTGGGTTTTGTGATAAATTCCCTGCAACAGCCAAGAGTTAACCCTGTGCCTGATCTGACCCTTCTTTATCATGGTTAAATCATCCAAGGAGTCCTCCCAGGGTGGTACCTACGGGAAGGACTGTCAGACTTGTACTGACTAAAATCAACAGTGATCCTTCAATAGCCCTTTACGCTCCAGGGTCACGATTAACTGATTAGAATGTCCCGCGACCCCGGCAGGCTTTGGCCCTCTAAGGGCCTTGGTCGTGGGACTAACGAATACCGTGACTCCGAAACGGAAACAGCTGTTGAAGGACACCGTGGATTTTAGTCAGTACAAGTCTGACAGTCTCTCCTGGCCTGCCCTGGGTGGGAAAACTCATTTTATGAATTTTACTTCAAATTGCTGGCAGCTCTTTGAGGCCACCCGCGGTGGTGGACGCCCGCGGCGACGGACGTCGCAAGACGATCTCCGGCCAACGTAAGCGCGGGCATGCGGGCGGCGAGTAAAGGGCAACTCGCTGCCCGACCATGGACCATGCCCGGGTCGACGGCGCGTTGTGTTCCACGAGCGCCTCAAAGAGCGCCAGCATAATGACGGGGCCTCTAGAGGGCCAAAGTCTGCCGGGGTCGCGGGACTTATCTCATTACCTTGACCCCGGAACATAAAGGGCTATTGAAGGACATCGTGGATTTTAGTCAGTACAAGTCTGACAGTCCCTCCGACCCTGCCCGGGGTGGGAGGACTCATTTGATGATTTTACCACGCAAAAAAAAAAGCTCTTTAAGGCGCGCGTGGAACACGAATCGTTATGCGCCTACGGTGACCGATCGGAAATCACCTCGCGACTTCCGATGCCATGGGCATCTCCCGCAGCGGTTAGGTTGTGAGGTGGAAGCTGTTCTCTCCCTCACGGTACCCGATACCTTCTTTGCTAACATGACAGCTTCGTAGAAGGAGGCGACCCATTCTGTTTCGCCCCGCAGCATGGCCTCGACCATTGCCGGGCGCTAGAGGTATGTCGCCTCCGTGAGGACACAGCGGTGCTATGCCCCAGCGGATGCGTAATATGTTACGCTGACGAGCGTAATATGTTACGCTGACGAGCGTAATATGTTACGCTGACGACACGCTCGTCCTGGCGGAGGGAGAGTCGCACCAGGCGGCGGCCGACCTGGCGACGCAAGCGGTAGCGACAGTCGTCGAGAGGATCCGGCAGCTGGGACTCGAAGTGGCGCTGCACAAAACGGAGACCATGTGTTTTCATGGCCGCGTTAACGCGCCACGGTCCGAGTTCCACATAACGGTGGAGGGGTTTTCGCATCGGCGTCGGGAGGACGATGAAGTACCTGGGACTCGTCCTCGACAGCCGGTGGAACTTCAGGGAGCATTTCCTGAGTTTGGCCCCAAGGCTGAACCGGGCAGCAGCCGCCCTCAGGCGACTCCTGCCTAATCTCAGCGGGCCAAACGCCTCCTGCCGTAGGCTGTACGCCGGTGTCGTGCGGTCCATGGCCCTCTACGGGGCCCCCGTGTGGGCCCTGAGCATCCGGACGCGATCACTAAAGTTGGTCGCATGCCAGAGGGTCATGGCTATCCGAATGATCCGGGGATACCGCACGATCGCCGGCGAATCGGCCAACCTGCTTGCTGGATTACTGCCCTGGGATCTGGAGGCGACTGCCCTCCAGCGCGTCTATGAGTGGCGCGTGGAGGCGCAGCGCCGGGGTGTATCGCCGCTGCCTCGAGAAGTCGAGGCGCGGCGAGAGGAGGCCCGGCGCGATCTCAGGGCAGTATGGAGGGGACGACTGTCGCTACCGAGGTACGGGCACGCCGCAATCGCGGCGGTAAGACCCCTCTTTGAGGAGTGGCTGGATAGGAGTCACGGCGTCCTGACCTACCGCATGACGCAAGTCCTCACCGGACACGGAGGTTTCGGGAGGTACCTGTGTCTAAGGAGAAAGGAGGAAACGCCTAGGTGTCACCACTGCGAAGATCGCCCGGAGGACACAGTGGAGCATACGGTGCAAGACTGCCCCGCTTAGGCAGAGCACCGACGTGTCCTCACGGCGGCGATAGGCGGAGACCTCTCGCGCCCACCATTGGTTGCGGCCATGCTGCGGGGCGAGACGGAGTGGGAAGCGGTCGCCTCCTTCTGCGAAGCAGTAATGCTCGCGAAGGAGGAGGCGCGCCGCGAGAGAGAGAGGACAGAGTCCTCCCTCCGCCGTGCCCACGGCGACGGACGTCGCGGGGCGATCTCCGGCCACCGTAGGCGCGGGCATGCGGGCGGCGAGTAAAGGGCAACTCGCCGCCCGACCATGGACCATGCCCGGGTCGACGGCGCGTTGTGTTCCACGCGCGCCTCAAAGAGCGTCAGCACGATGACGGGGCCCCGCCCAAGAGGGCCAAAGCCTGCCGGGGTCGCGGGACTTATCTCATTACCGTGACCCCGGAACACAAAGGGCTATTGAAGGACACCGTGGATTTTAGTCAGTACAAGTCTGACAGTCCCTCCCGCCCTGCCCGGGGTGGGAGGACTCATTTGATGATTTTACCACGAAAAAAAAAAAAAAAAAAAAAATGCCCCAGCGGATCAGTCCTGCACCGAATGATCCTCCGGGTCCTTCGTGCGGTCGAGGCGCATCGCCGGGGCGAATCCCCGCTGCCTCGGCAAGTCCAGAGTGAGAGTCCAGAGAGTCAGAGCTCCGGCGCGATCTCAAGGCAGTATGGAGGGAACGACTGTCGCAACCGAGGTTCGGGCACGCCGCAACTGCGGCGGTAAGACCCCTCTTTGAGGAGTGGCTGGATAGGCCCCACGGCGTCCTCACCTACCGCTTGACGCAGGTCCTCACCGGACACGGATGTTTCGGGAGGTACCTGTGTCTGATGAGGAAGGAAGAAACGCCTGGGTGTCACCACTGCGAGGATCGCCCGGAGGACACGATGGAGCATACGGTGCAGGACTGCCCCGCTTGGGCAGAGCACCGCCGTGTCCTCACGCAGGCAATAGGCGACGACCTCTCGCGCCCGGCATTGGTCGCGGCCATGCTGCGGGGCGAGACGGAGTGGGAAGCGGTCGCCTCCTTGTGCGAAGCAGTCATGCTCGCGAAGAAGGGAGCGGGACATGCGAGGGAGAGGGACTCGCTGCCCGACCATGGACCATGTCCGGGTCGACGGCACGTTGTGTTCCACGCGCGCCTAAAAGAGTGTCAACATAATGACGGGGCCCCCCCTTTAGAGGGCCAAATCCTGCCGGGGTCGCGGGACACACGTATACCGAGACCGGTACATAAAAGGCTACTGAAGGACACCGTGGATTTTAGTCAGTACGAGTCTGACAGTCCCTCCCGCTCTGCCCTGGGTGGGAGGACTCTTTAGATGACTTTACCACGTAAAAAAAGACACTTCTCAAAGAGACCCCTCTTTGAGAAGTGGCTTTTTTTTTACGTGGTAAAACGTTTTGTCATACCTAACTAGAGTAGTCCATGAGTATGAATTGCAGCATGGATGTGTAACTATCAAGTACTAACTTACAGTTTATAACTATTGTTTTGTGTTATTCTTTAAAATGAAGACAAAGAAAAAGAGAGATTGAGCATAATTCTTTTTTTTTTATACCCGTATCTTAGTAAATATCAGTTTAAAAACTTAAAAAGGTCTAATCTAAGTATTTAAGTGTGGATGTATAATTTTATAAGAATTAAACACAATGTGCTTTCGCGTTGTTTATAAAAGTGCTAATTATATTTCTTATTGATAAGGAACTTATTACAATTTCCTTGTTCATCTCTCATTATCTAATAGCCGGTTATATCATATGGCTGCACTTGATGAACAGAAAAGTCACTCTGCATAATTATGTATGCTCTTTTTCTTCAACAGAAATAAAACGAATGGTGCACTTAAATCATTTAGGTTGGAACTCAACCATTGAGTTGTTTTTATTTAATACGTTTTTTCCTGTTAGTGAATTCGGGACTATTTGAGGGTCAGCGACACTAAATTGTGTTAGGAGTGTGATTTATTTTAATTAACAATGCCATTTCGTAGAGACCTAATCAAAAGCTAAATGGGTAAATTTTGAAACTTTTGGAACGTACAGAAAATTTTACATGATTTTTTTTCACTTTTTTTGAACTTTAAACTACTCTCCTGTAAAGTTTGTAAAGTGGCGGTTACCCCCTTTGGGCCGGAAGGCATCGATATGTATCTACGGCAGAATCGATTTGAGATGTTCCATTATTAGTTTTTTATTTAATTCATGGCTTTATTTAGTTATTTACCATGAACTAACATCATATTCTATTAATGGCTGAGATTGGTTCAATAATCAATGTGAGTTTATACAGTTTATATTGCCTGGGATTTATTTTCGATTATAAAATAAAATCGACTAAGGCTTATAAAAAAGGGTGGACGTCTCTAGCAATGTGAGTAATAGGGTGGACGTCTCTAGCAATGTGAGTAATGACAGATGCGTTCAAAGTTAGACATTTTATACCGCGTTCACTTGATTAGAGTAGTATTTTATTAAAATTGGTTTTCTATATTTTCCCAGCTTTTAAAAATAAACTGATGGTATCCGATAATTATATTAACAATGCACTACATATTGGTGACAGTCTTATGTGGGTGCTAATTTCTGTTTTTTCCTAGTCCAAACTGACCATTGTTCTTTTAAACAGGATAATTGACTTAAACGCACCCCTGATGTCAACATAATGTCAAAACAAACATTTAAAGCCGAATCCACACGCTTGCCGCTTGCCACAAACGCCAAGCTTCTACAAACGTTTGGCTTGCTTTTGGGAAACAAACGCGGCCCTCCACACGCTTGCGAGTGCGTTAGTTTGTTCTGAAGAGGCAAACATGACGGACGTCGATGTTGTTGTTTCAGCCATAAAGGTTGGCTTTTTTCTATCGTGGTAAAATCATCAAATGAGTCCTCCCACCCAGGGCAGGGCGGGAGGGACTGTCAGACTCGTATTGACTAAAATCCACGGAGTCACCCATAATAACGTTTGGCTTTAATTATTTTTATTTTACTTGAAGTTATTTTTATTATAAATACCTACAAGAAAACTGGAGAAAGAAAACAAAAACGGTTTTCACAAAAACCGTAACAAGTAATTATTACATTATTTTATTATAGGTATATACCGGATGTATATTGTAGATAGACAGTTTTACATAAAGAAGACTTCATTTATTTATTTTAAAAAAATTGAACTGCATTCAAAGATTTTTAATCATTTTCAAATAGTAAACAAAAAGCATAACGGACGTCCGTTCGCCAGCGGAGCATAAACTAGACTGAGGGGCGCACAAACATGTGGACGCTTCACAAGCGCTTGCCGCAAACTCCCTTTGATTTGTGTCAAAAAACCGAGACTCGATCGGATTGCCTCCAAGCGCTTGCAAGCGCTCGCAAGCCTAGCCAAACGGTCTATCCACACGTTTGTATTTGTGAAGGCTTGTCAAGGTTTGCCAAGCGTGTGGATTCGGCATAATTATGTCAGACGTCAAAACAAACTGTCACTTGTCAAATATCATGTAAATGTGGATTTGGTGGAAAAATCATTCCGATTTTGGGAAAAGTCAATATAAATTGTAATTTGTGCATAAATAATAGTAAAGTCGTCGAATCAATAATGTTTATAGTAGCTAATTTAGATTGTCCAAATGTTCTTGGTCTACCAACTTGTGAAAAGTTAGGTAGGTATTATCCTCCTGAGACCCCCGGTATCACCTATGATACCTGGATTAAATATATTTTTTCCGCGCCATCTATCAGTTTTGCTGTGAACTATGTACGTAGTAAGTTAGCATTCGGTTCATTCAACGGAGTTTGACATTTGTTTACATTCATTTGCGTGAAATTGTTTTTGCGAGTAACGACATGTCGGCGAACAAAAAAGGTAAATATTGGTTTTAATTACATTTGTATTAAATTTTAACTGTTTCGAATAGAGAAATGATTAAATTTGAATATGAAATTTAGAAAATTGTAAAAGTTTTATGCAAACATACTTATTTTATAATTTTTTTTTCGATATCATTGATGATACTTTAGGCGCTCAACACATTTTTAATTATTTTATTTTTGCAGGTTTAGAAGATAATGAGATATCAGAGTTTCTAGTAAATCTAGATGTCTCCGATTGCGAAGACTTTGACGAAGACGATGAAGACATGGATGAAAATCCTCAGGATTATCAGATCCTCGAAGAAATAGTATTTCAAGATCCTGAAAGTGAGTGGGAGGATTCGGATGACGAGCCTTTGTCCAACGTTGTTAGTCGTCAGCATCAGAGACGAGCCACTAACCGACCACTGACGTGGAATCGTTCAGAAAACTTCAATAATACCTTTGACGCAGACCCACTATTGGAAAGTCAGCCCACGGAAAATCCACCCTCAGTTTTAAATTCTTATGAATACTTCTCGAAATATATTCACCCCGGCTTTTTAGACCAAGTATCGACCTGTACGAACACATCCAGTGTAGAACGAACTGGTAAGTCTCTGAATACGACGCCTGAAGAAATACGATCTTTTATCGGCTGTTCTATGGCAATTGGTGTAGGTACTTGTTCTTCCTCGGATTCGCATGTTTTGGGCCGCAGAAACTCGAGTAAAACTTGTAGCAGGGACCATCACTCGTAATAGATACTTCAACATCAGAGCAAACCTGAAAGTTGTGGAAGATAACAAAGTGTCTCCAGCAATGAAAGATGTAGATCGATTCTGGAAAATTCGCCCTATAGTGTCTGAAATTGAGAGAGCTTGCAGAGAAAATGAAAGACAGAAATGTGTGTCCATAGATGAACAAATAATACCTTTTACTGGGAAGATGAAGCAGGTCATTAAAGGAAAACCAAATCCCGAAGGGATTAAAGTATTTTTGATGACTAATCCAAATGGTCTGCCTTTAGATTTATACTTGTACCAGGGTCAAGGGACTTCGGTTGAGTCTGCCTTACATCCAATGCCAGATAAACTTGATCTAGGAGGACGCATTGTATTAAAACTGGTCGATACTTTACCACAAAAAACAGCAATCTATATCGATCGTTACTTCACTTCCATTACTCTGTTGGAAAACCTAACGGAAAGAAACTTCAACTGTACTGGCACTCTTATGAAAAACCGCGTGCCGGGATATATTCATCCTAAGCAGCAGCAGAAGAAAAAGAAGGCTTTAATAAAAACCGACAGGACTCTACAAAGGAACGGTATAGGAAGTTATGATTGTGTGGTGAGACAAGACAAAAAGTACGGGTAGTCAAGTGGATCGATAGCAAGCCAATTCATGTAGTATCAACAGAAATTGCTGTTCAACCTCTTGGAACGTGTCGTCGCTGGAGCAAAAAAGATGGTCAATATCTTGATATTCCACAACCGGCGGCAATAAAAAAAATGTAATACATACATGGGAGGCATTTATCTGTTAAATCGGATTATTGAAAAATATCCAATGCGCAGAAGAACAGGTAAATGGACAGTGCGAGCAATCTTTCACTTTTTTTATTTTGCGGCTGGAGCAGCTTGGATAGAATATCGTCAAGATGCTGTGAGACTTGGTCTTCCCCGGAAGCAAATAATGCAGTACCTAGATTTCAAAATGGACTTGGCTAATTATTTGATCTATGGCAACGACAAGCAATTACATTCGCAGTCTTCCAGCCCTAGTTTAGAGCGTTTATCTCTCAACAGCCCTCGTATGAGTCCCAGATTGAGTAGTTGTTCTTCTTCCATTCGACCTCCGTTACCAATGGAAGAAGAACAACTACCACCGAATCGGAAAAGATCCTATAGACTTGTAGAACCAATGACACTTACGTCACAAAGGGTAAAAGAAGCAAAGCACTTGCCTGTATGTGCCAAAGACAGTTAAAATTCAAATTTAAAATTCTTTATTTGTTTTTACAAATTTTGTACAGCTAAACTAGTTTTTGAAGCATCCATTTAGGCATGAAATACCTGTAGTAGGATACTTCGCTCTTCAGTAACTTATTTACTAAATGTACATACATTATAGAACTTAACATAAAAAAATATAATTAAAATAAAAATAAAAAAACAATAAGACAAAAAAAAATAGTACATATCGAAAAGAAGAAACTAAAGTAGGTTACTTAATACCATGTATTTAGTGTGAATTGTGATGTGTGAGTGTAGTATGTGTGAAGGGTGTGTAATGTGTATGAATATGTGTGTAGGGTGTTTATTTGTACTTGTTTTGTCTGTGGTAGTATTAGATGGTGTATAAAATAAATTATGTCGTGTGTTGCAAGAGGGCCTCCGTTTCCTCATAAGAGAGTGATTTTAGCCATTCTATAATAAGTTTCTTGCATTCATAAGCAGTTTTTGTGTGTATATATACATTTCTGTTAATTAAATTGTAAAGTTTAGAGGACCTCGCATTATATTGCCTGCTATTAAATTTAGTTTTTGTGGAAGGAATCTGGGCGATTAAGTCTTTTCTTCTTTTTGACAATATGTTAGACTGAAAGGGTATCTCTTTGTGATTTTTCATGGTAGAATGTAGTATATACAGTTTACGCACCGATAGTAAGTCGCTCATCTGGTACAATTTCTCGGTTGGGTACCTCCTTTTCTTAAAATACATTATTTTGACCAGAGCGCGTTGTACTCGTTCTAAATTTATAAATTGGGATTTAGCTGCACCGCCCCAGATAGGGATGCAATACACTAATACAGACTGAACCAATGCAACGTATATCTCTTTTAAAAGGTTTCTCGACTTTTTTTCAGAACTAGTGACTGTTTCGTTCTTTGGGACAATATATCTCAGTGTTTTAAAGATCCAACCTAGCTTCCTGACTCTGTTGGAGACCTGTTCCAGCTGAGGGTACCAAGATAGCCTTTGGTCAAGAATAACTCCTAGGTATTTAGTTTGTGAGACCTTTTTAATGTCAGGACACAAACAATTTTTATTATTTGTATCTCCACACACATGCACTTTGATAGTAAGGTCCGATAGTTTGCGATTATAAATATTGAAGCATACATAATTAGTTTTTGATGTGTTAAGTGTTAGCAAATTGTCATTCAGCCATTTTGCAATTTGGGCCATACCAGTTGATGCACTCTTCTCGACATCCAACCATGTGCTTCCATAAAAAACCACAGCAGTATCATCAGCATATGAAAATACCTTGGCATTATTAATCCTCATGCCACACAGGTCATTAATATATGTCAGAAAAAGTGTGGGGCCAGGCACACTACCCTGTGGCACTCCATATAACACCTCGGCATCCTCACTGATAAATTGTCCAAGCCTAACTCTTTGTTTTCTGTTTGAGAGATAATCTTTGAGAAGTTTTAGAGGAATTCCTCTTATTCCGATCTTTTCCAGCTTGTTCACCAGGACGGGGACAGAGACGGTGTCAAACGCTTTTTTCAGGTCCAAAAAGATAGTTGCACATTTGTCTCCACCGTCAAGCTGATCCGCAACAAGTGAACTTAGAGCAGAAACAGCATCTTCGGTGGACATATTTTGTCTAAATCCAAATTGGGCTGGAGAGAGTAATTTAAATTTTTGAAGATAGTTAAGCAGCCTGACATTAATAAGTTTTTCGACTATTTTTGATAAAGCAGGAAGAACTGATATTGACCTATAATTGTTGACATCGTCTCTATCCCCACCCTTATAAACCGGCGTGACGATGGATTGCTTTAATGGGGCCGGGAAAATACCGTCTTTAAAACAAAGATTTGCAAGATGAGCTATGATTGGGACCACTGCTTTGCTTACGTACTTCAGGAAACTTGTTGGAATATTGTCCCAACCAGAGGCACTATTCGATTTTAGGCTCATCAAAACTCTCTCAACTTCATGGGAGTCAGTGTCTAAGAGCACAAAAGAATTTACTTGTGTTGACATATTTTGTTCAGAGAAACTATTTTTGGGGTCCGCTAGTACGCTAGATTGAATTTTTTGGGCGAGGTCTTTACCGATGTTGACAAAATAATTATTGACGAAATTAGCTGATTCGATGGGGGTTGATTTAATATTTATCAGTTCGTTGTTTTGAGTTTTGCATTTGTTAGTGTACGTTATATTTTTAATATTTTTCCAAAGTGCTTTATTATTAGAGATTGAGTTAGCAAGCAATTCTTTATCGTATTTTCTTTTAATTTTTTTCAATAGACTATTGCAGTGGTTCCTATATCTAGTATATGTTATTTTATTTATTTCATTGTATGGATCAGTTTTGTATTTTTTTTGGAGTTTATTTCGGTTTTTTATGCAACGAAGTATACCAGGCGTAACCCAAGGCTTGATAATACGTTTACTGCTTGGGACGGTAACTGTGGTAGTGTTTTGTTTTATTGCATCGGACAGTTTATTAATAAGTAGTTCAATTAGTTCATTGGAGCTGTTACAAAATAGTAAATCTCCAAGATTTTGTTCTTCTAGTGTTTTTAATGCTTGTTCGTAATTAATACTAGTGGTAGTAAGTTTTGCGGAATGATTAGATTTTTGCTTACGTAATGACATAAATGTAGTGAAGTGGTCAGTGATGGTTGTATGTATAATGGCAATGAATGCTGAGACCTTCCTTTTATTTATTTTCAACATAAAGTGGTCCAGGCAGTTCCTATCCCTGGTGGGTAATGAATGTCCTGGAAGTATACCATACAAAGACAGCATATTTAAGTAGTTAACCCTATTTTTACATTCCTGAGACGACTCTGTCTCCTTGGATATGATATTGATGTTTAAATCCCCCGTTATTATTATGTTTTTTTGTGATGTTAATGTATCAAGATGTGTACTGAGAGTGTCAATGAAAGTGTCTGTAGTGTATGCGCGGGCGCATTGGCGTTCTCAGTCGGTTACCAGCCGTAGGCGAGTGAGCACGTCTTTAGGCTTGCGCATACAGTGTATCCTGATCAGATAACCTGAGTGACAAAAAGTGTGTTTTATTGACCCCCGAGACATTACAAATGGCGACGAGGATAAAAGTGAGTACATGACACATTAAAAACAAAATAAAATGAAGGAAGGAATATAAGTAATTGTTTATTGCCTATCAGTTGTTTGCGGGTAGATTCGTTCCAAATAGCCTATTACAAATTATTTGTTATTATATAAGAAAAAATACCAGCAAATTAACACTCATTTTACATTGAGTTATGAGCTAAATCAAAATCACATATGAATCGAGCCAATACGTAAGCAATTGTTACTGATAAACAGTTTCATACCACTATCCTTCATTGTAAATGGCCATGCATCGTATTAGATGGAAAATAAGGCCACGCAAGGATACTACAAAAATATAATATTGTGCAAGTATGTGACCTAACGGTAACTACCCACAATTAGTAAAAAAGTTTAACCAAACGTAATTGGGCGGATTTTTTTAAAAGTGTACCTTAGGTTTTCATGATGTCCCTTAAGTTTAATGTTTTTTTTTGTTTACTTAATTACAATAAACTAAGATTTTTCAAATGTGTCTTGATTACGCATATGTTTGGTAGCATTTCTGTATTTCTTATTTTTATTGTTTCTGGTTTATTTATAATTTTTCAGTACAATTAAATGACTAACAAGTAGGTTTTTGTCATGTCCCCTCGTCAAATAATAACTTAAACAGTAGAATAACAGTTAAGTATCAGTATTTAGATTGATGTAATTACATTATTAGACGGCTTAAATAATATATTTCTGATAAACCTAGATAAAACAATTCATAAATAACAAATTGATTTTAAATAATTTTTAAATCATATTCTGGAAATTTGACCGGGTGGAACTTTCCCGTGAGTAACGCGTATTTAAGTGGTTTTAAAAAAATATTACTAAATTATAAATATATTTTTTCGTTGGCAACATTACAAAGCTGTCTGATTGACTGCCGCCATCTTGACAACAAATTTTCTGTCATCGTGCACAACCGCTACAAGGAGGACGCATACAGTGTGTGCATAAAATATATCCAGTGACTAGCGGCACTTTTTAAGATAATTGAACAATTTTTTACACGTTTTCTACTTAATTTACGAATTATTAGTTAATAGTTTTATAAATTGTTGCATAATTTCCTTGATATAACGGCAAATTATGGAAATAAAAATGCAAACATATTTGTTGTCGGAATTTCGTTACATTCCACTGACTAATTCTGACGAAAACGTTACTCAATGGAGAAAATTGTTAGTCAGTGGAACGCTAAAGCTGTATTCACGAGGAACAGCGTTCCGTCAGATCACTTAATATTTTATTGCGTTATTAAAATAGACACAAAATCATTAAAACGAGCAACTGTTTTGAATTGAATTTGGATATTTATTTGTTTTTAACCGACTTCAAAAAAGGAGGAGGTTATCAATTCGACTGTATTATATAACTTGCGACTGGGTGAACCGATTTTCATGATTCTTTTTTTATTTGAAAGCTGGTGCTTCCCGTGTGGTCCCATTGTCACCATTTCAATATCTGATGATGGGATCCTGGAGAAATCGAGGGCAACCCTCAAATTTTATTCGGCGCATTCGTCAGATCAAGACGCACGATTAAGACTCATTAAAACAAAGTCAGTTTTAATGATATTTTAAGGTTTTTTAATTTAAATATTGTTTTTCATTAAGAAGTTTATTCAGTTTTCTAGTAAGTAAATTGTAACAAAGCAAAATAATTTCAATAAGTTGGTAAAACAATCAAAATTGGTAAAAATCCTTCATTGTAACCAGAGCCCTTACTTTTCCACTGACAAATTTCAACTTTCCAATGAGTAACTGTCCCTCTTAGAATAATTCAAAATTAAGGGTTTATTATAACTTTTGTGTTCAGTTTTTGATATTTTAATATTGTTATAAAGACAACATATTTGTTTTACTTTCAAATTATATAACAAAAAAGTAACCAATGACGATTTGAATCTGTTATAAAGAAAAACACACTACTGATTATTCAACAAGTTAGTCAGAGGATACAAACACACAATTATTTTATTGTAAAATTTCTCTGTCCGAACTAAATGTTGATTATTTTAATTAAATAATACCTACCTGATTTAATAAAAGTATGATTTCCATTATACTAGTTTTATTTAACTTACTGAGTAAGATAATAAATCGTTATTCAGTGGAACCCAAAATCCTTTATAATAGAATTTAAATAATAATTATGAATAATTTGTAGCAGCTATTTAAATATTATATACATTTTCTTAAAGTTCAATTAATAGACAATAAGATTTCAACTACACATATTGAAAACAAAACAAAAAAAATGAGGACCTTCATTTTAACATATGTACACTTTTAAAAAAATCCGCCCAATTATCGACATAATGAGATTTATGATCGAGATAATAAGAAATACTTACCTAACTGTTCACAACACAGTAGAAAGGATAGGTAATTAGTTATTTCAGCTCGCTTAAAGATATTATTACTTACAGAATTAATTTTGTTTATGGATTTGTTATACTCATTAGTAAAAACCTATTATTAAATAGCTTTAGATAATGTCATTTTAATAATAGACTTATTGAATTTGGAAGTGTTGATAGCAAAAGTACGTATGTTGTGTTTACACTATACTACTATACATATTCTACTTGTACTGTTTTATTTGAAGAACAATTACATCACAATAGTTAAATTAGGTAGATAACCTAACCTAACTATTTTTATGCTTGCACAATTTATACATATTCGGAAAATAGTTATAATAAAGGTACACTTAAAGGCCACGCAATGAGTAAATAACAAAGGGCCACGCCGTTTAAATAAGTACCTAACAAAAGGCCACGCAATGAGTAAATAACAAAGGGCCACGCCGTTTAAATAAGTACCTAACAAAAGGCCACGCAATGAGTAAATAACAAAGGGCCACGCCGATTAAATAAGTAACAATTTTAAAGGACTGTATATTATTAAAAAAAAAAACAAACATTTACAAAAATATAATGAAGTCCACGCAATGAGTACTTAGGTACAACAAAAAATAAGGCTATAGAATAGAAATCTTTAATTCAAGCTCAGAGCTGATAAATGGTTAGTAACAATTTTCTTAAACAGCTTGTGTTAGTAAAACATATTTTGATTATCAATTACAATTAATTACATTTATACAATTTCAATTATAACAAATTTGAATAAAATTGATATAAAATTGAAATAAAATTGAAATAAAATTGAAATAAAATTGAAATAAAATTGAAATAAAATTGAAATAAAATTGAAATAAAATTGAAATAAAATTGAAATAAAATTGAAATAAAATTGAAATAAAATTGAAATAAAATTGAAATAAAATTGAAATAAAATTGAAATAAAATTGAAATAAAATTGAAATAAAATTGAAATAAAATTGAAATAAAATTGAAATAAAATTGAAATAAAATTGAAATAAAATTGAAATAAAATTGAAATAATAAGTAAAGTTGTAATACTGTTACTGATTTTCAGTAAAAAGCCACGCAAGGTACAACAAAAAATAGGGCTATGCAGTTGTAATACTGTTACTGATTTTGAGTAAAAAGCCACGCAAAAATAAGAGTCAATATTTTATTGCTACCCAAAATGACTCGTGCATCATCCATAGTTCCCAACTTAGACATTTCGATTGCGAAAGCGATCCGACATCTGTCGGCACTCGCTGGAGGAAATGGAAGAGGGCACTTGAAATTTATTTACTGGATGCCAACATCGACACTCCCGTAAAAAAAAAAAGAGCTACTCTTCTCCACGTTGGGGGAATAGCAATTCAAGAAGTGTATTAAAACCTTCCTGGAGCTCATGCTGAAGAAGGCGCAGGTGTCGATGATTATGCAATAGCTCTAAATAATTTAGACTGTTTCAAACAATCAAAAAATTTTCTTTGTAGTGGCTTAGAATGCCAAAAAATAATGTTCTTATAGCAGCAGTATTATCGCTAATAAGGGAGCGTTTAGGCACAACTTATAAGGGCAAAACCCTTATACTCCTCTTATAGTTGCTTTATAGTTTCAAATTAAACTTATAATGGCAAGAAAAGTGCTCCAACAAAGCCAATACCCCTGTGAGAATGATATGAAGAGCGTTGATAAGGGCGATCACCCTTATACATATTTTATTATGGTCCGATACAAGGTTATTTAAACTTATTGTAGCAAATTAAAGGCTCATAAAAATCCGACGGCCCTTATAGCCGTCTGCAATAAGTCTTTTTCTCAGTGATTTACATTATTTTGTGCAAGTTTGGTAAATAAAGAAAAACGCCAACCATATTATTGAAAATAGTGAGGTTCATTAACAATAGTAACTTAACGCCTTACAAAATTGTTAGGACACTCAAAATTGTCCGCAGTACCGAGCAAGTGGGAAAAAGATGGCGTTCTGCGCTGGTCATAATGTAATGAAAATAAATTAAGAAAACTTGAACATTCGTGTCCAGAAAATAACTAGCGGAAAATTAATTGCAAAGAGAAAAGATCAAATAATAAGTCACTTAAAGCGATATGGGAAATGTTGAATTTCACTACCCATTCTCTTATATCACTACGAATATCAATATTCTCCGACTCTTGATAGCAATATCTATATGTCCTTATCACTATCACTACCGCTACAATTATGTTCTTCCTCACTGGTTTCCTTTTCAATCTCATTTTCTATAAAATAATCCTCTGCGGAACCACTAGCTGATTCGTGAGTATCGGCTTGGTCATTTTGTAGTACCATAAGAGTAGAGGTGGTGTGTGTAAATATCATATAACATGCTAGAATTCATTTGTTGGATAGACGTCTTATAATTTCCTATAAGTTTAAAAGCATCATAGTTACCTTGTGCATTACTTTCCTAAGAATAATTGACCATACTAAAAGCCTTTATATGACTTTGAATATTATGTGGCTAAAAAGCAATGTAACTAGCCTCTATAAGAAAAACAATTTCGAGCCCTTATTGTAGCCGTATAAATTGGATTTATTATCGTTTACCCAGCCAAAATATAAAAATAAAGGTAATTTAAGCCAAATCTTCTAATAATGTGCCACTAAAAGTAATTTTGGCATAATGAATGCTCTTTTATAATCAGTTTAAGGGTTTAGACCTTATAAACTTAATGTTATGAGCTTAGTTTGTTTGTCGGGTTACTTTGCTCCAAAACAAAGTCGGATTTATGAAAGATACCTTTTCCGACTCACGAAACAGGAGGAAGGAGAACAATTTGAAAGATTTTTATTAAGGTTGAGAAACCATGCCGATAAATGTCAATTCCATAGTAAAGAAGAGCATATTATCGATCAAATCACGGAAAAGTGTCGATTAATCGAAAAAAAAAATAAGAATACGGGGATACAATATGTTTAGACGAAATCATCAGTAAAGCAAATGCTTTAGAAGTTGTAGCCAGGCGATTAGAACAATTTAAAACTGTAAATACAAACGATGCGAATAATTACACTGCATGGTTCTCATATAATTTGAACAATAGAAAATTGTCTGGACTTTAAAAGAGACTGTGACCTCTGAGTTTGTTTCGGATGTTTCTTCTCAGAGTAGTCAGGTACGAAACACCGGCCTCATCTAGTGTAAAATAGTGTCTTTTGACGTGTAAAAGAGTTTGCCAAAACCAATTTACTGAATAAATAATTATAATTTATCATTTATTACAACAAAGCAAAAATAAATGAAATAGATAAGAAAAAAAATCAACAAACCGTTCAGACAACGATCATCGAACACAAAATGTAGTAGAGGTAGAAACTCCACCCATCTATCCGAAGACACAAAATGCCCCGCAAAAGACAAACAATGTTCAAAATGTGGATTCATTGGTCTTTTCCGAGAACATTGCAGGACTCGACAGAAAAGACAATTTTCCAACAACAGGCCAGACAACAGGACTGTAAAAAAAAAAAAAAAAAACCAAGAAAAGAAATAAAAAATGATGCCAATAAATCTGTAATTGACTATATTTTCCACCTGGATGACGGCGAAACTATGAAATGCAATATTAAGGGAGTCACCGTTGATATGCTAATAGATTCAAGAAGTAGATGTAATATTATTACAGACAGAATATAACAATTTCTAATAGTCAATAATGTGTAAGTTTCCAACCAGATACGCAAACCTAATAAGACACTTATTTCCTATGGCAGTAAAAACTCCTGGATATTATAGGCTCATTTCAGTCATAGGACATTTCAGTCATTAAAAATAAAAGTATAAAGTGTACTGCTTATGTCATCAGAAACAGCACACGCGATTTATTAGGCGTGCTTAAAATTGGGCTTCAATTTGGCTTAATGAATTAAACAATGTGACATCGTTAGGGAAAGCGTTTTCAAAGGAGTGACTGTCCAGATCCCAAAAGGCCGAACAGTAAAACCAGTCACTCAACCATATACAACATTATTTTTTGGTATATGCGAAACCTGAATATAGTTTGTTCAGAATCAGTAACTGATTCGATTCCATTGCACATAGATTCTTTACACAAAAATACTAGACAGGTGAATCGGGTTTTGGCATAAACCAAAAATAATTTTGTAGAAGAGTTCCCATTCCCTTAGAAGAAAAGTTTGCCAAAAAACTAGAGGAACTGAAGGATGCGGATATTATCGAGGAAGTAAATGGACCCTCTCCGTGGGTGTCGCCAATAGTTCCCGATCTTAAAGAATACAAGAAGAGGCAAATCTCCCTCAGAGTTGTTTTATAAAAGACAGTTTAGAGACAAGATCCGGGCAGCACCAGACATGGAATACAAATCAATAGACCAAGAAGTGAGAAAGAGCGAATGAAGGAAAAAGGGAAGGAGCATGGGGATCTCAAAAGTAAAGCGACAGGCTTGGAAATAGGAGAAAAAGTATTGGTGGAAAATTTAATCAAAGATAATAAGTTGACCCCCAATTTCAATCCTGCGCATACAGTAACGGACGTGAGAGGTTGCGATGTTATCGGAATGATGAAACCGGGAAAGAATATCGTCGTAATGTAAAATCAATAGAGTGGTCATAGTGATTTAAGAGAAAATGATGAACTAGCGTAAATAGTAAATAATTTTGTTAATTTTGTAGTATAATATTGTTATTTACTGTTATCAACTACGTCTTTAAGATTTGTTACACAGATTTAAAATTAAGTAAATCATTGCTGTTCTGTAAAACTTTGCGGTAAATCTGAAATAATTATATTTAAAACATTTGATTAGTTATCCACCAATTATAGGTGTTTAGGTCGGAATATTAAAACCTAATCTAATATTGTAATTTTGAAACATTTCAATTCAATTAAAATAAAGAAGGGATGTAGTGTATGCGCGGGCGCATTGGCGTTGTCAGTCGGTTACCAGCCGTAGGCGAGTGAGCACGTCTTTAGGCTTGCGCATACAGTGTATCCTGATCAGATAACCTGAGTGACAAAAAGTGTGTTTTATTGACCCCCGAGACATTACAGTGTCAGTGTTACTGTTCGAGGGAGATCGATATATACCCAAAATGAAATTATTGAGTATTTCAATTTGAAGACAGGACGCCTGGGCCAACTTTATTTCCTTTACTTTATGTTTCAAATTGCTTTTAACATAAGCAATTACTCCGTCATTCTGGTTTAGTTTTTGTTTAGTAGCAAAAGAGTCATAATTAATAAGTTGAGGGATCTGTTTGTTTTCACATAATCTACATTCCGTTACTATTATTATGTCAGTTTCAAATTTAAAAGTTGGCAACAGTAGTACGAAGTCATCGAAATTACAATAGACACTTCTTATGTTCTGAGAAATTATTGTCAAGTCATCCTTATTAATTAAAATATGCTTTGAGATTTCACAGCTGTCACATTCGATAGCACGTGCTATTTCAATATTGTCGATTTCATTAATAGTGTGTAAAGTGTCACCCATTTAATATGAATATGGTAGAATATACGTCAAAAACGAGAGTTATGTGCTTTATAATAATCTTGTAGACTTGCAGTAATACTTTGAGAAAAACAAGCTTGAAAGTAGTTTTACAAGCGGAGGCGGAGGAGTGTTGTGTTATTGTTATTTTGATGTATGTAGGTGTGTAGTGTTTTAGAATTTGAGGGTGTATGTGTGATATGTATCTATGAAATTCTGATAGTGTATGAGTGATAACACTGATTACATAACCTATTAGAGTATCCAAGATAAAAACAAAAATTGACAAAAATATTACTAAAAATAACAAGAAAACATAACAATAAAGAGTAGGCCCAGCTTCAGGCAAAAGTGTTCTTACAGTTAGGTATAGCATATACAAAGGACAGTGACTTGATAGTCATTTATTTGACATTAACTGTTGTACCTGTTCCTCATTTCTAATTGTGATCGTAGGCGACTGCTCATCCTTTATAAAATACTAGATCGAAATGCAGAATGAAGGGTTGCAGTCAGCTAACTTTCGTGAAATGTTCCACCTGTAACATATTCTTATGTTTTAATGTCAATAGAAACTGTTTTTCTGATTTTCACTTGCAATATGTGACGTCCCAGTTCAGCGTCACAGGGGTAAGTAAAACAAATACTAGATTTCCATGTGATCGTGCCGCACGTCCGTCTAGGCCGACGGCTGAGTAACGAATGCCGAATCTCCGTGCGCCACGATCTAGTTTATTTGTATCTATACGTCACACCTCTCCTTTTTTAACAAAATCACAATGATTGTATTATTTGAAATAATATTTTAATTTGCAAGGCCTAAATGGTACTTATAAAAAGTCGTGCACGGTTCGCGTTGGTAGATTCCATGGAGAAGAACCGGCAAGAAACTCCATGGTTACTCTTTTGAAATATTCGTTTTTTACAAAGTCATTTTACAGAGTACAATAAAGGTAAATTATCATGATAGAACACATTACGTATGACAGGAAGACGTTAAATGAACGAACATGTCCAGAATTCAGATTTTATACAAATATGAGCATTTTGAATTTAAGCTACAATTTTCTAAATTACAAATCTAGTCCTTAAATAGAAATCAAAATCTAATCACTATATTATATGACCTAAACTCGCTTGTTTTTTTCGGACTCAGAATTAGTATCTTCGCACACTTTCCTTTGTCCCTCCACCCGTTTGAGGTGGATTATATTCCTTCTAAGTTCTTGTCCAGTTTCGTCATTTCTTATGCTATGGTGGCGCCATCTACAATTAGCTTTGACCAGCCTTCCCCATTCCTATCTCCATATCTGCGGCTTTCCTTTTCTGTCCTCATACTCTATCCCCTTTTCTTTCATTATTTTATCTTTTTATCTTTCTCCCTAAATTCTGAAATAAAAGGATTAGCATCTTTGCCTGTTAAAGATGATATTTTTATCTCTGATATACTAACTGATGTTCCAAGTCGGAAAAAATAGTTATTAGTTATGCAAGGCTGCAAAGTTGTTTTTGTTTTTTTTTTTTGGCGCGAGCACTTAAATTGAAAACTGAGCGAGCGAAAGACTAAGATTGAACTGCGAGCGAAGCGAGAAGTTCAAATATAGAATCCTGAGCGTAGCGAAGCTTTCAAAGGTTCGAGACGCAGAATAACTTTGCTGCCGAGTGCAACACACACCGTTTCACCTGACTAAGCGAGGAAATGTAGTGGGGGTGGCTCACCTGTCAGTGTAGAAAATAATTGAATACAAGGCGTGTTCGAATTTTGAAAGACACTGCGCCCCAGCACGCAAAATGGAGTTTTGGGTCAGATTTTGAATGAGAAATAGAATCTTTCTGATCGCGTGAGGTGAAAAATCAATTTCGACATCTACCCAAGCCTGTGAGGGCAACTCACGACCCGCCATTGGCATTGGACGATACGGCGCAGATACCAAAATACAACCCTTGCAACATTTAACAAATTTTTCGGCGTCGGCATCAATTTTAGGCCACCATACCTTGGTACGTAGACGCGCTTTCATCGCCACAATACCCGGATACCCTTCATGAGCAGCTTGTAGCACCTGGTGACGCAATTTCATAGGTATAATTATTTTACTTCATCTCAACAAAAGGTCACCGTGGGTCCAGAGTTCTGTCTGGAATATTCTATAGTATTATCTTAAATTTTGGAATAGGTAGCGACTGTAAGGCTTAACCCGGCGCCAATGACGCGAAAATAATTACCGTGACGATGACACCGGGTCATGGTGACCCGGTTTTTATTATAATTTTTTTAATAGTTTTTTTTAATTGCCTTTATTTTTATTATTTTGTATCAAAATAGGGTATTTTGGTTAGGTACTGAAATAAAAATAATACTTATAAATCAAATAAATCAACATTTATTAACATTCTCAGTAACACATGCAAAATCAACTATAAAAACGTAACATGTTGATATTTTTTTAATTTTTAGTATTTTTTTAGTAGAAACAATACAAACTTATAGTCTTATTAACTAAAAAAGATATCAAAGAAACTTATTATATAAAAAATATAGCGATTCGTCTTCTTCTTCCTCGATCACAGCCATCGAACTGCTGCAATTATTGCAGTATGGTACAAAATGGTCTAGACATATAAAGATGCGGCATGCCTGACAAGTGTTCGATGTTTTCTTGTCCTTCTTTGATGGACATATTTGAATTTTTTTGCGAGATCCTGGAACGCTGAAATAAGTGGTCATAATCGTCAATGTTCGAAGCAGCCTGGGAATCCTGTAAATCTTCATTGTCTGAATCCGAGTCATCTAACAACGCCATTATTCTCTCCGGGTCATTTGTTTTAAACATTTTTACAAAAAAAAAACCTATAAAATGACAAGAAAATTAACATTGAACACTAAATTAAGTCACAAAATTACGACGCCAGCGATGACGCTGGGTCATACTTACCCGTTCCAACTTGAGGCACGTATATCTCACTCCGCGAGCAGCGTCGCACTGATCATATCAACGAGGCGGGTAGAAGGAGGCTGTATCTCCAGCTACACGAACGTTCAAAACATACGACCGAAGCAAAAAAAAAATATGTCCGTTTAAAATTGCCTCGGGTCAATATGACCCAGCGTCATTGGCGCCGGGTTAAGGCCATAAAGTTCAAAAAGTCTTTCCCTACTTTTCCTAATACCTCTAGTTGCCCAGTCACTAGATATAAATTTCGGGCAACTATTCTTTGTTTTCTTTTTAAAATGTTTATTTAATTCTCTGTGAACTATTGAAAAGAAATATTCGTACAATTGGTTGGCATTCATTTCGTCTATATTAGGACTCATTCACATCACACTTAACTTGTTGTCTAAGGAACTATTAAATCTATTTAATTTATTTGTCGTTATTGGTCTAAATTTAATCTGAACTTGTTGCTCAATTGTGCTACACCTAAAAGTTACCGTCTGTCCACTGTGATCAGATGGCAGACAATAACTATGGCTTTATCAAAATAATCACAACTGCAGAAAATATTATCAATACAAGTAGCAGACGTTGGAGTTACTCTAATAGGTTCTGCAAAGATATTGGTTAAATCGAAAGATTTAATAAGATTTAATAACCTAGTAGGTACTACTATTACAATTTTCTTCAAAAATAGTGATATTTAAATCACCACAAATAATTGCTGTTTTATTTCTTACTGAAAGCTTTGCCAGAAAATCTTCCATTCAAATAAGAGGGGGTCTATAAACACACACTATTACATGCTTATCCAGCTCAACACAGTTCTATGCAATGTTCAACCGAGAGACCTACTATGTCATTACGTTGATTACATTTTAAATAATTGCTTACTAGTATTAGGGAACCTCCACGTAGCATAGTTTTGCGATTAAAACAACTAACAACACTGTAATTTTCATAATTAATGAGCATTTGATATTCCTTCAATCAATGTTCAGTAAAACAGATAACAACAAACATTGTTTTTTCGAGAAACATTTCGACTTCTAATAATTTTGAAGAAATACCTTGAATATTTTGATGGAATAATGTCAAGGTATTCTGCTGAGGCCCTTTTTTTAAAACGAATTTGATGATTGCTAGAAGATACATTGTTACTTGTGGATGTAAAATTGCGAATGGCACCTTCTATTGTCCTACTGACTAGTTTAAATATTATCCGGAGTGAGCCCCATGCCATCACCAGACAAAAATAACCTACTACCAGTAGTCTCACCTTGCGATTGAGGATCCTCCATATTGACACATTTATTTATTTATTATTTATAGGTACATTGATCTTCCTTCGTACTACTAATACTACAACTAGTACTATATACAATTATTACTTCTATAAATATGTACACACGACGAAGACATTACTTATGTCCGAGTAAATATGAAAACTTAATAGACTAGCTATTATTTATGTTTATATCTATTAGGCAGATAAACCGAATTCTGGGTCGACCTAAGCTTATCAACAAAAGTGTTGATGTCTAAACATAAAAGCTTGTCGCTATAGTGACTTGCCAAGAAATGTACATGCTTATTCAGCATGTGTATGTAAATGTTTTTTATATCAGACAATTTTTCAAAATATGGAAAAGCACACAAAATAATTTTATTCCAATCTAATTTCACAACTCTGATATACAGTCAGTGATGTCTTGTTTACTAATCTTGGAACTATTACCGATAGATATAGTTATGGTAGTGTCGGGACAACACACACCTTCAGTGACTGATGCCATTATATTGTGGCTTCGTCCTCGAGATAACACCATGTAGTTACGCTTACTAGTACATGCCATTCCACACTATTTTGAGAGTATTTGATTTGATTTTTTTTTCTGTGGGTAGTTTAGTCTACTTGGATACAGCTCTCGCAATTCGTGTCATTCGCTTTTTAGTGCTCCGCCGTTCCACACGCGCTCGTTCGAAAAAAGTTATAATAAAAATGTGATAGTGTAGTGTTATTGTTAAAATTAAAATAATGCATAAAAGAAAAAATGTGATTGTTTAATAACGAAAAATTAGAAGAACACGTGGCGTCGATCGCGTGATCGTCATTACACGGAAGACTACGAGTTTTCGTCAACAGGTTTGCGCTGCCCGTACACCATCACAAAGTATGTTTTCTTTTTTCCATCCTATAATATGAGTCTGTACCTAATTACACATTTTATATTCTTTCTATTTTTAAATTAATGATCTGTTAGATCCATTTATATGAAAACGGACGATATATACGTCTTGTTTAGTTTTTAAATACAAAAAAATATCATATACCTGTGGTTTTACTTTTGCTCAAGAAATTAGTGCTACCGACACTAATAAGGGCCAGAATAATCTAAGAAAAATGTATTTGCCTATGATAATTGCATTTACCTACTTTTTTTTTCTCTTTATTTTTTATAGAGGGTTTGATCAAGATGACCATGCCACCCTCATAGTTACATACTAGATACTTCTATCTGCGTTCAATACATACATTGACAATTTTGTATAATTTTTTAGCTGCCCCACTATAAAGGGTATATCTGCGTCTTCGTTTGTACCTCTACTAAGGCGATCCACATAGAAGTCGCTTCGGAACTGTCGACGGAGGCTTTCTTGGCTGCGTTGAAGCGGTTCATGGCACGCCGTGGTCGATGTAATCGCGTTGTCTGCGATCAAGGGCGAAACTTCGTTGGTGCCAGTAACTACCTTGACAAGCTCATGCAGAATGCTGCTGAGTCCCAAGAAATAGAGTTTGCGTTCAGTTCTCCTGGAAGTCCCCATTTTAACGGACTTGCCGAAGCTGGTATTAAGTCGGTGAAATCGCACCTCTCTCGTGTTATAGGTACGCAGCGATTGACGTACGAGGAGTTTTATACTGTTCTGACGCAAATAGAATCTATGTTGAACTCTCGTCCCCTCACCCCTCTTAGCTCAGATGCTAATGACTTGTCTGTCCTAACTCCAGGTCATTTTCTAACTCTCGAACCGTTGTCCATTATTCCTGAAGAAAACTTCGTTGATCAGAACATAAGCGTTCTCCACCGTTGGAAGTTGATCCAAAAAATTCACCAAGATTTCTGGCGTAGGTGGCAAAGCGAATATCTTCACACACTACAACAGAGAGCTAAATGGAATAAAAATAACACAAACGTGACTGTAGGCATGTTGGTTCTAATAATAAATGAACAAGTTTGAAGTGGAGTATGGGCCGTATCACAGCCCTACATCCCGGTGCTGATGGGGTCTGTAGAGTGGTGACTGTAAAGACTGCTGCTGGTCAGTTTAAGAGGCCAGTCGTAAAGTTATGTCCACTACCTATCCATAAATTAATAACCGATTAGCGATGAAATAATCTTTCGCTGTCGTTAGTATTTAAGATTAGTTTAATTTCGTTGTTTTAAGTTAATAAATACTTTGTATTTAGGTGGGCGGAATGTTCACTTTAGTTAATGGTAATTTTAGAGCCTTGTAATGGCAACCCTGAAAGCCATTTTTGGGGTATAGCAACATTTTGTTGACACTTCCACTTCCTTTGCTTTTTCGTTGTCGTGAGCGCGTGTGCGCCGAAAACCGCTTTCTTTTTCTCGTTTAATTAACAAAAACTGTCGTGGGGCTTCAACCTATAATTTGGCCGATTACATTAACTTCACGTTTGCAAAAGTGTGCTGATGAATTGGTGTTCATAGCGAAATTCCTAGATCTAGCCGGCCATTGGAAGGTAACTTTGAAGCGAATGGTAAGTTGGCGCCAGACCTCCAGAGTAGCGAAAAGGTTCCTTCTCGATTGGTTTGGCCTTGAAATACGTCGCTGAAGAAACCCTCAGGTGAGCGCCTTATTCATATAGCACACATTCCTTTATTGTAATATAATTCTCGTTTTTTTGTTTCTCGGGCGTCCGCCATTAATTTTTAGCCCTCCTCGGCTCATCATAATCAATTCATTTCCTTTAAATTTACAGTCCACTTTAATCTCTCGCTCTATCATTTTTTGGTACTGTAGATACTGTTATATAAGCCAACATTAATGTGATTAAAATTATTTTCTAAGAGAAAGTTACTCCTTTCAACCTCGTTCCGGACACATTCCGCCAAAATGTGCGTGGTATCTTCTGTCTTATCACACTCAGAACAATTGGGCGAGTCACTTTTTCTCATTTTCAAATGCGAATTTATTTAACGGAACGTGTCCCGAGCGTAGTCTAAAAGCAGTAACAATTAGTCTGGTAAATGAGTGCTCAAAAGGGGTGTGTGGTTGGAAAAGTCGAAAGCAGAAAATCTGACTTATGAACTTTGTTTGGACTAGTTAGAAGATAAACATATTAAAAGTCCTGACCCCTCCGAGGTGAGCCCGAGGGAGGGGGGGGCAAAGAAGGTCCCGTTTTTTGGTTTTTTGCTTATATCTCGAAAACGATGCGTCGTATAAAATTTTGTTGTACTACATAATAAAACCTCATAAAATTCTCTACAACTTTGTTTGTCACACTTTTTATCTATCTCCAATATTTGCACAGCTGTGAGCTCCGAAAATGGATAAATACTTCGTTGTCATGGATAAATACTTCGTTGTAATTGCTAAATAGGTACGCCCGGCCAGACGTGATAATAAACTTTGCTATCACTACACATAGTTTTGCAACAATTGCTAAACTTATTTTCTGATACATCAGCTCAAGACTCAAAAGACATTATATTATTTAATGTTGCTAAGGATCTTAGTAACACCGTCAAATGATGTAGGCAATAAGTCATAATTTTGTATTGTCAGAAGTAGCAAAGCAAAATTAGGCGAGTTTTATAAAATTATTTTTAGCAGTCACTAATTCATTGAAATACCTCAGCTAATATTATTTGCTGCAACTGCTAAATACTATTAAATAATGTTGCTAAAGATCTTAGTAACAGCGTCAAATAAGCTAGGCAAAGATCCTCAATGTATTGTCAGTAGTAGTTAACCAGAGTTAGGTGAGTTTGCTAAGAACAGTTTGGAACTGTAACTAATTTGACAAAATACAACAACTAATATTATTTGCTGCAGTTACTAAATTAATTATATTTAGCAGTCACTAATTTATTTAAATACTTCAGCTAATATTATTTGCTGCAACTGCTAAAATACTATTAAATTATGTTGCTAAAGATCTTAGTAACAGCGTCAAATAAGCTAGGCAAAGATCCTCAATGTATTGTCAGTAGTAGTTAACCAGAGTTAGGTGAGTTTGCTAAGAACAGTTAGGAACTGTAACTAATTTGACAAAATACAACAATTAATATTATTCGCTGCAGTTACTAAAATAATTATTGTTTATGTTTAGCCGTAACAATTTTTTTTTGCGATAGCAACCAATTTTTTTGCATGCAGTTGCAGCACAACTGCTAAACCATTATTATATAATGTTGCTAAAGATCTTAGTAACAGCGTCAAATGATCTAGGCAATAAGTCATAATATTGTATTGTCAGAAGTAGCAAACCAATATTAGGCGAGTTTTGTAAAATTATTTTTAGCAGTCACTAATTTATTTAAATATTTCAACTAATATTATTTGCTGCAACTGCTAAAATACTATTATAAAATATTGCTAAAGGTCTTAGTAACAGCGTCAAATACCTAACAAAATAATGACGAGTTTCTTAAAACCCAATAGTAGCAACCACAGAAATCTTAATAATAAGGCAAATATTAATATTTCTATGGTAGCAACCTTTGATTAAAATAAAATAGCGGTAGATATGTTACGTTCTTACGTTAAGTATTCAAACAGTGACTCTAATGCTGGGTCTACATTAGTGGGCGAAGATTCAGAAAGCGGCATACGGCGAATATTCGTTGTTTAGTTTTGCGGCCGAGACGATGGAAGAAGCAGTGGCTTTGCATTATATATTATGTCAGTAAATTTAATATTTGTTACATTTTGTACGAATATCAGGCACGAAATAATATAAAAAAAACCCGACTGCGTAAAAACTAATTTTTGAAAATACGTGAAAAAGTTAACTTAGATAGAAACTAAAAAGAAAGAAACAAGCCCAACTGAACAGCAGGAAGAAGCAGAACAGAACGACTCACAGTCGGGGCCCCTTGGGAAGATTTGATTGGTAAAATTTGAATGGGCCCCGACTGTGAGTCGTTCTGTTCTGCTTCTTCCTGCTGTTCAGTTGGGCTTGTTTCTTTCTTTTTAGTTTCTATCTAAGTTAACTTTTTCACGTATTTTCAAAAATTAGTTTTTACGCAGTCGGGTTTTTTGTTTTTCTATAAATTACTTTTTTATTTTATACTTTTTAGTTACGATTCATTGTTTTTTTTGTTTGTATATTGTTTATATTTGAAATAAAAACTTAAATCAATAAGTAAGAAAATTAGCAAGAATGATTGTTCTGTTAAACAACTTTAAATCGTTATATATCCTAAACTATCAATTAAAATGAAAAATGATAAAAGGAACCTCAAGATGATTTTAAAATACCTATTCAACGACACCCCACTTGACATATTTCATCGACTTTTATTTTTTTCATTTTGACAATATGGCGTCTGGTTGTCGCTGTGGTGAATTTTGATTACTGTCATATTGTCTTTAGTGACACTTCCAAGGTTAAGACGAATCGATTGACGTAAGAATTATCAAAATCGGCCTACGCATTTGGTCTCTAGAACGCCACATTGAAACAAACATACATACATACATACATACTTACATACATACATACATACATAGACTGATAAACACGTTACCCTCCTTTGCGTCGCGCAGTCGGGTAAAAAGAGAAGAAACAAGAACGTCATTCCCGCTTCAAAGTCTTGACGACACTGAAGTGACGTAGGTGTGGCCACTCAAGCGAATATTGTCGCGACAAGTCCTTTGAAGCACGCCAGTTTACCGACAGTGCCCCGATGCTACTCGTACATCGTCTGCACGCGAATACATCGCGTTGCAACGATGTACCCGGCCACATACATCGCCGTAGCCCGAATATTCGCCGTAGCCCGCTAATGTAGACCCAGCATTATACGTACACAGACACATTTATTCGCACAAACAATCATTGTTATTACGCGCCAACAAAGAAAGAGACAGAATAATGCACAAAGGTGGCGTACGACCAAGACGGAGCATCACCGCTCTTCGTATTATTTCGTTAGTAGTCGCCACGCCGAGCGGCGGCGGGCGTCGGCGCGGCCTTGTTTTAGCCAAACGTGTCGCACATTATCGCATTGTATGTTTCTATCCTAGTCACTAGAGAGAGAGGGCGCTAGTAGGCCATTGTTTACTTCGACTCCGTGATATTTGTGATCGTAAAAAATCAAAGACTGTGCAAAGAACTTAGTGAATTATAAAAAGTGGTAAAGAAACAACTAAAATACAACATACAATGTGGACAGATCCTAATAATTGGTATAAACTAAGAACAACTGTGAAATACCGCGATCGTGTTTCTAACATATTCAGTGCATATTACTACCTCAATCCGTAGTGACAGAACCAGAGTGGTGAAAAGACAATAACGGAATGGCAGACTGTGAGTAATAACTTACTATCACGAACCTGAATAAAATATATGACAGTTATAACCTGCAGTTATAAGAGCATGGTTTGCAAAATTACTCTAAGAAACTAACGCCATCTGTTGAAAAAACGGAAAACTACCACCAATAGTTTCGAACCAGTCGAGATCGAGAATCGGCTAGTCAGTTGCCCTTTACGTCGAGTACCTTCACCAAACCACGAGAGGGCGTAAGTAATACCAAAAGAACCTCGTACCATTTCATCAATCATGGAAGAAGTAATGAACGCGCTTCGAAAAATCCAGAGTGAACTCGACTCACAGAAAAATACAATCCTCGAATGCGGAGAAAAAGTAACAGAAACAGTAACACAAAATATTAACAATATACTTGAAGAGAAGTTTAAAATCTGGGATGAAAAATATCATCATCATCATCATCATCATCATCAGCCCGTATTCGTCCACTGCTGGACATAGGCCTCTCCCAATGTGCGCCACTGAGCCCTGTCTTGAGCTTTCCCCATCCAGTCTCTGCCGGCCGCCTTTCGTAGGTCGTCACTCCACCTGGCCGGCGGGCGTCCCACACTACGCTTGCCGAGTCGCGGTCTCCACTCAAGGACACGTCTACCCCAGCGGTTATCTGTCCTGCGAGAGATGTGGCCAGCCCACTGCCACTTCAGCTTACTTATTCTTTCTGCTATGTCAGCAACTTTGGTACTCTGACGGATTACTTCGTTTCGGATTTTATCCATCAAAGTTACTCCGAGCATAGCTCGTTCCATAGCTCGCTGAGCGACTTTAAATTGGTGGACTAGCCTCACTGTGAGTGTCCATGATTCGGCACCGTAGGTCATTACTGGTAGGACGCACGCATTGAAGACTTTAGTCTTTAGGCACTGTGGTATGGACGACGAGAAGACCTGACGAAGCTTACCGAATGCTGCCCAACCCAACCGAATCCTTCTGTTGGCTTCTCTCTCAAAGTTGTTTCTACCCAACCGAACCGTCTGTCCAAGGTAGACGTATTCTTGAACAACTTCAAGAGTTACACCATTTACTACGACTGGTCCCGGGGTAGTGATGTCGTTATACATGATTTTTGTTTTTTCCATGTTCATCCCGAGACCTATACGTTGAGAAGCATCAGTTAGGTCGTTCAGCATCCGTTCCAGCTCCTGCAACGGTTCCGCCATAAGGACTATGTCATCGGCGAATCGTAAATGCGAAATGTACTCGCCGTTTATATTTATGCCCTTTCCTTTCCAGTTCAGCGTCTTAAACACATCCTCCAAGGCATTGGTGAACAGTTTCGGGGATATAACATCCCCCTGTCTCACCCCCCTGCGTAGCGCGATATGTTTAGACTGCTGGTTCTGTACTTGGACACTCATAGTCGCGGCGTCATACAGACATTTCAGCACTTCGATGTACCGCCAGTCCACTTGACATCGCTGCAGTGATTGTAGAACAGCCCAGGTTTCAACGGAGTCAAAGGCCTTTTCATAATCCACAAATGCTAAGCACAGGGGCTGGTTATACTCTTCGGACTTCTGTATAATCTGCCTCACTGTGTGGATGTGGTCTATGGTGCTAAATCCTCCGCGAAACCCAGCCTGCTCCGGAGGCTGAAACTCGTCAAGTCTTCTTGCGAGACGATTCGTGATGACCCTCGAAAACAGTTTATAGACGTGGCTCAGGAGTGATATGGGGCGATAGTTTTTCAATAAGGTAATGTCGCCCTTCTTGAAAAAGAGGATCACAACACTCCTGTTTCACGCCTTTGGAGTTCTCCCGGTGTCTAAAACTGAGTTGAATAACTTTTGGAGCTCCCGAAGTACGGGCTTTCCGCCTGCTTTCAGGAGCTCCGAAGTGACTCCGTCTTCACCTGGGGCTTTTCCATTTTTAAGCTGCCTGAGGGCCACCTCAACCTCATCCAGGCTAATTTCCGGCAGTTCATCGGTGTAGTGGCGTGTCAGAGTGGCTCGGCTATCCTCTGAAGGAGTGCCTTGTGGACCACGACTGTCATACAACCGGCCATAAAAGTCTTCTATCTCAGCTAGGATCTCCGGCTTTGAAGTTACGGTTTGACCATTAGGTGATCTAAGCTTCGTCAGATGCGAGCGTTTTAGCTGTTGGGCGAACACCTTAGCACCCCGATTTTCTTCTATTGCCTTTTCAATTCGGCGTGTATTAGTGGTTCGGAGGTCACGTCGCACCAACTTGCTAATTCTCTTATTGAGATCTCGCTTTTCTGACGGCGTAGCTTGTAGATCCCTTCTTCTGGTGTCCATAAGCCGGAGAGTCTCAGCCGAGAAATTAGACTTAGTGCCCGCACGTTGCAGTTGGCAAAACTTCGCACCCTCCTCTCTGAGGATTCCTACCACTTGCTGAAGCACCCTGTCAACATCCTCAGTGATTTCCAAGCCGGCGAATCGATTTTGCAACGCAAGTTGGAACGGTTCTGATCCCACAGCACATTGAAGCAGGTTTGGACGGAGCGTGGACTTCATCATTCGGCATCTCTCAAGCTTGTATTCGATATTTAGAGAGCCTCGAACAAGCCGGTGATCGCTACCGGTGTTCAGCCTGTTGAGTACTGAGACGTCTCTAAATATATGCTTTTTGTCCGTAATAATGAAGTCAATCTCATTTTTTGTCACATTATCAGGGCTCCGCCATGTCCATTTCCTCTGGGGCGGTTTCTTAAAGAAAGAGTTCATTAAGAACAACCCCTCTTTCTCCAGGAAGTTGACGAGCATTTGCCCCCTGTGATTCCTGTTTCCGTAGCCGTGGGGACCAACTCTCGATTCGCCATCGGTTTGTACTCCCACTTTGGCATTAAAGTCGCCCATGACAATGTTGTAGTGCGCTTTAGTGGTGTTGTGCAGCGCTGAGGATATGTCTTCGTACATATTTTCTACTTCCTCATCTGAGTGTGCCGAAGTCGGTGCGTATACTTGCACAACCTTGAGGTAGTACCTTTCCGTTAACTTTAGTACTAGATACGCAACCCTAGTCGACACACTCGAGATCTCCACAACATTGTCAGCGATGACCCTATTGACAAGGAATCCAACACCACCCTGTGATTGATGATCGCCTTCTCGGTAATACATGATGTGGCCAGATTCCAAGGTTATGGTGTCCTCCCCCTCTCTTCGGACTTCACATAATCCCAGAATCCGCCATCGAATCCTATCCAGTTCCGATTCCAACTGAGCCAAATGTTCATCAAGCCTAATCGTTCGTCCGTTATACGTTGCCAAGTCCAGTCTTTTTAAGTGGCCTGCCATCGCCCGGGGATTCTTTGCACCCCCTGCCGTGCCGTTACCATGGCCGCCACCCTGGCCAGGAATAGCAGGGCTACTGGGAACTGGGGGCCATTGGTTTCGTGTGTTATTCATTGGGAGGGTTTGCCCATAATCGCCACGCTGGGCATGCGGGTTGGCGATCGCAGAGCATAGCTTCTCGCATCAGTGACGCTGCTGCCCGTCACTGGTCTGTTGGTATTTTGCTACGCTTGTAGTAGGATGGATATACCGCCATCAGTCGGTCGCCAGTGCCTCGTTCGTTATCTAGCAGGATGACCACGTGCAGGTGAGGTTGGCTTGGGGCAGTAAGATGTTGTGTCGCTCCCATTCATCCCATGAATGATGATGAAAAATATGAAAACTTAAAAGAAAAGTTAGAAAACCAAGAAAAACGAATATGCTTCTTGGAAAAACAGGGACGGAAAAACAATATTGTGTTTTTCGGCATCGAAGAAACGGAAACATCGTACCAAATGTTAGAGCAAACTATAATCAACTTTATAAAGGAACTAGCTTGTGCCCGCGGCTTCGCTCGCGTAATCAGTCGAAAATCTAAGATTTACACAATCTTTCATCCCCTATTTTATCCCCTTAGGGGTAGAATTTATCAAAATCATTTCTTAGGGGATGCCTACGTCGGCATAGCTTTATGCATGCAAAGTCTCAGCCCGATCGCGTATTGCCAAACTGTATGCTGACCCAGATACCCATAGTCTGTACTGAACTACGTCGTGCTCACTGAAATCACAAACAAATTGGAGCAGAGATAGATTTTCCAAGCTGCTAGTAGTCCCGGGCACGCCGCAATCGCGGCGGTAAGACCCCTCTTTGAGGAGTGGCTGGAAAGGCGTCACGGCGTCCTGACCTACCGCATGACGCAGGTCCTCACCGGACACGGAAGTTTCGGGAGGTACCTGTGTCGGATAGGGGCGCCTTATCGCCCGGAGGCGTATTGCCAAACTGTATGCTGACCCAGACACCCATAGTCTGTACTGAACTACGTCATGCTCATTGAAATGACAAACAAATTGGAGCAAAGTACATACGAGCTCAGAGCATTCTGAGATTGTATGCACTTTGCTCGCTTGTATGTAAAGCAAACTGTGACACGCGAATATCGCGAGTATCGATTGATTATTATTTTTTACGGCCCCGGAAAAATATTTTTCTAGACAGTAATGAAGAAAAATGGCTCGACTGAGATCTTCTTCGCGGGGCCGCCACCTTGATAAGTAGTAATTAGTTATTTGACCTAGGAATGCAAGAGCAAGCGAAGCGAGCTCGGGACTTTGGGGCACCCCGACGCGGACAGGTTAGGTTAGAAGGGGATGACGGGGTCTTCCAGACCCCGCCATCCCCTTCATGACTGCTGCTGGACGTCTGGACTAGTATGTATTTTGCTCTAGTATTTTAAAGCAAAATGTTTTTTGATTCAGACACTCTCTGAATAGGTAGATATACAGTTTGCTCTTCAACTACACCGGTAAACTACGATCGAACTCAGAGCAACCCCGGTCTGGGTCACATACAGTTTGGCAATACGCAGCCCGATCGGTTTAAAATTGACAAAGTTTCATACAAACTTTCATCCCCTATTTTATCCCCTTAGGGATAGAATTGATCGAAATACTTTCTTAGCGGATGCCTACGTCATAACATCTACCAAAATTTTAGCCCGATCCGTCCAAAAATCTAAGAAGATTTATACAAACTTTCATACCCTATTTTATCCTCTTAGGGGTGGAATTTATCAAAATTCTTTCTTAGGGGATGCCTACGTCCTAGTAGCTTTGTGCATACAAAGTCTCAGCCCGATCGGTTTAAAATTGATAAAGTTTCATACAAACTTTCATCCAATATTTTATCCCCTTGGGGGTAGAATCGAAATCCTTTCTTAGCGGATGCTTACGTCATAACATCTACTTGCATGCCAAATTTCAGCCCGACCCGTCCAAAATCTAAGATGATTTATACAAACTTTCATCCACTATTCCCTTTAGGTGTGGAATTTATCAAAATCCTTTCTTTAGGGATGCATTCGTCCTAGTAGCTTTGTGCATGCAGAGTCTCAGCCCGATCGGTTTAAAATTGACAAAGTTTCATACAAACTTTCACCCCTATTATTATCCCTTTAGGGGTGGAATTTATCAAATTCCTTTCTTAGGGGATGCCTACGTCATAGTAGCTTTATGCATGTAGTCCCAACCCGATCGGTTTAAAATTGTCAAAGTTTCATACAAACTTTCTTCCCCTATTTATCCCCTTAGGGATGGAATTTATCAAATTCCTTTCTTAGGGGATGCCTACGTCATAGTAGCTTTATGCATGCAGTCTCAGCCTGATCGGTTTAAAATTGACAAAGTTTCATACAAACTTTCATCCCCTATTTTATCCCCTTAGGGATGGAATTTATCAAATTCCTTTTTTAGGGGATGCCTACGTCATAGTAGCTTTATGCATGTAGTCCCAACCCGATCGGTTTAAAATTGTCAAAGTTTCATACAAACTTTCTTCCCCTATTTATCCCCTTAGGGATGGAATTTATCAAATTCCTTTCTTAGGGGATGCCTACGTCATAGTAGCTTTATGCATGTAGTCTCAGCCTAATCGGTTTAAAATTGACAAAGTTTCATACAAACTTTCATCCCCTATTTTATCCCCTTAGGGATGGAATTTATCAAATTCCTTTTTTAAGGGATGCCTAAGCTATATTAGCTTTATGCATGCAAAGTCTCAGCCCGATTGGTTTAAAATTGACAAAGTTTCATACAAACTTTCATCCCCTATTTTATCCCCTTGGGGGTAGAATTGATCAAAATCCTTTCTTAGCGGATGCCTACGTCATAACATCTACCTGCATGCCAAATTTCAGCCCAATCCGTCCAGTGGTTTGGGCTGTGCGTTGATAGATCACTATATCAGTCACCTTTGAGTTTTATTTATTAGATATTTCTCACTAGACCTTGACCACAGAGATATTCAAGAAGTAAAGAGAATCGGGAAAAAAGGAGAAAACCTCGACCAATAATTGCCACATTTACCACACTTGGAACCAAAATAAAAATATTCAAGCAGCAAAGTGATTCACAAAAGGAAAGCACATACTACATTACGGAAGATTATCCGAAGCAAATACTGGAGAAAAGGAAAGAGCTACAAGTGCAGGCTAAACTCGTAAAGATCAAGTAAAGATCAAGTATGATAAACTTGTTATCCAAGCCAAAAATAAAACTACATGCAGCAACAAGAGACTGCGTACGTCACCTCCTGAAACGCCTACAGACAATGGATCAATAGCACAGGTCAATAAGAAAAATAAGCAACAAACACCAATAAGAAGAACTTCCAGCCTTTTTTTTATTGGGACAAACCCACCACACTATTCCCAAACCACTGCAACTCCTGAGAGCCAGAATCAACAGTGGCAACCACCAGAAAAGCGCCAAGACAATGAAGCTCGACGTGTCCCGGAGAATGAATTTACCTGTCTTGGATCCTGCACGAAATTAATCAGAAAAGAATAGTGGAGGAGTAGGAAAAATATGTTTCCACTTCCCTCCATGCAAGCAGGAGACAGAACAAAGCAAGGCACATTACAACTGGGAGAAGCCCAGTTGCCCTGCACCACGGGTAAAAATGACTACTAATATTAATGGGTCCTAAATTGTGAGCTGCTATATTTGATTCCAATAATAGGTATGGCAAAAACGCTTGAACGCACGGAAGTTTGTTCGAGTGTCCACAAAGTCCGTATTATAAATGACTCCAGATGTAGTCTGAACAGTATCCAACATAATATTGCGTTCGTTCTGCCAAAGAATACACTCCCAAAGAATATGATGTGCTGATTGTTCATATTCACAGTCAGGTGACGAACATTGACAAAAAGGCGAGGGAACAAGCTTAAAGGAAAACAATTTCGACGGGTTCCGGGCTATTTGTATTAACCGACATTTTTGAAACTTTACACCAGAGCAGTTTAAAGTTTCGATTTTTAGAAAAAAAATAATAACTTTAGCAAATCGCATTATTTCTTTAAAAAGAAAGATATTACTGTTTTTATAACATATTCCCCATAATCAGATTATTATTTTGTTCTAATATTCCTATTTTTAACGAAGATAAATGTCGCTTAATACAAAATGACCCATATTTTACTTTTTTTTGTTCCAGGCTAAATGACTTAACCGCCTATGATTATTGTTTCTTATTCCAGGCTAAATGACTAAACCGCCTAGGTTTATTATTTCTTGTTCAAAGCTAAATGACTTAACCGCCTAGGCATGCAAATAATGGCTCTAAGCTAAGTGCTTTAATCAAAGAGTTGGTCATATTTCAAACCCAAGCTAATTGATTTAAATACCATATCTTAAACTTATTAATGTACGGCTAATTAGTTTATGCGACTGATTTTTTTTTAAATAAATTGTTTGTAATCATACTTGAATAATGAAGTTTGCAGAAATTGGCGGTTAAAACATTGATAAATTAGATGAAATGAGAAAAAAAACACATTATTAAATTGTTTAAAGATAAGTTTTTTTTTTTATTTAAAATGACAATCACCTAGGAACAGCAGTAACTTCTTACCTTACCAAGGTAATAACTAAAGTTTTTATCAAAATTTTATAGGAATCAGAAGTCAAACAGTCTTTTTATTACGTAGCCTACAGTTTTATTACCTGAAAAAATTATTCTCATTCTTCTTCATTCCTAAACTTTAACATTTAAGTATTTAAAAACTTCTTTTTTGAGATCTCTTCAATTACAAAAAAAAAGGTTTATCTATAAAATAACTTCTTTTAAAAATAATCACATAAAAAATTAAATACTTACGAGCGTTTCTTTGGTTTTCATTTCTTTACTTATTTTCTTTTCTTCTATATTTTTTTCTAACTTTCTCAGTAATCAAAATCAAAAACATCTCTCGTTAAAAAAAAGTTTAGAAGTTTTCTTACCTATTTATCCCTAGTTTCTCTTCAATAACAAAAATATTTTTTATCTCCTATATCATCTCAGCCATAAGACGTCCACTGCTGAACATAGGCCTCCCCTTTAAATCTCCACATATACCGGTTGGAAGCAACCTGCATCCAGCGTCTTCCGGCGACCTTTATAAGGTCGTCTGTCCATCTCGTTGGTGGACGTCCTACGCTGCACTTGCTAGTCCGCGGTCTCCACTCTAGCACTTTTCGACCCCATCGGCCATCTGCTCTGCGAGCAATATGGCCTGCCCATCGCCACTTCAGCTTGCTAATCCGGTGGGCTATATCGGTGACTTTAGTTCGTCTACGGATCTCCTCATATCGGATTCGATCACGTAGCGAAATACCGAGCATAACCCTCTCCATAGCTCGTTGAGCGTCTTTGAGCTTTGAGATGAGGCCGATAGTGAAAGACCACGTTTTGGTGCCGTAAGTCATCACTGGTAACACACATTTGGACTTTCGTCTTGAGGCACTGAGGTATATGGGACGAAAAGACATTGCGTAGCTTCCCGAACGCTGCCCAACCGAGTTGGATTCGGCGGTTGACCTCTTTCTGAAAGTTGGACCTACCTAATTGGACTACTTGTACTAAATAGATATATGAGTCAACAACTTCGAGTACCGAGTTTCCAACAGAGATAATTTTCGTCTTGACCATGTTCATTTTTAAGCCCACCCGTTGTGAAACTCGGTTGAGGCCATCGAGCATCATGCTTTTTTTTTTTTAGCGTGGTAAAATCATCAAATGAGTCCTCCCACCCCGGGCAGGGCGGGAGGGACTGTCAGACTTGTACTGACTAAAATCCACGGTGTCCTTCAATAGCCTTTTATGTTCCGGGGTCACGGTAATGAGATAAGTCCCGCGACCAAGATAAGTCCCGCGACCAACGATCATGCTGAGTTCCTCCATCGACTTTGCCATGACTACGATGTCGTCAGCAAACCGAAGGTGAGTGATGTATTCGCCGTTGATGTTGATGCCAAGTCCTTGCCATTCCAGGAGTTTGAAGGCGTCTTCCATTGCGGCAGTAAACAGTTTCGGGGAGATAACGTCCCCCTGTCTTACGCCTCTTCTCAATGGAATCGCCTTCGTGCTCTGCTCCTGTACTCGGACCGACATGGTGGCGTTATTATACAAACACTTCAACACCTCGATGTACCGATAGTCAATACGGCATCGCTGGAGTGACTCAAGTACCGCCCATGTTTCCACCGAATCGAAGGCTTTCTCATAGTCCACAAACGCTAAGCATAATGGCAAGTTATACTCTTCGGTCTTCTGTATAACTTGCCGCAGCGTATGGATGTGGTCTATAGTACTATAGCCTCTTCGGAAACCGGCTTGTTCGGGAGGCTGGAAGTCATCAAGTCTGTGTTCGAGACGGTTCGTGATAACCCTTGAAAACAGCTTATAAACATGACTCAGAAGCGTGATGGGTCTGTAGTTCTTCAATGGGCTGTTATCACCTTTTTTGAAGAACAACACCACCTCACCCGTGCTCCACATTTGAGGCGTTTTGCCCTCGGACAGGACGGAATTAAAGAGTTTATGGAGGACTTTAAGTACCCGTGTTCCACCCGCTCTCAGAAGCTCTGAAGTGATTCCGTCCTCGCCCGCGGCGCCTTATTGTTCTTAAGCTGCTTCATCCTAATCTCGTACAGACTGATGTCCGGGATATCTTCGGTATAATGTCGGGACAGCTTGGCTCTTGGATCTCCTACCAAGCTGTCAACGGGCTTTGCGACCGAAGTGTATAACTGTCCATAGAACCTCTCGATCTCGCCTAAAACCTCTACTTTGGTCGACGGTATGCTACCATCCTCCCGTTTCAGCTTTGTCATCCGACTTTTCCCAATAGACTTGTCCTTTGCGAACACTTTGGAGCCTTGGTTTCGCTGTATGGTCTCTGTAACACGATTCGTATTAAAGAGACGCAGATCATGTCACAAGGACTTAGATATAAGTCTATTGAGCTGCCTATATGACTTCGCGTCATCGGAAGACCGCAGCTGTAGCAAGCGTCGTTCAGCCATGAGGTTTAAGGTTTGCTCGGTCAATTTCTGAGGTCTATCTTTACGGCAGGGTCTAAAAAACTTAGACCCTACCGTGCGGACAGTTTCCACTAGCCCGTCGTTGATCTCGTCCACTGAAACTAAGTTCTCAAGGCAAGCAAAGCGATTAGAGCTTTCAACTCGAGCTGAGTTGAAAGCTTTCGGGGTTTTGAATATGGGACCGAGTAGGTTGGAGCGTAGACTTCATCAGGCTGGACCTTTCAAGTTTAACATTGATATTCAGCGAGTCTCTTACGATTCGGTGATCGCTACCGGTTTTTACCCTGTTGATCACAGAGACATCACTGAATATCCGTTTCTTATCGGTCATAACTGAAACGACACTGCAAATCAAATATTGAATAAAACAAATAGGTTTAACCATAATCTTTAAATGTTTACTGTTGAAATCCTAAATAGTTCATGCGACCGACACATCATTATCTACTGCAAGCTAAATGGTTGAAGTGACAACATCTAACATTTCATGTACAGAGCTAAATGGATGTATTGACACTGGGTATGAATTTGACAAAGAGGCTAAATGTATTAAACGACATTCTTGTATATTTACAAGGTAAAGCTAATTGTATTAAGCGACACTGGATAAGGATTTAACAAAGAGGCTAATTGTATGAAGCGACATTTCTATCTATTTATAATGCCAGGCTAAATGCTTTAACGTACGTTGCCTGTAAATTGTTGCTCCAGGAAAAAACGTTTAAACGACTGCCTGGTATTTGGTAGTCAGCTTAAGTACACAGTTCCTAAATTTGTCAATATTTTATGTCGCTTCATTCATTGCAGTCCAAAATGGGCCCAAAAAATGCGGTTGTATTAAGCGACAAAAAAGTGCTCCGATCGTCACCAAACCCAGCTCAAATGACGCAGAAAAATTCGCTGATTCCAAATATATATAAAAGTCTATATCGCTCAGAGTGTCGCTTAATACAATTAGCCCGGAACCCATCGATTTACTTTTACAGTTACCATGTCCCGTGAGAAATTGGGCAACACAGTGATCCACCTCCAGCCACGTCCTAGCCAGCCGCTCACGAACGGATGGGAAGAACTGGTGGAGGTGCCGCCCCTTGGTAGAATTATCCCACCTATTTTGCCATTCGGATAAAAGTTCCTCCCAGATGTCGCTCTGGGGTTTAAATAATCTAGATATCTTATCACGGTCACTTTGCGGTAGGAAATCAGCGTCAGTGGTCTCCCGTGCGGAAAAATACATTGCAGCACGTCGCTGCACTTCAAGATCTACTGGAAGAACACCAGCAAGTACCGGTAAAGCTTCAGTACTGACGGTTCTATACGCTTTACTTAAGAATAACAAAGCCAAGCGCTGGCTTTGAAGCAATTTACGCCGTGCCGCCCCTATGGTGGCCCTATCGGCTCAAACAGGTGCTCCGTAGCACAAACAGCCCAAGTAAGTAGCCCCATAAATAGTTTTTAAGGTTAAAAATGACAAACCCCAAGTAGACTTAGATATTCTCTTTAGGGCATAAAAGTTATTTTTAGCTTTTTCACCAACTGTTTTTATATGTTCTATGAAACGAACAAGAACTTCCAGCCTACCTGAAGAAATCGCTAATCCAAGCATACTTAGCTTCTTAGTAAATAAAAATCAAAACAACATGCCCAGCTCTCAATGTAATAAAACCAACAACTTTTAGCAACTACAGCCCCCCTCCGACATAGGTAATTCACAAAAGATAATTATAAAAACATAACCCTCCTTCTGGCGCAGTCGGGTAAAAACCAAACCTCATCTTCCAACCCGGCTGGTCACCGTGGAGGATTATGACCAAAACCCTCTAAAGAATAAATTCACACATTCCTCTAAAATACAAAAAGTGATTCAAGCAAAAGAAATAATAAATTCTACAAACAAAATAAATGAAGAGCTATACATATTAACTTTCAACGTCAGAACTTTATCTACTCACGAACGCTTAATAGAATTAAACGAGGCAATTAAAGAAATTAAATACGACATAATTGGTCTATGTGAAATTAGGCGAACAGGTACTTTAATAGAGGAACACACAAATTTTATACTATGTCACACAGGCCACACACCTGGTAGATATGGAGTCGGATTCATAATAAACAAAGTTCGCAAAAAATGGTTTGAAAGCTTTACGGGCGTTAGTGACAGAGTAGCATTATTAAACTTAAACATTCAAGGACTGGCCATATCACTTATACAAGTTTACGCACCGACTGAAGCAGCTTGCGAAGAGGATATTAACACCTTTTATTCAGACGCCAATAAGGCCATCGAGCTAGGCTATGAGAAATATATGTCGGAATCGAGACGTATTCGGAACGCCAGCGCCATCCGGTGGCGCTCGATGGAGTTAGTGTGAGGCGCGCTAGCGACGGTCAATGGGACTTCACTGTTGGCAGCCGGCGCGAGCGGATCACTGAACCATCCCGCGATCTGAGATACGTACAGTCAGTTTTTTATTATTCGTTATTCGATATAGTGCAGTGCTAAATAGGAAAAATTAACCATGATGATTATCAAGTGTAAAAGACTGCTTTCTTTATCCAACACTACCCACCGATGACGCCCACAGCAAAGAGGACCTACATTGTGTGCCAATAATGACGATGGAGACGGTTATCCTTCGACATCAGAATTGGGATACGTGTTGGAAAAGAAAAAAAAAAATAAAAAAAAAAGAATCGAAGCCAGCTACTGTGAAGAACTACCCGCATTCGATCCTGAAAAACAAGGTACCTACGCAAAATCATGGTGTGCAACGGCAGATTTGTGTTTTTTTCGAGAATCCACCAAGCGGCGATAGACTTGTTCTGGCTATCAGCAAGGCGATAAAAGGTGAAGCATCAACCTGGCTATCCCAAATAGCCTACGAAGGAATTTAAGGTACTTTTTATAACACGATTTATTTCGCATTGGCGGGTACCCTCATTTAAAAAAAAAATGAGTGCCTTAAAAAAAACCGAGTGATAAAGAAACATTGCCCACGTTCGCCAGTCGTTTCATATCTGATGCGAAAAATGAACACCATCTGGGAATCATCGGATACAAGTGATACCAAGCGAGGAAAAATAACGTCAAAGTGTTATAACTGCTGTACAACGGTCATAAGCGTAATGAGTGCAGAAGTAAGCTGATGGACACGAAGGGAAGACCTGTAAAACCTACAGCATCATCGAGCCAAGTGACGCAGCAGCCGGCATCGAAGACCTTGGTGTGCTTCAAATGTGGCAAGCCAGGTCAAATAGCCGTGCGCTGTACGAGCAGTGGTGGCGGCAGCGGCAGCGGACCAGTTGACGGCGCGGCGCGAAGCGTCGATGTCTGAGTTGAGCAACCACCATCAGGCAGGATTGACTTGAAGGACACAGGTGAATTGTTTCATTTTTACTTACGATTCTGGTGCTGAATGCTCGTTGGTAAAAGAAAGTTTTGCACCGTAATTTTGTGGTAAACGTGTTTGTAATGTTGTTGTTATGACTGGTATAGGTCAGACACGAGTATTCAGTCCAGAACAGATTTTATGTTGTGTAGTGATTAACGGGTGATCATCCTCTTGAAATTTTGTTACGTGTTTTGCCCGACAATTATTAGCAAAGTGAGGTCGCGAATAATTCAGGGGTTTTTCTGTAAACATGCCGACATGTTTGCATGCCAACTGAGCTTTTTAAGTTAACGAAAGTCCTTTGTGTAAATTCAGTGAGGCATAATAGTGACAACGCATTTCAATTGGATTTAACTGTTATCGTGACGGATAAACGGGTATGACAAGTCTAGGCTTTTGCAAACGCTTAAAGAATTATCTGAGTTTTTCAATAGAGTGTAGGGAATATGATAAAGCCCGATTTGACAAAAAAAAAAGGCAAATAAAATCGCGAATCGCAAGATTTTGTGTTATTAGAAAATGAAGAACGAAATCAGTCTTAGTTAGATCCAAAGTTCAAGGGTCCATTTAGAGTGAAAGAGATTTTGTATGGTGACCGTTAGACATTGAAACCCTTGAATTCTAAGTGTACCTACAAACATGGAAACGGGTCATGTACCAGTCGAAGTTACCATAGATTCTGATTAAGTTGTTGTGAGAGGTCGAGTAAAGCGGTCTACAGGCCGTATTGTTTTCGACCGTACCAGTAGCTATTTCGTAGCCGTAGTCCGTAACTTATTGACATTCTGGTGTCCATGGATACGCGGTGTGCGGATGGCACTGGCGGAGGTCGGGGTCTTGAGAGACCATAGTGTGTTGTCACCAGTGGTTATTACGTAGTCGTAGCCCGTAGAAATCGTTATCTGTTGAGGCAACTCAAGTAGACCGTGGGTAGGCGATAGGCGTTTAACCCTGGTGGAGGTTGGGGTCTTGAGAGACCATAGTGTGTAGTCAGCGGGTGATGCACACGGGCGATCCACGTGGTGGATGCGCACAGAAGTTTGGTCCATGCGTGGATGTGTGAAAGCAATGTGTTTGCTGGTCGGCTGGAGAGCCGTGGCGTTAGAGGTTTTACTCGAAAGTCGAATGATACTGGAAAATTGGAAGTTTTTTTTGCAATAGAGTTGTGAAAGTTGATGCGAACGACTGTGGTACATGGCCTAGGGTAGTTGTTAGTGGCATCGGAAAGTTGTTAGTGGCCTAGGGTAGTTGTTAGTGGCATCGGAAAGTTGATAGTGGCCTAGGGTAGATGTTAGTGGCCTAGGGTAGATGTAAGTGGCCTAGGATAGATGATAGTGGCCTAGGGTAGATGTTAGTGGCCTAGGGTAGATGTAAGTGGCCTAGGATAGATGATAGTGGCCTAGGGTAGTTGTTAGTGGCCTTGGGTAGTGATTGTTGTGTTTTCAATTACCTGTTCCCAATGTTTGATTAATTTTAAGAGTATTGGTTTTAATGATACAGTAGAGTTCTGAAATTTCCTTATTTTCACCGAAGAACTGAATCTAGAGTTTGGTCAGGAATGACCGAGTGGAACAGTGTTCTGTCGTGGACTATTTTGTGTTTCAGAATGATTATCACACGAGGACGAGTGGAAAGAGTTGAATGAGGCCTACACCAAGATGATAGAAAGAGGATGAAGAAGAAGAAGAAGATCACACGAGGACGTGTGCAAGCAGGATGGCCGTGTCGGAATCGAGACGTATTCGGAACGCCAGCGCCATCCGGTGGCGCTCGATGGAGTTAGTGTGAGGCGCGCTAGCGACGGTCAATGGGACTTCACTGTTGGCAGCCGGCGCGAGCGGATCACTGAACCATCCCGCGATCTGAGATACGTACAGTCAGTTTTTATTATTCGTTATTCGATATAGTGCAGTGCTAAATAGGAAAAATTAACCATGATGATTATCAAGTGTAAAAGACTGCTTTCTTTATCCAACACTACCCACCGATGACGCCCACAGCAAAGAGGACCTACATTGTGTGCCAATAATGACGATGGAGACGGTTATCCTTCGACATATATATTAATGGGTGATTTGAATGCCAAAATAGGACAACCAAGAAAAAATGAATGCTTAATAATGAAACCACACGGATATGGCGAAAGAAATCAGAGAGGTCAAAGGCTGATCGACTTTGCCGTGGAACACAAACTTGCAATTTTAAACACCTTCTTCCACAAAAAGCCCAGCCAAAGATGGACCTGGCGCTCACCGAACGGTAAACACAAAAATGAAATAGATTATATATTGTCAAATTGACCTAACCTCTTCCAAAATATAAATGTTTTAAACCTCCACTTTCCGTCGGATCACAGACCAATCAGAGCAACACTGACTTTGACAAAACAAAAAAAGAAACGCACAGGATATAAAAACAATAGATACTCATCACTGAAAACTGAACAGGAAACAATAAATTACAAACAAAACATCTCATTTCACTTAAAGGATATGAATAACTGGCAAGGAAAAACATCAGTACAGTCTTATTATAACACACTAAAAAAGGCTATTTTCCAGAGCTTACAAGACGCTCGATCACCTAACGAAAAAGCCAAAGGTACCCACAAAGTTTTAAAAGAACGCACACTGGCACTTATCAGGAGAAGACAGGAACTACACCATACAAAGAACAAAACTCGGGCCTCAAAAAATGAATTAAAAGCGCTTTACAAACCTAATAAGTAAATACATAAAACAGGACTATAAAACTTACAGATCGAAGACTATTGAAAAACATTTAAAAACTGCGGGAAGCTCAAAAAAAGCCTTCAAAGAACTAAAAACTAACAAATTCTGGATAGATAGTCTAAACCGCGAGGGCAACATCGTAAACAATCGCAAGGAAATTATAGAGGTAGCAACAAATTTCTACAAAGATCTGTACAGTGCACAGGCGGAAAAGGTCCAAAATAATACTAACTTTGCTAACACAATCAAGAGCGGAAATATAACACCAATATCTGAAGCCGAAGTCATACAAGGAATAAAACGGTTAAAGTTAGATAAAAGTCCAGGACCAGACGGCATCAATAATGAAGCCATAAAGATCGCCTACCGGCTACTAACACCACCTTTAACACATTTATTTAACCTTGTATTAGAAACCGCCGAAATACCATCGCAGTGGCAAGAATCAGAAATAATCTTAATTTTTAAAAAAGGAGACCCGAAAGATATTAAGAACTACAGGCCTATAAGCTTACTCTCGTGTATCTACAAACTATTTTCCTCCATAATAAACAACAGAATAAGTGTTACACTAGAAGCAAAACAACCGATAGAACAAGCAGGTTTTTGAAGGAGCTTCTCGACCATCGATCATATACATACGCTAGAAATAGTTATGAAAAAATACCAGGAAAAGCAAAGAGCGCTCTGTATAGCTTACGTCGATTATCAAAAACCCTTCGACACCGTGTCACACTCAAGTATATGGACTGCTTTGCAGGCTCAGGAAGTTGAACAAGAATATATCGATATAATCAAAAATATTTACAAGGGTGGCATAGCCAAAATAAAACTAGAATCTACTGGGCCTACATTTCCCATCAATCGAGGAGTGAGACAAGGAGACCCGCTGTCCCCGAAATTATTTATATCTATCCTAGAGTCAGTAATAACAAGATTAAATTGGGAAAAATCCGGGCTAAATATAAACGGCAAATATTTAAGTCACCTGCGCTTCGCAGACGATTTAGTACTCCTATCAGAATCTAGCACACAACTACAGACCATGCTAGACTCACTAAATACAGCCAGCAAACAAATAGGACTAGAGATGAATCTTTCCAAAACAATGGTCATGACAAACAGCAGAAACAGGAGAATATCAGAAGGCAATGAAACTTTGAATTACACAGAAAGTTACATTTACCTTGGGAAACAAATTGGATTTGACAGAAAACATAACGAACTAGAAGTTGAACGTAGAGCACAAAATACCTGGAACAAGTACTGGTCCTTAAGCGAAATATTTAAAAGTAATATGCCAATAAATACAAAAACCAAAGTTATGACATCATGCCTTCTACCATGCCTAACCTACGCATGCCAAACCTGGAAATACACATCCAAAATAAAAAACATAATTACTACCTGCCAACGTGGAATAGAAAGAAGCATACTTAATATAAAAAAGATGCAAAAAATTCGCCACTCAAAAATCAGGGCAATTACTAACGCTAAAGATGCTTTAAACTACGCTAAAAAGCTGAAATGGAAGTGGGCAGGACACGTAGCGAGGCTAGAGGACGGTAGGTGGACTAGCAGGGTAACCAAGTGTAAGGGCCCATACGGCAAGCGCCCCAGAGGCAGACCTTATATGAGATGGACAGACGAAATAGCAAAAATAGCTGGCCCCTGCTGGACGCAAATAGCTCAAGATAGAGATAAATGGAATTCTTTAGAGGAGGCCTTCACCTTCACCTGAGGAGGGGTTCTTGCACAAGATTTAAACTTTGTTAAAGAAAACCCAAAAATTGTAAATACCTACGTCAATTATACTTAATTTTAATTCTAAACTCTGTTTCAAACTTGCAAGAAATAAAAGGCTTTTTATTTTTATTTATGTTTCTATCCCGCTCTTCAAAATTGAAATATACACGCACGCATGTCTCAACCGAAATCTACTCGTATTGCGACTGAGGACTGTTAGGACAATTTAGCCTAATTTATGCGGTCCATGCGCTATCGTGTAGTGACATATCTACCGCTATTTTATTTTAATCAAAGTGTATTTCTTCTTCTAAGATATACTTATACGTAATATACGTTTAAATTATTATTTTTTTAAAAATGGTGTTGGATCACCTCGTTCCGGTTGCGATCCCTCAAGGAGACTCCCAGCATAGCCCAATCCATAGCTCGCTGAGCGATCTTGAATTTATGGACCAACCGTACCGTGAGTGTCCACGTTGCGGCCCCGTAAGTCTTAACAGGGACAGGCAGGACGCACTGATTGAAGACCTTAGTCTTTAGGGTCTGTGGAATACGCGACTAGAAGACCCGACGAAGTTTCCCAAATGCTTCCCAGCCCAGCTGGATTCTTTTGGTAGCCTTCCTCTCAAAGTTGTTCATACCAAACTGCAGAGTTTGCCCGAGACAAATATATTTTCGAACAACCTCGAGAGGACCACCATTGACAACAATAGGTCCTGGGGTGACGTGTTCGTTGAATATAACCTGGGTTTTCTACTAGGCCATCCAGCATCTGCAACAAGTCGTGCATCGATTCAGCCCGTATGACGATGTCATCTGCAAATCTCAAGTGTGTGATGTACTCGCCGTTGATGTTAATGCCACGTCCTTCCCAGTTCAACGTCTTAAACACATCCTCCATTTCACCAATTTCGGGGAAATTAGGTCCCCTTGCCTCACCTCTCGACGCAATGGGATATGTTTTGTTGCGGGTGCTTCTCAGCACTTGGATGTATAATGCCTAAAAGTATATGATTTACTGCAGTCAAAAATCTCGGAAAAATACATGATGTTCTTCAGGATATATGATAGTGTGTTGAAAACATAATAAAACTAATTTGATACGATAGAAAAAAAACCGGCCAAGTGCGAGTTGGACTCGCGTGAAGAGGGTTCCGTACGATTACCTATCACGTTTTTTTTTAAATCTGACCCAAATTGGTACGCACAATATTGAGTGATTTACCATGTTATTTTAATATCATGGACTTTTTATAGGTTTTCCTATAATCTATAAGTAGAAAACTAAATTCTGTATTTTTTTTAAAAATTATGTTCAGTAGTTTCGGAGATAAGGGGGGGAATGGTCAAATTTCGTCTATTTTCTTAAATAACTTGGAAACTATTTATTTTAAAATTACAAAAAAAATATATTTAAGATTGTCTCAACAAGACCTTTCATTTGACATGTCACACGATGCAGTTTTCAATTATTTTTTTAATTTTCCCCTTCCCCCCCAAAAATTACCTCCCATATACAGATATGGACTTCTTATAGGTTATCCTATAATCTATAAGTAGAAAACTAATTCCTGTATTTTTTTCAAAATTTTAGGTTCAGTAGTTTCGGAGATAAGGGGGGGGGAATGGTCAAGCTTCGTCTATTTTTTTTGAATAACTTGTAAACCATTTATTTTAAAATTACAAAAAAATACTTTTAAGTTTTTCTCAACAATACCTTTCATTTGATATGTCACACGATGCACTTTTCAAATATTTTTTTTTAGTTTTCCCCTTCCCCCCCAAAAATTACCTCCCATATACAGATATGGACTTCTTATAGGTTTTCCTATAATCTATAAGTAGAGAACTAATTACTTTATTTTTTTCTAAATTTTAGGTTCAGTAGTTTCGGAGATAAGAGGGGAGGGGGAATGGTCAAATTTCGTCTATTTTCTTAAATTACTTGGAAACTATTTATTTTAAAATTACAAAAAAATACATTTAAGATTGTCTCAACAAGACATTTCATTTAATATGTCACACGATGCAGTTTTCAAAACTTTTTTTTTCATTTTCCCCTTCCCCCCCAAAAATTACCTCCCACATATAGATTTCATCTATTCACGTCACACCTCTGTGCTTGGGTCACAGGAATTGATATGTGTACCAAATTTCAACCCAATCGGTTTAGTAGATTCGGAGATAATTGACTGTAAGCGACAGACAGACGGACACACGAGTGAACCTATAAGGGTTCCGTTTTTGTATTCGGACGTACGGAACCCTAAAAATCATGAAAATACATAAAAAAAATCTTTTAACGATTAAAAACCATACTAATATACATGCAATCTTTCTGATTTTTTGTCAGAATATTTTACTAGCAATATATTAACATGATAGGGTTTTATTTTTTTCGTCCAATCAATAGATTTTTTTGTAAATAGATAACTACTTTGTAGTTTGCAATAAATTACAAGCGTTTTGTCATCGCGCTTCTCTTTCTTTTCTATGCAGTTCGACAGTGACCGTGCTTTAGGTCCTGTAAGCCTCTTAATCAACATACAACCTAACACTGGCCTGCAAATTGCAAAAAACTTAAGAAAATTTGAATTTCGCGGGCTACCCTGGAGCAATAATTTTTTTGCTGTAGTGCGTTCCCAGTTTTCAAAAACACGATTTACCGTTTTGGTATTTTGTAACCAGCGCAGCGTACACTGAGAGAAATTTACGTTGCCGCCATACGTAATTTATGTGGAAAAACGATACAGAATGACGATTGTAGCCAGAACCATGTCGCGTACGTAGCTATGCTTATATAGCCAGCACCATGACCTTTTTCATGGACCGGCCATACGTAATTTACTTCTGGATCGTTTTGCTACCTTTAAGTAGCGTGCAATCCTCACCTGTGTCACAGAATAAATAATAGCCTGTGTCCTACTAAATATATTCATTGTGTAAGTAATGAAACCCCTTCTACACGATCAGACCCGACCGCCGACAGAGGTGACCTTGGTCGCGTCAACAGTACCCAACCGTCTGGAACGCTGTCGGCTGACGGTCGGGTCCGACCGCGGACACAGCCTGTCGGGACGGATGCGCTCCCGACCAAGGTCATCCAAAGGTCGATTGACTCCGTCCATATTTGGTCGCCCGACCAACGTCTACCCGGTAGATTTTCACACCCACCGGACCAAGGTCAACTCGCCAGATGGCGCTGTTGTTGTAAACATTCAAAGTGTAGTTCTCTGTTTTTGAAAAACATTTAAAATTATAAAGTGGATTAAAATAACAATGAACTTGTATTAAATCAATCTTCTGTATTGTGAACGATGTGCACAAACGTTATCCACACAAACTATGTGATATTTTAACAAAATTATTGACAGTTATGTGAAGTGACAACACTGGTGAAATCGCTCATCTACATCGGTTAATAATGTAAAATTAGTGATGAACCATGTTATATTAAGTAAATAAGCATAATAAAACAAGTGACAAGTGTTAAAACCAAATTAAAGCGATCTGTGTTTAAGATAAAATATCTTGGCGGTGTGAGAAAAACATAGTTGATTGAATGAATCACTTATAACGACTCCTTAAAAAAACAAATTATGTACCAGCTAGGATTCGACATTTTCATTAGAATGATTAATGTTACAATAGCCGATTTGTACTGAGTCGGACTGACGTGCAGCTGAGTCCTGGTTCGATTCTCGCGATCTGTGGATCTTTTTGTGTTTCCAAATATTTATTCAAACAATTTATATTGAACTTCTTTGGAAACATCACGCAACGTCGGAATCGAAGAGTCTCAGACACAATAAGTGAAGACTCAAATATAACCGATAGTGAACTAGATGGCACCACGAGCAACAGTTTACCAAACATCTCTAATGACGACAACTGTGAAAAATTATCGAACTAAAAAACAAAATAAAGGAATTGACTATACAACTTGACGCTGCTCACAAGGAAGTAGAAAATCCAAATGTTGATAACTCAAATCTAAAAAAGACTATCGACAATTTAACAAAAAAGGAACACATTTATAAAAAACTTGCCACTGACGTCATAGTACATTCACCAAAAAAAAACCTTCCAAAACAGTTCCTGTAATTGATCTCAGCGTCACTCCCAAAACTAAGAAGAATAAAGTACAGCTAACACCTCAAAATACTGGCAAAAAAACACAGAAACCTATATTACATAACTTCGAAAAATCCACACATATAGCGACTACGCCAATAACACAGATGACAGATAAGTCGATTCAATGCGACATATATTATAATAAGATCTCAATGCCTGATAAATTAATTGCTAAACGGCAACAGACCCAATATAAGAAAACGAAACTATGTATAATAAGTGCTAATAACAGGAACAGACTGTGCAATTCTATAGAGGACATTTTTGCTACACATCACGACTTCTGCCACTACTGTTATCCTAATGGTGGTATAGAAGAACTCTTACTTGGCATAGAAAATAAGTTAAAAAATTATAATAAAAGTGATTATTGTGTCATATTGATTGGGGAAAAAGACTTCATACGCACTAAGAATTATCATGACTTAATCCACCACATTAAGGACACTGCTGACAAACTAAGCCATACTAATATTATCATATGCCTTCCGACTTACAGAATATGTGGTGAATATACTACACTATATGTATAACTCAAGAATAGAATTGTTTAATAATCTGTTGTATCTTCATAGCACTACATATGAATATGCCTATTTATTGGATTCAAACGCTGACTTATCTTACGATGGCACAATGTTTGCTGGGCCTCAGGGTCTCCTGAACGATACTTTTTTTTTTTTTTTTTTAGCGTGGTAAAATCATCAAATGAGTCCTCCCACCCCGGGCAGGGCGGGAGGGACTGTCAGACTTGTACTGACTAAAATCCACGGTGTCCTTCAATAGCCTTTTATGTTCCGGGGTCACGGTAATGAGATAAGTCCCGCGACCCCGGCAGGCTTTGGCCCCCTTGGGCGGGGCCCCGTCCTGAACGATACTGGAATAAAAAACATACTCATGAATATCAAAGGTACTATTTCTGAAATACAAATGAATAATAATCACACTGAAATCAATGTCACATCAGAGGAATCATCAAACCAGTTTTTTCTTCAATCAGCGGATCACTAAATCGGAATTGCTAACTGAAACATCAGCTGATTTAACAAGTATTAATATATTTCACCAGAATGTATGTGGTATTACTAACAAGAGACTAGAATTAGAGGTTTATTTACAAAGTCTTGAAACAAAGGTAGACTATTTATGCATTAGCGAACATTTTTTAAATGACAAGTCTGTTATCTCATTTTCATTAGAAAACTATAATCTTATTTCATGGAATACCAGGAGGTTAAAAACTAGAGGTGGTAGTCTTATTCTGGCACATGTGGATAGGAATGTTGAGAATATTGACGTAATAAACAAGCTTTATAAGATGGACAGTTTCGAAATTTGTTGCGTTAAAGATATTGACACTGGTCTTTACATATGTTGTTGTTATCGTAGCCCTAATGACAAGAATTTTGATATTTTTATGACATGTATGGAAAGAATGCTGGAACATTTATTTAACAGGAATTGCGTAATTTGCGGAGACTTTAACATAGATTTGCTTTCAGATAGTAGAAAACGCACTGAATTCGTTAGTTTGTTGACGTGTTACAATTTCAGGCATCTTGTAAATGTTGCAACTTTTATCCGAAATGGATCTTCTTCGTGTATCGACCATAAATAATTACTAACTTACCAGATTCTTATATAGAGAAATTTGAAGTCGACCACAATGGTCTAGCTGATGGTCATGGTGGTATTTTCGGTAATTTTCGTTTGGAAAATCTTGCGAGTAGGACAAATAACTACAACCAGCATAATGTTATAAATAATAGAGTTTTCAGCTCTAAAAATAAGGTAATATTTGAGCAGGAAATGTTGAAATATAAATGGAATAGTATGGGAATCAATGCATTCATCAAGAGCTTTTCTGATGTTTTCAAAAAGTGTTACAAAAAAAGGGAACGTAAAGTGAACGTAATTAAAAGTACTAAAATGAAATGGATCACAAATGGTATTAGAACGTCAAGTAAAATGAAGCGCTTTTTGTGTACTAAAAATGTCAATAATCTTGATAATAGTATTCAAACTTATAAAAAAAATTATATTAGGATTTATAGAAGGGTTATCACGAAGGCTAAAAAAATTACTATCAGAAACAAAATAAACGACTCAACTAACGGAAGCAAAGAAATTTGGCAAATCGTTAACAATTGCACAAACCGAACCAAAGCAAAACGTAATGAACGACTTCTACTTAAAATTGACGAGAAAATTATTGACAATCCCTCGGAAGTAGCGTGCATCCTAGCACAGCATTTTAATCACAAGTGTCTTACTGCGGACATTAATAACACCAATGCGATCGCACTACTCCAGAATTGTGCAAAACGGGTTGAACGGGATCTTGTTTTTACGCCTACCACTCCTAAAGAAATAAGTAATGTTGTCAAAAAAATGGTTAATAAACGATCTTTTTTTTTTTTTTTTGCGTGGTAAAATCATCAAACGAGTCCTCCCACCCCGGGCAGGGCGGGAGGGACTGTCAGACTTGTACTGACTAAAATCCACGGTGTCCTTCAATAGCCCGTTATGTCCCGGGGTCACGGTAATGAGATAAGTCCCGCGACCCCGGCAGGCTTTGGCCCTCTAGAGGGGGGCCCCGTCATCATGCTGACACTCCTTGAGGCGCGCGTGGAACACAACGCGCCGTCGACCCGGGCATGGTCCATGGTCGGGTGGCGAGTTGCCCTTTACTCGCCGCCCGCATGCCCGCGCCTACGGTGGCCGGAGATCGTCCCGCGACGTCCGACGCCGTGGGCGTCTACCACTGCGGCTGGGGCGGAGGGAGGACGCTGTCCTCTCTCTCTCGCGGCTCGCCTCCTCCTTCACGAGCATAACTGCTTCGCAGAAGGAGGCGACCGCTTCCCACTCCGTCTCGCCCCGCAGCATGGCCTCGACCAATGCCGGGCGCGAGAGGTCTCCGCCTATCGCCGCCGAGAGGACACGGCGGTGCTCTGCCCAAGCGGGGCAGTCCTGCACCGTATGCTCCACCGTGTCCTCCGGGCGATCTTCGCAGTGGTGACACCCGGGCGTCTCTTCCTTCCTTATCAGACACAGGAACCTCCCGAAACTTCCGTGTCCGGTGAGGACCTGCGTCATGCGGTAAGTCAGGACGCCGTGACGTCTTTCCAGCCACTCCTCAAAGAGGGGTCTTACCGCCGCGATTGCGGCGTGCCCGGACCTCGGTTGCGACAGTCGTCCCCTCCATACTGCCCTGAGATCGCACCGGAGCTCTTCCCGCCGCGCCTCGACTTCTCGGGGCAGCGGGGTTACACCCCGGCGCTGCGCCTCCACGCGCCACTCATAGACGCGCTGGAGGGCCCCCGGATCATCCGGATAGCCATGACCCTCTGGCATGCGACCAACTTTAGTGGTCGCGTCCGGATGCTCAGGGCCCACACGGGGGCCCCGTAGAGGGCCATGGACCGCACGATACCGGCGTACAGCCTACGGCAGGAGGCGTTTGGCCCGCCGAGATTGGGCAGGAGTCGCCTGAGGGCGCCTGCTGCCCGGTTCAGCCTTGGGGCCAAACTCAGGAAATGCTCCCTGAAGTTCCACCGGCTGTCGAGGACGAGTCCCAGGTACTTCATCGTCCTCCCGACGCCGATGCGAACCCCCTCCACCGTTATGTGGGACTCGGACCGTGGCGCGTTCAGACGACCATGAAAAGACATGGCCTCTGTTTTGTGCAGCGCCACTTCGAGTCCCAGCTGCCGGATCCTTTCGACGACTGTCGCAACCGCTTGCGTCGCCAGGTCGGCCGCCGCCTGATGCGACCCTCCCTCCGCCAGGACGAGCGTGTCGTCAGCGTAACATATTACGCTGACGCCGTCGGGGAGGTCGCTGCGCAGCACCCAGTCGCATCCGATGTTCCACAGGGGCGGCCCCAAGACCGATCCCTGTGGAACACCGCACGACATCTCTCGCCGGTTCCACACTCCCCGGTGACCGGGGTAGATGACGGCTCTGTCCGTCAGGTAGTCCTCGACTATACGACGGAGGTAGGTCGGCACCCGGTGATACCGGAGTGTAATAAACGATCCTGTGGGTACGATGAAATTCCTATTTCTGTAATTAAAGATCATTTGAGTTTACTTTCCGTACCATTATCTTGCTTTTTCAATAAATGCATTGATGAAGGAGTGTTTCCAGAGCAACTTAAGGTAGCCAAAATAATTCCCATCCATAAAAAAGGTACTAAATCTGATCCCAAAAATTATAGACCTATCTCCTTGCTGCCAACACTTTCAAAGATTTTCGAGAATTAAATCACGGCTTGTACATCATATCAACTTAAATAAAGTATTACAGAGTCGACAGTTTGGTTATCAAAAAAATGTTGGAACAGGAGATGCTATGTACACTCTTATTAATGATGTGATAACCACGTTAAACAACAAAATGAAAGTTGCTGGAGTTTTTCTGGATTTAAGCTCAGCATTTGACACTGTGGATCATGATCTACTCATTGCTAAGCTTAATCACTACGGAATAAGAGGCAAAGCTTTAAAACTTTTGTCTTCTTACCTAAAAAACAGAAAAATGTTTGTTGAAATCACTGAGACACATGATGGCCGTAGACAAGCTCATAAATCATCTTTTTTCAATATCTGTGCCGGTGTTCCACAGGGATCTATTTTGGGTCCTATATTTTTCATTATATTTACCAACGACTTAATAAATTATATAAATAAAATTTTACCTGACTTACGACTTGTAGTTTTTGCGGATGACACTAACGCCATTATTGGAGCAAATAACATTAAAGAACTTACCGATAAGGTTAACATGGCACTTAGCCACCTTCATTCATGGTTTTCGATAAATAAGTTAAAAATTAATAGTACAAAGACTAAAGTAATGCTATTCAAAACGACTGCTCGCAATAAAGAAACCATGGAAATTTTACTAAATGAAGATAAAATAGAACTAGTGAATGAAGCTAAATTCTTAGGATTACATGTTGATGAACTTCTCAATTGGAAAAAAGAATTAGCCGCCATAGATTCATATATATCGTCTGCGTGCTATGCGTTGCGAATTCTTCGAGATGAAATAAGCGTTGAACAACTAAAAATCGTATATTATGCGTTAATTGAGTCAAAACTAAGATATAGTGTGCAATTTTGGGGTAATAGCTATGACTATAACTGTCATAGAGCGTTTGTCCTTCAGAAAAGAGCTATACGTACGATAGTCCGGATATCGCAAAGAGAGAGCTGTCGTCCTCATTTTACTCAATTAAATATCCTAACAGTACCCAGCCTCTATGTTTTAGTACTCCTGACTAACCTCAAAAAGTACCTACATGAATTCGAAACACAACATGAAGAAAGATTAGTTAGAGAGGAATCACGTAGAATGGATCTGAGAAACAAGATAAGTCCCCATTTCAACGTTGTGAAACACAGTCCGCAATACCAAGCAGTGCAAATATTTAACAAATTGCCACTTCCCTTAAAAAGTTTGATTTACACATCTACATTTAAAACAAAGCTTCGGGCGTTCCTGTTAGATAGATGTCTCTACTCAGTTGAAGAATTGTAGGTTTAAGTGACTTTAATTGTAGCACCCTTATTAATTTAATTAATGTGACATTGGTTTTATTAAGTAACATAATTATGACATGATTCGAATTTCTTTGCCATTTTCAAAATTGAAGTTTTGCCAGACATTTTTAATAATATGACTCCTAATTGACTTCCTTGCTATTATTAATTTATTGACTTTTAATGTATTAACTTATAATTAAGTACTGGAATTATGTCTGCACCTCTATTCTTTGTATAAATTGATATTTAATTAATAATTTATATGTGGTATTTATGTTCAACACAGTGAAAATTGTTATGAATAAATGAAATGAAAATGAAAATGTCGGGCGGTCGGGTCTGATCGTGTAGAAGGGGTTTTACAAAATCAAAATCAAAGCATTTATTTCAAGTAGGCCAGTTACAGGCACTTTTGAATTGTCATAGACAAATAAAAGAATATAATTAAACATTAAAAAGTTATGGTGCTACAGTCCCAGTCACAAGACATAAAAACTGTGAAAGTACCGTAGATGCCCGTTCCAAGAAGTAGATCTCTATGGAGAAGAACGGGCAAGAAACTCCATGGACACTCTTTTTAGATCGCCAGAATTATTACAGAACCTTTGTTATATCATTCATTTTGAGGTGGTACATTATGTGAGACCGATTTAGCAAGGTTTTTAATTAAAAGTGTCCATAGTAACTATTAAAACAAAGACAATTCAAAAACAAAATGATCAATAATTATTAAAATAAACCGGGGCAGCTAAGAGATGACCAGTCCCAACTGACAGCGCCCGTTCAAGAACATGACACATGCATCAGCACCATTCAGCTCAACCATTTTGAAGGGAGCTAAATGATCCAACACACGCGCCACCATCAGCGAGACATTTGAGTGAGCATGACACACTCTCATCTGCCAGGGTTATTCAAGTCAACAAGAGACGTAGGTACCCAGTGAATGACAGCTCTAAAGTACATAGTACTCACACAATGTTGGCTATGACACTATATAATACAAGGAAGATTGAATCTTATCGCTGTCTGCTAATGGAAGTTGAAATTAAGATTAGCTCTCAAAAGATCAGTACCTATGTAACTAAATCATAGAGAAGAAAAATAGATTACATACATTGCCTGTACTTCAACTGGCATTCTATACAACGCCTAGGTATTTTATACATTTCCTAGGTAAAGTGTAAAATAGTTTAAACATTGAACATCATTTCATACATTGCCTGATCGACCCCGGCATTCTATACATTTCCTAGGTATTGTATAGAATGCCTGCATTGTACACATTGCCTATAACATATACAATGCAAATACAGTTGTACAATCTTCAGCAGCTCCAACAATGGTATAAAGTATATTTCTACTGTCAATTTATTTATACATTCACTGTCTCATGGAGCAGGACCAGCATGGAGCCAAGCATTATTATCAGCGATATAGTCGCTCAGTTTGTAATATGCCTGCTTACAAAGTGTGCGTTTGATGCATGTTTTGAATTTAGTTTCAATTTAGTTTTACAGTATGCTGCATTCTACTTATGTACCACGTGGTCAGCAATACAGGCTGTAAGTAATAATAATGTCGGAGCCCTTTTTTCACCCACTTATAACACAAACTGTAAACTTTAAACACGAGTTAAAAATGAGTAAGTGTCTTAGCAACCCTAGCTAATATCACATTAGTAATAATAGCAAAAAGTATTTGGCGTTTTGAGCGCCGCGCGCCGCCGCGCCGGTGCGAAGCAGTTCGAAGTTTGTTCGTGAGGTATGGTATCGTGCCGTGCAGTGTTGCCAAGACTAGCCCGACCCATGTCGCCAATTCGCCAAAATCCCCTAATTTATAGCCTTTTTACCCGAATACAGCGAAGCAAGAAAGGGGGTTATAATTTTGACCGTTAAGTAGTGAAAATTTTATTTACATACCTACTACAAGGCTATGCGTTTGCTATGTTAACCATTGTCGATGGCGTTGTTGGCTTGGGTCACAGGGCATGCAGGGCCGACCTACATAGGGCTTCTACATATTTTCTTGTTGTTTGTTTGTTTTGTTGGTTGAGTTGAGCGCGATAAGTGAAAAGTTGAAAACTTTAAAATTGAAAAGTTTAAGTTTTTGTAGACAATTGGTGTCGATTCAGTTGTGCACAAACTAAACATAATTTAAGCTATTGCTATCTTTTTCGCTCTAATAAAACGAAAAAGAGGTAATTTAGAGCTGTCAAATTAAATCGAACAAATATTTTCATAAAAATTAAGGGTGCACGTAATAACATGTCGACTAAAAACACGGTGAAGCGCAAGGCATAAACTAGTTTGACACCCCTAACTTAGTTCATAGACCGTACTTTCCTCGCACTGCGTTTTAGTAAAAGATAGTAGAGTCTGACACACGAAACATGAGCCTGAAAAATAGCGGCAAATTCAAAAAATCTATATCGTTCATCGTCATTTGATACTTAGATAAATTCAAGTATCTTTTCTTTTCTTAAATTCAAGTATATTGTAGATTTTTTGAATTTGCCGCTATTTTCCAGGCTCATGTTTCGTGTGTCAGACTCTAATAGCCTAAATTAAGTTTAGTTTGTGCACAACAGAATCGACACCATTACCTGTTACGTGCGTGACCATTCAAAAGTAATTAAATTAAATTGGAACGAGTCAAAGTTATAGCCAACCGTCAACATCTACTGCATCCGAAATTACTAAGACCCCAAATACCTAGTGACGATACTGACGATGATGTATTATATTACAAAAGCTATTGCACTTAATTTTCATTAATTTTTAACTAATATTTTTATTGAGTTTTTTATTTACCTTAATTTTACACCAGACATTTCGATGGATTTGAAATCCATCGAAATGACGAGAAAAATGCAAGATTTAACGGATTTTCGTAATAAAGTCGGCGGAATTTCAAAATTATTGTTGGCAACACTGGCGCGCGCGCGGCTGACCAGTATAGGTTTCAACCAAAGACTACCTACATACTACATTTTCAACAGCGCACGCAGCGGTAGCACAGCAGGCAGTTCGTATTTAAATTAATGGTTAGTAGTGCTAGTGAATTTCTTACTTTAAGGTGAATTTGAAAGTTAGTGAATAGTAATTAATGATTATTATATATAGGTAGGTACATAAGGAGAATGGAATCCGACATAACTGTGTTGCTGAGGACGTGGGGCTACGGGGAAGAAATTATCTATAAATTTAAAGGTAAGTACCTATATTGTATTGCACAACCTCAACCTTTAATCATACATTTTAATATTGTAGGTGTAAAGTACTTTGTCTTTTAACTTAAGTTTTAGAAGAGGCATACAGATAATATGCCTATCGTGCCAGTAGGTAATTTCACCCTTCAAACCTCCTTCAAACCGAAACACCACCGAAACACAGTAAACCTGCTTGCGCACAAGCCCTTCATAGAGAGCTTAGCTACGAATCATTTATCTCTCTTCAAAGTCAAGCCACACATTGTATCATGTCCTAATATTCATGTACTTACCTAATTATAATTTAAGTACGTTACTTTCTCACCCTGATCATTGTTTTTCAGATGAAGGCATTGAAGTTCATCATTTAAAAAAAATTACGGAATACTCATTGGAAAAAATATTTCCCAAAATCGGAGAACGAATCACTTTCATGAACCATATTGAATCTATTTGCCAGGTAATTTTTTTATGTCTCAACCATTTTTCATCATTATTTTTCAAGCATTGATCATCATGATGAAATGAAATGCTTTATTTTGTCAGACATGAATAAGATTCTTCTTCAGGTGTCACTAGTTTATTCGAACTAGTGTGATGAAAGGATTAAAGTGCGCCTCAAGTAGGCTCCTTTAATTGCAACTTGCCCTTATTAAAGCAAATAAACATCTTGGATCCTTCCATGCACTTTACACAATTCTGACATTTTAGGTGTTTTGCAATGTGCCGTTTTCCTAGTGATGTTTTCCTTCAGCATTTGTGAGCACTGGCATTGCACACAGTTATTTATCAAACAGAAAAATTCATAGCTACTTACCAGGATTTGAATCTTCAACCTTGGGATTGGAAGACGGGGTAGCTTGCTACCACTTGGCTACCAATGCTCTGGCTATGATGGCTACATAAATGATAAGCTGATGAAATGTAAATTGTTTTATTATAGGAGACACCAGCAAAAAAACCAAGGTTATATGATGACTCGGATACAACAAGTATTGCATCAACCAACTCGACCAAAGGTATTCGAGTCTGCTAACCAGCGTATTATGCAGGAGCAAATACGCGGACAGCTATCAGACGCGCAACATGGATTCCGACCGGCGCGCAGTACTGCCACCAATCTACTCAATTTTATGGCACAAGTGGTGCCGGCGGTAGATGCTGGCGTGCAAGTCGACGCTGCCTATTTTGATTTCCAAAAAGCTTTCGACACAGTCGACAATGACATTCTATTAAAGAAGCTAGCAGATTTTGGCTGTACGCCGCACCTATTGCAGTTGTTTGCTAGCTATATGAAAGATAGACAGCAGTACGTGGACTACAATGGGTGCGAATCTGAGCGATATTACACCTGGTCGGGTGTGAGTCAAGGCAGCAACTTGGGGCCTCTCGAGTTTATTATAATGGTGAATGACTTGCCGGAAGTCGTCAGACATGGTACTTGTTTACTATTTGCAGATGACCTCAAGTTGCTCCTCGAAGTTAAGAGTGAATCTGATTGCGAACGCCTACAAGAGGATATAGATAGTATAGTGGAATGGAGTCACAAGAATAAGCTCCATTTCAACATATCAAAGTGCTCAGTGATGAGTTTCACGCGCGCGCGTACCCCTCTACTTCACGAGTATGTGGTGGACGCAGCGCCTATGCAAAGAGTCACACAGATACGTGATTTAGGCGTTTCTATGACTCCTGATTTGCTGTTTCGTGATCACATAATTAATATATGCAAAAAGGCGTTTAGAAATTTAGGGTTTGTCCTGAGGCAGACGCAACATTTCACCAACATTGCGACAGTCAGGGTCCTGTATGACGCACTAGTCAGGAGTCATCTCGAACATAGTGCGATCATATGGAGTCCGCATGAGGCTAAGTACTCAGTAATGATAGAACGTGTACAGAACAAGTTTACTCGCTGCTTGTACAAAAAACTTTATGGGGTATATCCGTATTACCCGTTAATGTACCCAACTCTATTTGTGCTGGGGATGGTCGGGTACATCCAAGTGAAGGTAAGACGAGAATTCACACTTGTAGCGTACTTAGTCAAATTATTGCGTGGTACTGAGCATAACCCAGGAGTACTGCAGCGGTTAAATTTGTGTGTACCGGACCGTTATGTGTGGAGGCGGCGGAGGCCGCCACTGCTGGCCGTGCCAACAGCTAGGACAAACTTATTAGCTATGACACCTCTTGCCCGTGCAATCCGTGTCATTAACGAACTACACACCAAAGTTGATATATACACTTGCAATATGAGTGAATTCGCAAAGACTTTGTTGTGTATTTTATGTTATAAGTTAGTTTAATGTGAACCTTTGTTTATTGTTATATTTTATGATATTGTTGTTTTTATGGTTTTTTAAATTGTAATTTGTGTTTTGAACAAACACAGTATTTTAAAAATGAAGTCACGTCGTAAACTGCACTTACCTTGTCTTCTTTTCGGCGTCATCAAGTATAAATGTCCGTCATACCTGTACTCTAAACTGGCGTGGATAAATGATCACCGGCAGCGCAAAACCAGGCGTTGTGCCCAACAGCTGGCTACCCCACATCATCGTACTGCAGCTTTTCGAGGTAGTTTCCGTTACGCAGCCTCCAAATGTTGGAATAATATTCCTCCACCGATTAGGGACCTAAACAATAAAAATACTTTTAAAATCAGACTTAAGCATTTTATTCTAAGTTCGCAAATTAATTTTGAAAATATTAATATTGACAAATCATTTATTTAGATAAATAAAATATATGAACGGTATATTTTATTATTATTTACAATTTATTATCACTTTATGTAATAACTTATTTATATAATTAACTCTTCATAATATACAAATAGCAATGCTGCCCTAGCTCTCGTACTAGAACAGCTATTGAATTATAATCTAATCACATATTTAATGTATTTAGAATTTACAATTATTTTAATTAAATTTATATAATTTTATTTTGAATGTAATTAACAATTGATTTTATATAATATACCTATAGGTACCTACTGTACTTAGTTATTTGAATTATTAAATTTTGTAACTCACCATAAAGTTGTGTACCTAACGCTGGGTAACGAGAGGGTACGAGCTGGGCTGTATGTGGTGAGCTCGTTTGGGCCTGCGTCTGTCGCCGGGTTTCATGTGATTGCACTTTCACAACTATAGTTTTTCCATTTTTCCAGAGTGTTACTGATATGTAACTGTGATTTAATTTGGTGATAAGAATTTGTTAAGAGCCTATTTTCTTAAAAAGCGGGGTTTTGGGATATAGTCCAACCTACTGCAGCGAATTTGTCTGAACTGTTCGCCTGTCTGGTGCCACAGCGCGAGCGGCGCTCCCTATTGGTCGGTTGCCGTGCCATTGGTCTGCCCTGCCAAGCCAAAACACTGTAACCTACAAAAACCAGTTTTGAGATAATTGACAAAACATGTTTTTTATTAATATTTGCCCATATCAGAGGTAATTGGAGCATATTATATAATTTTGTGCATTTAATAGTTAGGTGCACATCTCTAGTATATAGCCGTATATATTTTTTTTAAGTATTTTATTACAGAAAGAAGTTATTGCCACTAACTTGTGTTGACAAGACAATTATAAAATTTTAATGTAGTTCAAACAAGGCAAAACACTGTAAAACCGGATACAGTGTTTAATTTTTGTCTGAAACTCTAAACTCATTATGCCAAAACACTATACACTGTATCCAAGCATACAGTTTTTTTAAGAGGATAGATGGAATGAATTGTAAATTATAGTATTTTTCACCTTAGTATGATTTCTGTGACACTTGTGAATGCAATAGCAATAAGTTAGATGAGTTATATCTGTCATTGTCTATTACCTAGTCCTACTAACCTTTCCGGAAACCGGCTTGTTCGGGAGGCTGGTGGAAGTCATCAAACCTGCGTTCGAGACGGTTTGTAATGACTCTTGAGAACAGCTTGTATACATGGCTCAGAAGTGAGATTGGTCTGTAGTTCTTCAACAACCACACTCCTGTGCCATGCTTCTGGCGTAGAACCTTCGAGTATGACGGAATTAAATAACTTCTGGAGGACTAGAAGTACCGGTTTTCCACCCGCTCTCAGAAGTTCTGTTGTCATTCCGTCCTCACCCGGCGCTTTGTTATTCTTGAGCTGTTTATGAGCCATGCTAATCTCGTACAGGCTGATGTCCGGGATATCCTCAGTGTAGGGTCGAGTCAATTTAGCTCTGGCGTCTCGAGCTGTACTGCCACTGGGTTGTCGTATTGATGTGCACTCGTATAACTGTCAGTAAAACCTCTCAAGTTCTCTCAGGATCTCCGGTTTCGTCGAAATGATGCTGCTGTTGTTAATCTTCAACTTTGTCATTTGGCTTTGCCCAATAGACGAATTCTAGCCCTGGTTCCGCTCGATTGCCTCTTTGATCCGTGCCGCACTATAGGCACGCAGGCCACGTCGCATTGATTTAGAGATTCGTCTATTGAGTTTGCCATTCCGACATATCAGCTGAAAATTGCAGCGTCATCTCGGTCCGGTCTTGCATCAACTTGATGGTTCCGTTCGAGAGCTTTTGAGGCTTATTGCGGCACGGGTCTTGAACTTGGACAGCTTGGACAGTTTTCACAAACCCATTGTTAATCTCGTCCACAGTTTCGCATTCGGTTAGGCACTGGAAGCGATTGTGCAGTTCGAGTTGGAAGTCTTCGGGGTTCTGGATGCGGGCAGGACCAGGTCGGAGCGTGGACTTCACCAGACGAGACCTTTCAAGCTTCACATTGATATTCAATGTGCCTCTGACGATTCGGGGATCGCTACAGGTTTTTACCTTTGCGATCACAGAGACATCACTGAATATTCGCTTCTTGGTCGTCATGATGAAATTAATCTCGTTTCTGGTAGTACCATCGGAGCTTACCCACGTCCACCTCCTGGATGGCCGCTTCTGGAAATTGGAGTTCATTAAATGGAGTTCTTCCTTTTCCATGAAGTCGACCAGTCCCTGGCCCCTATGGTTTCGCTGCCCATACCCAAATGGCAAATTCTTAACTCATCGTCATTCCGTGCGCCCACCTTCGCATTGAAGTCCCCCATAACAATGGTGAAGTATGTTTTGGAGGTATGTATGGCCTCGGATATCTCCTCATACAATGCCTCTACTACATCATCAGAATGTGTCGAGGTCGATGCATATACCTGTATGACCTTCAACGAATACCATTTGGTTATTCTGAGTATAAGGTATACTACCCTACTCGATACACTGTCGACTTTCATAACATTGGTGATGAGGGACCTGCGGACGAAAAATCCAACACCACCCTGGGATTTACGGTCTCCTTCCCAGTAGAAGAGCATGTTGCCGGAATCTAGAACTTCGGATTTCAGATAATCCCAAGATATCCCAGCGCGTTTTGCTCAATTCTCCCTCCGGTGGTAGCGGGGCATCTGCCGGGGATTCTTGTTGTTCACCCCCTGCTCCACCGTTATCCGATCCGCTACCCAGACCAGGAATAGCGGAGCTGCCGTGGACTGGGGGCCGTGTGCTATCGTTGTCAATCATAATGGGGGGGGGGGGATCACAGTGAGGTCACCGAAAGTTTACAAAGGACGCTGCTGCCCGTCCTTCGGTTGCTGGTCGCTGCTGGAAACAAATCACTCAGCGCGCGGAATTCGGAACACGACTAATGTAAATAAAACTACTCGAAAGAGATAACAAGGAAGAGGAATAATAAAGGCACAGGAAAGTACGAGATAGCAATACTGTTGTCGATTCTACTTCACTGGTTGAACAGTAAACGCGCGAACTGCATGCGGGCAGTGCAAAACACTGTATTTACCTACGCATGAGCAAAATGCGTGTAGTCTAATTCGCCAAAACACTGTATACTTTGTTACAGTATTTTTCTGTGTTTATGTCTTATTTTTTATGTAATACAGTGTTTTTTTGTTTGCTCTATCTTGCAAAAAAACCGTTGAAATGAAAATGTGATCGATCATAGGTAATAAACAGACTTTAAGAAACTGATTGGGCCTTGTTAAGCAAAAACACTGTAAGTCGACTTACAGTCTTTTGGATTGGCACGGCAGTGGTGGCGTGATTCGTGGCGTGTTTTAAATACTTTTAATTTAAAAAAACTTATTTAAGCGCACACGTTTTTTCTTTTTAATACTATAGAACTTTTTAAATATAATATTATTTAATACACTACACGTATCCCTACACACACTTCTTATTGTTTATTTTATTTTACTATTTTATTTTATTTTATTTATTTTTTCTTTCGGTCGGTTGTTCTGTTGATGGCGTTTGTATAAACAACATAAGTTACGCGGATGACATGGTGTTGCTGAGCCCGTCTCTTTCTGCGATGCGCAGGCTTTTGAATATTTGTGAGACGTACGCGGAGGCCCATGGGCTTAGATATAACCCAAAGAAGAGTGAATACATGATCTTCAAAGCTGGTACTAAAAGCTACTTAACTGGACCACCTGTCACTCTTTGCGGGTCAAATTTGAATAAAGTAGATCGGTTTAAGTATCTGGGTCACTGGGTCTCTGATGATCTGTCTGACAATGCGGACATTGAGAGGGAGCGAAGGGCGTTGTCCGTCCGGTGCAACATGTTGGCTCGCAGGTTTGCACGCTGTTCTTCACAGGTAAAAATAACCTTGTTCAAGGCATACTGCCAGACTTTTTACACGTGCAGCCTGTGGACCAACTTCACTCTTCGGGCGTACAACGCGCTTCGGGTCCAGTACAACAACGCGTTCAGAATTCTGATGGGGCGGCCCCGGTTTTGTAGCGCATCAGCGATGTTCGCTGATGCTACTACCGATGACTTCTACGGAATAATCCGGAAAAGGAGTGCATCGCTTCTACGTCGCTGTAGGGGCAGTTCGAACGGAATCCTAAGCGTGTTGTCCGAGCGGTGGGATTCTCCTTTCTTACGGAGATGGCTGCAGCTGCATGCCAGTGCCTGCACTTATTATCATCTTTAGATTATTTTTCTTATAACATATTGTGACATTTTAATTTTATCGATCTTAATTTTGACATTTTCAGTAATTTATTAAATCATTATTTCTTGACATTTTTAAAATTTGTATTTGATTTATAATTCTAAATTCAATTTCTGTAATTGTTTTGTAATCTGTAATAGTTTGTGACATATTTTTAATATTTGTATTTGATTTATAATTCTAAATTCTATTTCTGTCATTATTTTGTAATCTGTAATAGGCATGACTGTTGTAAAATTATATTATCTGTTAAAATGTATATGGGTTAAAGACCTGAAATAAATAAATTATTATTATTATTATTATAAGTGTTTACTTGTTGAGTAGTGTTAAGTGTTTGTTTTAATTAGTTATTCGTGTGTGAATAAAGTTTATTTGGTTTTAATTGGTGTTAATTAATTCATCCCAATACCCAGCTCGTAACATTTGGTGTCAGAAGTGGGATATAATGCCAATTTTACCAAAGGACGACACGGACGGTATTCGTACCAGGAGGCAGCGCCAGCAAGACATGGACCAGAGGCAGTTTGGAGGTTCCCCGATACAGACGCCGGTTGGTGCTCAGCCTACGATGGAACCAGCCGCTGGTCCCTCTGCAGTCTCTTCAGCACCCGCGGTTCCAGACCTGTCTGCGCTTATGGCTCTGCTGCAGGAGCAGGCCCGCCGCCAGGAGGAGCAGGCCCGCCGCCAAGAAGAACAGGCCCGCCAGTTGCAAGAGCAGCTACAGAAAGATAAGGAGGAGCAGGCCCGCCTTTTGCAAAAGCAGCTTCAGGTAGATAAAGAAGAGCAGGCCCGTCGCCAAGAAGAACAGATGTTCCTCATTAAAGACCTGCACTCCACATTTGGCAAGGAGTTCAAGGTGATTAAAGAGCAAGTCAATCAGCACGAGAATCGCATCACTGAAGCTGAGGTCCAAATTGCCGGGGTGAAGAAGGCTTTGAGTGAACTTAGGACTGGAGACGGGGTTGTGTGTCCAGTGATTGCTGCACCTTCGGCACGAGGGTTTAAGGTGCCACCATTCGACGGAACATCTTCATGGTCGGCTTACAAGATGCAGTTTGAGGCCGTTATGAAGGCGAATGGTTGGACGAAAGAGCAGGCGATGACCGCTCTTACCTTAGGCCTACGAGACCAGGCCCTGACGGTACTTGAGGCTCTTGGGAAGGATGTGACATATGAGCAGCTACTGGAAGCGTTGGAGTCCAGGTACGGCGACGCGCATCTGGAGCACGTATTTCGCGCTAAGCTAAAGGATCGTGTTCAACGTAGTGCCGAAACTCTACAACAGTGGGCCCTGGAAATTGAGAAGTTGGTTTGGAAGGCATACCAGTCTGCTCCTGCTCTGATCAATGTCAATCTCGTACAGGCGTTCGTCGATGGAATACGTGACTTAGAAGTCAGGGCCGCTGTAAGACTTGGGCATCATGAAACGTTAAAGGACGCCTTGGCCCATGCTTTGGAAGTAGAGGCAGTGAGGCAAGATCATCGCACACATCGCGTCAGAGAAGTGGTAGAATCAACTGTACGCGACCAGCCACAAGGATACAGTCCCAGGTGCTACACTTGTGGGGAAAAGGGTCATCTTCGGTCCAGCTGTCCCAAGCGAAATACACCTAGAGAAGATCAATCTCAGCAGGGAAGTGGGACTGATAAGACTGCCCAGCAACAGCAGGGAAACGAGTAAACGCCAGGACTGAGGGGCGGGTGCTGGCTGGTATGGAAAGAGCCCCGAGGATCTCGATCTCACAGGCCCATGACGGAAACAGCCTGATCATCAAAGGCGAAGTCAACGGAAAACCATGCAAATTGACACTCGATACAGGAGCTTCTCACACGGTCGTCAATTCAAACCTAGCAAGTCGGTTCCTTGGGGACTTCTTCAATAACCACGACCGCATACAATTACTGACAGCTACCGGTCAGCACATAACCGTCCGAGGCAAGAAGGAGGTGAAGTTAAAACTAGGCCACAAAGCGTATTGGCATAATGTCATCGTGGCTGACATAGTAGACGATTGCATCTTGGGCTTAGACTTTATGCGGAAACATCGTTGTGAGATCGATGTTGATCGAGGAGTATTGAAATGTGGTACAGAAGAGATCTTAATGGAATGTGCACCGTCAGAAAAAGTGCTTCGTTTGAAATTTGACGTATCAACACTTTTGAAAAACTGCGATCTAACTGGAGTAGAAATGGATAAGGCTAGGAAAATGTTACTTCAGTATGCCGACATGTTCTCTACAGATGATGCTGACATAGGAAGAACAGGGCTGGTTCAGCACAAAATTAATACTGGCAATGAGTTACCAATCCGACAACGACCAAGAAGGGTGCCGGTTGCACGCGAAAAGGAAGTGAAAGAGATGATTGAGCGCATGGTGAAGAACAGTTTTATAGAGCCTTCATCTAGCCCGTGGTGTTCTCCTGTGGTCCTGGTGAAGAAAAAGGACGGCAACACACGGTTTTGTGTGGACTATCGACGGTTAAACGACGTCACGAAAAAAGACAGTTACCCAATGCCTAGGATCGATGACACATTGAATACGCTGACAGGAATGAGGTGGTTCACAACGTTGGACCTGAAAAGCGGCTACTGGCAAGTGGAAATAGACCCTAAAGACAAGGAGAAAACTGCATTTTCAACAGGAAAGGGGCTATGGCAGTTTAAAGTCATGCCATTCCGTTTGTGCAATGCTCCTGCGACATTTGAAAGGTTGATGGAGCAAGTACTTGCCGGATTGATCGGAGACGCATGTCTTGTCTATTTGGACGACATCATCATCGTGGGCCGAACATTTGAAGATCACCTTCAAAACCTAATTAGAGTGCTGTCGAAAATCCGGACGGCAAATTTAAGTCCGGAAAAGTGTTCATTTTTCAGGAGACAAGTGAACTTTTTAGGACACATAGTTTCGGAGGAAGGTGTTCAGACAGACCCGGAGAAAATCGTCGCCGTCAAGGAATGGCCAGTTCCGAAAGACAAGACAGAGGTCAGAGCATTTTTAGGTCTATGCTCCTACTATCGACGGTTTGTCAAGAATTTTGCTGATATTGCAAAACCCCTACACAAACTTACTGAGGAGAAGCAACAATTTTGTTGGGACGAGAACTGTGACATCGCATTCCAGGAATTAAAGAAACGTCTGTGCAATTCACCTATTCTTGACTATCCTGACACTGAAAATGACTTCATAGTTGACACAGACGCAAGTAATACTGGAATTGGTGGCGTGTTGTCTCAACGGAAAGGAAATCAGGAAGTTGTTATAGCTTACTACAGCAAATCTCTATCGAAACCGGAAAGAAATTACTGCGTTACAAGAAGGGAATTACTTGCCGTAGTAAAGACTTTGCAGCACTTCAGTAAGTAACTGCTGGGATGAAAATTCCTATTACGAACGGACCATGCCGCATTAAAGTGGCTATTGCAATTCAAGAATCCAGAGGGACAGGTGGCGAGGTGGATTGAGCTACTACAAGAGTTCGACTTCGTAACTGAACATCGCAGTGGGAGGGCACATGGTAACGCAGATGCACTGTCTAGAAGACCTTGTCCTGAAGCGTGTAAGCACTGTAACAGGCAAGAGGCCAAGGAAGTTGTGTCTGTGAGAATGCTAAGAACGGATCTCAGTAACGAATGGAAGGAAACCCTACAGCATGTTCAGCAAAATGACGCAGACATCAAACCAATTTTAGATTGGATTAAAGCTGGTGCTCCTAAACCCAAGTGGAGTGAAGTAGCTGCAATGAGTTCCATCACTAAGAGTTATTGGGCGCAATGGAATAGCTTGGTTATTCAGGAAGGAGTCTTGTGCCGTAAATGGGAAAACGCTCGAGGAGACAACTGTCACTTACAAATGGTTGTCCCCAGAGCCAAAGTACCGGATGTGTTGCGGCTCTACCACGACGGATGCTCAGGTGGACATATGGGTGTAAAAAGAACTCTCCTGAAAATACGTGAGCGATTTTACTGGATCCATTGTCGGGAGGATGTGGAGGACTGGTGTCGGAAATGTACCAGTTGTGCGGCTGTGAAAGGACCTCAGACACGCAGCAGAGGTGCTTTGCAGATATACAACGTTGGAGCCCCGTGGGAACGGATAGCACTAGACGTGGCAGGACCATTTCCAGAAAGTGAAAACGGGAACAAGTACTTCATGGTTGTCATGGATTACTTCACGAAGTGGCCAGAAGTTTTCGCCATTCCTAACCAAGAAGCTACAACAGTCGCAGATAAATTGGTTCAGGAGGTTTTCTGTCGTTTTGGAGTACCCTTGGAAATACACAGCGACCAAGGAAGAAATTTTGAATCACAAGTATTCCAGGAGACTTGTCGACTGATTGGTACTCATAAAACCAGAACCACTTCTTACCATCCGCAATCTGATGGAATGGTGGAGCGTTTCAACCAAACGTTGGAGAGATATCTGGCAAAGGTTGTGGAAAGCAGGCAAAGAGATTGGGATAAGCACATACAGCCATTTCTTCTGTCATACCGTAGCGCAGTCCACGAAAGTACAGCTGTGACACCAGCATTCGCGAACTTTGGAAGGGAATTACGGTTGCCTGCTGATCTTATCACCGGAACCCCTCCTGATGCTCCACGCAGTGTAACCGACTATGCAAATGACTTGCGTAACAAATTGAATGATGTTTATGAGCATATCAGACAATCCGGCTCACAAATGTCTGAGAAGATGAAGACCCGATACGACCGGAAGACAAACAATAGAGGTTTCGACGAGGGGTCACTTGTGTGGTTGCATAACCCAGTGCGCAGCAAAGGGAAGTCCCCTAAATTACAAGCAAAATGGGATGGACCATACCGAGTCGTGACCAAGATTAACGACGTCACCTACCGGATTCAAAAGGGTCCACGTGGCGCGCCCAAGATTGTCCATATTGACCGTTTAGCGCGATATAACGGGACTAACGATGCTCGGGACGAGCATGTCTAAGGAGGGGGCAGTGTTACGTCGATCGAATTGCGAGACCTATCTATAAGCTTCTCGAAAGTTCCAAAAGGTTCTCGACAATTCTACTGAAGATTGGTCAGAAAGTTTCTAGAAAATTCTACCCTGTTCTAGATGTTTCGAGATGGTTCTGGAATGTTCTAGAAGTAATTGTTATGAAAAATATCTAGTTTTAATTCCGCTACAAAAATCCAGGCTTCATGCAGGATGCAGTCCCACCCTCCCGCCCTCATGCATATGCACATGAAGCAAAGGTCCCACCCTCCCGCCCACATACATATGCATACGTGCAAGAAAAATGGAAAAAACATGCCATGCAATCAAACCTATACTCGACACGTGTTTCGCCCCTCCACGGGGCATCCTCAGGAGATGTTGACTCGACAAGCGCTCGGCCTCGAATGAGTCAGGTTGACAGCTATCGCCTCTTTATATAGCGTCGTGATGACGCAATAACAACGTTCGATACAAACGTCACAAAGACGTCTGTATCGATCTACCTGTAATCATACTTAAAAGAGGTGATGTAATTAAGTTTGTTTGTTCATTCAACAGTGTATAGTTATTATTATTATTATGTTTGGAGATTTCTAACTGCTCCAACACACACAACCGGAAACTTTTATCACAAACATGGAGAATATTATACGTGTTATTGTCGCTCACGGAATGGCCGGTATCGATTAAATGTTTTGCGAAATGTGATTTATCTGGATGGCCATTCCTGTAAGCGGCAACATGCTCCTTATATCTAACCTCGAAATTACGGCCTGTCTGTCCCACATAGACCCCGTTGCAATCATTGCATACTAATTTATAAATACCGGATTTTTTTGAATTTTCTAATTTATCTTTACCGTTACAAAGATTACGTAAGTTGTGATCTGATCGAAAAGCAACGAAAACATTGTGTTTTTTAAGGATATTCGCGATTTTATCGGAAATGGGGCCTATGTAAGACAGACTACCGACATACTTGTCAATTCGTTCGGGGGTACATGCATAAAGTAGTGAGCGAACCCTGTCATTTTGCTTTTCCTGAATAATATTATCAATAACTTGTTTTGAATACCCGTTCGAAATCGCGATTTGATATAATATTTTAAGTTCTTTGACGTAATTATCTGTGGACAGTGGGACCGACATTAAACGATGGACATAGCTGCGGAAGGCTGCTAGTTTGTGTTGTGATGGGTGACAGGAAGAAGCGGGAATTGTTGTGTCGGTGTGAGTGGGTTTTCGGTAAATTTGGAAATCGAGTTTGTTCCCAACTCTAGTGATTGTTAGATCCAAAAAATTGAGGGATTGGTTGGATTCTAATTCTAATTTGAATTTAATTTTAGGGTGGAAAGTGTTAAGTTTATTAACGAAAATATCAAGTTGACGCATAGTACCCGTCCAACAGATAATTACGTCATCTACGTATCTATAATAAAACAGAATGTTGGGTTCGCCCACCACATATTTACATTCAAAGTTGTCCATAAATATTTCCGCCATTAAAGGACTTAAAGGTGATCCCATTGCTAACCCCTCTTTTTGGCGAAAATATTCGTTATTGAAACGAAAATAATTTTGTTGCATGCAAATACGTGTGAGGTTAAGAAGGTCATGTATTTCTCCAGGATGTAAACGTTGTCTCTCCAAATGGTTCCCCAAAATACGTAGGCACTCTTCAAATGGAATATTTGTAAATAAACTGTCAACATCCAATGATAATAATTTTGAATTGTGAGGAATGTTGACATTTTTTATTTTTTCAATTAAATCTAAACTATTTTTTAAACTGTATTTTGGTGAAAAAGAAGATTTAGTTTTTAATAAGTGGTTGAGATGTTTAGCCAAATCGTATGTTGGGGCACCAATGTAAGAGACAACGGGGCGAATTGGGATATTATCTTTATGAGTTTTGGGTAAGCCATACAAAAAAGGAGATCGCGGGTTCATAGGGATTTTATATTTTAATTGATCTGGAGAAATACATGACATGTTACTAATAGCATTCTTCAACTCTACAGTAAATTTTTTGGTGGGGTCGGAACTAAGACGTTCGAAATCCTCCCCCTGGATAACGTCGTTAACCTTCTGGTGGTAAGCAGTTTTATCCAAAATGACTATAGTATTGCCTTTGTCGGCTTTTGTAATTATTAAATTATCTTGATTAATTTTGGTTTGTAATGACCGATATATTTGTAATTCAGAATAATTTTGAGGAAAGGAGGTAGATGAAGCTTTTTTAATCTGAACTGCCACCTGATGTTTAACGGCGCTATCCATTTTACTTCTAACACAAGCCATTTCTGAATCCACCACCAAAGTTTCGAGCGATTTCTGGGATAACCGTGGTCTGATGTTATATTTTAAGCCTTTCTCTAATAAAGAAATCTCAGAAGAGGAAAATTGGGTATTTGTGTAATTTTTAACGCGTGGATAAAAAGAGTGAATTGTATCTAAATCATTATTTTCTGGACGGTTGATATTACTGTTCCGGTTATCCCGAGATAATCGCTCCAACTTCCTACTCTGTGTTATATATTTATCATGCGCTACTTGGGAGGCGAAGTCCCGGGCTTTGTTATCTAAAATATCAAACTCCACATTGTGTAGTTTGTAACTCAATTCTGAGTACAAAACTTTCAAGTGGAGCTTGATATTGTCCCTAACTGAAAACCAATGCCTACATTCCTCATTCAACCACACCTGTTTTGCCTTCACCAAAGCTAAGCTACTTGACCGGCTGTGTGTGTTGGTATGTATATTAATATAATGGGGAAATACTTTTAATTGTTTACACTGTTGATTGAACCAAACGTTCTGAGAAGCTAAGCGATGGAGTTTTGTCAACTTGATGTAAAGTTTTGCCTGCTCAGCTATACCTGCTGACTTAAGATAGATTATAGAATCAGGCGTTACTTTGCGGAAATCCATGACATTAATTGTTATGAAAAATATCTAGTTTTAATTCCGCTACAAAAATCCAGGCTTCATGCAGGATGCAGTCCCACCATCCCGCCCTCATGCATATGCACATGAAGCAAAGGTCCCACCCTCCCGCCCACATACATATGCATACGTGCAAGAAAAATGGAAAAAACATGCCATGCAATCAAACCTATAATACTCGACACGTGTTTCGCCCCTCCACGGGGCATCCACGGGGCAGTCGAGTATAGGTTTGATTGCATGGCATGTTTTTTCCATTTTTCTTGCACGTATGCATATGTATGTGGGCGGGAGGGTGGGACCTTTGCTTCATGTGCATATGCATGAGGGCGGGAGGGTGGGACTGCATCCTGCATGAAGCCTGGATTTTTGTAGCGGAATTAAAACTAGATATTTTTCATAACAATTAATGTCATGGATTTCCGCAAAGTAACGCCTGATTCTATAATCTATGTTCTAGAAGGTATGGGACTATGTCGAAGTCTCTGGATGTTTCCAGAACATTCGACCACCTTCTAGAAACATCTAGTGGGTCCGGCCGAGGTATAAAAAGGGCGCCGATCGGCGAGCTGAGTCAAGGATTGGCCCCTTGTGTGTGCCAACGTACCGTCGCGTCACCCTGCCCGTCATCGGGCCCCGCGTATCGAATCGCTCGCACACCGATCCGCACGGACCGACCCTCTTTCCCTGTGCTCGTACGGGTGCCCGCACCGGTGCGACCACAAGGGAAGCCCCCCTCGCCACCCGACGCTCCAAGCGTCGACTGGTCGCGGAACTGTAGTAGAAGTAGAAGACACCAGCTGCGATGCCGAAGCCCGGCACCCACCGCTCGTCCGGCCGTCCTGAGGCCGAACCACCACCAGACGAGGAAGAAGACGCTCCTCGGGCCACCCGTCCGGGGCTGGACCGGTCGTTGTCGATGCCAAACATCGACGCTGCAGCGGCCGGCACCCCCCGGGTACCCTCACCCAGGAAGAAAAAAGGTGGCACAAAAAATGTGCCGCCTACCCACACCGGCGAAAAAATTTTTTCAACGGTCGACGGAGAGGCGATTGCGTCATCGGCCCGCGCTCCTTGCCCCGTGGCCGTGCGACCGCCTGCCTTCCGTCCCGTCCCCACCGAGCCGCTGACACCTGCCACCCGCCGCACGCCGAAGCCAGCGGGCACCCCTGCTCGCACGGCACAAGCGCCGGGCGCGCCCGCCGACGCAGCCCGAACGCCACCGCTGCCATCTACCGGTGCGCAAGCGCGCACACGTCCGCCGCCATCCGCCGCCGCAGGCTCACTGCGGCCGGCCTCCAGTACGAGCGGCGCGCAGAGTGCGCGCGCCCCGCGCGCCCGCGCCTCGCCACCGCTCTCGCCTGAGCCGCCGGCCGGCGCTGCACCTGTCGCGGTCGGGCCGCATTCCGACCGCTCCCCGGTGCCCGCGCCCCGCGCTCGCACCTCGCCTCGCCTCACCGAGCCCGGCGCGTCGACCGCGGCCCAGGAGGAGGCCTGCGCGTCCGTGCCGGCTGCCCACAGCCGCCCCACCGCCGCTACTACGGCGCGCAATGGTGCGCCCCGCGTGCACGCTGCCCGCCCTGCGCCGCTGGCGCCTATAGTGCCGGGCTCACCTGCACCACCAAAGACGTCGGCGTACGACTCGCCGGCAATGCGATCGGCATGCTCCTCCCGCGCTGGGTCGAGTATGTCGCTCGCCTCGGCGGGTTCAGCCGACTCTGCGGGCCACTGCTCGCCGCTCGCCTCTCCGACGCGCTCGCTGGGATTCGGCTACGAATTCCAGCTCGAGCCGCGTCCCCAGAGGCGCCGCCGCAGCCCGGAAGAGGACGACGACCAGGCCAAGCGGCACTGCCTGGCCACGCCGCGCCGGGACACCGACGCCCCACTCTCCTTCGCGGGCGCGGTCCGCCGCTCGCCGGCGCTGTCGCCCTCGCCTTCGGAACCAGCGGCGCGCAACAACACCGGCAGGACAAAGGGGTGAGTGTCCCAAATTTATTAAGTGCCTCTGATGTTGCCACCGGCTCAACCACCACCCAAATGCCCAGCCAACAAAACCCCGCACCTCCTAAGGCGAAGAGGCCCAGATACCCTCCACTGATTGTGGAGAGGCTTCCATGCTGGGCCACACATTTTAAGGCCCTTAGGGAGAAACTGGGCCACCCCCCCAACGCCCGCCCTTACGGCGCTGGGGTTCGTTTCTCGCCCGAAAGTGAGAACGAATACAGGGTGGTCCAGCGATACCTCTGTAGCTTAGAAAAGGAGCAGGGCCTCTCATGGTTCGCCTACTCCCTCCCAGCGGAGAGGAGCTTGAAGGTGGCCATCAGGGGGCTCCCTGTCGACACCACCCCGGAGGAGATTGAGGAGGAGCTCCGCCGCATGGGATATGAGCCGGAGTACGTGCGCCACATCAGGGCACGACAGGGACGACCCGGCTGCATATTCCATGCAGTCCTCAAGAGGACGCCCGATATCAAAAAGATTTACGACACCATTATTTCACCACTGTATTTCAGAGGGAAATACAGAACAGGCGAGCCGGCACTGTAGCCGCCACGGCCGCGGGGCGCCTACCCACGAACGCGAGCAACAAGAGTACCGTCACGTCGTACATTGCTACCGAAAACTCGCAAGGCGCCTCACTCATGGCGGCGGCTAACGGGCCCACCAGGAGGGGAGAAGCCCCATCCTCCTCTAGGCGGAGGAAGCGGAGAAAGAAGGGAGGCAAGGGGAAAAATCCAGGCCCCCTCACCGCAACCAGGGACGGACTTAGGGCCGGCCTTATCCCATCCGGACCACAGGCTGCTCAGGAGCAGGCTCAGGCGCAGGCCCAGACACAAGCCCAGACGCAGGCTCAGAGCCAGCCTAAGGCATTGCCTAAGGCAGCGCCTAAACAGACGCGCAAAGAGATGCCTAAGGCGCTGCCCTCAGAAAAGGCAATGCCTAACAACAGAACATTGCCTCCTTTGACTCAACACCTTCCGGTGCCCCCACCTAGCCTGGGCACAACTACCACCGATGGCGCCCCGGACAGCAGGATCACAGCCTGTGCGATCCGGATCATGATGGACCTAATGAAGGCCATCAGCCAAGGACAAGACCCGGGCCCAATCATCTTTGACGGCCTGGCCACTTTGTTGTCGTTCTATAATGGCTAGGCCGCTAAGGGTGATTCACTGGAACGCCCGCGGCCTTCGGGATAAGGTCGCCCCCCTCCGCCATCTCCTCCAAACCCAGGACATCGACGTGGCGCTTGTAAGCGAGACGCACCTGGGGCCCGAGGACAGGCTGCGTGTCCCCGGCTACCTCGCTTACAGGAAGGACGAAAGGTCGGCACACAACATCCGCCACCGCGGCCTGGCGGTGCTTGTGCGGCGAAGGGTCGTCCACCAAGAGCTCCCCCTGCCCTCACTCACCACTTTCTACGCGCTGGGTGTACAACTACACGTTGCCGGCGGGGACCTTCACCTGTACGCCTGCTATAAGCCGCCCCGAGCCCGCCTTGACCTTGCGGAGCTCAGGGGCCTGCTTGTGGCCAACAATAGCAAGGCTACACTCCTCGCCGGTGACATGAACAGCAAGCACCCGGCGTGGAACTCAGCGCAGCTCAACGACGGGGGGAGGTGGCTCTTCGCCGACGCGGAGGCCCAGGGCTACACGGTGTCAGGACCGGATGCACCCACCTACTACCCGGACAACCCCAACCACATGCCGGACGTCCTTGACATCGTCATCTACCTGGGCCTGCAGTGTCAGGTCACTCAACAGGTCCTGGACGACGAGACGATGTCCGACCACCACCCTGTACTCGTCGTCCTGGAAGGAGTGCCGACCAGGCAACGCCCTCCCGCGCCACGTCGAGTCATAAACTGGGAGGACTTCACAGAAAGGATTGAGGCCACCACACCAACTCGGTCCGCGACTACCTCCGCAGACGTGGACCAACTAGCCTGTGACGTCACTGCTTGCATACAGAGCGCCTTAGATGCGGCGACAACCTCTGCCCCGCAGGGGAGAGTGCTACAGCCGCCCCTGCCGGCGTATCTACAGAAAATGATCGCCGATAAGAGGCGCCTTCGCAAGCAGTGGCAGCGACTCCGATGCCCCACTCTCAAAACACGGCTCAACAGTCTGGCGGAGAAGATTAAGACCGAGTTGAGGAGCAGAGAAACCGAGAGCTGGGAGAACACAATAGAGGCAGCAGCGGACGACTGGCCGTCTGTACACAGATTGTGCAGGCGGCTAAACAACACCCCAGCTCCGGTACGACCACTCAGGGACAGGGACGGGGCGCTCAAGTACGCGGCAGAGGACCGGGCGGAGGTCTTCGCTGAGCACCTGGAGCGTCAGTTCCGACCTAACCCGACCACCGACACCGTTCATGTCGCAGCAGTCGAGAAACACCTTGGGGACTACTTCGCTTCGCCGATAGCTCCTGAGGAGACCCCTATCTTTTTCTCCCCGGGGGCAGTGCAGCGCGCCATCCTTAAGGCGCGGCCTAGAAAGGCTCCCGGCGCTGACGGTATCACGAATACAGCGCTGCGCCACCTGCCACCCCGTATGAAGGCGGCCCTGGCGCGCCTGTTTACAGCGATACTGCGCACCGGGACCTTTCCCGCCGCGTGGAAGGAGGGGCGCGTCGTCATGTTGCCCAAGGCGGGGAAGAACATACTGAAGCCAGAGAGCTATCGGCCCATCACCCTGCTGCCCACCATCTCCAAGGTGTTCGAGAGCCTCCTGCTGCGGCATCTCCAGCCGCACATAACTCCACGCCCCGAACAGTTTGGTTTCAGGTCGGAACACAGCACGACGCTTCAGTTGTCGAGGGTACTGCACCACCTGACAACCACCACCAACAGGAAGGAGTACGCGGTTGCAGTATTCCTCGACATGGAGAAGGCCTTCGACCGTGTGTGGCACGAAAGGCTAATTTTTAAACTAGCCACCTCTGACGCGCCCCGTCGCGTGGTCAAGGTGGTCCAATCCTTTCTGTCTAACAGGACTTTCCGTGTGGTGGTAGAGGGAGCGCTTTCCAGCGCCCGCCCGGTGACTGCGGGGGTGCCGCAGGGGAGCTGCATCTCTCCGGCCTGTTACTCACGCTACACCGACGACATCCCCACCACCGCCGACGCCATGCTCGCGCTGTACGCGGACGACGCCGCGTACATAACCACCTCTATGAACGCAAGGTACGCGGCCGTCAAGATGCAGCGCGCGCTCGACCTTCTTCCCGACTGGCTGTCGAAGTGGCGGCTGTCGGTTAACGTGGGTAAGACGCAGGCCATGATCACCGGGAACGCACCCCTACCACCACCGCTGCAGCTGCATGGGGCTGACGTCGCATGGTCGCACCGGGTCAAGTACCTTGGGGTCACCATCGACCGTCGCCTCAGCATGGGCGCGCACGTCCGCCAGGTCATCGGGCGGGTCAGAGCCGCCCGCGCCCAGCTACGTCCAGTGCTCTCGTCCCGACTCCCGGTGCGGGTCAAGTTGGGCGTGTATAAACTTTATATACGCTCAATTTTGACGTACGCCGCACCCGCTTGGTTCGCCCTCACGTGCGAGGGGAACCGGAAGCGGCTCCGCGCACAACAACACCTTGTGCTGCGGACCATCCTCGGAGCACCCTTCGTCGTGAGGAACGACGTCATCCAGCGAGACCTCGGGATTGAGAGCCTGGACGACTTCATAAGGCGCCTGGCGACGGGGATGTTCGCGCGTGCCGACGCCTCTGCTTGGCCACACGTCAAGCACTTGGCACCCTTGCACGCGCGCCCCCCAGACGCAAGGCGCCTTCCCCGTGACCTCGTGGCGGACTGCACCCCCGCCCCCCCGGATTGACTCCTGGGTAAGTCGCTGACCAACACGTAACTTACTCAAACAATAGACTTCACACTACATGCACGCTTGCTGTGCGACGGATTATAAGTTAATATAGGTTCGTCGTGCAGCTTCACACAATCATTTTCTCCTCAGGCGCTAAAACACTTACGCCTGAATGCACAGCGCGGGCTGTGATTCAAGCAGACACTGGACGGTGTTACACAGTACAATACCGTCCACACACTCACTACTGCCCCTTGCCCGGGTCGCTACTGGCTAGCTCTGGAAAACGGGTCGGGCGGGGGCCATACACTTGTGTAAGTGCGCCCCAGCCGGCCCCCATGTCGCAGGTCGCTTTCTGCTGAGCCTCCCCCAGGTAACTGGGGGTCTCACTCGGCGGGGGCGGACCGCCGGGGGGTCGTGAAGAAGCGGGAAAAGTTCCTTGCTGTTAGTACCGCGGCGCGCCTACACAAAACTAATAGCAACTTCTCACCGGAACAAAGAATGCCTAACCACTACTCATAGGCCACGGTCTCACCACCCAACTGACCGGCCCATTGTTATGGGCCGCGGCAAGCGTCCGCGGGAAGGGGGCAAAGCCCCAGGACCGCTTGCCACACCCCTCTGCGGGGGTGTAGCGACTACTCTCGTCGTTAGCTGAGTCAGTCTGGTTTTGACTACGATCGAGGCAACTCGAAGTGAACTGGAAGCGATCTCTAAGTGATTTTTACGTGTGATTAAGTGAGTTTATAAGTGTTTACTTGTTGAGTAGTGTTAAGTGTTTGTTTTAATTAGTGATTCGTGTGTGAATAAAGTTTATTTGGTTTTAATTGGTGTTAATTAATTTATGATCCCAATACCCATTGTCGCGGGACTTATCTCATTACCGTGACCCCGGGACATAACGGGCTATTGAAGGACACCGTGGATTTTAGTCAGTACAAGTCTGACAGTCCCTCCCGCCCTGCCCGGGGTGGGAGGACTCATTTGATGATTTTACCACGCAAAAAAAAAAGAAAAAAAAACCCAATACCCAGCTCGTAACAGTATTTTTAATTTTATTTTTTATCATTTCTGTGTGTGTCATATACCAAATAAATATTTTTCTATTCTATTCTATTCTTTTGTGTGTCGTATTATTTTTAAACTCATTGTATAGTTCCTATTTTTATGTTTTTATGTTATTTATGCTCTTTTGAAAAGTGATTAATTTAAGAATTAGTAGATAGCCACACTATCGCATTAGGAACTTAAGAACCTGTAATGACAGTTGTAAGGAAGTTTTTAAATAAATAAATAAATAAAATAAACTCTGCGGCCACATATTCTGGAAGTCAAAGCTTGGTAAGTAGATGCATTAACTTTTGGACATTTAGTTTAAATAATAAGTAGGTAGGTATGTAATCATAGGTATTTGGTTATATGCGCTATGTATGTATGTTGTGTGTATTATTTTTGGACCAATTTTTGTAAAATTGGTCCTGTTTTTTGCTAAATAATAATAATAATAAACGTTTATTTGCAGACCCTGACGTCCATAGCATGAAAAAGATTAGTTACCTAACAATTATTATTGAATTTAAATACAATTAATATTCAAAATAATAATAAAATAATCAAAACATAATCAAAATAAATCACAAATAACATAATTAACAAATCACAAACAACATAAAAATAAAACAATTAGAAATAAATTACAAACAGGCATAATATTACATAAAAACAAACCAAATCGAAGTGTACAACAGCTATCTAGAGTCGACCTGTGTGTGCAGTCTCACCCATCGACCAAGCATCGGGCAGTCCCACCGGTCACTCAATGCCTTCAACATGCCGTGAGTGCTGGTATGTGTTCTATGCCGGAGGGAAGCGCATCGTTTACGAATAATGGCATAAAAATCATCCACTCTCGCGTCGGCGAACATACCTGAGGCACTACAATACCGCGGCAGCCCCACTAGCATCCTGAAGGCATTGTTGTATTGTACGCGCAGGGCGCTGTATGCCTTCTGCGTATACTTGACCCAAAGGCTGCAGGTGTAAAAAGTCTGACAGTAAGCTCGAAAAAGCGTCATTTTTACGTCGTAAGAACACCGTGCAAACCTCCGGGCCAACATAAAAATAGACCTCAATAACTTTGTGGTTGATAGAGATTAGAAAGTTCTGACCGTGCTATTACAATGGGGAAGGCCGGTCAAAGCTAATTGTAGATGGCGCCACCATAGGTAAGTTCTAATCCGACCAATGGGGTAGTACTATTTTGAAGTACCTATAAGATTTGAGCCAATGACGATGCTTGGAACAAGCTATGCTAGCGCCATTAGTTCCCCAGTTGCCATCCCCATTAGAGGCCTCAGCTGAAACAGTACCTAAGTACTTTGTTTTTTTTTTTCTGGAAGTCACAAAGGGTGTATGGAAGTTTTAAGCTACATTATTTATATTATTAGGCCCTTTTTTTTTTTTTTTTTTTTAGGGTGGCAAAATCATCAAATGAGTCCTCCCGCCCTGCGTGGGGCGGGAGGGACTGTCAGACTCTTACTGACTAAAATCCACCCGTGTTCCGTCGGATGCCCTTTACGTTCCGGGGCCACGGTATCCTGGAGTAAGAAAAATCCGCGACCCCGACAGGCATTTGGCCCCATAAGGGGCCCCGTCGGTGACGCGTGAAACACGACGCGCCACCGACCCGGGCTTGGTCCTTGGTCGGACGGCGAGCATACCCATTACTCACCGTCCGCAAGCCCGCTCCGCCGCTGTGCCCTCTGCTGTTCAGAGGGACACGCGTTGGAGCGTCCACCCGACAGGCTATTTGCATACGGGCAAAGAAAACCCTTAGGCACACAGTGCCTAAGGAGAGTTTTTGCCCGCATCCCAGGGTGCACCGGCCCGAAAAACTGGTCTTCCCCCCGGACGTATCCGAGAGGGAACTCCAGTCCACGGGTGCACGTGGAGGTTTCCTGTCTTAGCACCCCATATTATTAGGCCCTGTATTTATTTTAATTACTGTGTTGCCTGAAATAAATGATTTATTTATTATTATTATTTTAAGTATGCATTAAGCATTTAAGTAAGCATTTTGCAAAAAGCTGATATTTTGATGATTAATAGACATTTCAATGTACTTATTTATGGTTGGAAATTATATATCACAGGTCTCCAATATTATTTTTTTTGCAATGAATCTATGAAACCACCTAGCCATACTTTTCTAACCAAGGTGTAGGGTAAGTTAAGTCAAGGCTTAGGGGCTTTTTTTTCCTGGGATCTGATAACTTTTTCACAGCAAAAGCGTTATGAGCTGTGCTGTGAGTCTTGGCGATGGCTACATTTGTTTATTGCCTTACAATACACCTTTATACATATTTATTATTTTTTTCAGAGAATAGATGAACTTCTGAAAAGTATGGATGGCACAATGATTTCATCATATTATAAGACAGAGAATAAACTGAACGACTTTTACCGACAAAAACTGGCAGATATAATAATACGTGAAGAACTGCAAAATGATATCAATAAAAGGTTAGTTTAGTGGCTACATTTTTAAAGTTTCATAATTAATTATACAGACATACACAAAATGTTTTGTACACGCGCGTCTGTGTGCGGTTCTTACACAGACGTCGTTTTGTACGTGTGTGCGTGTGACGTGTTTCATACTAATAATATTGCAGATAATCTACACTGCACTATCTAGGCCCAAACTAAGCAAAGCTTGTACGATGGGAACCAGATAGCTGATATAATACTTAAATACATTTTTTCATTCTTAGAATACAATAAACCTGACACCCAGACAGAGAACAAACCGTACCCTTATTGCAAAAACCGATTATCTGCATAAAAATTCGAATGAAAATGGGTTTTACCTGTAGCTTCGTCGTGACTTGAGGATTCGATATCTATATTTAACTAAAAATTGGTAAAAAATGCAGATAATCGGTTTTTGTAATAAGGGTACGAAACATCTGTGTTCACAAATATTTGTTCTCGATGGGGATCAAACCCACGCCCTCCAGCGCAGAAGGCAGAGCTACTACCAACTAAGCTGTGAAAGCTGTACTAAAATTAGAGTCGCGTCACGGTGATGAATTTGGAGTAGGAATTTGATAGGAATAAGAGCTATGTTGAAAAAACTTAGTAAAGACAGAAAGTAGCAAATACATTTATTCACGTGTTAGTTTTTTCTATACAAATTACAATGCCCTATTTCACATTTCTACGTGCGGGTGGGTAGAGTGTGGCTGACTTGCTTTATCTATATAATTTTAAGATTATTTGTTTTTTAGTTTCCCAAACAATATCATAGAATATTGGTCTAACCAGATAGTTTAGCTGAGTTGCGATTTGGACGCGATCTTGAGCGGACGTTGTGTGACTTATCTGTGTCTCTGTGTTAAAATCTATGTGAATAATTTTTGTGATTGGTTTAAGCACCGAATTGCGGATTCCTTGTCACTCTTGTGGACTTTTTATGGCTGGACTCCGCCCTGTGGGTGTGTCGTGAAAGAGACAGCAATAATTTTGTGAAATCCAAACTCAAAAATCGTTTGCTCACATAGTGGGGTTTGAACCGCCCACCTCGGAATTTGAAGTCGATGACCATACTCATCGGGCCAGCGCCACACTCAACAACGCATGCGAAATAACCGATCTCTGTGCTACGAGTGCTACGACGCTACACCGTGCTACGACAAGCGGCACCTGTGCTACGAGTTTGCGCCTACGTCATCGCTCCGTGTCAAGTCGCTGCTACGAGTTACTACGTTCGTTTCGACCGCGCGGCCATGGCGTTTTTTTTAAATAAAAACCATCCCAAGTTTTTGTAAAAAAATGTAAAAGTCGATTCCCAAAAACCATAAATTTGTCAAAGCAATGGTTAAAAAGTTATAAGGGTTTGAACGTGGCCGCGCCATCGAAACGCGGCGAACCGCGCGGCCATGGAGATCTTTAAAACTAAGCGTCGCAGAGACCTGAAATTTTCAGAAATAGTAGATTGATTTTGTAAAACATTTGTAAAAATATAGAAAAAAATTCTGTGTTTTTATTTTAGGAGCTGTAAGGCCAAAACCTCATGGCTGCGCCATTGAAACGGTGACAAAAACATTATCGCCGATATCTCGCTGAAAAAACATCGCAGACGTCTGAAGTTTTTTGTAAAACACAGATTTCATATTGTCAAAAATAGTAAAAATACAACGAAAAATCCTAGGTTTATATTTCAGGAGCTATAAGACTAAAACCTCATGGCCGCGCCATCGAAACGTTGAAAATTTAGTTTTTCGCCAATATCTCGTTGAAAAAGCATCGCAGAAGTTTGAAGTTTTTTGTAAAACCTAGATTTAAAATTGTGAAAACTAGCAAAAATACAACAAAAATTCCTAGGTTTATATTTCAGGAGCTGTTGAAGAAAATCTACAATGCGTCTTGAATATGTCGACTAGGGTGACCACAGATTAATATTTACAGAGACTTTCCACGTTTTTTAATTAGAAATGAATTCTCAAGGATTCGGTGAACAATGAGGAGCTGTAATATGGCTATTTCTTTAATAATCACGTAATTAGAGATTGTTCGCTCACATTAAGGTATATTTCTTAAAAAGTAATTGTTAAATTAAAAAAGATATGCCAAGTTTCCCTTTTTTTTTTTTTTTTTTTTTTTTTTTTAGGGTGGCAAAATCATCAAATGAGTCCTCCCGCCCTGGGTGGGGCGGAAGGGACTGTCAGACTCTTACTGACTAAAATCCACCCGTGTTCCTTCGGATGCCCTTTACGTTCCGGGGCCACGGTATCCTGGATTAAGAAAAACTCCGCGACCCCGGCAGGCATTTGGCCCCATTAGGGGCCCCGTCGGTGACGCGTGAAACACGACGCGCCACCGACCCGGGCTTGGTCCTTGGTCGGACGGCGAGCATACCCATTACTCACCGTCCGCAAGCCCGCTCCGCTGCTGTGCCCTCTGCTAATCAGAGGGACACGCATTGGAGCTTCCACCCGACAGGCTATTTGCATACGGGCAAAGAAACCCCCTTAGGCACACAGTGCCTAAGGAAGAGTTTTTGCCCGCATCCCAGGGCGCACCGGCCCGAAAAACTGGTCTTCCCCCCGGATGTATCCGAGAGGGAACTCCAGTCCACGGACACACGTGGAGGTTACCTGTCTTAGCACCCCATGCCAAGTTTCCCTTGAAAAAATTATGTACCTATTCGGTGAAATAAGAAAATCTTCAAATCTCTCCACTGCTCTGGTTACGTATTATGCCTATGCATACGCATGGTTAAACTACGGCGTAATATTATGGGGACAGACGGACCAATACTTATCACACTACAATAACGACTGATTAGAATACTAGTTAACATAGAACATACAGACACTGCAAACCCCAATTCCCAGAACATAAAGTTCTACCCCTACCTTGTATATACAGGGTGAATTTTTCAACTGGACGTGGATGGCTACATCCGAAACTATGAGGAATATCGAAAAACTTTGAAAGGAGTCTCGAGGCTGATTTTGAAGAAAACAACAAATGCATCAATGGATATGGATATTAGATAAATCAATAATCCTGCCCAGGAATCGAACCCGCTGATTTAAAAAAAATCACACCCTGTATTATTACACCATCCGATAGTGTTGCTAATAAGGATCAAATTCTGGGCAGTAATCATATATATCTAAATGATAAACTTAAAATTAACAATAATACCAAAAGAGCAATACTAATTTATAATACCAACAATAATATAAACACAATTATGTATCATTTAAATAAATATTAATGTATAAATCCAATATATGAGTAGCAAATATGATAAAATGTATTAAAAGTTATAAGCCTACCTACCTACACAAAAAGAAAGAGTAGATTAATAATAAAATTGTAAATAAATATTTATAATAACCCTCCTCCTAATTTTTATTTTGTTATGCCCGACAGGGCCCAATGCTCCAAAACTAATGTATATCCTTATGTACCTACCACCTAAGTTCACATTGTGGAATGCAATAAACGTATTGAGTATTGAGATTTCATTTCTAATAAAAAACCGGCCAAGTGCGAGTTGGACTCGCCCATGAAGGGTTCCGTAGTAGCAAGCATAGATTAGGGATATAATTATAATATTGAGATTAATAAGTAATAAACACAAACAATAAAAATAACTTTGTTTTTCATAGTGTTTCTATGAATGGCAAAGTTATATGTGCGGTTTTTGAAAATGTACTATATCTTAAAACTGCTAACTATATTGTTGTAGTTTCTAATATCAAAATATGTAATCTATGATCTCTGTTATTCTTAAATTGTCTATGCATGTAAAAAAAAAAAAAAAAAAAATTAAACGTCACTCTGTACTGAAAAACCAACTCGTTTTTACTTTAGGTTATGGCCCAGTCACTATTTCCAGAATAAAAGTGTTATTGTGAAACGATTGTGTTGTACAAGATGTCGACGAACCTTTTAGCCAGTGTGCCTAAGTTAAAAGGCAAGGAAAACCATGACGAGTGGACTTTTGCAGTGGAAAATTTACTCGTGTTGGATGGCATGTTACATTGTGTGAAGACAGTGGTAGGAAAGGAAATTAAACCCGATGATGATGCGAAGACGCGGGCTAAATTATCCCTAACCATTGACCCAGCTCTATACGTGCATATTAAGAAGACAACGACTTCGAAAGAGTTGTGGGATAAACTCAAATCCCTGTTTGACGACTCAGGTTTTTCGAGAAAGATTTCGTTGCTGCGTCACTTAATATCCATACGACGAGAAAATTGTGAAAATATGACGTCATTTATGTTACTCAAATTGTGGAGACATCACAAAGACTGAGTGGGACAGGATTTGAAATTACGGATCAGTGGATCGGATCATTGTTATTGGCAGGATTACCGGATAAATTTTCGCCAATGATTATGGCCATCGAGCATTCCGGAATTCAATTGTCAGCTGACGTCATCAAAACAAAATTAATAGACTCGGAACCGGAAATGACAGCTGTGGCGACGAACGAAACGCAGAATTCTGAATCGGCGTTTGCTTCAAAATGGTCGAAACAAAAATCCAGACCTGGCAACACCAATCAGGGCGGGCCGTCAACGTCAAATACGAAAGTGACAGAAGGAAATAAAAATATAACCTGTTATAAATGTAAAAAGCCGGGTCATTATAGAAATCAGTGTCCAATGATTGCAAAAGTAAACAAAAATAAGTCCTCGAATGCGTTCAGTGCAGTTTTCCTAAGTGCTAAATATGGCAAAGATGAATGGTACGTAGATTCGGGAGCCAGCGCCCATATGACGGCTAACGAAACTTGGTTAGAAAATGTTTCGAGTCCGCAGATTCTTCCGGACATTTTGGTAGCTAATCAAGAAAAACCTCAAGTCTCGAGCTAAGGCAATGTTAGAATATCAACGCAGCAAGGCTATGATATAACAATTACGGATGTTTTATACGTTCCAAACCTAACAACAAACTTATTGTCAGTGAGTCAATTGATAAAAAATAACAACAGTGTTTCTTTCTCAGAAAGTCAATGTTTCATACACAATGCGAAGAAAAAACTGGTAGCTGTTGCTAATTTAACTGACGGCGTGTACAAGTTAGAGTTATGTGTTACGCCAGTGACAAAATGTTTACTTGCTAGAGATAACGCATTGTTATGGCACAGGAGGTTGGGACATGTAAACACGCATGACTTGAACAAAATGAAGAATGGCGCTGTCGATGGTGTTACGTATGAAGGCAATTATTATGAGGTGACTAAATCTAACTGTGTGGTTTGTTGCCAAGGGAAGCAGTCACGTTTGCCTTTCTCAACAGGCTCAAGAGCGACATCAGTGTTGGAAATTGTGCATTCTGATGTTTGCGGGCCCATGGAAACTAAATCCATAGGATTGTCGAGGTACTACTTACTCTTTGTCGATGACTACAGCCGTATGTCATTTGTTTACTTCATGAAAGAAAAAAATGAAGTGTTCAAGTATTTTAAAGAGTTCAGATCAATGGTGGAGAAACAGAAAAATGCCAATATCAAGATCCTGCGTACAGATAATGGTGGAGAGTTCTGTTCTAAAATAATGGAAGAATACTTGAAAGAATCTGGCATTGTACACCAAAAGACGAACCCGTATACACCTGAACAAAACGGTATGTCTGAGCGAAACAATAGAACAATTGTTGAGAGAGCGAGGTGTTTATTGTTTGATGCTATGTTACAGAAACAGTTTTGGGCAGAGGCAGTATCTACAGCCGTCTACTTAAAAAACCGTTGTATAGCATCAGGTTACATTGATAAAACACCGTATGAGATGTGGTACGGCAAGAAACCTGTATTGAGCCATTTACGTATTTTTGGTAGTCCAGCAATGGTACATATTCCAAAAGAGAAGAGAACCAAGTGGGACAAGAAAGCTTTGCAACACATTCTTGTTGGTTACTCAGAGTATATAAAGGGTTACAGAGTTTATGACCCTGTTAAAAACCTAGTCACTACAAGTCGAAATGTAGTGGTGATGGAAGGAGCAATTGTAGGGGTAAAACCCAAAGCTAGTGAAGCAACATGGCATGTGGATGAAGCAATCTCAGTTCCAAAAGAAGCTGATCGTTCAGTGGGGGAACATAATAGTTTAGAACAATCAGGTTTGGAGTCAGACAATCTTTATAGCTCTGACAGTGAATCATCACAGCAAACATTCTACGAGGCAGATGAGACATATGTGCCTGAAACTACATCACCAAGCAGCAGTCCAGAACCAGAGTCTGAAAACTTGAACAGACCACAGAGGGAGCGACGGAAGCCCGACAGATACAACCCTCTAGGATTGTTGGCTACTGCAGATGCTGAATTGACGGTGAAAGAGGCCTTGAATGGTCCCGAGAGTGTGCAATGGAGGAAGGCCATGGATGAAGAGTTGGAGTCATTCCAAAAGAATGAAGCTTTTGAACTCGTTGATGCTCCAAAAGGTGTCACAATTGTGCAGTCTAGGTGGGTGCTAAAGAAAAAATACAAAAGTGATAGTGAAGTGCAATATCGTGCGCGATTAGTTGCAAAAGGTTATACACAAAAGTTTGGTGTGGACTATGGTGAGACGTTTTCACCTGTTGTGCGGCACTCAACATTAAGTCTATTGTTTGCGTTAAGTGTAAAACTAGGACTGGACATTACTCAATTAGATGTTAAAACTGCATATCTAAATGGTTATTTAAAGGAAGATATTTATATGTGTGTACCTGAAGGTTTTGTATCCAAAATGGGTGGAAAAGTTTTTAAACTAAAAAAGGCAGTATACGGATTAAAGCAATCCGCCTTAGCATGGTATGAAAGGGTCAGAAAGGTATTGTGTAAAAATAATTTTAAAAACTGTATACAAGAGCCTTGTTTATTTACAAAGATATGTAATGATGTGAAAATTGTAATAGCATTGTATGTAGACGATTTCCTAATTTTTTCTAATAATGAGAGTGAAACTAAGAAAGTTAAAGATATACTAACTTCTGAGTTTGAGATAAAGGATTTAGGTGAGGTGAAGCGTTATTTAGGAATGAATATTAATGTAAAGAAATATTGTAATAAATATGAGATTACTGTTGATCAGCAACAGTACATAGAAGAGTTATTGGAATCATTTGAAATGGCCAATTGTAAAACAGCTGATACACCTATAGAATCTAAATTGAATTTAACTAAGGCAGAAAAATGTACTCTAGGAATCAGTTATCAGAAACTTATAGGTTGTCTAATGTATTTAGCAGTTATGACAAGACCTGATATAGCCTACTGTGTGAGTTATTTAAGCCAATTTAATACAAACTATTCTGTAGAACATTGGAACTATGCAAAAAGAGTACTCAAGTACTTAAAGAAAACTAAAATGTATTGTCTAAAGTTTAGTAGTCATGGTGAAAGCTTGCAAGGTTTTGTAGATGCTGACTGGGCCAGCGATAGTGTAGATCGGAAGTCATACACTGGTTATTGTTTTACTATGTCAGGCTCAGCTATCTCATGGCAGAGTAGAAAGCAGCGAGTAACAGCCCTCTCGAGCACAGAAGCTGAATATGTTGCACTGTCTGAAGCTTGTAGAGAAGCTGTATATCTAAGAGAACTATTGCATGAGCTTACTGGATCTTTGATTACGATTAATTTGAATTGTGACAATCAAAGTGCTTTGAAGATGGCCAAAAACCATCAATGCCATACTCGATCAAAGCATATTGATGTTAAACATCATTTTGTCAGAGAGATAATTAAAAGTGGCAAGGTAGAAATTAGTTACTTACCTACAAATGAAATGCCGGCTGATTTAATGACAAAGGGTCTAGGTATTAATAAACATTACAAGTTTATGGACAATTTAGGTATTGTTAAACTGCAATGAGATCTTTATGGAAGTATTATGTCCTGTGTTATGTTGTATCATATTTTGTTATGTATGGTACTTAGTTTATTTTGATAAGTGGGGGTGTTGTAGTTTCTAATATCAAAATATGTAATCTATGATCTCTGTTATTCTTAAATTGTCTGTAAAAAAAAAATAATAATAAAATAATAAAATAATAATAAAATGCATGTAAAAAAAAAAAAAAAAATTAAACGTCACTCTGTACTGAAAAACCAACTCGTTTTTACTTTATATATCTCATCCAAACCAATTTTTGTTGGAAGTTTTTGTTGAGGTCTACATTATATATTTTTTTTAGTTTTATCATCGTCTTATTTTAGAAGTTACAGGGGGGGGAGGACACATTTTACCACTTTGGAAGTTCAGTTTAGAAAAAAATATATTAGTAACCTCAATATATTTTTTAAAGACCCATCCATAGATAACCCACACGTATGTGTTTGGTGAAAAAAAATTCTTGAGTTTCAATTCTAAGTATGGGGGGCACCCCCAAAATTTGTTTTGTTTTTATTTTTGTGTGAAAATCTTAATGCGGTTCACATAATACATCTACTTACCAAGTTTCAACAGTATAGCTCTTATACTTTCGAAGAAAAGTGGCTGTGACACATGGACGGACAGACAGACATGACGAATCTATAAGGGTTCCTTTTTTGCCTTTTGGCTACGGAACCCTAAAAAAGGTGGAAAGTCTCTGTAAATAATAATCTGTGGTCACCCTAATCGACATATTCAAGACGCATTGTAGATTTTCTTCAACAGCTCCTGAAATATAAACCTAGGATTTTTTGTTGTATTTTTGCTAGTTTTGACAATTTTAAATCTAGGATTTACAAAAAACTTCAGACCTTTGCGATGCTTTTTCAGCGAGATATTGGCGAAAAACTAAATTTTCAACGTTTCGATGGCGCGGCCATGAGGTTTTAGGCTTATAGCTCCTGAAATATAAACCTAGGATTTTTCGTTGTATTTTTACTATTTTTGACAATATGAAATCTGTGTTTTACAAAAAACTTCAAACGTCTGCGATGTTTTTTCAGCGAGATATCGGCGATAACGTTTTTGTCACCGTTTCAATGGCGCGGCCATGAGGTTTTGGCCTTACAGCTCCTAAAATATAAACACAGGATTTTTTTCTATATTTTTACAATTTTTTTACAAAATCAATCTACTATTTCTGAAAATTTCAGGTCTCTGCGACGCTTAGTTTTAAAGATCTCCATGGCCGCGCGGTTCGCCGCGTTTCGATGGCGCGGCCACGTTCAAACCCTTATAACTTTTTAACCATTGCTTTGACAAATTTATGGTTTTTGGGAATCGACTTTTACATTTTTTTTACAAAAACTTGGGATGGTTTTAATTTAAAAAAAACGCCATGGCCGCGCGGTTGAAACGAACGTGAGTTACTACGCTCTGCCGCTGGCGTGGCGGCTCCCGCTTGATCACTTTACGTGACTTTACACAGTTTGAGGTATTGGTGCTAAAAAAGACGTTTTTAACGAATTACAATAAATAGTTCAAATAAATAATAATATATTATATTATCAGCCTATTGCCGTCCACTGCTGAACGTAAGCCTCCCCCAAAGAGCGCCAACCCTCCCGGTCCTGGGCAGCCCGCATCCATCCGCTGCCAGCCACATTCTTCAAATCATCGACCCATCTTGCCGCAGGGCGTCCTACACTACGTTTGCCTATTCGCGGTCTCCACTCTAGCACCTGTCTGCTCCATCTACCATCGGTCCGTCTACAGACGTGGCCGGCCCACTTCCACTTCAACGTGCTTATTCTAGGCGCAATGTCGATTACTTTGGTTCTCTGGCGAATGACTTCGTTCCGAATTCTATCCGCCAGAGAGACTCCGAGCATTTCTCTCTCCATTGCCTCCATTCAACCTTGAATTTGTGGACCAGGCTTATGGTAAGTGTCCACGTTTCGGCTCCGTAAGTCATTACGGGTAGGACGCACTGGTTATAAACCCTGGTTTTAAGGGATTGTGGGATCGATGATTCGAAGATATGACGCAGCTTCCGGAATGCCGCCCAGCCCAAGCGTATCCTTCTGGTTGTTTCCTTCTCGAAGTTGTGCCGGCCCAGTTGTATAGTTTGGCCTAGATATATGTATTCTTGCACAACCTCGAGGGCAGCACCATTCACGATTACAGGTCTCGGATTGACATGACCATTGAACATGACTTTGGTTTTGTCTAAATTCATTCCGAGACCCACGCGCCTTGAAGAATCGCTTAGGCTGTTCAGCATTACTTCCAGCTCCTGCAGAGATTCCGCCATGATGACAATGTCATCCGCAAATCGGAGGTGCGAGATGTACTGACCGTTGATATTAATAATAATATTTTACAAATAAATAAAGGACTTAAGATGTCAAATACAAACCTCACGTCCACACCGAAAGTTAAAAAGGATAAATTATCTAAAAGTCAATCAAAATCTGATCCGGAATTACCAGTTGCCATGGATGAGGTGGTAAAGCAGCCTCAAAATACTACCTCTAGATATAAGCGTCCCTGTATTTTTGGATCTCCCTCAGATGAGCATGATCCCTCAAAGGCTTTTCTTACGACTTTCAAGAATGAACTTTTGGCTATGCTCGAGGATTGGAAGGCCGAACAAAGTATGACCTTGTCTCAACTAGTAACGGATGTAGCTCAATTGAAACTGCAATGTTCTAATATTCAGCAAACTAATAATGAAATAGAAAAATCAATTAAATCACTCAATCAAGACTACCAAGACATCTTGAAAAAGATCTCTAATTTGGAGAAAATACAGGATGAAAATAATTTCCGCATTACCAAAATTGATAACCAAATCCAAGAACTACAACAGAAATCGCGCTCTTCTGCGATCGAAATCAGGAATGTTCCAGCAGCGCCAAACGAAAATGTCAATGATCTTCTCAAATTAGTTGCGCGCTTAGGACAGGTTGCTCAGATGGAAATTTCAGGCACCAATATACGTGATATATACCGTTTACCTGGTAAACCAGGTTCTCTCAAGCCGGTTTATGTTGAATTTTCCTCTGTATTTTTTTTAAAAACAATCTATTGGCTGCTCTGCGTGATTACAACAAGAAACGTTGCATTGAAGAAAAGCTGAACACTCAAGATTTTGGCATGGAAGGTGAACGTAAACCAGTGTATGTAGATGAATATCTTCCTCCGACAACTAAAAAATTGTTTTATCTTGCCCGTGAGTTCGCAAAGCGCAAACACTTTGATTTTTGCTGGGTATCAAATGGCAAAATCCTGCTTCGTAAAAATAGTACCACAAAGGAATATCACATTGTAAAAACAGAAACATGCTTGTTCGACCTCGAATCCAGTAAATGACTATTCTTATCCTTATTCATATATTGTACATACTTTATAAATTATTGTCCCCCACTACATACTTCATTTAATTGTATAAATACCATTATACTTTTTAGGAAAATGTGTAGTTTTTCGAAATACGGTCTGTTAACTATTTTACAAATCAATTTACACCTGTTATTACATATTTTAAGTTCAACACTAATCTCATTAAAATATGCATAAATTGTAATCATTATATAGAAGCTATACCTCATATTTTTATAAGCTGTACTGGTCATCTATGTCTCACTTACTATAGACACAAACTTTATAGAAATGGCTAACAACATACTGGCAATATCAAGTGATCTAGACGAAATTAATGTGGCCAATTCTTATAAATGTACGCCAGGTCAATGTGCTAAACTTATAAAAAATCCTGGTAATAACCTTAAGGTGATACATATCAACATAAGAAGCATAAATAAAAACTTCGATCAGTTTGTATCAGTCTTATCTATGATATCTTTCCAATTTGATGTTATTATTCTCACAGAATGTTGGCTTAAGTCTTCTGACCACGTTCCTGTGTTGGATGGTTATATGTCCTATGCTACTACTAATAATCTAATCCAAAATGATGGCGTTGTTATTTACACGAAAGCAGGTATTCAGTGTGCAGTCTCTGAGCCACCCATATTAGATGCGAACTGTTTGGTCTGCAAACTAGGAAACACGTCAATTATTGCCATTTATCGATCACCATCGTACTACGATCTTAGCAGATTTTATAATAGTTTAGACAATACAGTGGGCGCTATCAAGTCGCACTCAAACATGATTATTATAGGTGATTTAAACGCGGACATTAAATCTTATAGCAAAGATAAAAATACCAACGAGTTCCTAACCTTTGTTGCATCACTAGGTTTCCTACCGGGACACACATATCCTACAAGGAATGAAAATTGTCTGGATCACATACTATTAAAAACAGGATTACCAGCTACAACTACTGTTTTAGATACTTTCATAACGGATCATCTGCCAGTCGTTCTATGCCTTTTTTTTTTTTTATGTGGTAAAATCATCAAATGAGGCCTCCCACCCTGGGTGGGGCGGAAGGGACTGTCAGACTCTTACTGACTAAAATCCACCCGTGTTCCTTCGGATGCCCTTTACGTTCCGGGGCCACGGTATCCTGGGTTAAGAAAAACCCGCGACCCCAGCAGGCATTTGGCCCCATAAGGGGCCCCGTCAGTTTGCTGACTACTCCCCGAAGGCACGCGCGAAACACGACACGACGCGCCAACGACCCAGGCTTGGTCCTTGGTCGGACGGCGAGCTACCCATTACTCACCGTCCGCAAGCCCGCTCCGCCGCTGTGCCCTCTGCTAATCAGAGGGACACGCGTTGGAGCGTCCACCCGACAGGCTATTCGCATACGGGCAAAGAGACCCCTTAGGCACACAGTGCCTAAGGAAGAGTTTTTGCCCGCATCCCAGGGTGCACCGGCCCGAAAAACTGGTCATCCCCCCGGACGTATCCGTGAGGGAACTCCAGTCCACGGGCGCACGTGGAGGTTTCCTGTCTTAGCACCCCAGTCGTTCTATGCCTTGGACAAAAAATCAGCTCTAAATCACATAATAATAAAACAATGTCCCACCTTGACTATATCAAAATTAAAAACGATATCGAAAAATGTGATTTTAGTGTCGTCATGAATGAAACTGACGCAAATCTGACCACTGACTATTTAATTTCTAAATTACAAAACATTGTTACTCAGAATACGAAAGTAGTTAAAATATCGAGTAAAACTATAATATTAAAGCCATGGATGACTCCTGGTCTTTTACGTTGCATCATAAACCGTGACAAAATGCATCTTAACCTCAAGAAAAACCCGGAAAATAACATTCTTTCTATAACGTACAAAAGATATCGCAATTTTTGCAACACATTGCTACAAAATATTAGAAGGACATATGAGTCAAATAAATTCTCCGAAGCTAGAAATGATTCAAAAGCAACCTGGAAATTAATTAACTCAATGGCTGATAAAAAGCGCTACGCGCAAGTACCCGTGGAACTTCTTGAGCTAACAAGTAACGAAATCACTTCTACTAATGCCGTAAATAAGTATTTTGTAAACATTGGTAAAGACTTGGCCTCTGTAGTCAGTAAAAACCACAGCCAAGAAAAATCAACTGTCCCTCTCCAAATGACTCAGCCTCCTAGTCACTCAATGGGCATCATTCCAGTTACAAATGAGCAAATTGAAACTATCATCATGTCTCTGAAAAATGATTGCGCCACTGGTTGGGACAATATACCTTCAAAAGTTATTAAACTTTCAAGTAAAATCTTAGTTCCACCTATCGCTCATATATGTAACCTATCTATAGCCACAGGCATATTTCCAAAGGCATTAAAAAAAGCACTTGTTACGCCAGTTTATAAGAGTGGTAATAGAGGCCTAGTAAACAACTACAGGCCTATTTCGGTTTTGACATCGATGTCTAAAATTTTAGAACGCGTCCTAAATACTTGTTTATTAAATTATTTAGATAAAACAGAAACCATCTCGGCCAATCAATTTGGCTTTAGAAAAGGTCTATCAACGGAGGACGCTGTAGCAAATTTCTGTAACAATGTGATTAGTAAGCTGGATAAAAAGCAGAAATGTCTCGGCGTCTTCTTAGATTTGTCTAAAGCGTTCGACACGGTGTCTATTCCTACTCTAATTACTAAAATGGAACGTGTCGGTATACGTGGTCAAGTTCTGGAAATTTTCAAAGACTATCTGACAAATCGTAAGCAGTCTGTTAGAATTGGAACTGTAGTGAGTGATGAAGAACAAATTGATTATGGCGTTCCCCAGGGAAGCATACTGGGTCCAACAATGTTTTTAATATATATATGTCGAAGAATCGATATCAGAAGGGGCGCGATATTGGAAATAACACTCATAAAACCTTCGTTAACACTTTTAATTACTTGCTAACACACACTGACTACAAAATAATCAAGGATGTCCGAGATATGGCTCGATTAAAAACTTAGGAACGCGGGAAGTTTATCGTGGACGACGTGGCGTGACCAAGATGTCTACACAGCTTGACGGACCGATTCAAAGTGTTTACTTCACTCCACTGTCCGTGCAAGTGGCCTACCCCACACAGGTTAGCCAACCTATCTGTCAACGACAATACTTGTCAACGTCGAATAGCTGAGTAAACTTCCGAATCGACATTTGAGTCGACTATTCGCTCGGTGTTGCCATTAATCCACGCTAAGCATCCCCAAGTTATTACTAACTTGACGTTTCTAAGCGTTTTCTGTCAAATCTAACTTCATAGTTCCTCCAATGAGAGATAGATGGCTTTATTCTAAATTAACAATAATCAATAAAGATTCTAAATTGCGTTTCTGTTTTGATTCCACGCCAACGATAATAGATGGCGTTATTCTAAATTGACAATAATCAATAGAGATTCCAAATTGTGTTTCTGTTTTGATTCCGCAGCATGATAACAGATGGCGTTATTCTAAATTGTTGTGCTTCTGTGTTGATTCTGCGACACGGCCATTCTGACAATTCACACGTCCTCGTGTGTGACATCTGGAATGAGAGAAAATTCTCGAACAGTAACCATTCTAACCGTTCGGTCATTCCTGACCCAAATGGAAAAGGTATTCTCATCAAAATAATTACAGGGTCTAATGAAAATCACAACAAACTCTTACTCTCAAAGCTGACATGTCGAACAACACCCATACTCATTCAAGTAATAGGAAACTCATCAAAATATTGCAGTAATCATACTCTGACCTCCATCCGGTCTTCATCGTCACACATTATAACCTCCATCCGGTTACAAAAACAACACCATCAAGATAATCATTTAAAGCCTTTATCAAAATAATTCTTAAAGTAGGTTTGTTCAACATGTTACCTTATTTTCCTATAACGTTACAGATTATAAATTCCATAAAGAAGATATCACATGAACTACTCAAAGTCAAACACAAAAAAGACAACACAATTTAGACTGACCAAAAATCCCAGAGGAATCAAGTACCTTTGCAATTGTATCATCACAATGCAGCAATCTTATAATCAAAACAGTAGGAATCAAATTCGAGGCCTGTGGCTAACACTAGCCCCACCAACAAACCTCTGTTTGTTGCACACCGTTCACCATGAACGCACAATACACGACCTCCGACAGTGCCATTCGCACACCGCGCATCCATGGACACCAGGATGTCAAAAATTTTCGGAAATACGGACTGGCTACGAAATGGCTACTGGTACGGTCTGACCAGCCGATCTAAGATTCCACACTATCATTCAACTCAACACCTCTACTTAAAATTGTACTTGAACCTCAGGCATTCTCCCTCAAATCCACAGCACTTAGCCAGCACCATGCATCACTACTTACCCAGCAGTGTAAATCACTGAAGTACTTAACCAGTACTTAACATTGTAGCGCTTAACCCGCGTTACAAATCTTATCACTTACCCAGTGATAATAATAACGCTTAACCAGCAATATTACCCCACTAACGCTTAACCAGCGAAAGCACACATCATAACACGCACCAGCGATTCAACAGTTAGCTGCTGAATTTACGTTGGTTTTCGCTTAACCAGCTCAGCCAACGCAATCCGCCTAACCAGCGATTACACTACTAACGCTTAACCAGCGATAGTTGACATAACTCGCTTAACCAGCGATTCAACAGCCAACGCCCAACCAGCGAAAGCACACATTATGACACGCTTAACCAGCGATTCAACAGTTAGCTGTTGAATTTACGTTGGTTTTCGCTTAACCAGCTCAGCCAACGCAATCCGCTTAACCAGCGATTACACTACTAACGCTTAACCAGCGATAGTCGACATAACTCGCTTTCCCAGCGATTCAACAGCTAACGCTTAACCAGCAATTTAACAGCTAACGCTTAACCAAAATATTAACCCACTAACGCTTAACCAGCGAAAGCACACATCATAACACGCACCAGCGATTCAACAGTTAGCTGCCGAATTTACGTTGGTTTTCGCTTAACCAGCTCAGCCAACGCAATCCGCTTAACTAGCGATTACACTATTAACGCTTAACCAGCGATAGTCGACATAACTCGCTTAACCAGCGATTCAACAGCCAACGCCCAACCAGCGAAAGCACACATTATGACACGCTTAACCAGCGATTCAACAGTTAGCTGTTGAATTTACGTTGGCTTTCGCTTAACCAGCTCAGCTAACGCAATCTTCTTAACCAGCGATTACACTACTAACGCTTAACCAGCGATAGTCGACATAACTCGCTTTACCAGCGATTCAACAGCTAACATCATCATCGTTCGTCGTTCGGACTAGAGCAGACGTGCTTTCGGTTTTTGCTAATTAAATTAAGTCTGTGCCATTTGAAATTGTGCCCTATCTCTAACGTTTTAAATCTCCAAAGTGACTCCTAAGTGCCATCTACTTATTCAAAATATTCCGCTCACGACTGAGTGACACTGCGCACGTTGCGGCCCCCCTCACACCCGCGGGGAAACAGTGCGGAGCATATTTTTTGACTCACTCATCGTACTTCGTGCAGCGGCGGATACTTTCGCATTGAGCGTGCGGCCCTCTTCACCCCCTCGAGGAAACAGAATAGCTGATATTTTTTATCTCGCTCATTGGAAACCAGTTTGTAAACAAGGAAGGATTAATCAGCTGAGCGTCATTCAGCGCACAATACAACCCATTCTACTTACTTCGTTACTGTGTACTGATAATATAATCGCTGTGTTTAGCTACACAATGGCGCTCTCTCCGAAAAAGAGTAAATGCCAATCGGTTCCAGATCTATACTCAGGCGAGGATGCTGACCCTAATGTTACGCAAAGAAATGTTAAGAGGAAGCAGCCTGAATGCGAGCTGACTTTAGCTATAACCGCTTTATCTGAAGAATTTAAGAAGTCAATGAATGCTCTGCGTGTCGACATGCGTGACCAGTTTGCTAATATAAACACGAACATAAGCAATCTTAGAGACGAATTCAATAATCTGTCATGTACCTCCTCTGAAATTCAAAATGATTTGAGGGAATTACGTTCCGAATTCTTTGATACCAAAAAGGATGTATCAGCATTAGGTGTAAAACACGAGGAGTTATCGAAAGTAGTGACTGAATTGAAGTTAGTCTTCAGACAAGTTTAACTCTTCTAATATTATTGATAACACGAAACGTATCGCGGAAATGGAGTCGAGGATTAATTTGTGTGCTTCTGAAACCATAATTATCTTTACTAGAAAATAAATTGGATCGGCTGGAACAACATGCTAGACAGTGCAATATTGAAATAGGAAACTTGCCCGAAAAACGTGGTGAAAATCTAGTTGCACTCTTGGAATCAATTGCGTCGGCTATCAACACACCTCTGACGCACAGGGATATAGTGGCTATTCACCGTGTTCCACACGCACACGCACAAAATTCGCGCCCCAAAAATATCATAGTAAAGTTGACTTCCCGGCTGCTTCGTGATAACATGCTTAGCGCTTATCGTCTGTCTAAAGGTATTACGTCAGATCGTATTGGTCTAGCAGGTACTCAGTGTCGTGTTTACATGAACGAACACCTTACGCTTCGTAATAAGGAGTTATTTCGCAAAAGTCGTGACGCTGCCAAAACATATAATTTCAAGTACATTTGGGTTCGTAATGCTACTGTTTTGGTCAAGCGTAATGATGACTCACCTACCTTTGCGATCCGTTCAGAGGACGACATTTCTAGTAATATTAAGACTAGCAATTCTTCTAATGAAACAGCTGTTAATAACAATATTAACTCATCTTAATCTGTATTATTTTATTCACCTAGTTACAAAATATAAGCTGTCAGTTGTTGTTATGTTATGTTGGGCTATAGTCAGCACTTTAAATGTTTCTCCCGTGATTTTAAAGCACTGTTTACAGTGTAGAACTGTCTTATTCAATTGCATTACTTATTATTATATTGCATTCCTAGCGCCGATCCTAATATTGTTGATTGTTATTAAGGTCAAGTGTGTCGATCGTGTCTGCTTTTTTTTTACACTTCTTGTTAATATGATGGAAAAGTACCGAGTAAATTACAAGTGTTGTCTTGTATTACTCATAAAACATGTTAGTCTCACAAATACTTTATTGATTTATTTCATTATACCCTCTCTTTGAAAATGGCGAATAATAATAATCTTTCCGTATATTATCAGAACTGTCGAGGAATTAGGACTAAACTAAATACCCTATATTTAAATATATTGTCGCATACATATGACGTCATAATCCTAACTGAGACCTGGTTGATACCTGGAATATCCGATAGCGAATTTATTGATCACCGATATTTGGTGTTTAGGTGCGATCGCGACCGGGTACTCACCAATAAAAAGGATGGCGGTGGTGTCTAAAGAACTGAACCCGATCTTTCTTTCATTCTCGCCCCCTCTAAAACTACCTGAGCATGTCATAGTGAAAATCGGTGCCAACAATAATAATTATCACTTAATATGTGCCACCTACATACCTCCAAGCGCGGGTGATGATATGTACTTAACTTTTCTTGATTCTCTGTCAAATTTGTGCGATGACCCTCACATAGAAAATATTATTTTAGCAGGTGACTTCAACTTGCCTTTAATTAACTGGGTAAAAAAATCATCATACATGGAATATGCTACAAATAATAATCTTACGAATGTTCATCGCTATTTACTAAATTTTTGCTCGCAACTAGCTCTGAAACAGTACAACCAAATATTCAACTCTGTTGGTCGCATATTAGACTTATTCTTTTGTAACTCCCATACAGTAACGTTTACTCCCAATACCACCCTTTTACCCGTGGACATGTACCATCCTGCCTTCTATGCATACTTCATTCGCATACCCTACACATATCTCTAAATGTACTGCACCTAACAAATTAAATTATTACAAAGCGAACTATCGGAATTAGTGATGGGTTTTTATCCGGATAAATACTCAAAATGGATAAATACTCAATAAATATCCGTTTCTTCTCGAGTATTTACTCAAAACAGTGGATAAAAACTATTTACAGTTTTAATTCCGTTATTTCACGGGTTTTTATTTGTTTTATGAATAAAAGGGTGGGAATAAATGAAAATCTGAAAATATAACCAAGGTATATTAATCGCTTTAATAAAAACAAAATTACTGTAATACTCAATAACGAAAAACCTTAAAAAAAAAAAACCGGCCAAGTGCGAGTTGGACTCGCGTGAAGAGGGTTCCGTACGATGTTACCTATCACGTTTTTTTTAAATCTGACCCAAATTGGTACGCACAATATTGAGTGATTTACCATGTTATTTTAATATCATGGACTTCTTATAGGTTTTCCTATAAGTAGAAAACTAATTTCTGTATTTTTTTAAAAAATTTAAGTTCAGTAGTTTCGGAGATAGGGGGGGGGGGGGGGGGAATGGTCAAATTTCGTCTATTTTCTTGAATAACTTGGAAACTACTTATTTTAAAATTCCAAAAAAATATATTTAAGATTGTCTCAACAAGACCTTTCATTTGATATGTCACACGATGCAGTTTTCAATTATTTTTTTTAATTTTCCCCTTCCCCCCCAAAAATTACCTCCCATATACAGATATGGACTTCTTATAGGTTTTCCTATAATCTATACGTAGAAAACTAATTCCTGTATTTTTTTCAAAATTTTAGGTTCAGTGGTTTCGGAGATAAGGGGGGAAGGGGAATGGTCAAATTTCGTCTATTTTCTTGAGTAACTTGGAAACAATTTATTTTAAAATTACAAAAAAATACATTTAAGATTGTCTCAACAAGCCATTTCATTTGATATGTCACACGATGCACCTTCAAAACTTTTTTTTTTCATTTTCCCCTTCCCCCCCAAAAATTACCTCCCACATACAGATTTCATCTATTCACGTCACACCTCTGTGCTTGGGTCACAGGAATTGATATGTGTACCAAATTTCAACCCAATCGGTCGAGTAGATTCGGAGATAATTGACTGTAAGCGACAGACAGACGGACACACGAGTGATCCTATAAGGGTTCCGTTTTTGTATTCGGACGTACGGAACCCTAAAAAATGTAACCGCCTTCAAAAACAACCATAAAAAACGGTAAAAAAACCTACAAAATAACTTTTCTTTCGGAAGTCGGTGTCTTTGTTTTCTTTATTTCATTGTCTTTTTTTGCCACCGACTTCCGAAAGAAAAGTTATTTTGTAGGTTTTTTTACCGTTTTTTATGGTTGTTTTTGAAGGCGGTACATTTTTTTTTAAAAAGTTTTTATTTTACTCTTTTTAGTTTAAATATTCAACCCGAATTCTTGTCAAATACAACATGTGCACTAGAATTTTGTAATCCATAACACCGGTAATAACATCGCGCATGTACACAATAAGCTAATAAAATTCCCTATCTCAAAAACTACTGAACCGATTTTGATGAAACTTGCAATATTCCCTAAGTTAAATGATACCTAGTACAACAAAAAAAGAATTACTTAAATCGGACTTGTAGTTCCAGAGATATGCGAACTCAAACTAAATCAGTCGATGCCTACTCCTTACTATTAAGGAGTTGTACCTTCCATCATCAGCTCAGCTACATGAAATTATGATTACCATACGCAAGTACTTAAATTACTTCATAAAGTTTGCGAAAAACGGTGTGTCGGCCTATAAAATTCGAGGGTTGCCCTCGATTTCTCCAGGATCCAATCATCAGATCCCAACTTGGTGACTATGGGACCACCTCAAAAGTACCTCCTTTCGAACAAAAAAAGAATTTTAAAAATCGGTCCACAATTGGCGGAGTAATCGCGTAACAAATATACAAAAAAAAAAAAAAAAAAAACATACCGTCGAATTGATAACCTCCTCCTTTTTGAAGTCGGTTAAAAATTTTCGTTGAATACTGACAAACTTCCCCGCGCTCGTCCTCGGGGACTTCAACGCCTAAAATGTTTCCTGGGGTTCCCGGTTTACGGACGTTGTGCGGGGCAGAAGGCTCGATAACTGGGCCCTGGCGCAGGGCCTGGTCATCGAGAACCGCGGGGTTCTGTCCCCACGTGCGTGCGGTGGGCGGGCGAGTAGGTGGTGGACGTTACGTTCGCCACTTCAGACCTGTCGCCGCGTGTCACCGGCTGGCGCGTTCTGGAGGAGGTGGAGACCTATTCCGATCACCGGTATATCCGGTTTGACGTCTCCGCCCAGACCTCAGACGCGCCGGTCCCAAGTGAACGGAACCCAAGTGGTCCGCGATGGGCGCTGAAGCAGCTGGACCGGGAGCTATTCCTGGAAGCCTCGATCGTGCAGGCCTGGGTGTCACCACCGGACAGGCCTGCCGACATCAAAGACGAGGCGGAGTGGTTCCGGAAGGACATGACGGATATCTGCGACGTGGCCATGCCCCGGGTCCGGGAAGGACGCGCCCGGCGTCAGCTGTACTGGTGGTCGAACGAGCTGGCAGCGCTGCGCAAGGCGTGCGTTGCCGCGCGACGCCGGTACACCAGGTTCCGCAGGCGCCGCACCCGACCTTTTGGATGCGGCGACTGTAGAGGCGGAGCTGCGCGAAGGCTACAGGGCAGCGAAGACCGTCCTCCGCGACGAGATCTGGCGGGCCAAGGAATTGGCCCGCAAGGAGATGCTGGAGTCTCTGAACGGGGACCCATGGGGCCAGCCCTACAAGTGGGCGAGACAGAAACTCCGCCCCTGGGCTCCCCCGTTGACGCAGAGTCTCCGGCCTCAGTTCGTGGAGGAAGTGGTGAGCGCCCTGTTCCCATCGCGAGGGAAGCTTACTCCCCCGCCTATGGCTCCGTCTCCGACGGAATTTGACGGTGAAGCTGGCGCAAACGCGGACCACAGCGACGACGACGTACGGACGTACGACGCTCCGGAGGTGGCCGAGGTAGACCTGAGAGTGGTGGTGCTACGGCTCAAGGCCAAAAATATCGCCCCAGGACCCGACGGGCCCTCCGGGACTCTCGGGCCTCGACTGAGGGGCTCTTCAGCGCTTGCCTGGAGAGGGGCCGCTTTGCTGGAAGACGGGGAAACTGGTCCTGATACAGAAGCCCGGGCGCCCTGCGGACACTCCGTCCGCATTCCGGCCCATCGTGCTGCTCGACGAGGTGGGCAAGCTCTTTGAAAGAGTAATTGCAAACCGTATCGTCGGGCACCTGAATCGGTTGGGTCCGGACCTTGCGGAGAGCCAGTTTGGCTTCCGCAGGGGGCGCTCGACGGTGGATGCCATCATGCGCTTGAGAGCCCTCACGACGGGGGATGCCCGGGGCAGGGTCGTCGTGGCAGTGTCTTTGGACATCACCAACGCCTTCAACACCCTGCCCTGGAGTTGCATCAGGAAGGCACTCCGGTATCACCGGGTGCCGACCTACCTCCGTCGTATAGTCGAGGACTACCTGACGGACAGAGCCGTCATCTACCCCGGTCACCGGGGAGAATGGAACCGGCGAGAGGTGTCGTGCGGTATTCCACAGGGATCGGTCTTGGAGTTCTTTCTCTAATCTTCTTCAGAGTTTCGCTCATATTTGAGTAATCACTAATTTTACTTGGTTATGACGAAAATCTATGCACTGCTAGGACATGGGGCGCGGGGGGATAGAGAGCAAGACAAACAAAAGAGACAAAAGAAACTGGACAAAAAGAGAGCGGGATAGGGCGCAGTGAGAGCCACGATGCTTGCGCGCTGCTTTGTCTTGACATTAGAACTAATAATAATGTTATATTGTTGTGTTTTGGAAAGCCTTATTGACATTACTAGTCATTTTGAATGAAAAAAAAACACCCAATACGCAATAAATATAAATATCCATCATTTTGAGTAAATATCCGATAAAAACGGATAAATACGAGTATTTATCCATTTCGGATAAATACTCGAGTATTTATCCTCTGAGTATTTATCCTCTGCCCATCACTAATCGGAATATAAACACCGATATAGGTAACCTTGATTGGGATTGTCTACTTGAGAATTTAACGCCTGATGAAAGTGTTTCTACATTATATGAAAAACTTTATGAAGTTATAGGTTCACATACACCTGTTTGTAAACCTAAAAATCCGAATTTTCCAAATTGGTTTTCCAAATCACTTATAGCTATGTTTAAAAGTAAATCTCGTGCTTGGGTTAGGTGGAAAAAACATAAAAATATTAGCGACTATGAGGTATTTTCCACTATTAGAACAAAATTTAAAAGGGAAGCTAGCCGTTGTTATAATAGCTACATCAGGGCTGTTGAGGACAGTGTAGCTACCAATATTAAGTCCTTTTGGACTTATGTCGCCAGTCGCAAAAACACTAATAAAATACCATCGACGGTTCACTTAAATCAAATTACATCCAATGACCCTGTCACTACCTGTAACTTGTTTGCTACATTCTTCCGCTCTGTATATGAGCCTTCAACTTTTGACAACGCATCTTGGGAACCACCTGCCAGCAGTGCTGACAATGATATCAATTTAAGTAACCTGCATCTGTCTATTGATGTTATACGTCGAGAATTAAAAGCACTTGATTCGTCTAAGGGTCCGGGTCCGGATGGGATTCCCCCAATTTTTCTAAAAAACACGTGTGATACACTTTGCTATCCCTTATATATCGTATTTAATAAATGCTTAGCTTGTGGTGTCTTTCCAGATGTTTGGAAACATGCAAATATTGTGCCAGTTCACAAAAGTGGATCCAAGCATGACGTAGCAACTTATCGACCTATCTCTATACTATCTGCTTTTTCCAAACTCTTTGAGAGGCTTATCCATAACGAGGTATATCCAGCTATTCACAGTTTCCTAATAAATGAACAACATGGTTTTGTTAAGGATAGATCTTGTGTAAGCAATCTACTTATTTTTACATCACATCTTTTCGAAAACATTGATGATAGACAGCAAATAGATACGGTCTATACTGACTTTCAAAAAGCGTTTGATAAAATTGATCATAAGCTACTACTGAGTAAAATTGCTTATAACGGAATTAGAGGCGACTTATTGCGGTGTTTTATATCTTACATAACCAACAGAACTCAGAAGGTAGTGATTGATGGCTTCGAATCTAGCTCTATTCAGGTAACTTCTGGTGTCCCTGAAGGTTCCATTCTGGGTCCTTTATTATTTATCCTATTTATAAATGATATCAAAAATTGTTTTCAAAACTCTAAATTTCTACTATACGCGGATGACTTGAAAGTTTACAAAAAAAATTCTAATATACAAGATTGTAAAGATTTTCAGCAGGACCTAGACCGTTTCTCGAATTATTGTTCTACAAATAAGCTTTATCTTAGTCATCCCAAGTGCCACGTTATTACGTTTACTAAAAAGAAAAAGATAATTGATTTTAACTACTGTCTAGATAATAAAGTTATGAATAAAGTTACTACTATCCGTGATCTTGGTGTTCAGCTGGATTCGAAGCTTCATCTGGATGGTCATATTGATAAAATAATTAATAAGGCTTACCAAATGTTTGGTTTTGTAATGCGAGCATCGAGAGAATTTCATCGACCTTCTACCTTTTTGCATCTTTACAAATCCATAATTAGACCACAATTGGAGTTTGCAGTACCTGTATGGAACCCTCTGTACAAAAAATATAACGAATCTTTAGAGTTGGTACAGCGTAAATTCCTCCGTGCTGTAAATTATAGATGTTTTCGGAAAAAAGTCTCATACCCCTTACTTCTTAGTAAATACGATCTCTTGACCTTGCAGTCTAGGCGGAAGCTCCTCGATGTCATGACTTTGTTTAATGTGTGCCGCAATAAATTTGATTGTCCTGATTTAGTAAGAAAGCTTAGTTACCTTGTTCCTCGAATAGTACATGTACGTGAGGTTCGCACGCGACGCTTGTTTGCTACTAGCAGCTGTAAATCTAACGCTGGCTCGCGCTCACCTCTTCACCGCTTAGTTGAGACTTATAACAATGAGTTTACCACAGTCGACATACTTTTCCTAAGCAAAAACACATTTAGGAAACAGATTCGTACTATTCTCAAGGATCAGCAGTAGACCTTGTGGTGTGATATGGGAAATGTGTTTTTATGGCTTACATAACACACATTCTATATGTCGCATGTATTAGTTTTGTTTTGTATCATGTTTTAATATATTCACATTCCATATTTATGTCATTTTACATCTTTCTAAATGTATCATATGCCTGGTTAAAGCAATTTTTTGTATATACTGTGCAATACCTACACATATGATGATGGACGTGTTTTGGTTGGTAACAGACTTGTTTATGATGCTATTTAAAATTTAAAGCTGTTATTAAGGTACGTCTCTCTTGTCGAGTATTATTTTAAGTAATCTGTGAAAAACGTAGTGGGTAGCATATTTATCATAGATTATTTGTAAGCCTTGTTGTATCTTTGTAATATGTTACTGTTTGTTTTTCCTTAATAAATAAATAAATAAATAAAAACGCTTAACCAGCGAAAGCCCACACTAACACACTTAACCAGCGATAGTCAACATAACTCGCTTAACCAGCGGTTCAACAGCTAACGCTTAACCAGCGAAAGCCCAAGTAATCCGCTTAACTAGCGATTACACTACTAACGCTTAACCAGCGATAGTCAACATAAAGAACACAAGGCACCAGAGTCGTAAACAAAATGAAAATTGCTCACCGGATAGGGTCCCAGTTGACGCGCTCAGGAGGCACAGGTCAACCCTCTTTTCATAAATAGGCTTTGATGACCCGGAGTCGGCGTTGCTCCTCTCACTGCGCCGCGGCAGGTAAAACACTTCAGAGGCTTCACAGCACTTTTCAGGGGCATCGCAGTCATCGCTAGGTAGCTTTCTCTTCATAAAAGAAACCGCTTGCAGCTCTTGTTGTAGCTGGCCACGTGTCTGGATATCCCACTGAAACACAAAACAGTCCACGACAGAATACTGTTTCACTCGGTCATTCCTGACCAAACTCTAGATTCAGTTCGTCGGCGAAAATAAGGAAATTCCAGAACTCTACTGTATCATTAAAACCTTCAATTAAATGAAACATCGGGAAAAGGTAATTGAAAATACAACAATCACAACCCTAGGCCACTAACAATTACCCTAGGCCACTAACTACTAACCTAGGCCACTAACAATTACCCTAGGCCACTAAAAACCCTAGGCCACTAACTACTAACCTAGGCCACTAACAATTACCCTAGGCCACTAACAATTACCCTAGGCCACTAATAACTACCCTAGGCCACTAACAACTACTCTAGGACACTAACAACTACCCTAGGCCACTAACAACCCTAGGCCACTAACAACTACACTAGGCCACTAACAATTACACTAGGCCATGTACCACAGTCGTTTGAATCAACCTTCACACGGTCGCACACAACTCTACGTTCGTCTACTGACATCCTATACAGTTGCCGCTGCACTGAGCTGGCCTGTAGTCACTCGCGCAGTAGACAAAACGGTAATGAAAAACTTAGAAAATTAAGCCGTCACGATAACAGTTAAATCCAATTGAAATGCGTTGTCACTATTATGCCTCACTGAATTTACACAAAGGACTTTCGTTAACTTAAAAAGCTCAGTTGGCATACAAACATGTTTACAGAAAAGCCCTGATTTAAAATCTCGCTACCTAACATGACATCACATTGCAAATAATTGTCGGGCAAAAATTTTAAAACAAAATTTCAAGAGGATGATCACCCGTTAATCACTACACAACATAAAATCTGTTCTGGACTGAATACTCGTGTCTGACCTATACCAGTCTTAACAACAACATTACAAACACGTTTACCACAAAATTTCGATGCAATACTTTCTTTAAACAACGAGCATTCAGCACCAGAATCGTAAGTAAAAATGAAACAATTCACCTGTGTTGTATCCTGCCTGATGGTGGTTGCACAACTCAGACATCGACGCGTCGCGTCGCGCTGTGCCGTTGACTGATCCGCTGCCACAGCCGCCACCACTGCTCGTACAGCGCACGGCTATGTGACCTGGCTTTCCACATTTGAAGCACACCAAGGTCCCTGATGCCGGCTGCTGCATCACTTAACTCGACTATGCTGCAGGTGTTGTAGGTCTTCCCCTCGTGTCCATCGTCTTACTTCCCAAATTCGGTCCATGTCATCCCAGGAAACGACACGGTAGACAGCCAGGTAGAAGTTCCTCCCCTCAAGGCGCGGCCTATAGCGACCATAAGCGGGGCGCCACGTTGGTCCTGGTCCATCAAGCACATCTCTGCAGTCGTCACCCAAGCACGCGCATCCACATCCCGTTTCTCAGGATTGAAATCCGGTTAACGAAAGCGTCGTCACATGGCTTTAGTAGGTGTTTTCACGGCTTGAATCAGTGTCAGAAAATTGCGGTTCTGTTTTCCCAACAAACACATCCATTTTTCATCACTATAGTCTTTATTTCGAACACGTGGGTCGTCATGGTCATGGTTTCTGATGTCGAAGAATCGATATCAGAAGGGGCGCGATATTGGAAATAACACTGACTACAAAATAATCAAGGATGTCCGAGATATGGCTCGATTAAAAACTTAGGAACGCGGGAAGTTTATCGTGGACGACGTGGCGTGACCAAGATGTCTACACAGCTTGACGGACCGATTCAAAGTGTTTACTTCACTCCACTGTCCGTGCAAGTGGCCTACCCCACACAGGTTAGCCAACTTATCTGTCAACGACAATACTTGTCAACGTCGAATAGCTGAGTAAACTTCCGAATCGACATTTGAGTCGACTATTCGCTCGGTGTTGCCATTACTCCACGCTAAGCATCCCCAAGTTATTACTAACTTGACGTTTCTAAGCGTTTTCTGTCAAATCTAACTTCATAGTTCCTCCAATGAGAGATAGATGGCTTTATTCTAAATTAACAATAATCAATAAAGATTCTAAATTGCGTTTCTGTTTTGATTCCACGCCAACGATAATAGATGGCGTTATTCTAAATTGACAATAATCAATAGAGATTCCAAATTGTGTTTCTGTTTTGATTCCGCAGCATGATAACAGATGGCGTTATTCTAAATTGTTGTGCTTCTGTGTTGATTCTGCGACATATAAATGATTTGTGTAGCCTCAAAATACCAAATTGTGATATAACTACTTACGCAGATGATACCGTTTTACTAACACATGGAGCGGACTGGAATTCTGCCAAAATACATGCCGAAAATGGTCTGCGTACAATAAAGAAATGGCTAAACAATAACCTACTTACATTAAATATTGAAAAATCTAAATTCATCCGCTTTCTTTTACCAAATTCTCCAGTTCCACCTGAGTCTACTAACTTATTAAAACTTCACACATATGCTGACCAGACGGGCTGCTACTGTTTGTCATTAATGCGAGTGACTAGTATCAAATATCTTGGTATAGTATTAGACGAGCGACTTGATTGGCATCCACAGGTGGTTGCTCTCATAAACCGTATCCGTAGGCTTATGTATATTTTTAAGAAACTCAGATCTATTGCAGACTTATCTACAATCTACATGGTATATACTGCCCTCTGCCAATCTGTACTAACCTACTGCATACCTATTTGGGGTGGTACCTATAAAACCTTATTTTTGATGCTAGAAAGGTCGCAGCGAGCAGTCCTAAAAGTGATTCATCATAAGCCTCGGTTATATCCAACCAGATATAACCGAGGCTTATGATGAATCGCCGCGTTCTGACTGTGAGACAACTTTACATACAAAAAACCGTTCTGCGAAGACACTCGCGGCTGCTTCTGAATGAAATAACAAATAAAAAGCGCTCAGGTGCAGTTGTTTGTCCCGGTGTTAGCTGCAGAACGGCTTTTGCAAGCCGTCAATATGAGGTCGCTAGCTCAAGACTGTATAATGAGGTTAATAAATTACTGGCAATATATAAATTAACAATTCGTGAGGTAAAGCTAAAGTTGAAAAATTGGTTGCTAACTTTGAGTTATGATCAGACAGAATTACTTTTATTAGTTAAAAAATAAGTGGCTACAAATATATATGTGTTAGATATAATTTTGTGTAGCACTGCAGTATTTTTGTTTTCTTTTTTTTAAATTCATTATTATCATTAATTTAGTTGTCTTTTTTTTAGTTTATTTCCTTTCTTTTTTCGTTTTATGTAAAAACTTTTTATGTCCTACAGTTACATAATTTAAGTTCGGGATTGTGTCTAAATCAACAGCTCACTAACTCCTATAATACAAGCTTGACTTAGTTTAGGAGTTAGCGAATTTTAAAATTCTGTGTTACAGTGTAGGTACAAACTTTAGCCAATACCAAAATTGTATTAGATTAAGAAACTGTTGTACCTACTTTGATGAATAAATAATTATTATTATAGTTAACTACTTCAAGGAAGGATCTTACGTAAGACGAAAATAAAAATCTAAAAAAAAAAAACATTTGGATGTGTCAAAGCTGCTGAAAGATTTAGTGCTAGTAAAAGCTGATATTGATCTAATAAAATCGTCTTATGTGACTCAAGATGAGCTTCAAAGTTTTAAAACGGAGTGTAACATGAAATTAATGTCACGTTCATATGTGGCTTCAAATGTAAACACAAATAGTGATGCAATTATTCGTGAATCTAGTCACAGTAGTTCATTTGTGATCAATAATCAAAAGGAGGGTAATACTAAAACACATCTTCCAACGGATAACCGCTGTGAATCAGACAGCGGCGACAGAGAAGGCAAGATCTGTGTGACGAGTGGAGAAGACCGGGGCGGTGCCTCATCGTTACCGTTATCATCACCCGCTGCTAGCTTGCCTATTAAACAGCTGTGTGAAGCCATGACGCACTCATTGAAGCCGGCGGCGGCGCCCACGCCGTTATTATCGTATGCAGGCGTTGCTGCTGCTAATGTTGATGATGGTTTTAAAGTGGTGCAGTATAAAAAACAAAAATATAAAGATCGTCTTAAAGGAAACACTGGCAGCAATATAGTAGAAACTGAGGAGAAATTCAGATCAGCTGATAGAAAAATCCCCATGTTTATATCAAATGTACATAGGGACGCTTTTGAGTCGCACATAACTGAATATATTGAAAAGAAAACTGGAGAAAAAGTTAGCCTAGAAAGGATTAATATTAAGCGGCAATGCGAACATAATGCGTATAAGTTCTTTGTGTCCCAGAGTAAGCTTCAATTGTTTTTGGATGATCAGCTGTGGCCTCAGGGCATTATTTTTCGACGTTTTGTGAACTACAGACCGAAACGTTTAAATAACATTATAAGCTCCGTCAGGGAGGCCGGCTCACAAATTATTACAAATGATGGGTAACGACTATGTTTGCAAATTCATTACATTTAATTGTAAAAATGTCAAGCGCTCCATTCAAAGCATCCGTGACTTATGTAAACAGTCAGATGTCATTGCACTACAGGAAACGTTGTTACTGCCTGAAGAAATTGTTAGAAAAAGTATTTTAATGTATGGCATCACAATTGACTGGTAGTATATTTATTTTTTGACTATAGCAACAGCTGTACCTGTCTTTCTATCATATCTGTCATTTTGTTACTTCACTAAAAAACTACGTTAGAGCTAACATGGTGTAATTGACAATTTATGTTTAACTTGCTTCTTGATAGAAGAAAATATAAACATTAAAGCTGCAATGAGCTAGTTTCTTTGCCGCCGACTCCATCTACGATTCCCTGTCGCACTGACTGCAAGCCACACTGCATCCACGACGACCTCCATCTTTGAACAGGTTACGGCCCAGGAACACCGCAGAAGAAATCTCAATCCATCTGGCGCTTGCAAAATCAGTGCGACGGAATTTGACGCCCAGTGTGTGCGGCCCACATGGCTCAGCCAGAGAACGAGACTATTCCGGTGACGGGAGCGCCACATGGTTCGACGATTGTGTTCGGCGGTGCGGCGGGCGCAATGGAAAAATTGGAAGGTGCAGGAAACTATCTCAATTGGAAATTTCAATGTAAAATGATGTTGAAACTTGAAGGTCTCTGGGATCTTATCGAGAGAAGCGATAACAATGCATTTTCTGGCGCTGATGCTGCGCGTGATCAACGTGCGCTGGCTCGCGTCTGCTTAAGTATCAAAACAGGTCTATTTCAATATGTTCGAGAAGCAAAATCAGCCAAAGAAGCTTGGCAGAAGCTCAGTGAGGTCTTCGAAGACCGTGGCCTTTACAGAAGAGTATTATTGCTTCGTCAGCTCCACCGCATTGAGTACAAAGACTACAGCAACATGTCAGAGTACATTGAAAAGGTTATGTCACTCGTTCATCAATTGTCGGACATTGGAAAAACTATAGAAGATGAAGAAATTGCAGAAATTCTTCTAAGTGGTTTACCGCAAGAGTATGATACGTTGGTGTCTAACTTAGAAATCCTTTGCATTTCGTCGACGCTTCAGAGCGAATTGGTATGGACTAGACTATTACAAGAAGCTCACCGAAAAGATGAAACTTCTACCGCTACGGCATTTGTCACCAAAAAGCAATTGGTCTGCAAATATTGTCACAAGGCTGGACATATCAAGCCAAAATGCTTCAAATTCAAGAGAGACAAGCTGCAGAAGAAGAAGAAGGAAGAAAATGAGCCAGTCACCGCCTACTTAGCTCACAGCTCTTCAAATGTCTATATTGACAGCGGTTCGTCGTGTCATATGGTTAAGGACAAGGAAATGCTTACTAATACAAAGGGAACCAGTACTCAAGTTGTCTCGTGCGCTAATAATGAACAATTAGTTAGTACCTGTGTGGGTGACATAAATATATGTACAAATAATGAGGTAAGAACCTTTAAAAATGTAATGTTTGTCCCCAAGTTATCTGCTAATCTCTTATCAGTTTCTAAGTTAGTAAAAGATGGTTTTATAGTTATATTTACTGATGATGGTTGTTTTGTTTACCAAAATAAGCAGTGTAAAATTTCTGGCAATTATTTATTTAAGGCTAGTTGCGCTAATGGCATTTATAAAGTGGATGGGTATGTGTGTGAGGATAACATGCTCCATAGGATGTATTCTATGCTCCTGCAAGATAGGCAGGAGACAATGAGTGCTGCAGTTGCTGCCTCTGCCTCAACCAGTATGGAACTTTGGCATCATCGACTTTGCCACTTACATCCTGCAGGTATGTGTAGGTTAAGAAAGCATGCATGTGGTGTATTGTTTCAGGATGAAGCACTGAAAAAGTGTGAGGCTTGCCTGAAGGGGAAGTTAGCAGCTGAACCTTTCCCTAATGCAAGTTCTAGCCGGACAACACAGCCACTGCAGCTCATACACAGCGACGTTTGTGGACCATTACCGGAGGCCAGCTATGGGGGAGCCAGATATCTTGTCACATTCACAGATGACTTTACAAGAAAAAGTTTTGGATACCTTATGAAGAATAAACATCAGGTAATGGATTGTTTTATTCAGTTTAAAGCCTTAGTTGAAAAACAGCTTAATTTGAAAATTAAATGCTTGCGAACTGATAATGGTGGTGAATATTTAAATTCAAAATTTACTTGCTATCTACAGCGAGAAGGTATCATTCACCAGACCAGTGTTCCTTATTCACCTGCACAAAATGGCGTCGCTGAGCGTCTGAACAGGACTCTCTTTGATAAGGTGCGTTGCATGTTGCAACACAGTGGCCTCTGTAAGCGCTTTTGGGGCGAATGCGTTATGGTTGCGCTTTATTTGAAAAATAGATCGCCCACAGCTGCTTTGTCAGGGCAGATTCCAGAGGAAATTTGGTCGGGGTCAAAGGTCGACCTCAGTCACCTCAGGGTTTTCGGTTGCACTGCTTATTCGCTGTCACCTAAACACAAACGCGACAAACTTGATGCTAAGGGGAAGGAATTTATTTTTGTGGGGTATAGTGAAACACAGAAGGGTTTTCGCTTAGCTGATCCATTGAACCCTACTAAGGTCATTGTTTCGCGTAATGTAGCATTTATTGAAAATAAATTTTACACTAATACTGACCATCTTATTAAGCCTGTTAGCTCACATGAAGTGGAGATCAATTATTATAATTTTGACTGTGATAATAAACAAGAAAATAATTTAATCTGTGATAATAATCAAGAAAATAATTTAATCTGTGATACTAGTCAAAATAATATTTATTTACATAATAAAAATAATGAATTTAATTTAAATAAAATAAATAATGCATGTAATGAGAATTCTTTTAATAACAGTGGTTCTTTTTCTAATGTTTCAGATGAAGAGTACTGTACGGGCAGTGAAGACGATTCCAGCTCCGCTGAACTGTCTGCAGGAGACACGGGTGCTGAGCCCTTGAGTTCGCCGTGCGAGACGTCAGTTCGAGAAGTAGTCGCGACGAGTCCGGTGACTGTCGCTTCGCATACTGGTCGGCCTATTCGCTCTACACGTAATGTACAACCTTCAAGATTCTTAGATTATGATATGAGTTATTTGGTAAACGAGAACCCACTCGTTGATGAACCACTTACCTACGAGGAGGCGATGAATTCTTCATGCAGTGCACAGTGGAAAGACGCGATGAAACGTGAGTACGACGCGCTGGTAGCAAATAATGTATGGGAGTTGGTTGAGAGGCCAGTGGACGTAAATATTGTCAAGTGCAAATGGGTCTATAAGGCAAAGTATGATGCTTCAGGAAAGTTTGATCGTTTTAAAGCTAGACTCGTTGCCAGAGGTTTTACTCAACGAATAGGTATAGATTATAACGAAACCTTTTCTCCCGTAGTGCGTCACTCTACGATGCGAATTCTATTCTCCATAGCTAATCAGTTTGATTTAAATATAGATCATTTAGATGTCGCCACAGCGTTCTTAAATGGCGATTTAAATGAAACAATCTATATGGAACAACCAGTAGGTTTTTGTAGTAAAGATCCTAATAAGGTTTGTTTGTTAAAGAAAAGTATTTATGGCCTTAAACAGGCAAGCAGAATGTGGAATTGTAAAATACACAGTCTACTATGTAAACATAAGTTCATTCAGTCAAAGTGTGAACCGTGTGTCTATGTAAAATGTTCTGGTAATGACATTGTTATAATTGCATTATATGTGGATGATTTTTGCCTATTTTACAGTTCCAATAGCTCTATTAAAAATAATTTAGTTTCAATTCTTGAAAATGAATTTAATGTAAAGAACTTGGGAACGCTTAGGAGCTGTCTAGGTATAAATGTCACTAGGGATAGAGTGAAGGGTATTTTAAAGCTCGACCAAAGTGAATACATTAAAAAACTGCTTGTTCGATTTGGAATGGAACATTGTAAGGCCGTCTCTACACCAATGGAGGTTAACTGTAAGCTGCTTAAAAATGAGGAGTCCAGTTTACAGGATGATGTTTACAACTATCGTCAGCTACTTGGTTGCTTGATGTATCTGTCCGTTTGTACACGCCCAGATATATCTTATGCATGTAGTCAGCTCAGACAGTTTAACAACTGTTTCGATAGGACTCATTGGTTAGCTGCTAAGCGGATTCTGCGTTATTTGGCAGGTACAATTCATTACTCTTTATGTTTTCATAAAAGTAGGGATTGGTTTTTAAGTGCCTATACTGATGCGGATTGGGCCAATGATGTAACTGATAGGAAATCCTATACCGGTTTTGTCATCAAATTGGGAAACGATACAGTTAACTGGGAATCACGCAAACAGAGGTGTGTAGCATTGTCGAGCACTGAAGCGGAATACTTAGCGATAAGTGATGTATGTAAAGACGTTTCTTTTATTCGAAATTTGCTGTCAGAAATTGTGCCTAGACAGATGTGTGATATTAATTGTATTGTATATAATGATAATCAAAGTGCTCAAAAGTTGTTACAAGTCAGAGAATATTGTCACAAACGAACCAAACATATAGATCTGAGATATCACTATGTAAAGGATCTTGTAAACAAAAATGTAATAAGTATTATGTATTTACCTACTGATAAAATGCTTGCGGATATTTTAACCAAACCTTTAGGTAGAATTAAGCATGAGAAATTTCTTAAAGCTATGAATGTGAATTAGCATTGTGGTTAATGTGTTCTTTCAATATTTTATAATATGACTTGGAATGTGAATTATGTGTCTTTGTGCATGTTAAATTTAATAATTATTTTGAGTACCTATTTACCTAATGCATAATTATTAGTTATTTGTTGTAACATGCAGAGCTAAATTTTTTCTTTTTGCAATAGACATATAAATAGTATAAATGTTTTGAAATGTAGAGTCACATTTTCTTTTAAAGTAGAGTCATATTATTTTTAAATGTAGAGTCATTTTGTTTTATTTTAACATTTGATTCTGTATATTGTGAGCCATAAGGGGAAGTGTTAGAAAAAGTATTTTAATGTATGGCATCACAATTGACTGGTAGTATATTTATTTTTTGACTATAGCAACAGCTGTACCTGTCTTTCTATCATATCTGTCATTTTGTTACTTCACTAAAAAACTACGTTAGAGCTAACATGGTGTAATTGACAATTTATGTTTAACTTACTTCTTGATAGAAGAAAATATAAACATTAAAGCTGCAATGAGCTAGTTTCTTTGCCGCCGACTCCATCTACGATTCCCTGTCGCACTGACTGCAAGCCACACTGCATCCACGACGACCTCCATCTTTGAACAGAAATCACGTATCGTGACTCAATAAGCAGTGAATTCGGTAGTACTGGAGTGTCAGCAGTGGATACGTCAGCAGGCCGTCATCGCGGTAGACCCTACGGTGGCGTCGCCTTGCTGTGGAGAAAAAGTCTGTTCCAAAATGTGGTTGTTGTGCAGTGCGGTAATCCACGTATTTGTGCTGTGAAAATAGTGTTAGAGGAAAAATCCTTTTTAGTTTTCAGTGTTTACATGCCCATGGATATTACGCGGAATTTAACGGATTTTACGGACATCTTAAGCTCGGTGAGTGCGATTATTGATAACTGTAATGTAGATTATGTGTACATGTTAGGAGATTTTAATGCGCACCCATCTGAACTATTTTATGTCGAACTTGCTAGCTATTGTAGTGAACAAACTTGGACTTGTATTGACACGGAAATGTTAGGATTATGTTCGAACACATATACATTCGTGAGTGAGGCGCACGGCTCTAAGAGGTAGCTCGATCACTGCGTAGTTACTGAGGCCGCTGTGACCACTGTCAGGAATGTGTATGTAGTTTATGATGTACTTTGGTCTGACCATCTGCCACTGGTTGTCGAATGTGATTTGAAAGTGATTCTTCCTAAGAAATGTGCTATTGTTGAATGTATGAACAAGGTAGTGTGGGGAGAAAGAACTCAAAATCAGATAGAAAATTATCAGCGTATTTGTCATGAAAAATTAAAACTGATTGACTTTCCACACGAACTTGGCAGATGTTGTGATAATATGTGTAGCGATCAAAATCACAAAATTATTATTGATAAGCTGTATGCAGACATAATACACGCCCTTAGTACGGCTGCTTTGCTAGGTCAAGGAAGCGGCGATAGGCGCCCAGGGAGGGTAATTGTTGGCTGGAACAAGCATGTTGCTGAGGCTCACAGGGAGGCTAGGCAGAAATATTTGTTGTGGGTGTGGAATGGTAAACCTACAAGTGGGTTAGTATATAACGAAATGTGTGGTTCTAGAAAAGTCTTCAAGTCAAGGTTAAAGTGGTGCCAAGACCATGAAGACCAAGTTAAAATGGATATTCTAGCCTCACACCACGCTAAGAATGATTTTCGTAGTTTTTGGAAACACACAAATAAGTTGAAAACAAGACCGGGCATTCCTGAGTGTCGGTGGCATGTGTGAGCCGGAAGACATTGCCAATCATTTTAAGGAGGTGTTCTTTGTAAAGTCTCCTCTGGGCCCGTCCCAGTCAGTGCCCGATGTTAGGCCCGGGATGGAGATAGGGGTTAAATTTAAAACTACAGAGATTACTCTGACGATTAGGTGTATGTCTAAGGGTAAGTCCCTGGCCATGACGGGCTTAGCATCGAGCACCTAAAATATGCTGGCCCGCACTTGCCTAGGGTACTAGCTATGTTGTATAGTTTCTGTATGAGTCATGGTTATATGCCGAGTGAGATGATGCGAACAATGGTTGTGCCAATCGCTAAAAACAAAACTGGTGACCTCTCTGACAGCAGTAACTATAGGCCCATTTCCCTTGCGACTGTAATATCAAAGGTTTTTGACAGCATGATTAATGCACAACTGAATAAAAGAATAACCATACATGACAACCAGTTCGGGTTCAAGGCTGGGTTGTCAACTGAGAGTGCAGTGTTGTGCCTTAAGAATGCTGTTACATATTATGCAAAGCGTGAGACACCTATATATGCCTGCTTCCTGGACCTAAGCAAGGCTTTTGATCTGGTTTCATATGATGTGTTATGGAGTAAGTTAGAACGGGTTGATTTACCCTTACAACTTTTAAATATTTACAAGTTTTGGTATAGAAACCAGATCAACACTGTACGATGGGCTGGGGCGCTATCTCGTCCATATGGGTTGGAGTGTGGGGTGAGGCAGGGTGGGTTGAGCTCACCTACGCTCTTTAACTTTTATGTGAACGAACTGATTGACGCGCTCAACAGTACCAGGGTTGGATGTTACGTAGACGGTATCTGCGTTAATAATATTAGTTATGCTGATGATACGGTGCTGCTGAGCGCGTCAATCTGTGGTTTACGTAAACTGGTTGCTCAGTGTGAGGCGTATGCTAGGTTACATGGCCTAGCGTACAATGTCAAGAAGTCAGAGGTCATGGTTTTTGAGGCTGGGTGTAGGAGCCCGGACAAGGTACCTCCAGTTCTACTTAATGGCACGCCTTTAAGTAGAGTCCATAAGTTTAAATATCTGGGTCATATACTAACTCCTAGCCTCAACGATGATGACGACATTGAACGGGAGCGGAGAGCGTTGTCGATTAGAGCGAATATGCTGGCTCGCAGGTTTGCACGATGCTCACTTCCTGTTAAGATAACGCTCTTTCGAGCCATCGCTTTCGGTACATCTTTTTACACGTGCACCCTGTGGGCTAGATATACGCAAAGATCGTACAACGCTCTCCGCGTTCAGTATAACAACGCGTTTAGGATGCTGGTGGGCCTGCCCCGCTTCTGTAGCGCATCGGGAATGTTCGCAAATGCGCATGTAGATTGTTTCTACACAACTATGCGCAAAAGGTGTGCTTCCATGGTGCGCAGGGTGTGGGGCAGCTCCAACAGCATCCTGGGCATGATTTCAAGTCGTCTAGACTGTGTTTTCGTGGGTCACTGTTGTGCCATCTCACACGGGTTGTCACCGTAGTAATCCACTATTATTTATGTATTATTTATGTGTTTTTTGTTACTGTTGTTGTTTTTAAATGTTACTAATATAGTTTTAAGTCTTACTAATATATTGAGTCATGTTACTCGAATAAAGAAAATTCTATTCTATTCTATTCTATTCTATTGTATGATTTTTTGTTCTTCTAAGCCCATTAGTCGGGTATCGAAGATTTGCACAGCGCTACGCAAATCGTCCATACCCCACGATTTTATTCTCTAAGCGACTACCAAAATACAAATTCATCACAGACATGCGTCGCCGCGTGTTCGAACCTCTATATGAATTTGTAATGCGGTAGTCGCTTAGAGACCAAAATCGCCGGGCATCGAAGACTTGTGTAGCGTTATGTACGAAGGGGCTAAGTGTCTCCATATTTATTGGCTCTATAGAATCATGCAGCAGCACACGATAGTCCAGCTTTCATACAAAAATCTGGCAACTCCTCTGTAATAGGAATTAGTTGGTTAGAATTTCAATATGAATAAAATAATCGGATGTAATTGACAAAAAACGTGTCGTTTTAGACAGCAACGTGTATACAATGCTTAATGTTAATGTATGCAATATTGTAATGCTTTTAGTTGTTACGGTTCCGTAGCCAAATGGCAAAAACGGAACCCTTATAGATTCGTCATGTCTGTCTGTCTGTCCGTCCGTATGTCACAGCCACTTTTCTTCGAAAGTATGAGAGCTATCCTATTGAAACTTGGTAAGTAGATGTATTATGTGAACCGCATTAGGATTTTCACACAAAAATAAAAACAAAACAAATTTTGGGGGTACCCCCCCCATACTTGGAATTGAAACTCAAAAATAAATTTTTCGCCTGACCCATACGTGTGGGGTATCTATGGATAGGTCTTAAAAATGATATTGAGGTTACTAATATCATTTTTTTCTAAACTGAACAGTTTGCGCGAGAGACACTTCCAAAGTGGTAAAATGTGTGTCCCCCCCCCTGTATCTTCTAAAATAAGAGAATGATAAAACTAAAAGAAATATATAATGTAGACCTCAACAAAAACTTCCAACGAAAATTGGTTTGGAAGAGATATAGTTAGCAGTTTTTGAGATATAGTACATTTTCAAAAACCGCAAATATAACTTTGCTATTCATACAAACACTATGAAAAACAAAGTTATTTTTATTGTTTGTGTATGCTACTACGGAACCCTTCATGGGCGAGTCCAACTCGCACTTGGCCGGTTTTTTTTTATTGTATTTGTTGACAGATGAGTACTGTTTCCGTGAAATGCTTTGTTCGCGACTGCCAGAGTAATTTTGTAAGTATTGATGCTTTACGTTTTCACGCTTATCTTAAACACCCTATGTGTAACATATACAATTGTGTCAATGAAAACTGTACTAGGAAATTTGACAAATGGAATTCCTATAGAAAACATTTATTTCAGCAGCACTGTATTCCAAACCATTTTCAATCACAAAATACTGGAATTCCATATGTGAGTAATATTTGTAATGTTCCGCCCCCTGAAAGCACACCACTACATGACATTGAAATTGATTCTTGTGATGATTTTGATCATATTGAATTTAACAGCACCTTGAGAAGAAATGCTACAATTTTTGTAGCCAAACTGTATAGTAAACCAAGTTTACCTCGCAACCATGTAGATGACGTAATAAAAGATATAACATCATTTCTTTCTGATACATTCGTTCCGGATAAAATCATAAAAACACTGAAATTGGCTTCATTAAAATCGGATGTCATCAACGTTGCAGACCATATGCTAAAAGCTTTTGCAAATCCATTTTCGGGGCTATCAAGTGAATTTTTGAGAATGAAACATTTTCAATCTACTGGTGATTATATTCCTCCCGAGACATACATTATTGACACTCGAGTCGAACGAACAGTTACTGGTGGTGCTGTCAAAGGCAAAATGCAAAATGTCACTGGTCAACATATACCCCTCAGAAAAACGCTTAAATTTTTTTTTGAACCACCTGATGCTCTATCTAGTACATTAAAATATATGTGTTATAGGCAATGTGTACAATGCAGGCATTCTATACAATAGCTAGGAAATGTATAGAATGCCGGGGTCGTTCAGGCAATGTATGAAATGATGTTCAATGTTTAAACTATTTTACACTTTACCTAGGAAATGTATATAATACCTAGGCATTGTATAGAATGCCAGGTGAAGTTCAGGCAATGTATATAATCTTCTCTTCTCTCGATTTTTCTTCTCTATGATTTAGTTAGATGAGAGCTAATCCTAATTTCAACTTCCATTAGCAGACAGCGATAAGACAAACATGTGTTCTATTGGTTTGTATGCCTAAGTACATACGAGTTTTTGCGTAGAGAGCGTTTCTCACATAGCGTTGCCTTCGGATAAACATTTACATTTTATCTCTTCTCATCTGAGAAGCGGTGGCTCCGTCGAGCCGCCTCGATAAGTAGTAATCAGTTTTTCGACCTAGGATGCAAGAGCGAGCGAAGCGAGTTCGGGACTTTGGGGCACCCCGACACGGACAGGTTAGGTTAGAAGGGGATGGCGGAGTCTGAAAGACCCCGCCATCGGTGGCTCGACGGAGCCCCGCGAAGCGGGGCTCCGTCGAGCCACCTTGGTAGGTAGTAATCAGTGACCTAGTTGACCTAGGATGCAAGAGCGAGCTCGGGACTTGGAGCACCCCGACACGGACAGGTTAGATTCGAAGAGAAACATTCACATTTCATTTGATTACGTATTGCCCACTCGACTGTATCATGCGCAATTTCGGACTCGCGACTATACTCAAGGCGGTCACAAAGTTTGGCGCGGGCTGTACGGGCTAGTCCCGCACACCGCACACACGTGTCTCCTTCTCGTGGTCGGTCATTATACACATTGCCTGATGCGCTTTGGGCATTTTGTACAATACCTAGGCAATGTATGAAATGAATCGTATTATATACATTGCCTGAACGTTTTAGGCAATTTATATAAAGCCTGGGCATTCTATACAATGCCGGATTATACACATTGCCTATAACATATGCATGATTTAGATTCATCAGATATAGTATCAAACATAGTACAATGTCAAAAATGGCAAACGATTAAAACACAATTTTACAGCCCTCGTGACATAGCAATCCCCATAATCATATATTACGACGATTGGGAACCGAATAATGCCCTTGGACCACACAGCGAAAAAATCGGTTGTGTTTACGCGAATTTACCCGCACTTCCAGAAGAATGTCAATCTAAACTTGAAAACATATTTGAAGTCTTCATTTTTAATGCGGATGATAGAAAAACTTATGGAAACAAAAAAATATTTCAACCACTTGTCGAAGAACTTAAATACCTTGAAAAAGAAGGCATATTCATAAACACACCGCAAGGGGAAACAACAGTATACTTTCCTACTTACACCTACAATAATATTATGTATGATTAAAGGTTGAGGTTGTGCAATACAATGTAGGTACCTTTAAATTTACTGATAATTTCTTCCCCGTAGCCCCACGTGCTCAGCAACACAGTTATGTCGGATTCCATTCTCAATAAGTACCTACCTATTTATAATAATCATTAATTACTATTCACTAACTTTCAAATTCACCTTAAAATAAGAAATTCACTAGCACTACTAACCATTAATTTAAATACGAACTGCCTGCTGTGCTACCGCTGCGTGCGCTGTTGAAAATGTAGTATGTAGGTAGTCTTTGGTTGAAAACTATAATGGTCAGCCGCGCGCGCGCCAGTGTTGCCAACAATAATTTTGAAATTCCGCTGTATTCATTGGCAGTCAAAAGACAGATAGCACATTGTTACAGATTCATTTTGAAGGAGTCTATATTGCCTAAACTAGTTATTGGATCTGGTAATTTTCAAGACATTAGAGAAACTGAGTTTCGTTTGCTTTTATAGAGTGTTTTCCAGATATATTAGAAAACGGTTTTGTTTGTTTCTGTGCTAAGTGGGTTGAAGTGAAAGGGTCTTTATACAAAAACGGAATGGTACTTACTTATGGCGTCGATGAGTCAAGATGTTGGACTTTTGCTGAGATTAAATCAATATTGATATCTGATCGAAATGATGTTATATTTATTTGTTTACCTATGACAAATTTAGGTTTAAATGCTCATGTGCGTGGGTTTGAAGGAGTGAGTGGCAAATCAAGGGACAAATTATTATGTTTGCCATTGACCTCGCTCACTAATCCATTCCCTCTTTGTGTTGTCACTTCTCCAGACAATGATAAATATATCATGCCAAAAGGGATCCGTTAATATTTTGGCAAATTAATAACGTTTAAAACTATGTACTAATACACACCGAAAATGTTTTGTCAATTTAAAGCCGGCGCTCACGTTATTAATATCGTAGACATTTAAAAAAAACCGGCCAAGTGCGAGTTGGACTCGCGTGAAGAGGGTTCCGTACGATGTTACCTATGACGTTTTTTTTACATCTGACCCAAATTGGTGCGCACAATATTGAGTGATTTACCATGTTATTTTAATGTCATAGACTTCTTACAGGTTTTCCTATAATCTATAAGTAGAAAACTAATTTCTGTATTTTTTTTTTTAATTTTAGATTCAGTAATTTCGGAGATAAGGGGGGAGGGGGAATGGTCAAATTTCGTCTATTTTCTTGAATAACTTGGAAACTGTTTATTGTAAAATTACAAAAAAATATATATTATGTAAGATTGTCTAGCGCGTCTATGAGTGGCGCGTGGAGGCGCGGCGCCGGGGAGAATTCCCGCTGCCCCGACAAGTCGAGGCGCGGCGGGAAGAGGTCCGGCGCGATCTCAGGGCAGTATGGAGGGAACGACTGTCGCAACCGAGGTTCGGGCACGCCGCAATCGCGGCGGTAAGACCCCTCTTTGAGGAGTGGCTGGAAAGGCGTCACGGCGTCCTGACCTATCGGATGACGCAGGTCCTCACCGGACACGGATGTTTCGGGAGGTACCTGTGTCGGATGGGGAAGGAAGAAACGCCGGGGTGTCACCATTGCGAAGATCGCCCGGAGGACACAGTAGAGCATACGGTGCAAGACTGCCCCGCTTGGGCAGAGCACCGCCGTGTCCTCACGGCAGCGATAGGCGGAGACCTCTCGCGCCCGGCATTGGTCGAGGCCATGCTGCGGGGCGAGACGGAGTGGGAAGCGGTCGCCTCCTTCTGCGAAGCAGTAATGCTCGTTAAGGAGGAGGCGGGCCGTGAGAGAGAGAGGACAGCGTCCTCCCTCCGCCCCACCCGCAATGGTAGACGCCCACGGCGTCGGACGTCGCAAGACGATCTCCGGCGACCGTAGGCGCGGGCATGCGGGCGGCGAGTAAAGGGCAACTCGCCGCCCGACCATGGACCATGCCCGGGTCGACGGCGCGTTGTGTTCCACGCGCGCCTCAAAGAGCGTCAGCACAATGACGGGGCCCCGCCCAAGAGGGCCAAAGCCTGCCGGGGTCGCGGGACTTATCTCATTACCGTGACCCCGGAACATAAAAGGCTATTGAAGGACACCGTGGATTTTAGTCAGTACAAGTCTGACAGTCCCTCCCGCCCTGACCGGGGTGGGAGGACTCATTTGATGATTTTACCACGCTAAAAAAAAAAAAAAAAAATGTAAGATTGTCTCAACAAGACCTTTCATTTGATATGTCACACGATGCAGTTTTCAATTATTTTTTTTAATTTTCCCCTTCCCCCCCAAAAATTACCTCCCATATACAGATATGGACTTCTAATAGGTTATCCTATAATCTATAAGTTGAAAACTAATTCCTGTATTTTTTTCAAAATTTTAGGTTCAGTAGTTTCGGAGATAAGGGGGGGGGGGGAATGGTCAAGCTTCGTCTATTTTTTTTGAATAACTTGGAAACCATTTATTTTAAAATTACAAAAAAATACAATTAAGTTTGTCTCAACAATACCTTTCATTTGATATGTCACACGATGCAGTTTTCAAATATTTTTTTTCAATTTTCCCCTTCCCCCCCCCCCCCCCAAAAATTACCTCCCTTATACAGATATGGACTTCTAATAGGTTATCCTATAATCTATAAGTAGAAAACTAATTCCTGTATTTTTTTCAAAATTTTAGGTTCAGTAGTTTCGGAGATAAGGGGGGGGGGGAATGGTCAAATTTCGTCTATTTTCTTGAATAACTTGGAAACTATTTATTTTAAAATTATAACAAAAATATATTTAAGATTGTCTCAACAAGACCTTTCATTTGGTATGTCACACGATGCAGTTTTCAAATTTTTTTTTTTAATTTTCCCCTTCCCCCCCCAAAATTACCTCCCATATACAGATATGGACTTCTTATAGGTTATCCTATAATCTATAAGTAGAAAACTAATTTCTGTATTTTTTTCAAAATTTTAGGTTCAGTAGTTTCGGAGATAAGGGGGGGGGGGGAATGGTCAAATTTCGTCTATTTTCTTGAATAACTTGGAAACTATTTATTTTAAAATTACAAAAAAAATACAATTAAGTTTGTCTCAACAATACCTTTCATTTGATATGTCACACGATGCAGTTTTCAATTATTTTTTTTTAATTTTCCCCTTCCCCCCCCAAAATTACCTCCCATATACAGATATGGACTTCTTATAGGTTATCCTATAATCTATAAGTAAAAAACTAATTACTGTATTTTTTTCAAAATTTTAGGTTCAGTAGTTTCGGAGATAAGGGGTAGGGGGAATGGTCAAATTTCGTCTATTTTCTTGAATAACTTGGAAACTATTTATTTTAAAATTATAAAAAAAAATACATTTAAGATTGTCTCAACAAGACATTTCATTTGATATGTCACACGATGCAGTTTTCAAAACTTTTTTTTTCATTTTCCCCTTCCCCCCCAAAAATTACCTCCCACATACAGATTTCATCCATTCACGTCACACCTCTGTGCTTGGGTCACAGGAATTGATATGTGTACCAAATTTCAACCCAATCAGTTTAGTAGATTCGGAGATAATTGACTGTAAGCGACAGACAGACGGACACACGAGTGATCCTATAAGGGTTCCGTTTTTGTATTCGGACGTATGGAATCCTAAAAAAAACTATTTTTTTGTAATTTCATAAAAATAAATGTTTACACTAAAGTTTTTATAAAGCCGGCGCCAGATATAGTTCAAACATTTGAACATTTAAATGCCTTACTTTGTACACTTGTTTGAACACTTATTGAAGTAACCTGCCAGACTGCCTTGCGAATACATCTGTCCACAGTACGTTCACTAACCACAAACAAGATGGACGACGACTTTGTGGATGCAGTATGCCTCTACTATTTAAGTGCATGCAATTATTTATTAAATGTGCAAAAAAATATATCAAAACGGCCAAAAAGAAGGCGCGAATGGATGTGTGAAATGTATCGTAACAGAACAACAACTCGACAACGCTCGCGCGACTGAACTTTGCGCAAGTGTGGCAGGCTACGCAAACATTTGAACAAAGTCGACTTTGAACACTTTGATGTACGCTGAAAAACCGACACCTCTTGGCAAAGTGCATTTCAATGCGCACTTATTTGATCAAACATGCAAAGTCCCGTGCCAGACATAGCTTCCTTCAAGTGTTCAAATGTTTGAAGCTGTATCTGGCGCCGGCTTAATGATAAGCGGTCTGTCTGTATGAAATACTAATTGTGATAAAAAAATACACAAAGTGCATATTATACTAAGTGACTTGGGCGACGACGCGGGTATTTGAGGTAAAAAAACCGGTCAAAAGTCGTTTTTCTGAAACTCACTAAATATCACAAATAATTCATGATTAATAAAGTACAATAATCGGTTCATCAAGGGAGTACCTCCCAATTCGCTTACTATTTGCGATCTACCTACATACTTTTTTTTTTTTTTTTTTATCGTGGTAAAATCATCAAATGAGTCCTCCCACCCCGGGCAGGGCGGGAGGGACTGTCAGACTTGTACTGACTAAAATCCACGGTGTCCTTCGATAGCCCTTTATGTTCCGGGGTCACGGTAATGAGATAAGTCCCGCGACCCCGGCAGGCTTTGGCCCTCTAGAGAGGGGGCCCCGTCATCTTGCTGACGCTCTTTGAGGCGCGCGTGGAACACAACGCGCCGTCGACCCGGGCATGGTCCATGGCCGGGCAGCGAGTTGCCCTTTACTCGCCGCCCGCATGCCCGCGCCTACGGTGGCCGGAGATCGTCTTGCGACGTCCGTCGCCGTGGGCGTCCACCACTGCGGTTGGGGCGGAGGGAGGACACTGTCCTCTCTCTCACGCGGCCCGCCTCCTCCTTCGCGAGCATTACTGCTTCGCAGAAGGAGGCGACCGCTTCCCACTCCGTCTCGCCCCGCAGCATGGCCGCAACCAATGCCGGGCGCGAGAGGTCTCCGCCTATCGCCGCCGTGAGGACACGTCGGTGCTCTGCCCAAGCGGGGCAGTCTTGCACCGTATGCTCTACTGTGTCCTCCGGGCGACCTTCGCAGTGGTGACACCCAGGCGTTTCCTCCTTTCTCCTTAGACACAGGTACCTCCCGAAACTTCCGTGTCCGGTGAGGACCTGCGTCATGCGGTAGGTCAGGACGCCGTGACTCCTATCCAGCCACTCCTCAAAGAGGGGTCTTACCGCCGCGATTGCGGCGTGCCCGTACCTCGGTAGCGACAGTCGTCCCCTCCATACTGCCCTGAGATCGCGCCGGGCCTCCTCTCGCCGCGCCTCGACTTCTCGAGGCAGCGGCGATACACCCCGGCGCTGCGCCTCCACGCGCCACTCATAGACGCGCTGGAGGGCAGTCGCCTCCAGATCCCAGGGCAGTAATCCAGCAAGCAGGTTGGCCGATTCGCCGGCGATCGTGCGGTATCCCCGGATCATTCGGATAGCCATGACCCTCTGGCATGCGACCAACTTTAGTGATCGCGTCCGGATGCTCAGGGCCCACACGGGGGCCCCGTAGAGGGCCATGGACCGCACGACACCGGCGTACAGCCTACGGCAGGAGGCGTTTGGCCCGCTGAGATTAGGCAGGAGTCGCCTGAGGGCGGCTGCTGCCCGGTTCAGCTTTGGGGCCAAACTCAGGAAATGCTCCCTGAAGTTCCACCGGCTGTCGAGGACGAGTCCCAGGTACTTCATCGTCCTCCCGACGCCGATGCGAACCCCCTCCACCGTTATGTGGGACTCAGACCGTGGCGCGTTAACGCGGCCATGAAAACACATGGCCTCCGTTTTGTGCAGCGCCACTTCGAGTCCCAGCTGCCGGATCCTTTCGACGACTGTCGCAACCGCTTGCGTCGCCAGGTCGGCCGCCGCCTGGTGCGGGTCGGCCGCCGCCTGGTGCGATCTACCTACATACTTAGTCGGAACTTAGTCATTGTGTGTAACGCGTATATTTGGTATCGGAGCTCAATTATTTTACAGACTTTACTTTGTTAATAATGTCTTCGTGTGGTGAATTGACAGAAAATTCCTTATTGAATATGGAAGTTGAAGGTATGTACAGTCGCCAGCACATCAAGTTACCCCACTTTGACCTTGAGCGCGTTATGAACACGAACAGCGAGAATCGTGCGAAAGAGATAAATGTATTTTTAGCTGTTCTTGCTTTTAATGTTTCGTGCTGCAGTGCGTGCGTGAGAATGTGTGCGTGTGCGCGTCGTAGTGTTGAATAAGATACTTTCTATGCGAAAAAACAAGTTAGCAGGTTGCGTACTTGAATGAAATCAAAATACTGGCATGGTAATAAAATAATTTGGCCGGACGGGGCGTCTGGCCTATATCAAACATCTATGTAATGTAGGAAAAGGGATGATTCCTGAGTTAAAAATTTGATTTTATTTAGTTCGTTAGATAAATTAGGTATTGAAAAATATTGGTAGGTATTTCTGTTATATAAAATCAATAAAATGTTACCTCACTTTCCGTTAAAAGTGCACCGATTTCGTTAATTATTTATAACGTCACAAGCCCCTACTCCCGAGCGTTTTATCTTTGTCAATATTCATTGATTTAAAAAAACCTAAATACGTGTTCAATATTTTTTAAAAATCTAACTGTCGACCTAATAGGTCTGAAGAGTTTGTTTCGTTGAACGCGCTAAGCTTAAGGAACTACTAGTTCGAGTGAAAAAATATTTTTGTGTTGTCTAATCCATTTATCGAGGAAAGCATAACAATATAACATCACGCTTTGGCTCATACGAGGGGAGCAGCAAAGAAAAATGTAGGAAAAGCGGGAAAAAATATTCCTTACTGAGAACTATCGTTGCGTGCGTTAACGGTTTTAGATACGCTATATAAACTCATATATGACGGAATTATGCCTCATTAAAAGTTTAAAAAAAGTCTGTAAAAGTATACCTAAGTGTATCTTTTAAGGTTAACTCACTGTAACCTTGTTCATGGAAATTAAATTGGTTTTGAAATAATGCATTATTTGCGAAAGTAATTTATAAACACGATATTAATCCTTATCCAAATCAATACGTTAATCATTACAGTAAGCATTTCATTTTGAACAAAATTGCCCATGATTTCAATTAATACTTACCTATCTTGGGAAATATCATAGTATCAAAATAATGCCGCAACAAAATGGGCAGGTCACAATCATAAATAAATTGAAAATCAATTTAGTTTGCCAGTTACAAGTATTGAAAAATATTGAACACGTATTTTTGTTTTTTTAAATCAATGAATATTGACAAAGATAAAACGCTCGGGAGTAGGGGTTTGTGACGTTATAAATAATTAACGCCTGCAACATAATTATACCGACGGAGTGACTTTTGTGATTTTTAGAAGCGTTGTATCTTCATCAATTTTGGTTTACTTAACAAAGGAATAAATACGTGTCAATAAATTTTTGATATTCTATATTTCGAATCAATTAAATTTTTTGAGTAAAATAGCCTATTGTGGCGGTAAGATCCCTCTTTGAGGAGTGGTTGGAGAGGCTTGGCGGCGACCTGACATTTCGCCCCTTATGCAAATCCTCACCGGACATGATTGTTTCGGGAAGTCAGGGATTTAGCGGCAGGCGAGTTGAATGGGGAGCAGTAAGAAAGCGTCAGGGAAAGGCCTCACGCTCCAGCCACCGTGCACCGCCGAAAACGCCGTCGGACACCGCAGGGCAAATTACGGCCACCATAGGTACTGACTTGCGGACGGCGAGTAATGGATAGCTCGCCACCCGACGAAAGACGCGGCCCGAGTCGTCGTCGCGTTGTGTTCCACGCGCTCCCCAAGGAAACTGACGGGGTCTCCATAGGGCCAAACGCCAAACGTGGGCAGAAGCTGCTAATAAATAAAAACCTATGACTACCCATGTTTTAAAAATAAAAATCTATTCTATTCTATGGCCAGATATGGAGTATAACAGACAAAAAAGAAAAAAGTTTATTTCGTGTTTTCGTTTAATATTATCGATTTATTTTTACTTTAGTTATAAAAATATTTTCGGGGGAACCATTCCTCATTTCCCACTAATAATAACGTGATATAAGAAAAATGAACATTTTATCAGCCTAGGGTAATTTATGAACAGTGTATAAGTGGTTCCTCTCTCAAGAGCCCTGACCATCGCCCGTAGCTCGGATGCAGTTCGCGATGCTGATGGGTAGTAGCCATCAGCATCGTGATTTCCGTCATGGCATATAATATTATGTGTCGGTTTTACTGCCTAAGCGCGCATGTTTCACATCAATTTAATTTATCAGAGAAGGACATAGGATAGGTTCCTACGAGAACGCGTGTGAAACCGCGGGATAAATCTATACCTACTATTATAATAAAATAAAGCTGCAGAGTTTGTTTTTCTTTGGTTTAACGTGCTAATCACAGAAACCACTGGTTCGTATTGAAAAATTCGTTAATTGTTGAATAGCCCATTCATCATTCATTCAGGAAGGCTACGCAGGGGAAGGCTACGGAGGCTATAACAACACAGGTTCTATAACAACACGCTACGACCAGAATGAGCGCAGCATCAATTAAAAATGTTTAAAATGAAATGCGCAATAACAATCCTTATCTTTTTATTTTTAAACATTTAATTTATTTTATACAAAACTTAAAAACAAATACTTAAAATTAAAATATAAAACTATACCATTATATTAAAAGAAATATATTTATTTTTTACAAGCTTGTAGTTTTATTTTTAACAGTTTATTATACAGTTAAGATTGCCAAGAAGAATTAAATGCTGCTTTAAATTAAAAAAAATAAAACTATACCAAAACTACTAGATTATATTTATTTTTACAAGCTTGTAGTTTTATTTTTAACACATGAATTATACAGTTAAGGTTGCCAAGCAGAGTTAAATGCTGTCGCCAAACAAAGGTAAGCTTTTACCTGGTTTAGTATAACTTGACTGGGCTGTAAAGGCCCGGCGCCCACTGGTGGCATGGCACGACAAGGGATTTTTCTAATATTTGCAGATGAATTCAAATCTTATCTAACACTGTTAATCACTCACATTTCATTATATGGCACAGCCTGCTTTCGTAGCCTTCGGTACACGTTCTGGCTTGCCGTGTCATACCGAAATGTGTACGCTAAACATAATAGAATAAGATCTCAAATAATTTGCGTTTACTAAAATCCCATATAGGTCCATGCCGCCAGTAGGTGACGGCCGTAACTTAAATAATAATTATCACCAGCAATAGTAAAGAAAAAATCTCAAGAAAATAACAATGGTGCAAAAAGAAGTTTAACATGTTTTACAGTATACATTATTTTATTATCTATAACATTATTTGAAGAATTATCCATACTAGTATTATAAATGCGAAAGAAACTGTCTATTTGTCACGCCTACACGGTGAAACCGCTGGCCAATTGTGATACAAATTATGGAGATAGTTTATTTAAAGCCTGGGGAAGGACATGGAGGAAGCCAGTTTATTATGACACAACATCAACAAGCGACATGTCTGCCGTCTTACCCAAATCGAGCAATGGAAGATTTTTTTGGCGTTTCAGAAACAGTGGTTGAATACAATACCGAAATAAATTTCATTTGATAAATAAAATAACAACAATATGAAAAGAATTGTAAACTTATTACGACGAAGGTTTGTGACAATGGATGGATGAGGATAGGTTTCTACGGAAGAGCAGTTGAATGAAGTGCATTAAGTATATACTTGTGCCATCGGAGTTCGTCATCTGATAAATTCAGACTACGACACTATACGCCGTGCACTCAGTGTCCGACACCGAGTGTCTTTGTGCGGCCTATAGTATGGTAGATTAAACTTAAAACCAAGTTTACTCGGATCTTATTAGTTCATAATTATGCCATGACCTATAAAAGAGCCCGAACTTGACCTCAGAAATACGCAACAAGATTGGCCTTTAGCCCGATCCGCACACAACAGTTCGGCACAGTGCCGACGCTATCCGTACTCATCAGTGACAGTGACGTTCAGTGATCACTGAATATCACTGAACGGCACTGTTACTGATGAGTACGGATAGCGTCGACAAAATGTATGCGACAATATCATATTTCACTGACACTGATCGATACGTTACTGATCGGCACGTGTCGGCACCGTGCCGGCACTGTTGTGTGCGGATCGGCATTTAGTTGGTAAAAAATATCAAAGGAGCGTAACGCGTTGCCAAGACATTATAATTATTAAATAATAATATTATATATATATATTATGTTGATAACATATTATGATGCTTAATAAAACTCCAATAGCTTTGGATACTGTAAAATTGAAAAAAAAACAAATAGAAGACAAATAAAATTCGAAACCATAACAGTTACGAAAAAACTTTGTTGGGGTCTAGCTCTTTTTTTTGTTAACAATTTTGACATATGTATTTAATTTTTTGGTCAAGTGTGAGTTGTCCAAAAAAATTAATGAAAGTTTTTCTTTCTAAAAATTAAATTATCCTTATATCAAACTTATTCAAACATTTAAAAAATTGTATTTTTTCGTTCTTATAAATTGTATGAAAAAATATTCAATGAAATTATCCTAACATGAAACGAGAGTCGAATAAAACTAAAAAAAAATACCAATTTCACCTATTTTTGTGGACAACTCACACTTGACCAAAAAATTAAATTAAAAATGACAAAGTTTTTTCGAATCTCTTATGGAAAGACCCTACACACAGGGTGAATTGTCGAACTTGGCATGGATGGCTATATCCGAAACTTGTGGATATCGTAAAATACTGAAAGGCACCTCGAGGCCGATTTTGACGAAAACTGAAACTGCAAAATTGAATTTTTGAAAAATTAATATTCCTGGCCAGGAATCAAAACTGTTGATTTGAAGAAAAAAACACATGCTGTATTATTAAATCATTCGATGTGTCGCTTACTAGGATCAAATTCTGAGAAGTAATAATGTATACGTTGCCGCTAGGATTGGTTTCTGGCTAGGATTATAGATTTTTAAAATCGAATGTTCCAGTTTTAGTTTTCATCAAAATCGGCTTCGAGACTCCTTTTATTATTTCCTCATAGTTTCGGATTTGGTCATCCACGGCCAGTTGGACAATTCACCCTGTATACTGGGTCTTTCCATAAGGGAATAGGTATTTAATATTTGGTTGGACCTCCTTGCGCATCTAATACAGCGTCCAGCCTATCCTTCATGCCGACTACCATATTCCAGCACGTGTCCGTGCCACGGAAATGCTCCCATGTAGTATGGGCTTCTCGCCGCAAGTTTTCATTGTTGCGGATTTCTGAGGTATCCTAATCGAGAACCATGAGACCCCATAAATTCTCGATTGGGTTTAGGTCAGGGCTCTTTGCTGGCCATGGCAGGCATATGACATCCTCCTGTGCCGCGAGCCACCCCTGCACCACTCTGCAGGTGTGGACGCGGCAGTTGTCTTGGCACAAGTATATAATGCCCTCTGGATAGTGCAGGCGCACGGTGGGGATCATTACGTCGCGTAATATTTCGACGTACTGAGCCCCAGTCATGCGCCCGCTAACCTCCACCAGTTCACCCGGTCCCATTGAGCTCATCCATCCCCAAAAATTTAAGGAGATTCTTCCACTTGCCCGGTTTGGTAACGTATTCATTTCAACATAACGCTCGTTGCTGTTACGCCATAATATTTTTCTTCCATCCAAATCCGACCGGAAGCTTTTTTCGTCTACAAAAATGACGATATTGTTTGCCCAGTCAAAATTATAATATTCCAGGCAAAAACTTACTCTTGCGTCCTTATGCGCCTGGTTCATTAGGATCTTCTTGGCAGGGCGGCAACATTTCTTTCCGGCGTCCTTGAGACGCCTCCGTACGGTTTCCATTGAAATCTAAAACAAAGGAAAAATTCTCAATTTCAATTCTTACATTATATTTTTAATTACATATTACAAAATGTACGGGCCAACTTTACTACAATATGAGTATGGAACAGTTATAAAAAATACGTGTGGCACTCGGGGACTGCCGCGGTAAAGCTATTGCATAGCATTTTTTATCAACTTATGCAATTATAATTATTTATTTATTTTATTTATTACTCTACCAATTACGATATGGTCAGCCACGTCAATCAAGTGAAACGTCAAGAAAAAAATTCATTCATTCAAATTTTATTCATTCACGTTGATATGACTCGGCTAAAAAAGATAGAATCAGTTATTAGCAGTTAGCTGCTAGTACGCATACGTCTAGGCACGCACACAAACACCGTGCCGAAGTCTGCCGAACTGAAACGACGTTAGACGATGCACGGCTTTCAACGCCGCACCGCTGTGTCGGTCGGAGTGGGGGTGTTAGGTTTATTTTCGTTACGGAATTTCTTGATTCGGTCGCCGCGCTCGAAGCCCTCGATAAAAACTATGCAATAGCTTAAAATTATTCCTCAAAATATAACCAACCCGCACTGGGCCCGCGTGGTGGATTATAGCCCACTCCCTCTCACAGAGACGAGGCCTGTGTCCCAGCAGTGAGAACATTATAAGCTGTTGATGATGATGATAAACATACACAAATAAACAATCCGATGACTTGAGACCTTTGTTGAGATAGGTGCTAACTGCTAATAGTAATATTGCACTGAGTCCAATACAGACGTATTGATGTTATTAGCGGTTGTAATTAAGAGGTATCGCTAGATTCTACAGGCCGCTCGGCGCGCATAAAACTGACTATATAAAAAAAATGAATAAGGAAGGGTGACATGTGTGACAAGGTATACATGGACTCACATTGTATGAAGTTGAGGACACTCTTGTGCTTAGGAACGGGTCGGCAGAGTGTGCCGCGACCATAGCCGTATCCTCTGCCGCCGTTGTGGCTCTCGCGTACAGTTGGCGGTGGTGCGCTTCAAGTGTTCCGCTTTCATCCCACCGCCGAAGCCAGAAGTAAACTGTTTTTTTCTGGAACGAAACTAATAGCTATAGTTTATTTGCACATTATTACCTAAACATAAATGACTCCCTACAAAAATTGCTAACTTATTGGGTCTTACTTATAAAAACTTGTGTTGCTTAGCTACCGATTAAATATCACCTGTCCTTGTCATTTCTATTTCAATGAATAGAGATGGCAAGTGACCTAAGAGCTATTTAAGATAAGTAACGTCTAATCAATGTTTATAAGTAAGGGGGATTATTATTAAATTATTAATTACACACAAACATCACTAAAAAAGGAGCAGTGGTGGCCCATTGGTATCGGCCTCGACTTACGAGTTGTAGGTCGTGGGTTCGAACCCCGTCAGGCGCATTACTTTGTGTAATTTATTTCAACACCACTGCTCTCAAAACGGTGAAGGAAAACATCGTGAGGAAACCGGCATGTCCTAGAACCAAAACTTCGAAGACATGTGTCATCTACCAATCCGCACTGGGCCCGCGTGGTAGATTACGGCCCACTCCCTCTCACAGAGAGGAGGCCTGTGTCCCAGCAGTGGGAACATTTATAGGCTGATGATGATGATGATGATCACTAAAAAAATACCTTAACTCTGTAATCTTTCATCAAACAAAAAGAAGTGCGTATTTGCGTAGCTAGGTGTTTACTTTAAAATCCAACCAGTAGCAACTTAAAAAAAAATAACAATAGCGCTTAAAACAGCGCGCAGCGTTAAAAATTTACAATACCGGGAACTCAATTAGGAAGGAACAAAAGAAACATTCCTAGAATTCCTACCGAGACAGATAAAGCGCTTGAAACAGCGCGCTAATTCTAGGAATTTCTCTTTTGTTCAGGAACAAAAGAGAAATTCCTAGAATTAGCGCGCAAGATTCCTAGAAGTAATACCGAGCGACAGGTAGCCTATCTTATCTTATATTCCTAGAATTCCTGTCGGTAAGAATTCTAGGAATATAAGATATAATAATAATAATAATAATAATAAAGCCTTTATTAACAATCTAATAGGTTACATTTCATTTTCTAACTACTTAGTACTCTATGAAAAACTTTGATTATGAAAGTAACTGTATAATATTGTTTTTGTTAGACACCGGTTTCTGGATTGTCTTGCTTTCCAGCATAGGCCTCCCCAAGTGTTCTCCACAACGATCTGTCCCTTGCTTGTCTAGTCCAACATGCTCCTGCTACCTCCTTTATATCATCTTCCCATCGTCGATATTGTCTTCCTTTACCTCTCTTGTTGTATCTAGGGCACCATTCTGTTACCTCTCTGGCCCACTTGTCAGTCTTGCTCCTTATTAAGTGCCCTGACCATTTCCACTTTAATTGTTTGATTTGGTATTTTATGTCGGTTATCTTTGTCTGTTTTCTTATTGTTTTTAACTGAATTTTATCTTTTAATTTAATTTTTAGTATGCTTCTTTCCATTCTGTGCTGACAAGTTTCCAAGGATTTAATATTTTTCTTTGTACAACTCCATGTCTGACATCCGTAGGTCATGCTTGGTAGAACGCATGAGTCAAATATTCTCTTTTTTCCTTCAATTGGTATATACGAATTTTTCATTACGTCTTTTAGGGCCCAATATCTCTTCCATCCTATGTTTATTCTATTTCTGATTTCTTTTGTTGTAAGGTCTGTGGGAGATATTATTTGGCCTAAATATGTGTACTCCTTTACATATTCCAGCATAGTAGCATTTTCAAGTTTAATAGGAGTTTCAACGCTGTTTGTCATCAATTTCGTTTTACTTTTGTTCATCAACAATCCTACTTTTTCGCTTTCGTATAGCAGCTGTTCGATCATAACCTGTAATGTCTTTGGATCTCCACTTATTAGTATAAGGTCATCGGCAAATCGTAAATGGTTAAGTAGTACTCCATTAATATTTATACCATATTCGTTCCATTCCAGCTGTCGAAATACATGTTCTAGGGTTGCTAAGAAAAGTTTGGGTGATAAAGGGTCTCCCTGTCTAACTCCTCGTCTAATGGGGAAATATTCTCCTATCTTTTCTGTTCGTATTTTGGCTTTCATATTTCTGTATATACTTTTAATTATTCGGACGTATTTATTCTGGACACCTTGAGATGTTAGGGCTTCCCATATTTTCTCATGTTTAAGCGAGTCGAATGCTTTGTTGTAGTCGATGAATGCCAAGTAATATTTGATTTTGTATTCGTTACATTTCTGTATAATTTGTTTAATGGTATGAATATGGTCTATGGTTGAGAAACCACTTCGGAACCCTGCCTGTTCTTTTGGCTGATTTTCGTCTAAGGTCTTTGTTATTCGCCCTAGTATTATCTTAGAGAAGACTTTATATATATTAGACATTAACGAGATAGGTCTGTAGTTTGAAACATCATCTGTTCTTCCTTTCTTGTGTAGTAAAGTTATAGTGGACGCGGTCCATTGAGCAGGTATATATTCAGTTATAATGATCTCATTAAAAATGTCAGTCAATGTGTTCAAAATAGTTCCAGATACTCCAATTAATAGTTCATTCGAAATGTTATCTTCTCCTGGTGATTTCCCTCTCTTCTGTGATTTTATGGCTTTGACAACTTCTTCTTTTAGTATGCTTGGAACTCGATTTTCTTTTATAATTGTAACAGTCTCATCAATTATATTTGGTGCGATTTGTTCATCATGATAAAGATCTCGATAGAAATCGGTCGCTATATCTAATATTTCGTATCTTTTGGATTTGTGTTTTTTTGTTTTGTGGTGTGTCATGTTGGTAATCCAATTTCTACTTTCTTCAAGTTCCTTCCATGCATTCTGGATTCCTCCTGATTTTGTTATGTGGGATTTTATTGATTCTGTTCTCAGTGTTTTTCTGTACTTTCTTATTTCTAAATTTATTTCTTTACTCAGTTTGGTTATATTTTGTCTATTATTTTTTCTGTTTTCAAATAGCAGTGCTCTTTGTTTTATTAGTTTTCTTGCTTCGGATCCCAATCTATCCTTTGGTGGTTTGTTATCCCTTCCTAGTTTTTTATTGATTTCACTAATTTCTTTTTCTAAAATATCGTATTTTTCCTGAACTGTTCTGTAATCATGTATTGGTATTAGCTTTGTTTCTAGAGATTCTAAGATCTGTCTTGGTATTGGTAGTACAATTGGTTGTCTGCTATTTTTTATATGTTTCCTTGATTTCTTTGGCGCTAGTATGTGTAAGTGGCCTCGGAGTAGTCTATGATCAGTAAAATAATTAAAGTTGTTAAGAACTTCTACATTTAAGAAAAGATTTGGTTTATTTGTAGTAATGAAATCTATCTCATTTGTTGTTTTGCCGTTAGGAGATTCCCAAGTCCATTTCTTTTTAGGTTTTCTTTTGTAAAAGGTGTTCATAATATGCAAGTTATTTTCTAAGGCATAATTTATCAGTCTTTGTCCGTTATTGTTCCGTTTACCAGTTGTGTAAAGTCCTAGAATTTTATCTTCGTTTTTCTCTCTCTGACCAATTTGACTGTTGAAGTCTCCCATGACAATAATGGTGTTATGCAAGGTTTCCATGTTGTTATTAAGGGTTTCGTAGAAGCTATCTTTAATTTCCTTCTTTGCTACCTCCGTAGGGGCATATATTTGAACTATGGAAGTCGGATGTTTGTGATCAGGAAAAATGATGTTTAATACTGCTATTCTATCTGAGATTCCTTTAAATTCAATTATGTTATTTTTCAGATACTTTTTAACTAGGAAACCCACACCGTATATTCCTGGTATTTCGTTTTTATAATAAAAAATGTAATCTTCGTGTTCTTCAATTTTTTCCACAGATCTCCGTACATCACTTACTCCAAGAATATCCCAGCTAATATCATTCAGTGCTTGTTCTAGTTCTGTTAAAGATTCGTTAGACTTTAATGATCTCGTATTAAGTGTTGCTATGTATAGCCTCATTTTCTTTCTTTTTATTTGTTGACTTGTTTTCGTTAGTGTGAGATTTTGGGGGGTTTGGTCAATAACCCCACGGTGACCAACCGTATTGGGGCTTTTGTTGTTTTTTCTATTTCTGTTGTTTATTTTGTTTTTTGATATTTCGTTACCGGTGTCTGACAATTCCTATGCATTATATTGTTGCGATGGGTTTTCAGTTAAAGACAAAGATCTTGCTTTCATATACTCAAATGCATTTGTTTTATGTAGTTTAGGGGGTGCCATAATAGTATTTGAATCGTTCGAGGCTTCTGATGTATGCATGCTGTTAGGTGACGCCGAAGCTTCTCTCTTCCTTTTTTCTGGTTCTGATGTTTCTCTTATGACTATTTTGTTATTTCGAATAATGGCATCTTTTCCACTCTGTTTTTCTTCTTTAAGTTGTTCCTGTAGGTTTTTGCGCATTTCCAAAGTTTCTTTCGAAAAATCTTCAGTAATATACGTGTGCATCGGCATTTTCATCTTATTTTTCATTATTTGTATTTTCTTTTGGTATGACGTAAACGCTATAAGTATTGGTCTTACTTTTTTTCCATCTTGTTTCTTTCCTAGTCGGTAGTAGTTATCTATTTCAAAGGTGTCGATGTTTACATTTATTTTTTCTAATGTTCCTTTTATTATGTTAAACAATTCTTGGTGGTTATTTTCTGTTTCTTTTATACCATGTATTATCAAATTATTCTTCCTGTTCTTATCTTCTAAGTATTTCACTTTTTCATTCAATCTTTGTATTTCATTTTTCAGATGTTTATTTTCTTCCAAAAATGGTTGCATTTTGTCATCAATTTTTTGCACGATACTTTCAGTTAGGCTCTTTGTTATTGTTGTTGTTTGTTGGTCTAGTTGAGATTTCAACATTTCGAACAGTCTTACTATTTCTTCTGACATTCCAGTAGATGACATGTTGAAAAAACAAAACGTTTTACTCTGCGTATATTGGAACGAAGCTTGCTGTCGCTGTCAGATGCAATTGTCCGTTGTCACTGTCAGATGAAATTGGCAGCTGTCACTGTTAGATTTTTCTGTTTGCTTGTCAATTGATAGTGAAATATTTCTAACCTCAATGCCTCATTGGAATGTTTTAGCAGTTTTATCGTTTTAATCGGTATTTTTGTGTACCTTGTTTGTAGTATCCGCGTTGATATTCCTGTATATTCGATATTTTGCAATACAAGGTTAATAATAGTTGATTTTCACTGAGTTTCGATAAAGAAAACCGGGAGCACTTTGGCACACACTGTTGTTGCTTTGACAGCCGGAAACGGAAAAAGGAATATAAGATAGCGAGACATAGACATTTTATGGGTGTTTGTCGTATTTCGTGCATATTCCATAGAGGAAGAAGGAAACGTCTGGGTGTCACCACTGCGAGGATCGCCCGGAGAACACGGTGGAGCATACGGTCCAGGACTGCCCCGCTTGGGCAGAGCACCGCCATGTCCTCACGACGGCGATAAGCGGTGACCTCTCGCGCCCGGCATTAGTCGAGGCCATGCTGCGGGGCGAGACGGAGTGGGAAGCGGCCGCGTTCTTCTGCGAAGCAGTCATGCTCGCGAAGAAGGAGGCGCGCCGCGTGAGGGAGAGGACAGCGTCCTCCCTCTACCCCAGCCGCAGTAGTAGACGCCCACGGCGACGGACGTCGCCAGGCGGTCTACGGCCACCGTAAGCGCGAGCATGCGGGTGGCGAGTAATGGGCGACTCGCTGTCCGACCATGGACCATGCCCGGGTCGACGGCGCGTTGTGTTGTGGTCCACGCGCGCCTCAATGAGTGTCAGCATTATGACGGGGCCCCTTTATACACATAGAGGGCCAAAGCGTGCCGAGGTCGCGGGACTAACGAATTACCGTGACCCCGGAACGTAAAGAGCTATTGAAGGACACCGTGGATATTAGTGTAGTGTAGACAAACTGATTCCCCGATGTTCACCCCGCTACGGATTGATTTTTGAAATATAAGTAAATACGCATCCTTCATTCGATTGAGAGATTATTTATGCCCAGTTTTGAGTTTATCGAAGCAAGCAGTAAATTCCTTCCCTTAAAACTGAATCACCCCTTTTCACCAATTTAGGGGGTGATTTTCGAAAAACCCAAAAACACGTGTTTGATTATTTTTGATCTAATTTGTATAAACTGAGTTTCAAATTTATCGGTTAGCGCGTTATGATTTTCACATACAAAATTTAACATCGTCTAGATTACAGAGGGTAGTTTTAAAAAACTAATAATGCCCATCTTTTTTATTTACATAGACTCATATTCGTTCTAAGTTTCAAGTTTATAAACCTAAGGGATAAGACTTTACATTCAAAGGCTTTCACCCCTTTTCACCCCCTTATAGGTGGATTTTCGCAAAATCCCTTCTTAGTGCGAACCTACATATTAAATTGCAACTACCGACCAAAATTCAGGTTATACGTTTAGCGGTTAAAGATCCTCCCCTTTAAACTTGAATACCCCTTTTCACTAACTTGGGGGGTGATTTTCGAAAAATCCAAAAACACGTATATTTCTATATTTCTATATTTCTGATCTAGTATATAAATACTGATTTTCCCATTAATGAACTCACGCGTTAAGATTTTCCCATACAAACTTTAGCAACGCCTTGATTACCAATGGAGGGTAGTTTAAAAAAAAAATAGTGCCTTTCAATAGTTTGTAATATTTACTTGTGTCCTTATTCGTGGCAAGTTTCAAATTTATAAACCCAAGGAATAAGATTTTTTACTGCGTTTAGCGGTTTCGGCTGTAGTCGAGTCTTAATTAAAAACCCTGTTCTTTTATATATATAGTTATATATAGATAAATTAATAAAGGTAATTGATCTGGACGTGTAATATGCACAAAAATGGAGAAACACCCATGCTCGTAGGATACGGTAGGCGTAAAGTTGTTAAAATATTAATGTTCAAGGCTTATCCGCCACTAAAAGCAGCATACGAATATTCAATTAAATTGGTTAAAATTATAATCAATAAATATATTACTCACCGTTATGCCCGTCTGCCGACAAATATCTATTATCCGGCATCCACTCAAACGGAGCGCTATTATGCGCTCCCTTTCAATTCGCGTCAACTGAGGCGCCATTATAATAATAAAATTAAATTAATCACTACGGTTCACTTTGACAAAATACCGGCCTGCTACCTGCTAGACGATTTTTTATTGACTAGCGTAATGGATCACGGAACACGGAAGAACAAACGTTCGTTAAATTTCGCTAAGGCTCGGGACTAGGAGGTGTGGCCTATTTCTAGTGACACATGAACTGATTGGCTACTAATTGTTAGTATGCGCAACCATTGGGTAAATTACGGAACGATGAAAATTCCACCAATCATGCCAAAGATACTTTCTTTCTAACATGCTATGTTGCGTCGTAATTATAGATATGTATAGGGTTTAGCTTGACGTGCTGGCGACTGTACTTTGTATTCTAAAAATATACAGTTAATTTTTCCATAAATTTTAGCATTTAAACTTACGTAGCTAATTATGTTTTAAAGAACGTATTTTTTACACTAAACTTTTGTAACATTAATGTTTTTGTTTATGTGTCGGGCTTTGTCGTGCTATATTTTAATTGTGGTAATAAAGTTTGAACCTTTATCTAACCGAAACAGAAATAAAATTGTCCCCCAACCCACCCCATTTTTTTTAAATTTTTTTAGGAATCCTCTCATCAGTTGTACTCGCCCAAAGATTAAGAAGAAAATCTTGCCGTTTTCCGACGAAGCAAAGACAATTTTAATTGCAGCAACACCACGTCGGACAATAAAACTGTCGAAGATGATGATTATCGAGAAGATTCTCTTGATATCAACGAATTAGATTGCATTGATTCTGAATGAAATATAATTTCATAGAATATCTTCATCACTTTTTTTCAACTTTTTTTATTCATGGTTTTTGTATGTTTTTTTGTAATTAAATCCAAAATTTTGATTGAAAATTGTTGTTTATTATATTTTGAGACAATTTAAGCCCCCAAATATTTTTGACCGGTTTTTTGCCTCAAATACCCCTACGTGCGACGGCTTCAAACTGACTTATAATTCTCCGTGCATTATGTAGACGGTACACGTTAGATATAGGAATAATCCCATGTGTTGTAGTGTACGTTACCCTAGCTAGAAAGTGTCTCCTAGACTGATATGAGTGGAACGTATAATTAGTGTATTATCTGCTGTGGATGTGCACCACATAAAAAATCGGTGCGCTTTGTCGTTTTGGAAATAAACGGAAAAAACGATTCTTATATATAGAATATAGTTATAAATATTTTCTTAAATCTAATACTGTCAAAAGAAAGAAAATATTTATAACTATATTTTCGGTGCACATCTTTACACAACTATAAGCTCTCTGGTCATGCACAACATTTCTTTCTCCGATCATTCGTTTAGAATTTTCTAGCTAGAAAAACATTACCATAGCAAGAATCGTTTTTTCCGTTTATTTCCAAAACGACAAAGCGCACCAATTGTTTATGTGGTGCACATCTACAGCAGATAATACACTAATTATACGTTCCACTCATATCAGTCTAGGAGACACTTTCTAGTTAGGGTAACGTACACTGTGTTGTAATGTAGTTGATTATGTTATTAGTAGTTAAATAGATTTAAATTTCTTCAACAGTGTATTACGCTACAGTACACTATTGCAATAATATTCTTAATAGTTGATTTACTTCAATAATTACGTAATTTCGAATTGATGTATGATGTGAATGTTCTATTAAATTGTATAATATCTTGGTTCTTCTAACCGTACAGACAGATGTGTTGCTGGGGAGTTTGTTCCGCCACTTCTTCTTCCCAGCCAAAACACTAGGAAGTGTCGAAGGGGGGGCGCTTTGGGGGACTGTCTTATGTAAAAAATTGACCTTCAAAAAGTGCTGATAAATCAGCCTAATTTGAATAAATGACTTTTGATTTTGATTTTGATTTTTTTTTGAATAAAATATGTCATTATATTTGGTTTTTAATTTAAAAATATACTGTTTCTTATACAAATATGTATGTATAAAATATTTCTTTATAAAAGTTCTTTTGACAGTGTTTCTGGATGTGGCTGTCACCCACAGTGACAGAGGTGTGTGTGTGTTTTACCCTGTCACTATTTGACATTACATAATAGTTGCTATGAAACGATTATACCATGGTTAAATTTAAGCAACGTTCTTAAACACGGAAGCTAATGTTTTGTAAGCAGGTATTAGAAGTCATACACCATACCAAACCAGCATAGTACTTAAATCTTAACATTAGTAAGTATGTAACTTTCTTTCGGTCTAATCTCTGGTGGTCATAATGGTTTATTTTTTGTCACAAAGATAGTGGGGATGGGGAAAGAAGGGTTTTCAGTGGTGGTATGACGGCTAACAAAATTCGAATGGAAGATAGTTTTAGCATAGTGACTATGTTTATTTGTTCCTCTTAGGCTTGCTTGCTAGTAAGACAATTTCTACCAAGCGGCAAAATGTTCTAGCACTTTTTTAATTTCACTGATTATTTAATCTATCAGTGTTGACTATAGGTATAAAATTTGACGCAGACATCCATACTCGCAGCTGCGAGTGAACAATTGATATCTGCGTCAAGTTTTATATGTACTTAAAAGTCAATTTTGATAGATTTACTTACTCATTCGGTGTTTCAAAAGTGTTCCAGCATTTTGACGCTTGATGGAGACGGTAGTCGGACTGCATCTGGTAGTGTTTTAGCTGTGGCTGTAAACCTCTTAGTATCAGCCACAAATAGAATTTACAGCCACAGCTATACCACTGCCAACTGCAGCTACGATATTACGATAGAGGAGCAAATAAACTTAGCCGCTGCTGCTAAAACTACATTCCATGCTTCGAATTATGTTAGTTGTCACATAGAAAGTTGTTATATGACGCAACTAATACTCTTAGTAACAGTCACGAATACTAAGTATTTACAGCCACAGCTAAAACCCTGCAAACTGCAGCTACAATATTACGATAGAGGAGCGAACAAACTTAGCCGCTGCTACTAAAACTATATTCCATGCTTCGAATTATGTTAGTTGTCACATCCAAAGTTGTTATGTGTCTCAACTAATACTCTTAGTAACAGTCACGAATACTATTTACAGCCACAGCTAAAACCCTGAAAACTGCAGCTACAATATTACGATAGAGGAGCGAACAAACTTAGCCGCTGCTGCTAAAACCCTGCAAACTGCAGCTACAATATTACGATAGAGGAGCGAACAAACTTAGCCGCTGCTGCTAAAACTATATTCCATGCTTCGAATTATGTTAGTTGTCACATTCAAAGTTGTTATATGACTCAACTAATACTCTTAGTAACAGTCACGAATACTATTTACAGCTACAGCTAAAACCCTGCAAACTGCAGCTACAATATTACGATAGAGGAGCGAACAAACTTAGCCGCTGCTGCTAAAACTATATTCCATGCTTCGAATTATGTTAGTTGTCACATCCAAAGTTGTTATATGACTCAACTAATACTCTTAGTAACAGTCACGAATTACTATTTACAGCCACAGCTGCCTGCAAACTGCAAACTGCAAAAAAATCGTTATCGTAATATCGTTGCTGCAAACTGCAGCAACGATATTACGATAGAGGAGCAAACAAACTTAGCTGCTGCTGCTAAAACTATATTCCATGTATCGAATTATGTTAGCTGTCACATCCAAAGTTGTTTTATGACGTAACTAATACTCTTAGTTACAGTCACGAATACTATTTACAGTCACAACTTAAACCTTGCCAACTGCAACTAAGGTATTTAGCAACAATAAGACCAAATGTTGGCGGTTACAGATAAATATTGCTAATTGTTTTGCAGCGATAGCTAATATTATTAGGTGCCATATCTAAATACTACTAATTTTATTAGCAGCTACTACTAAACACAAACTAAAATCGGACAAAATTTAGGCTTAAAATATTGCTACCATAGCTAAGTTTTGGTAGCTAAAAACCCTTAGCAACTGTTGCTAAACACTTCGTTGTCCCTATAGTTTGTAAGGATTTTAGCTACTGTAACTCAAATTTTGTTACCATAACTAATTATTTTTCTCCGTGCGGACTCGAATGACTTGATGTATGAAATAGCTTCTGCGATCGCTTGTAGTTAAACGTTCATTATTGACATTTTAGAACATGACCTGAACTTTAGAGACGACTTCGTTTGCGGATCAAAAACAGCCCATCCCGACTCGTTACCTTCCTGTGACCCATCAGTATAGATTGAGTAAAAAAGTAAATAGGACGTAGCTATGCAAACAGGAACCAACCCACACAATGTCAGTTTTGAGAAAAAGCGATTTTTGTGAAAATGCTGTGTACTTTTAAATTGATTGTTATTTTGATTAAAGTTTACATACTATATTTTACTAAATAGTTTGTTCTATGTATACTAATATAATATTGATGAAAATCACTTACATTTTTAGTAAAAATCAATGAAAAACCTCCTGGTTCCTTATTGCAAAACTATCTATGTGTGGGTTGGTTCTTTGTTAATTTTTAATCATGCCAAAAGTTTATAGGAAAAACAAATGAAAGATCCCATATTTCTTTAAAAACATTTCCATTTTTCATTGAAAAATAAACAAATATTAAATTCATAGTATTATAATGTTAATGAAAATGTTAAAAACTGCAAAAATGTTTTAAAAACTCAAAAATACTTTGTGAACTGATAAGTGAATATTTAAATAGTATTTTTACCATGTTTATTATTTGATTTTAAATAATAAACATGGTAAATATCCCATCTTAAAATTCTAAAGCGAGTATAAAAAATACTAATATCTAAATCCAATTCTAAATAAAAATCCGGTTAACCTGAATAGCCCTCAAGATCGTCTTCGTTAACATCTTTTCCGTTGTTTCACATACCGTCTTCATGATGTCTTGTGGAATCAGGTGAAGCATACTTTTAAATCCCTTAACTTAGCGTCAGGGACTGGGCACGCCGCGATCGCGCTGTTAAAACCCATCTTTGAGTAGTGGTTGGAGAGGCGTCATGGCGTCCTCACCTTCCGATTGACACGGGTTCTCACATTAAAAAGGAAGAAACGTCTAGGTGTCACCACTGCGAGGATCGCCCGGAGGACACGATGGAACATACGGTGCAGGTGTCCTGCTTGGGCAGAGCACCGCCGTGTCCTCACGGAGGCGATAGCCGGTGACCTCTTGCGCTCGGCATTGGTCGAGGCCATGCTGCGGAGCAAGACGAAATGGCAAGCAGACACCTCCTTCTGTGAAGCAGTCATGCTAGCGAAGGAAAGGCGGGAAGCGTGAGGGAGAGGACAGCCTCCATCTCACGACCCAGTCTCAAAAAGTTAATTTGGAACATGAGGATGTCCTCTCCCTCACGCGTTCTGACAGCTCCTCACCTGCGGCTGAATACCTAAGGTATTTCCCGAAATTTATGAGGTATTTGCCGTGTCTAGTGAGGACTTGCGTCAGCGGGAAGGTAAGGAGTCCGTGGCGCCTCTCCAACTTCTCCTCAAATCAATCTTACCGCCGTAATTGTGGCATGCCCAGCCTATCATTATTTTGTTGCGGTATTATTTTGAAACTATGATAACTTCTAAGATATTCATTGAAATCAAAATATGATGTGAAAGGCATTTTTGTTCAAATTATTTGCTTGTGATGATTAATGTATTTATTTAGATAAGGATTTATATTATGTTGATGAAAATACCTTCGCAAATAAATTATTTCAAAACCAATTTGATTTCAATAAGAAAGTATTGTGAGTTAACTTTAAAAGATAGAACCTCCTCGATAAATGGACTATCCAACACAAAAATATTTTTTTGCAATTCGAACCAGTAGTTCTTGAGATCCGCGCGTTTCACCAAACAAGTAAACAAACTCTTCAGCTTTCTAATATTAGTATATATTTTGGAGGAAGCTATAATTCAAGGAATTTTGTATTATATATATTGCGGTTCTGACCACCACATGCAATATTAATTAAATAAATAAAAAAAAAACTAGTGAATAACCATAATGTAAAACCATGATTTGGACGAATAATTTGATCAAGGAGTTTATTATACAAAACAAATTCAAAGACTCCTTAGACGTTGTAAATATATCATCAAGGAACCAAGAAATGTGAGTCTAATAGATTTATGTCTATTTAAATATGCAAACAAGAACCAACCCGCATGGTTCTACTTATTTGATAACAAAATAAAAAGCACAAGGGACCATGTAGCATGAGTCTTAATAAAAAAACGAATTTTAGTGATTTTTTAAGATTGTTAAGTGACTATGGGGCATGGGTCTTGTTAGTTTATTGAACAACTGCTGTTATGTTGGTTGGTAACTTTGTAAGAGAAATGTTTTGTTCTATCAAAATTGTCAGATCATTTTGATATTTACAGGGTCGATAGAAGGTTCATTTTTGGAAGCTTCCGTGTCCTTATCTCAATTTTGGCATGTGTGTGGGTTGGTTCCTGTTTGCATAACTACGTCCAATAATTGTCATTAAGGTATCGATTACAAATTTCATGTAAGTTGCTACAACTATACTGATGTTTCGGTTTGTCTATGGCTTTTATACAAGTTTTAACTACACTGGATAAGTCCACACTGCTAACCCATGTGTGCAACGAATATCTTTCCAAAATCTGCGATGAAAGCATAGGGTACTCGTTTAATAACTCGTGTACCGTCACTAATAGTGGTTTTTTCTTACGCCTCCAATATAAACTCTGACATGACTCGGCAAGATCGCTTATCACCGTACATATTTCACTACCCCGGAACGAATTCGTCTTCAACCAATATTTGCCAGCTAGGAAGTACCTGCGTACATAATTATAAAGGTTGGAGATGAAGTTCACACTCCATCACATGTATTGCAGTAGTCCTTACAAAGCCACCAATGACGCGCATACACTGGTTTTGTATCCTGTCTAGTTTAACTAAGCTACTCTTATTCCCGGTATCATACAAGAAGTTGCCATAGTCCAGTCTCGAACGAATAATAGAGATATATAACAGCCTCAAGTAATATGGATGTACGCCCCACCCGGCCCCAGCAAGAACTTGAAAGATTCTCAAAGCTTTCATACATTTTCCGGTTAGTTCCCCAATATGTTTTTTCCATCTGAGCGAGCGGTCTAGCCACAATCCTAAATACTTTATATTATCTACTACTTGAAGCGCTGTAATATTTACTAACAGTCTAATACATTCTCTTTTATAACCTCTCTTAAAAACACATACTTTACTCTTTGACGATGAAATTTCTAAGCCTATGTTGGAAAGTAATTTGACTAAATTATTTAATGAATTTTGTATGAGATTAACGCCTTCTTGCATGTTTTTACTTACTATTGAGTAGAGAACCAAATCGTCCGCGTACTGGGATATCAAAACTCCACTGCTCTTAATAGTTTCACAAATATTTGAAGTTACTATGTTAAAAAGCAAAGGCGACAAAGGGTCTCCTTGGGCTAATCCCCGGTCAGTAGTTGTCAGTACACGTGTAAATATTATCTATTAAAACCTTCAATTTTCTTTCTTTTAAAAAATACCACAAATAATTACAGATTTTAGATCCCACCCCAATCAAATCCATTTTTTGCAATAATGAAGTTAAATTAACGTTGTTATATGCATTTTCTATGTCAATAAAGCAGCCTATTGTTATCTTATTTTCTGTGAAACCAGTTTGAATATGAGAGACTAAGTCAACCAGATTGTCCATTGTAGATCGGCTCTTTCTAAACCCTGTAGTATATGGCGATAAGATGTTATTTTTTTCAATGAACCATTCTAATCGATTATTTAAAATGCTATGGAATATTTTGCACAAACACGATAACATTAAAATTGGTCTAAGAGCGGAATGAGACTGCGGGTCGCGCCCAGGCTTCGGTATTGGAATGATTGCAATGTCGCGCCACTGATTGGGTACAAAGCCAGTTGACAGACAACTATTATACAGCGATAACAAAATAGATTTGCCGTTCTCAGGGAGATATTTAATCATCGAGTACGAAATATTGTCACAACCGGGTGACGTGTCCTTGGGACGAACGCAGCAATTAAGTTCTTGACTAGTAATTGGCATTTCTAATTTTGGGTTATGTGAGACAAAAGTCAGGTCGCAAGGAGAGACGTAGTCGGGAGTTAAGTTGCGAAGTAGATTATTGATTCACTCACCATCAACATGGTGTCTAGTACTTCTACGACCTTTGAACCATTTCATTTTATGCCACATGTGACTTTGTGAGGTTATTCCGTCTAAAGATGAACAAAAATCCTTCCAACCGTTATCCCTTGCTTTGCGTATTAGCAGGCCTGTCTCACTCCGCGGTGTAGGCATAAAACTGCAAGTAGTTGCGGGGCCATTATGTCGTGGCCCATTCACTACGGCTGCCACGCGCCACCCGTTACGCACGCGCTCCGTCTCCTTAATATTTTTGTTACGTTACGTGTAGTTAGGCACAAGTTTCTTGCTTTAGGTGCTTTTGGTAAATTAATAACACAATATTATTATGAAGAAAAAAAATATATAGTACATATTTAGTAATGATCAACAAAATTATCTCCCTGCTTGTGAACTATGGGCTTAACTGATCATGATACCTAATCATGAGGTTACAAGTTTGGAAATGAGGCGAGATACTAATTGGGGGGGGGGGGGGGGGGGTGAGCCTACTGGACGACCAAGATAAAAAGACGACACTCTCACTCACCTTAAGCTGAGTACTAAGAATTAAGATCGGTAGAAAGTAGAAAGATGTTTGCGTTGTTGTTTAAAAGTTCTAACTCAGAAAATGGCCACACTACGCATTCAAGGTCAGCGGTCGTAATTCGCTGCGCCACTTTTTTACCTACCTACAAAGACACGCAACGCGGGGCCTGTGACACCATGCGATAGTAACTGGTCGGTTACTAGGTTGAGTGCAAAATAATAAGGACTGGCTATTTTGCCACAGACGATAAAAATCTTTTAAATATTATTCTTTTTTTTTGTAAGATAAATGTTCAAAAATATAACAATATTAGGTAGAAAAGATAATTATTATTATAAATATTATTCCTCACGTAAGGTGCCGTAGTAGATACCTACTATTATCATTCTGTGCGAACAATCAATAATGTATGTAGTAATCGATGACGAAACCAAAAAGATATAGGCTGATGATAAAAACAAAATTCCTTGAGGAACATAGGTATTTATGGTAATAATGTAATTTAGCAAATGCATAAAATACGCATAGGTACCTACCTATTTGTGCCTAAACTCGCAAGTCGCAACCCTATTGAGCTTGACCCATAGTAACCTTTTAATGTCGTTGGCGTCAGATAAACCAAAATAAACTCTCGGGCGTAACCATTCAGTACATTTTTGCTTGCGCACGGGAAGTTTAGGCTATTATAAAAGTAGGTGGGCGGTACGGCTGCCAGTTAAAATGTACTTTATTCTCTCGTATATAGATTTTACATTTGTTTGATTTTTTTTTTGGAGTAGTCCTTCTGTACGTATAGTACTATTAATTATTCTGTGGTATTAGCTTCTGTGACTCACGTATGTTTTTATTGAGAAGCGATAAGTTATTTGGGGTAGGATTACGTCTAAAGATAGAAAGAGCCAATCTACGTTTTGCCACTGATTTGGATAGATCTGCATTCCAATAAGGTTTGGGCATAAAGACTTTATCAGGGTCCATATTAAATTTTATATAAGGAATGTGAACGTCTGCTGCTAAGTTTATGCTATCGATAAAATGGTCGTAGTCAGTTTGAAGATTACCTGACCGTTCAAAGTTAGCAAATAATTTTTCGAGTAAGGTTTTGTAACCATCCCAGTCTGCGTTTTTAAAATTACGTCGGTACTTATACACCTAATGTGACACATTAGGTGTCACATTAAAATTGGTGGTAACTCTTATTATTAAGTGGTCGCTTCCAAGGGTTTCATTCATAATGTTCCAGTTAAATGACAGAGCTAAATCAGAGGAAACTAATGTTATGTCGGGCGCAGATTGTTGAAGTTGGTTATTAACTAATCTAATACGGGTGGATTTGCCATCATTCAAATCAAATCAAATCAAAAGCATTTATTTCAAGTAGACCAATTACAGGCACTTTTGAATTGTCAAAGACATAAAAATATAATTAAATACTACAAAGTTATGGTGCTACAGTCCCAGTCACAAGACATAAAAACTGTGAAAGTACCGTAGATGCCCATTCCAAGAAGTAGATCTCTATGGAGAAGAACGGGCAAGAAACTCCATGGACACTCTTTTTAGATCGCCAAAATTATTACAAAACCTTTGTTACATCATTCATTTTGAGATGGTACATTATGTGAGAACGATGTAGCAAGTTAAAAGTGTCCAGAGTAAAAATTACAAAAATAAGACTATTCAGAAATAAAAGAATCAATAATTAAAATAAAAACCGAGGCAGCTAAGAGATGACCAGTCCCAACTGACAGCGCCCGTTCACGAACATGACACACGTATCAGCACCAATCAGCTCAACCATTTTGAAGGGAGCTAAATGATCCGACACACGTGCCACCATCAGCGAGACATTTGAGTGAGCATGACATTCTCTCAACCACCAGGGCAAAATCGAGTCAATAGTAATTAATAAGTAGTACATAGTACTCACACATGTGCAATAAAATTATATAATACTATGAAATTGAATCGATACAATGCAAAGATAATATTACAGTCTTCTGCAGCTTCCTCAATAATTATGCGTGCTACCTAATTAATAACCCTATTGTTGTGGAGCAGAACCAGCATTGAGCCAAGCATTTTTATCATTAATATAATCCTCCAACTTGTAATATGCTTGCCTACATAGTGTGCGTTTTATACATGATTTGAATTTTGTTTCATTCAGTTCTATCATGTGAGGAGGTATTTTATTGTAACATTTTAGACAGTACTCCATGAAAGATGTGTCAACTTTAGCTAGCCTTTTTTTTTTTTTTTTAGGTGGTAAAATCATCAAATGAGTCCTCCCGCCCTGGGTGGGGCGCAAGGGACTGTCAGACTCTTACTGACTAAAATCCACCTGTGTTCCTTCGGATGCCCTTTACGTTCCGGGGCCACGATATCCTGTGTTAAGAAAAACCCGCGACCCCAGCAGGCATTTGGCCCCATAAGGGTTCCCGTCAGTTTGCTGACAACTCCTCAAAGGCACGCGCGAAACACGACACGACGCGCCACCGACCCGGGCTTGGTCCTTGGTCGGACGGCGAGCTACCCATTACTCACCGTCCGCAAGCCCGCTCCGCCGCTGTGCCCTCTGCTAATCAGAGGGACACGCGTTGGAGCGTCCACCCGACAGGCTATTCGCATACGGGCAAAGAGACCCCTTAGGCACACAGTGCCTAAGGAAGTCTTTGCCCGCATCCCAGAGTGCACCGGCCCGAAAAACTGGTCTTCCCCACGGACGTATCCGAGAGGGAACTCCAGTCCACGGGCGCACGTGGAGGTTTCCTGTCTTAGCACCCCAACTTTAGCTAGCCTGAAACCTGGCTGAACTAATTGGTCCCTATTTCCAGTATTATAGTTATGTCTGTCACCTCTTTTACTGAATAGATGCAGATTTTTTCTAACGTACATGATGTTTTCAAGGTTACATATCCATTATCTAAAATGGCATCGCAGATTTGAGAGCCTCTTAGATCGGTTTTGTAAGACCAATTGGTGTGGTGCCCGTTAAAATCTCCCTAGATTAAACTTTTTTTGTTAAATAAGGAAAAAACTGAATCCCAATCTTGTTGGTTGGTACGCACAGATGGTGCGCAATACACAGCAATAATATGTTCGATTTCATTGCAATTGACTACTTTCACACACAAAAGTTCAATACCCTGGTTTGCGGATTGAACATCACAAATAAATGACTGAATCGACCTATGTACAAATATAGCAACTCCACCATAACCATCATCCCTATCCTTGCGGTAAATATTATAATTTGACAGATTGAGATGGCTGTCAGGCTCTAACCAGATTTCACTAACGGCGGCAATGTGGACTTTCTCCTGTGATAGCATATTTTCAAATGTAACTAACTTTGGCTTTAAACTTTGCGCGTTCCATTGAAGTATATTCATTTTTACGTTTTTTTGTTATTAATCATGATTTATGAAAAAAAAATCTAATGTCTTTTTAATTATAGGCCAATCTGAAATATTATCTACCACAACTAATATTATCCATTCAACGCAACGCCTCATAATACTTGTAATCTTAGTTAAAATAGATGTATTTTTTTTTAAATATTATTTCCTTCAGTCTTTTAATTAATTCACTAAATTTCACTTCTCTTTCTCTCTTTTCTTCACCTTCTTCCTTACACACTTCTGGTTTGTTGACATCCTTTGACTCTGGATTTAAGAAACAATCATATTCAGATCGGTTGAATTAGCAACCCTACGTATTCTTTGTTTTTTTGACGATGTTTGTGATTCTTGTTTGGTCTGGTCGCCTTTGTGTATCTGTGCTTGTGTTGTTATAATTTCCGCGTATGTATATTCACGTTGTCACCTCCTTCTGCGAAGCAGTAATGCTCGCGAAGGAGGAGGCGCGCCGCGAGAGAGAGAGGACAATGCCCTCCCTCCGCCCCACCCGCGGTGGTTGGCGCCCACGGCGACGGACGTCGCAAGACGATCTCCGGCCACCGTAGGCGCGGGCATGCGGGCGGCGAGTAAAGGGCAACTCGCAGCCCGACCATGGACCATGCCCGGGTCGACGGCGCGTTGTGTTCCACGCGAGCCTCAAAGAGCGTCAGCATAATGACGGGGCCCCCTCTCTAGAGGGCCAAAGCCTGCCGGGGTCGCGGGACTTATACCATTACCGTGACCCCGGAACATAAAGGGCTATTGAAGGACACCGTGGATTTTAGTCAGTACAAGTCTGACAGTCCCTCCCGCCCTGCCCGGGGTGGGAGGACTCATTTGATGATTTTACCACGAAAAAAAAAAAAAAAAAAACGTATATTCACGTTGCGACGATGTTGTATCTTCCACTAGCGGGGGTTTTGACCCTAACGCAGAGAACGGTTTGTTAGATAATGATTTAGGAGCGACATCTGTTGGTGAATTTGGTGTTACATAAATCGTGAGCGCCTTTCTATACGTGCAATTAAACTCCGCCATAATGTCTCTTAGTCTTTTCTCTTTGAGAAATGCAGGGCAACCTTTGTATAAAGCCATGTGTGCACCGTCACAATTGACACATCTAAATGAAGTAGTCTCACAGTTGGCATGGTTATCTCCGCATTTTGGGCATGTCATTTTGTTTGACGGGCATTTTTTAGCTGGGTGACCCAGCTTCCAGCATTGTGTGCACTGAGAAACAGGAAAGTTGTATGGTTCCACTTTAATTCTTAAGCCATCTACAGATATATATGGTGGTAAAAAGGAGCCTTTAAAACATAAACGAACGGCTTCACTTCGTGTCCAGCCTTCTTTCGCATTACGTCGGTTAAGTCGAAATATTGACAGTAATTCGGCTGGTTTAGGACACAATATTGTATTTTGAATATCCTCGTCTGTTAATTCTAAATCTACATCTCTTATAACACCATAAGATATACTTTTTTCCATAGCCCGCTGTATACGCCAACCCTTCTCAAGTAATTGTTTACAGTTCTCTAATCTCTCTGAACTGACTTCATTCTGCATGTCGAGACGAACTTTGTATGGATTTACAAATTTCACCCTTAATATATCGGTAATATCGTTATTTTTTTTTAATTTTAAAATAAACAGTTTCCAAGTTATTCAAGAAAATAGACGAAATTTGACCATTCCCCCCCCCTTATCTCCGAAACTACTGAACATAAAATTTTGAAAAAATACAGAAATTAGTTTTCTACTTATATATTATAGGATAACCTATAAGAAGTCCATATCTGTATATGGGAGGTAATTTTTGGGGGGGAAGAGGAAAATTTTAAATAAAATATTTGAAAACTGCATCGTGTGACATATCAAATGAAAGGTATTGTTGAGACAAACTTAAATGTATTTTTTTTGTAATTTAAAAAAAAATGGTTTCCAAGTTATTCAAGAAAATAGACGAAACTTTGACCATACCCCCCCTTATCTCCGAAACTACTGAACCTAATTTTTTTTTCTTTTGGTTTCACCTCAGTCCATTCGGTGTCATCGTCCTCTCCTTTCCTCTTCTCCAATCTGGTTTCTCCCTCCATTTGCATATTAACTTCCTCTTGCTATTGTGTCACATCTACATCTCGTACTACTAGATCACTCCACGGACTGCTGCTCGGTATAGACGTCGCATCACAAGTCGCATACATGGTCTTCATTAGCTTCATTCATCGCGTGAAACTAAAAACCACATAACTTAGTTATTGCGCGTAGCGAGTTTACCCATCGGTATATACCTATATACACGTACGGAATAGCTACCGCGTTTACGAACCGGTAATAGTAATAACGTAGAAGCGCGCGCGCGACGTGGGTAATTAGCTAACGACCTCCTCGCACGAACGCCGTATCGAGACTGCATTTACCTACTTTACAGTGGGTAATTCAAGCACAAACCATTTTTTGCCCGCTTATATAGAGCATGCAAATATCTTTACATTATTGCTTACATAATGTTTTCTTTATAGTTTTATACCAATGTTGGCAAAGTGTTTCTTAAAATTTAATTATTAAAAATAATTCACAATTTCATACTTTTAAGATGTTGTTATTCCTAATTAGGGAATAATAGTCTGCGGACAGTATCTGCTTGCATTGAGACTGTTCCGTTCTGTAATTTTTCAACTACATATACCTAAGTATGCTTTAGCACAACTTGGGACCGTAACTTAAAATATTTGCATAAATTGGGACTGTTAAATGTTGCTTGATAAAATTGTTTGCGGACAGTACGTGTTATCATAACTGGGGACTGTCTCTTACAATCGAATATTAAATAACATTGCACGGCTACAGGGGACCTTGTCTCCTTTTACACAATGCAACGGTCAGGTCAGACCTGTATCAGCCCTATAAATCTAATGCAGTCACTTTCCAGCCCAAGGAGCAGTACATTGGGACTGTGGTATGGTGCTTGATAAATGTGTTTGCGGACAGTACTTGTTATCACAACTTGGGACTGTCTCTTACAATCAAAAATCGACTCGTATTGCAAGGCTAAGGTACAGGAGATTTGATGTCTCCTTTTACACAAAAAAAGGGCAATGTCAGACTTATATCTGCTTTAAAAATCTAATGCAGTCACTTTCCAGCCCAACGAGCAGTACATTGGGACTGTTGCATGGCGCTTGGTAAAATTGTTTGCGGGCAGTACTTGTTATTACAACTTGGGACTGTCTCTTACAAAATTGTTTGCGGGCAGTACTTGTTATTACAACTTGGGACTGTCTCTTACAATATAATACTGACTTGCAAGGCTACAGGGGACGTTATGTCCCCTTTTACACAATCTAACGGTGATGTCAGACCTATATCAGCCATAAAAATCTGATGCAGTCACTTTCCAGCCCAACGAGCAGTACATTGGGACTGTTGCATGGTGTTTGGTGAAATTGTTTGCGGACAGTACGTGTTATCAAAACTGGGGACTGTCTCTTACAATCAAATGGTTTGCGGACAGTACGTGTTATCAAAACTGGGGACTGTCTCTTACAATCAAATTGTTTGCGGACAGTACGTGTTATCAAAACTGGGGACTGTCTCTTACAATCAAATATTGACTCGCATTGTCAGGCTTCAGGGAACTTTGTCTCCTTTCTTAGATGGAGAATATAATAAAATAATAAAACAATGAAATTGTTACGTCAGACCTATATCAGCCATATCAACCGATTCTCCTGATCTACAAACAGATGTAGACTTCACGCAGCCTGAGGTGGACCAGGAAACAGGTCCAATCCTTTAAATTAAAGGTAAAAATAAAAGCAGCTGTCTTAATACTATTGATTACGCTTACGCAATAAAACAATTCAAGAGCACAGTGCAGGTTTTGACCTGCACCAAGGATGAAACAGCTTGTGGACATCGACTGCCAATCAGCTAGCCAGCTCGTTCAAGCAGCCTCAGCATCAACAGCAGCGGTGAAACTTCAGACCAAACCAGGTGAACCAGGTGAAAGCCTGCTGTTCGATTGTCTTGCTTTTGTAAAGAATGCTTGATGATCAATCAGGATCCAAAGATCCTTTCATATACATAAAAAGAGTTAAAAACTCTCTTTTTTTGTCGGACATAAATTCACGCAATACCTGCGAATATTCGGAAATAATTATTTTCAAAAAGAGCTCATTTAATTGAAGCCTTAATTGAAGCTCGATAAATGGTTATCATTAGGAGCTACTTCCGGATATGTAAAGCTGACCCTGGCCAATAATTGTCAAAAATCTTTTTAATACTAAAGTACAGCTAAATGCGTCTTAGCTAGATGCGTCTTAACTTAAACAAGCGGTTTCCCGCGGTTTCAACCCCATTGTTACTGTTGGTCAAGACAATACATGCTACAAGTAGCATGATATTAGCATAATAGTCTTCTTAGATAATAATAATAATTTTTATTCAAAAAACATATGGTACAAGGTTATACAGTTTTCTTATATCTATATTAAATTCACAAATAAAACTGTGCCTGAACTAGGTAATCCTGTGTTTCAGGCGATTTAAGGTAACATTGATTTATTTAAAAATAATCACATAATTAGATAAATAAAATCATACTAAACTAATGTTTATAAAAGGTGTAAAAATAATTATAATACTATCTTAACTTAGTTAACTAATTAATAAAAACACACAATAACAATATTACAAGTAGGTCATCTTTACTTTAGCACAAGTAATAACTTCTCTGTATCTTCATAGGACATTGTTTGTAAAGTTTCCTTAAGGATTTTTTTGCAATTACTGTAATTTAAGGAGTAGATGTTACCTTTTTCATTTAGTCTGTTATAAAGTAATGGTCCAAGGAACATATAAAATTTGGCTGTAAAAGCATGTTTAGTACTTATTTGGGGGCAAACTATATCTTTCCGTCTTTTATTAGTTAATTCAGTGCTATAAGGAAGAGCTGCGTGTTGTTTTAGTACAGTGCTCATTATAAATAACTGTCGAACTGTTAGTACTTCACAAGATTTATACAGGAGGTTAGTTGGGAACAGGAAAGGCCGACAAGTAGCCACCTTGAGAATAGCCCTTTGAGCTCTTTCAATGGTCAATAACAAGGTTTTACTTGCCCCACCCCATGAAGTAATACAATAAGTCAAAATTGACTGACAAAGAGCAAAGTATACTTGCCTAATTATTTTTGATTCTGAGATAAATCGTAGCTTTTTGAATACAAATATGAGCTTACGAATTCTATTATTTATAACTTCCATTTATGGTGTTTGAAGGAAAGGGTTTCATCTATTATTATGCCTAAATATTTTGTTCGATCAGTTTTATTAATATTGGGACACTTACACTGGCTATCTAAAGGGATGGTGCAAAAATGGGCGTGTAACACTGAGGGTATATTTGATGTTTGCTTGCGCATCGAAAACTTGATAAAATTTGTCTTCTCCGCATTTAGAGTTAGTAGATTATTTTGAAGCCATTTATTGACAATATTGAATCCGAGTTGCGCAAGCCTGTAGACTTCATTTTCTGAGTCAGCCGAAAAAAGTAGAGCAGTGTCATCAGCATAAGTAATAATAGTGCCATGTTCTAGCTTTAGATTACAAAGGTCATTTATGTAAATCAAAAACAGAGTGGGCCCTAAAATACTTCCTTGGGGAACACCATAAAATGTGTTTTTTTGAACAGCGCTGAGATGATTGCCGATCTTTACGCACTGGGAACGATTTTCTAAATAACTTTGAAATAGTTTCAACTGGGTGCCTCTGACGCCCATGGTCTCAAGCTTGCGCAGCAGAATCGGAATGGAAACTGTATCAAAAGCTTTAGCGAGGTCCAGGAAAATCCCTACTGTGTGATTACCCCTGTCAAGTTCTTGTGCAAGATAGTCAGTCAGTTGATGTACCGCATCTGCAGTTGAAACTTTAGGCCTAAATCCAAACTGCCGTTTAGACAGAATTGATTTGTCTTCCAAACATTTCAGCAATCTTTTATTTATTATTTTCTCTAATATTTTTGACGTAGAGGGCAGCAAAGAAATAGGCCTATAATTCGATACTTGATCTTTACTGCCTGATTTATACACAGGGATAATTACAGCTTTTTTGAGACACTCTGGAAAATGACCTGAAGATAAACAGATGCGGAAAATATAAGTTAGTGGTGGTACCAAAATGTCCTTGAATTTTTTAATAATTTTAATCGGAACGTTGTCCCAGCCAGCGGCACAATCTTCTTTCAAGGTTATGATTATATTTTCTACTTCAGTCTCGTCAGTATCTAGCAGCGCGAAAGATGATAATGCAGTATTACATGTTAAAGGTGTGCTCGTTTGGTTTTCAGATTGCCCTAGATTTTTTTCCGCTACACTTTTTCCAACATTAACAAAGAAATTATTTGCTATGTTTGCGGATTCCAGCGGAGACGAGTGTGCTTGTAATAAACCTGAGGATGACTCATATTGTTTTGCAGTATACGTTACGTTTTTAATATATTTCCAGATCTTTTTACTATTTGTTCCAGCCTCTTCCAAAGCCGCTTTGTCGTAATCGTTTTTAATCTTTTTAAGGAGATCATTGCAATAATTTCGATATCTTTTGTATGAAAGTTGCAATACTGTGTTTTCTGGATATGCTTTTGCTTTCATATGCAATTTATCTCTATGTTTCATGCAGCGAATAAGACCAGGTGTGATCCATGGTTTTATGATGTGGTTTTTGCTACTTAACTGAGATACGACTGTATTTTTCTGAATAGCATTTTGTACGTTTTTAACCCGCGAGCACTCGCGCTATGAGCATTTCCCTCACGGTAAATTTAAAAAGCGTATTATTTTGTCAAAAATGTGCATAGGTACCTCATTCGCGCTATAGCTGACTTTTAGTCCTCTCTCGTCCCCCACATACCGGTTTCATGTACTCAGTGCTCCTCTGTTAGTAGAGGGAGAGGATTTGTTCAGCAGGGTCGCGTCCCGCGGCGTTTTGCTCATCGCGCGAGTATCAGCGTAAGTATTTTTAATGGCTTTTTTACTTGGAATTATAATAAATATAATCATTTATTGCTATTTTTATGTTAAAAAATATTCCGATATGATTAACTAATAATTAAACAATATAATAAGCAATAAATTAATCTACTTTAGTATAGATAGTCAACAGGAACACGTTTTGGTGAAAAAAATATCACCCGGATACAATATTTGAAATAATTAGCTCTACATTTAACACAACCCCAAATACAACGAAGATCTACCATACACAACCTTTGACATATTCTTCAGCAACTTTTCCTTTGAACCTGGGTTTTCTGGGACTGAGAAAACCAATGGAATTTGTGCGATTTGTCGTAAAATCGCAAATAAAAAAAGACATGTTTTCATGCAATTTTTTTTTTGTGTTCGGAACTTGTTTTTATTATATGTAATATATGCAAAGCTCATACATATGATGTGGATAAATACCGTGACATTTTCATATGGTTTTTTTTATTCAAGTTAATTATTATCAATTTATACTAAAAGTAGGTGCAAAATCGGTAATTTAGTTATCATGTCTTTGTTACTAAAAATTGAAAGTATATCAAATATTATTTTACTATAAAAAAACATTTATTTGATTAAATATGATTGTTTTAATATATTTTAGTCATAAAAAATGTCATGTCATATGTCTTATACTACAATTTGACTGCTGATAAAGTGTGAGCAAAATGCTCTATGCGCGAGTGTCTATGTAACTTTCAAAGGCGCGAGTGCTGCCGGGTTAATTACATACATCATGCAAAACTGCGGGTCAGCGGAATTATAGACTGGATCAAAATCGATGACGCGTAAATCTTCCTCAAGTTTATTTATGTTCAGTGTTGATGAGTTTTTGCGAGTGTTTTTATTAGGTAATTTACAATTTAAGGTTAGTAGGACAGCATTGTGATCAGTTATTGTTGAATTAACAACAAGTGCAAGTGAAGGGAAATTCGATTTAAGCATAATATGATCCAAACAGGAGCCACTGTGATGTGTAGGAAAGCTGTGTGCTGGGAGCAGGCCATGATAGGCGCATAGGTTGAGGTAGTCCTGAGCTGACGAATCAGTACTTCCTGGAAGAATATTGATATTAATGTCTCCAATTACAACCATGTTTTTAGTGGATGACAGATTTTGCAAAGTCTCGTTCAGAGAGTCTATAAAAACATTAGTATTTTTAAAAGACGGAGGTCGATATAATGCTAATATCGCAAACTCTGATCCTATTTTAACTAATAATCTGTTACAGTCGTGCATATCGGGTTCCTCAACAGAGACATTTAGATCTGTTCGTGCATAAACTATCACTCCATCATTTTGGTTGTAATTGACAGTACTTTTATACATACAATATCCCGGAATTAGTGGTATGTTATATTGTTTGGCAAGCCAACATTCGGTTAAAACAATAACGTCACAATTTATGTTTAGCCGTTGCTGAAATGTGCTAAAACTGTCAAAATTCTTAAAGACACTACGAATATTTTGTGTTAATATGGTTAGCGGAGTTTTGTAGCCGGATAGATACTGTTTGCAGTTTTCCACTTCACAAACTTTGGACTCGGATACAGAGAAATCATCTAAATCGTTAATTAAATTATTTATCATAATATAAGTGAAGGTAATAAGGTCAGACAAACAACTAATGAACGGCGCTCTTAGGCGCCTCCATAATCTACAGAATTAATATACCATTTTTCAGCCATTATTTTCGCAGGGCAGTCCGCAGCACCTGTCTTGTGCTTGTCAGGCTTTTTGAAATGCAAGCAAGTAGCGCATTTTGGTTCGTCAGCCTTCTTTGGACATTCTTTAAAGGAGTGACCTTGTTCACCACAGTGGCCGCAGGTGTATGATGTCTGACGACAAGACTTGGCCACGTGTCCATACTGTTGACACTTATAACAGCGTATAACCAAAGTAAAGTCCCTCACAGGGCATGACGACCAATTCACAAAAACTCGGTCTTGTGATACCAGGGCTTTACGTATGACGGCCGATACTTCCACGATGAAATTACAGGTTTCAAGATCTTTCTTACCTGACTTATGGCCTAATTTAATTGAGCTTAAAAACGTCTCAAGGCTGCAGTCCTGAAGTTTCTCGGCAAGATTTTGGTTGTACAAGCAGGTGAAAACCTCCCTTTCCTGCATGGATGTCGGCACTCCTATAATCACAACCCTAGGCTTCCTTTTATAGGGTTCGTCTACTGTTAGGCCTGAATTGGACAGCTGCGTCGATTGTCTCAGTTTCTCGATGTCGTCCTTCGTCTCGGTGCTGATGATAACACCACCGTTCTTTGTCTTACGCAGGCCTCTCACGTGTAGCTTCATTTGTTCAGGGCTGATTATTTTTTGGACAAGGCTTTTCGTTTCATCGCTGGTCTTCAATGTGTCACTTGGGTAAATGGCCACAGAACTTACATGGCTCGGCTGAATAAAATTGTTGGCACCTTTCTTAACCATATCGGCAAAGGAAATTCCCTGGGCAGGTTTCGTCGAATCTTGTATACTCAGTTTAAGGTTCTGAAGCTGCTCCGAAAGATCAAGTTGGCTTTCTAGAGTTCGGACAGTGTAGTGCGCTTGGAGGGCTTTAGCTTTGACGGACTGGTACATGACGGCCATTTGCGAGGTCCCATGACCAACCTTGCGGCAAAAGCTGTTGATACGCGTTTTCTGCTCCACATTCAGCTTTCCATCGGCAGCAATATTGCAGATTTCATTAAGGCTCTGTTCGATGATTGACATCCAGTTCTGAACTTCTGGTGTCGAGACAACGTCAGGGGCATCATTCCTTTGAGCAGGCGCTTTAGGGGAAGAAGCTGGTACGGCCACGGGCACAGGCGTAGAAGGCGGGGAGCGAACACATTTACTACTCCGGTTAAATGGACTATCTTCCATCGCGAAGCAGTTTATTATGTTACTCTTAAACACCGGTCATTTCTAATAAATCACCTCACACAATTCTTATGTACGGAAATGCGTACTACTGACTGAACTAGGTCACAATTATTTCGCAAGTGATTATTTTTATTGCAATAATTATTCGCAACGTCTGTTCACTACGAGCGGTAATTATACCTATATAAATAGATATAATCTATTTTTATTCAACACGGAAAGGGTTTTTACAATTCGAACCCGTATTTCCCTGAGATTGACACGTTCAATCAAATAAACTCTTCAGGTTTATAATATTACATACCTAAATATATATTTAAAAATATTACATGAATATAGAATTAAAATCTGTGAATAGATTTATTGATACTAACCACTTTTCATTGGAAGACTCGAAAACAGTACTAAAACTGATATCAAGAGTTAAGTTCTATTGACATAAAGGATAACATTGATAAACTGGATAGAAAATATCTCCGGTTCCATTTGAGCATTCTATTTTTGAATTTAATACCTTACCTTTCGCCCAAAATACTGCTCCGTTTTGTATTCACAAAGGTAATGAAACCAGTCATGAAAATATTAAGGTGAACACTTACATTTACAATGAATATTTAGATGTCATTAGCTTTATGGATGAGGATTAGAGATAATCCTCATATATGACCACTTTCATAAAAATCTGTAAGTAACCAAAGATCTCCCCACGAGCCTTGGTTTTATCATACTCAGGGAAAAAGGTCATTTCAATCCTTTTCCACTTTTGCAAATATCTAGGATAATGTTTAAGAGAAAGTTTCAGGTCACACTACCAAAAAAAAAAACGTGGGAATAAAATAAACAAAATAAATTTTAAAAAATCTAAAAAAGAAAAATCTTATTTAATGCAAGGTTAAAGACTTATGCACATTTTATTGATATCTTAGTACTTGCCTGCCCAGCTGCGAAGTACATAAGTATGACAGGCTGTAAGTATACAAAATTTGAAGATTTAAAACAACGGAAAAAAAAAACTGAATAGTGGAATCAAGCTAACAAGCATTCTGTTTGTAAAATTAAAGGAGATAAGTATGATCTTGAATCTCAACAACGGGGGGGGGGAATGTGTGTGGTGATGAGAGAGGTATCAATTATAGGTATCTGGAAATAATGGCTGCTTATAGTATAATCCTTAAAATATTTGCCAAGATAATTCTTCAGATTAACAATATTTTCCCACGTTTTTATACACTCACTTTTCTTGTTTGTTTGTTTATTTGTTTGTTTGTCGTTCCGGTTGGACTTTTGCAACTCAATTTTGAGGCACTTTCCGATAAGCTAGCAGGCTGAAATTTTGTACACGCTTTGAGTTCTGATGACAATACATGACTAGCTAAGAAACGTCATAACAAATCCAATATGGCGGCCTCCCCAAGATGGCGGACTGGCTGTTTGAAACCCACCCCCATGATATGGGTATCAAATGAAAGAATTTGCTGTCAGGAATACGAAAAAAATAGTCACGGGACTTAAATCCAATATGGCGGTCGTCCAAGATGGCAGACAGGCTGTTTGAAATCCACCCCCGTGATATGGGTATCAAATGAAAGGGTTTTCTGTCAGGAATACGAAAAAAATAGTCATGTGGCTTATGCTAGGCTAGGCTATTAATCCAATATGGCGGACGTCCAAGATGGCGGACAGGCTTTGAGGCACTTCCCGATAAGCTAGCAGGCTGAAATTTTCAGGGTAGCTTCAAACCCGATGAACAATGATAAAAATAATAAAATAATTAATAGATTTAAAAAATCTAAAAACCCACGTTTTTAAATGTCCTAAAAAGAAGAAAATAACCCTATGGGGCTGAGAGAGGGGCCACTCAAAACGTGGGGGCGTATCTTTGCAAGTTACACCTACGATCTCACGTCATGTAAATATATCCCATAAATAATATACGCCCCCACGTTTTGAGTGGCCCCTCTCTCAGCCCCGTAGGGTTATTTTCTTCTTTTTAGGACATTTAAAAACGTGGGTTTTTAGATTTTTTAAATCTATTAATATCTGTTATATACATGTTATCTAGTTACATTTGACATAACTTTAGCAATGGTGCTAACATAAAAATGTTTATGTTTTTCGCTTTATTTATTCATTCTTCTGAGAACTTTGAAGCATATCAGGAGTTAAGATGTATCCATTCAAATGTTGAGTGCAACTTGCAAACTTTCTCTTTGTAAAAATTGTAATAATATTGATAATCTCACAAACATAGATTTATTCGCTAGCCGATATATTTCCTGGCATATTTCCTATATATTTCCTGGCATAGAAATCCGAATGCTGTAAATAGTTTACAATTTCTTGTTCAGAGTTTTTATTTGCATGCAGTTAATTCTTTACTATGATATAAAAACAGTCTGACTATGCCAAGGTTTCAATGGTTGACCCACACTGGTCAACATAGCCGTGGTTATTTAAAGAATTTGTGGTGTCTAAAAATCGTGATAATTATATCGGGTAACTAAAAATTTATTTTTTATGTACTGATTTCAGTCGGCGCCACAGGTGCAACACCATTACCTCAGTGGCAGGGTACTCATCCGCGAGGTGATGACAAACAGAGGTATTCCACCGTCATCTATAAAACGATGCGATAAAAGGGTGGTTCATTAATTATCTATTTATAACATGTTTGAGGTATCAATTCCAAATATTATGAAATTCTTTGAATGTATAATAATAGTGCCCAATAAGGAACTTAAATTCAAACTGCTCTGCTCGTAAGTTTAATTACTAAAGAAAACATTCCCAGGAATGAAAACATTAAAAATCCTTTAAAAGACTTTTAGTTCCGAACCCTCTCTGTCTGTGAACAGCCTTGAGATGTTTTTGGTACTTAATCTTGATAAATGATACCCAGAAGAACATTTATGACTTAAAAAATTATAAAAATAAGATATATTGTATTTAAATTAAAAACAAAAAAAAAGTATTGCTACCCAGCTAGCCCCAGTCACTATATAAGTATACATAGAATGCAAACAAGCATTATAATAAATAAAAAAAACGTGGGAAAATGACTAATAATGAAAGGTATGGGACCTTTCATTATTAAAGTTGTTGGAGGGAGGGCGCTACTGCGCGTAAGCGAACATCGGCTCCAAGTATTTTAATGATTTAAAAATAGTTCCAGTGATAAAAACATTAGTAAAAGTGGTTTCTGTTATAACAAATTACAAAACTCAGTGACTACAGCTAAAGTACAGAAGAAATTTACGAAAACAACGAAGTACATTCATATTTAGTGCCGAAGTGGTCAACGAACATAATTCAAATTGTAAACAAACACATCAGCTGTACAGCAAACAGAAACCGTTGTTTTGCTTAACAGTTGAAAGTTTTACAATGGAGTAAGCCCGAAAAAAGGTATGAGAGTGATCAATTTAGAATAGAATACTAATAAGAAGAATAACTCAAAACTATAATATCATAAAACAACCAGTAATCCTAGCCCATTACATATATCAGCGCCATCTATCTTTTCGACGTGGCAACAACTTGAACCATCGAATCATCCACAATAGTTACACTGTTCCCCACTAGAGGCCAGGACCAGCTGCAAAAGAAGATAAAAATGGCACAAAATATTCAAAATTGCGCAGGTTGTACTCAAGGTCTAATAAACGAATTATATCTTACTTGTACACTATGCAGTAAGATGTATGACCTAGAGTGTGCAAATATTACTTTGAACCATTTTAATAAGACAATGACTCCAGACAACAAACAAATATGGAAACGTCAAGATTGCCGATGTAAAATGCCCAAAAAGGGAAACACAGACACACCTATACGACCACAGGCATCCAGTCTAACCCAACGAACAACCACACCCGACGAAGAAAACAACGTAACAATTCGAAGGAAAACCTATCCCAACAATGATTCCACCACCTTTGAGAGCCTGATTTTGTTAGCCGATACGATGAGCACAGACGAAGGAACCACCTCAAACACCAACACACACGCTGAACTGTCACTGCAGAATCTAAGTGAAATGATTATGATGCGTCTGAAGGAAAATAATGAATCAATAATAAACGACCTACGGAACACCATACAAACCGAAATAAATAAAGCAATTAAGAATCTTGCGGAAAATTGGCCTGGCCTGTTGGTCTAGTGGTTAGTGACCCTGACTGCTATGCCGGAGGTCGTGGGTTCGATTCCCACCCAGGACAAATGTTTGTGTGATGAGCACGATCATTTGTTCTGTGTCTGGGTGTAATTTATCTATAATATGTATGTATTTAGAAATATATAAGTATGTTTATCAGTTGTCTAGTACCCATAACACAAGCTCTGCTTAGCTTGGGACTAGATGGCGTTGTGTGATAGTTGTGGAATATTATTATTATTATTATTATTATTAATTTTGAACAAAAAACCAGCAATTTATCAAAACAAAATGAACTAAGAGTACAGGAAATTTGTGAAATTAACACCAAGATAGAACATTTACTAATCGAAAATGAAAAATTAAAACAAGAAATATCTAAATTAAAATCAATATCCACATCCCCCATAATCCAGTATACAGAAAATAATTCCAAGAAGGTAGTCATCTACGGCCTCACCGAATACTACAAAGAACCTGAAGCTAATCTTCATAACCGAATCATCGCAATGTTTCGTGATACTCTACAAGTTGACCTGACGGGTTACGTAGAAAATATGTATAGATTAGGGAGAAATAACAACAACACCAATACCCGACCACTAGTTGTAGAACTGATAAGCAAAAGAATGGCAACGTACATAAAAAACAACAACCACTATTTCCAGGGAACACGGTTGTCCGTATCTGAATTTTTGGACGAGAACTCACGTAAGGAGAGACAACAAATGAGAGACGAAATGATAAAGGCAAGAAAGAAGGGCTTATTCGCAGTAATACGAAATAATCAGCTATATGTGGATGGCAAAGTCACTACTTTCAGAGATGAAAAACCAAAAACACGAACAAGCTACACAGCAAATGGTAATTTTAAAACCAGCCAACGAGACTCAACAGACAGAAATGAAGACACAGACAATAATTCCTTTCGGAAACACAGACCAACTATTTAAAATTCTGTTTCAAAATATTCAAAGTCTCTATAATAAACAACACATACTAGAAGCCTTCATCGTAGATAACCCGATTTATAATGCAATATGTATAACAGAGTCTTGGTTGTCAACTGAAAAATTAAGCATGCTACACTTTAGTGGATATAAAATAGCAACGTCATACTGCCGCAGCACGCGAGGAGGAGGCGGCGTCTGCATCCTCCTGCAAGATCATATCTACTTCAAAGACAGAAATGATATAACGGAAATGTCTATCGAATACATTTTGGAAGTATGTGCAGTTGAGCTACCCAAAGAAAACCTTTTATTAGTAACAATATATTGGAATAGAAGAGAGGAAGAAATATTTACTGGTAAGTTAAAACGTATCGTTAATTATATAAATAACAAATACTTTAAATTTAATATAATAATAGGTGGAGATTTTAATATAAATATCTTAAAAAAAATGCAAAAACTAGTCAATTCATAGACTTAATGTTAGAATATAAATTAACACAAGACATAAAAACACCCACACGAATGACACAAATACATACAATACATACATCTACTTGTCTAGACTTAACATTTACAAACACAAAACAAATATATACAACAGTAGAGGAACTAGGGTTTTCAGACCACAGCGGAACAATTATACACATCGCCATACCAACACCAATTACGCTGGCGCAAAAAAGTTGGTATGTTAAGAAAAGATTATTTAACGACGGGAACATCTTAAAAGTCAAGTCTAAATTAAAAGAACACGATTGGAAAAACATTGTCACTGAAGACAAAAAGTTAAATGACAATTATAAGGCATTTCATGACACACTAACAAATCTGTAAAGTAAAACTGAAAACCAACTCTAAAAAATACTGGTTGACGAGGGGTATCAAGATCTCTTGTAAAAACAAGAGATTGTTAAAAATGCTCGCACTGAAAACAACAAATCCCATCATTATAAATTATTATAAAAAAATATGAGAAAATACTAAAAAATCTAGTTACTACATCAAAAAAGATTCAATACGTACAAATAAAATTAAAAAATCTAACAATAAAGTCAAAACCATGTGGAGTGTCATAAATGAGAGAACAAACAAAAAACAAAAAAAGGACCAAAATAACATAAAATTACAAATAGATAACAACCTTATAAATGAACCCAATAAAATAGCCAACATTTTTAATAAATTCTTTGCGTCCATTGGAGAAAACAGCGCCAATTCGTCTAGTTGCAGATCGAAGAACACCTCTGTTCCTAATCCTACAGAGAACACAATGTTTCTTAGCCCAATAGATGCTTGGGAAGTAAATAAAATAATTAAAAACTTAAAAAATAAATTAAGTCATGGGATAGATGAGATACCACCTATGCTTTTAAGACGGTGCGCAGATGAACTTACGCTACAGGTTTACTTGCTACTGAACCAATCATTTGACAAAGGTACATTCCCTGATTTATTAAAAATATCCGTTATAAAGCCAATACACAAAAAGAATGCAAAAACAGATCCAAACAACTATCGTCCAATAGCTCTCTTACCATCAGCTTCAAAAGTCTTTGAAAAAGCCATGTGTGACCGAATTTATGCTTTTTGTGAAAAATATAATATTTTTGATGAATGCCAGAATGGCTTCCGAAAAAACCGTTCCACCACCCTAGCAGTTTACAAGTATATTCAAGAAGCCCTAAATATAATTAATAACAAAAAATACGCAATAGGAATATTATTAGACATGACCAAAGCCTACGACAAAGTTCAGTTTGACATATTGCTAAACAAATTGTGGTTCTTTTTTTTGTAAATTGGTATGTGTGTATCGATGTGCGCGCGACGCGCTGGCGACCGCTCCTGCGACGCTGCGCGCGCGACCTCAACGTGCCCTTGAATGGGCCGCTGCTTCAGTTCTTCGCCGCACATGAAGGACGATAGACGCATGTCCTTCATCTTCACAGTTATTCGCAAATTAACTCTTAATTATAGCGCGTCCGCACCCAATAAGAATAGGAGATAGACCTCGTACGAACGTTCAGTGTTTGTGTGATTTGGTGATACCTGGACCACGGAAAATTGTGACCCGCCATCCCGAGGTCGCACCAGATTGTGGGAGCCCGCTGAAGGCGTTACGTTGGTATGTACAGCCATTTGCATGAAACTAAATTATTTCTCCTGGCCTCCTACTTGTGAACCTCCCTTCGCTCTCCGCAGAAATTTTGAGAATTGATCAGATCCAGTACCCGCGTGGTGAAAAATAATTTAGTTAGATTTTTTTGAATTTGAAAGAATTATTTCCACCAAATTGTATGATATAGGTATACGCGGAAAAGCTCACGAATGGATAACATCTTATCTAAACAACAGAAAACAATATTAGTCGAAATAGAATACTTTAATCATAAAAAATAATTAAATTGAAAAAATCCGATCACATAGCAAAGCAATAAACGCTTCAATTCCTCAAGGAGTCGTCATAGGATGTCTCTTCTTTTTTAACCGACTTCAAAAAAAAAGTAGGTTCTCAGTTCGACCTGTATGTATATATGTATGTTTGTCCGCGATTATCTCGCGTTTGGCTGAACCGATTTTGATGCGGTTTTCAGGAAAGTGTTCATTACATTCTGGAGAAGGTTTTAGTATATATGACTAATGGATATCCCGTGACGTTGCCCGCGTGGATCCGTTTTGCTTACTTGAATTGTAGATTTTCAGTGACCATTGCATGTTTGTCCGCGATTATCTCGCGTTCGGCTGAACCGATTTTGATGCGGTTTTCAGAAAAGTATTTGTAACATTCTGGAGAAGGTTTTAGTATATAACAATAATATATATCTTGTGAAGTTGCCCGCATAGATCCGTTTTTGTTGCTTACTAGGATTGTAGATTTTCAAAGATGCCGATTATTATGAAGGTTTTTGTTGAATATCTAAACTAAAAAGGGTAAAATAAAAAACTTTTTGAAAAAAAGGGAACCGACTTCAAAACCAAACACAAAAAAGTGTAAAATAACTTTTCTTTCGGAAGTCGGTGGCCTGCATAGTCAGTGAAATAAAAAATAAAGCCACCGACTTCCGAAAGAAAAGTTATTTTACACTTTTTTGTGTTTGGATTTGAAGTCGGTTCCCTTTTTTCCAAAAAGTTTTTTATTTTACTTTATATTAACGACCTACCTAAGACCATAGAAGAGCCTTGCGTTTTATTTGCGGACGATATATCAATACTAGTCTCATGTCAAAATAATGAAAATATAGAAGAAACTCTCAATTCCACACTCACTAAAACATGCAACTGGATGAACGAACATAACCTCGAGATAAATTATTCCAAAACCAAATTAATAACTTTCCACCCGTACCGTACCGTACCGTAACAAAAAAATAAAAAAATATTTATATTTCATCACATATTTTATTATAGTTTTCGCATCGCTTTTCGCTATCTCTGTACTACCTACCTACAATTGTTTTGATATATCCACCTAGTAAGCTATCCAGCTATTAATTAATAATGTCGTCTAATGAACAGAAGTTAAAAATATTAGAATGCCAACGACAGTTATTTTTCGAACGTATGCAAAATGCATACGATCTTTCGCGTAATTTGAAGTTTTCTTTGTTTTCTTTCAGTTTTCTTTGTTCAATTGTGACCCTAGATAAGGTTCGCATTCGCTGTAATTTTCAACAATGCATAACTGACATTAATACGCTTTCGTTGAAAATGGATAAAGAATGCGAACCTGACTTCAATAAATGGCTTGCGTTTGAGGATTTATATTGTTGCGTCAAACGCAAACATTCTCAATTAGAACCCAAGTCGAGCTCGAGTATGACTAAACCTAATGTAAACAACGATAGCTCGGCACCTAACGTAAGGTTAGCTCGCATCGAAATTCCCGAGTTTGATGGTAGTTCGAAGGATTGGCCGCTTTTTTATGCTACATTTCAAAGCGCTGTACATTTAAACACGTCGCTTAATGATACAGAACGCATGTTTTATCTGGCTAGTAAACTTACTGGTAAAGCGAAATCTGTTTACGCTGGATTTATTCCATCTGCGGACAACTACCGTACGATCTATGCCGCACTTATAGACAGGTATCAAGATAAGAGAAACTTAGCTGTCACTTATCTAGATCAGATGTTTTTATTAAAACCCGTTCTTTCCGCTACAGCTGATAACTTAGAGACTTTAGTCGAACAATTTTCGAACTCGTATCTCGCACTGAATAATTTAAAATTACCGAACTTGTGTGACTTCATAATATTACACGCTTTGTCTCAGCGCTTAGACAAAGAAACCACGCAGCTGTTTGAGATGGAGAACCGAGGTAAAGATATACCTACACTCGATAGCTTAATTTCTTTTGTCCGTGACTGCATAAAAGTTTTAAATCGGACAGGTGATAACAACACCAACGCAAACATCGTCTACGAAAGGTAATAAAAACGCGTCAAGTAGCTCGTCGAATAAAGGCACCGCCCGCTCTTTTGTGGTAAACAATAACAAAGCTACTTGTCCATGTTGTGAAAAGTCGGACCATGATCGACTTTATTCATGTTCGAAATTCAAATCGCTCGCTCCTCGCGAACGTTTTAATTACATTAAAAAACTTCGCGCATGTGTAAATTGCTTGAGTTTACAACATCACACACATTCTTGTGGGTCGAAGTTGACATGTAAACAGTGTGGTTCGAAATTCAACCACTCTTTATTGCACTTCCCGGAATCGAATGAGTCATTGACCTCAGGCGAAAAGGCATCGAGTAGTGCAGGATCTACGGATCCGATACATAACGCGTCTTCCAGCTCGTCTTCGAACTCGGTTTCTAATAAACAAGTAGACAACACACTAGCCCTTTGCAGCATGAGTGCCAGCAATAAAAACCCGCGAAAAACAAATAACGTTTTGTTAGGCACCGCCCTCGCTGACGTCAAGTACAGGGACGGATCGATTGCTCAAGTTAGAATTTTGATTGATAATGGTTCTCAAAACCATTTTATAACCCGCCGCGCTTGTAAACGAGTAGGTATTCGCATCTATAATGATTGTTCTGACAGGTCAGTGAACGGATTAGGCAATTGCACTCAGACTATTTCCGGCATCGCTAACATTACTTTACATTCAAAATATGATAAAACCTTTAGCTTGCCGATTCAACCGCTAGTTCTTAAAACTATTTCAAGTGATTTGCCGAGCTGTCAGTTTGACATTTCGTCTTTGACCTACTTAGACAATCTACAGCTTGCCGATCCTAACTTCCAGACTCCTGCCGACATAGACCTTTTGTTAGGCGCCGATACTTTCATGGAGATCTTGCGACCTGGAAGATTATTAGGACCGCCTGGAAAACCAGATGTACTGGAATCCGCCTTCGGTTATTTAGTTTTCGGGTCGATCGCCTCACTACCTTGTCACTATAATAGCCCACCGATTAGCCAAACATTTTTTTCATCTAGTGAGGAATCTATCGAAACTTTACTTGCAAACTTTTTGCAACTCGAGTCAAAACCTAGTAAAACTCACATTTCTAAGCCCGAACAAGAATGTGAGGAATTTTATGTGTCGAACACACACCGCGACAATGAAACCGGACGTTACGTCACCGCTTTGCCCTTTTCGCAACCAACTTCGTTGCTGGGCGATTCTTTAACTATCGCCTCTCGCCGCTATAATAGTCTACAACGCCGGTTTCAGACAAATACCGCTTTAAAAACGGAATATGATAACGTGATGAGAGACTATCTCGAACGTAACATCATTTCGCTCGCTCCCGCTTCGACAACTGATAAGGAATATTACGTCATACCGCATCATGCAGTTATGCGACCGGACAAACCGGTTCGAATTGTTTTGAACGCGTCTCAAAAGTGCATCGATTCTGATATATCATTAAATGATTGTTTACATTCTGGCGCAAATTTACAAGCTAATTTAACCGCGATTATTTTAAAGTTTCGAATATTTCCTGTTGCTCTGACCGCCGACATTAAACAAATGTTTTTAGCCATCGGAATTCGCGAAGAAGACCGCTGGTGAAGTTGGGATAGCGGCTTTTTGAAGGACCAAGAAGCGTTGTGTAATTTAGCGGGAAAATATTTTTTATGCTGGATCGAATATTGGACGACACAGAAATTGAGCCAATGAAAGTAGGTATGGGAAGAAGAATATTATGACTTACTTGGGCTTTGGGAGCACTGGATGTCAGGTTGGTGCATCGATTGCCGCGACGTGGATGATGACACGCGTTCTTGGATGGATTTTTCACTCGCGATCGGTAAATCGATTGTATTGTCACTTTGTGTCGGCCAACACGTTAAAATAGTTTATATTATAATGATGAAACAGCAGTTGAGTTTTAAGCGGTGTTAAGCGGTGGGCTGCTTGCAGAGAACAGAACGAATCCTCATGGCGACCTCTGTCAGAATCGCTGCGGCGGAAAACGCTTCTCATTGGCGACCTCTGTCCAGTCGCTGCGGCGAAAACGCCTCTCATTGGCGTTGCGGTGTAGCATCTTTTGAGACATGGGGTTAGGATTGGAAAGGAAGCTGGAGTATGATTGGCTCAATACTGTGGTCCAATATGAATTCTACCCTCAATGTGTGAGACGCGTTTGGATACATGATACCAAAATTTTTATATTGCTAGCTTGCGTAAGCATCCTGCCCGGCTTTCGAGAATATGTAGTATTCTCAAAAGGGAAGAAATTACATTAAAGCGGATTGAAAGAAAAAAGTAATAATTAAAATAATTATGTGAACTACAGCTAAATTAGATTTTTAATTACGCGATGGTATTATTGAGAAGGTAAAGGACATAGTTTAACAACGGGTCTTTTGAAAGAGCCACTGCATGTCTTTACCATGGCAACGCGAGTTGTCCCATCCCTGCCGGGGAAAATCTCGGTGATTATGCCCATTGGCCAACGTAAAGGAGGGACATCATCCTGATGCATGAGAACCACTGTACCAATCTTAATATTGTCGGTGGCATTCAACCATTTTTGCCTAACTTGCAAGTTATGCAGATATTCTATACGCCATCTTCTCCAAAAGCTACAAACCATTTGGTCAAGCAATTTTTTGCGGCAAGTTAGAGATTTCGTCGTTTCGGGAACGTTCACGACAGGCAACGTAGTCAACGGAGAAGCCATTATAAAATGAGCGGGAGTAAGCGGTTCTGGGTACGGATCCTCATTCAGGACACAGAGCGGTCTGGAATTTAGAACTGCCTCAATTTCAGTGAGAACAGTCGAAAGCTCCTCATAAGTAAGAAGTTGAGAACCGATAACACGGTATAAATGCGTTTTAGTAGATTTAATATTTGATTCCCACAGCCCTCCAAAGTGGGGGGCGCGGGGTGGAATCATTTTCCACTCTATACGGTAGCGGTTAGCAAGTAGTTCTTGCAATTGAGCCTTGGCTCCAACGAAATTTGTTCCGTTGTCAGAGTATAAATAAGAGACAGGTCCTCTGCGAGAAATGAATCTTTTAAAAGCTGAAATAAAAGTGTCCGATGACACGTCGGTAACCAATTCAATATGAACAGCTTTGGTAACGAAACAAATGAATAAACATATGTAAGCCTTCTGACTTCTTTGGCCTCTGCGTCGACATAAGGTTACTTTAATGGGACAAGCGTAATCCACACCAGTATGAACGAAAGCTTTAGTCTCTTGTACGCGACAAGCGGGTAAATTAGCCATCTTTGGACTGGGGTGAGAAGGAGAAACTTTGAAACAAAAGTTACAAGCATGTACCCTTTGTCTGATGACACCTCTGGAAGAGAGGATCCAATATTTTTGGCATAACAGAGAGCTAAGAAGGCTTACACCGGCATGACAATGAACGCGATGATAATAGTCTATTAGAACATTTGTGTAAAATTATCATGTTTAGGTAAAAGCGCGGGATGCTGAGCTTCATAAGGAAGGTTCGCATTTGACAACCTGCCACCAATTCTAATTATGTTATGCTCGTCTATAAACATATCGAGTTTCTTAAACTGTGAGCGAAGTTTTTTACTTTTAATTTCGTCATAAATATCTAAAAAATGAAATTGTTGAATACAACGAATTAAATAAATTTCAGCGGTAACTAATTCACGGACAGTAATTGTCTTATGTGGCTTGTCATAAGGAATAATATGCAAAAATCTCAAAATGTAAACAATTATGCGCAATATTTTATTTAACGATGTAAATTTTTGAGAAAGGCTATATATCAAATTATGTTCTGATACGGTAGATACTAATGTTAAAGATTTATTTTTAAACTCAGGCAATTGCTCGCTGCATGAGGAAACAAACGGAGTGATAGGCCACTCAGCAGTTGGTCGCAGAAGCCAGTCAGGGCCATGCCACCATAAATCATGGTTTAGTAACTGTTCAGGTAGAAGACCTCGAGACAGACAGTCACTAGGATTTTCCTTTCCGTTAATATGGTAAAAATGTTCAGGATCAAGATTTTCTTGACATTTAGCGACGCGGTTACTAACAAAAATGTTCCACTGGTGAGGTGAGGAATGAATCCATGAAAGTGTAATTTTAGAATCGGAAAAGGCAAATATTTTATTAATAGCGGTGCGAGAGCGGTAAGTGACATAAACTAGTTTAATTAGTTTAGACAAAAGAACGGCGGCGCAAAGCTCTAGACGAGCCAGAGATACGACCTTAACAGGTGCAACTTTAGATTTAGCACACACCAAATTTACGTGTGTGTTACCATTTGTGTCAGTGACATGTAAGTATATGACGCAGCCATACGCATTCAAGCTGGCGTCAGCAAAACCTACTATATTTGTCACGCAACCCATTGTAACGGCTACATGACGCGGCAATTTTAAAGAAGAAAGTAGAGGCAATTGCTCTTTAAATTTTTGAAAGAGAAGTACGATAGAATCGGGTGGAGTTTCATCCCAATCTGTGTTTAATTTCCATAATTCTTTTATGAGTAATTTCGCGAATAAAACTACAGCCACTAGACCGAGAACATCCCACAGACGGGCAATAGTGGAAAGTATGGAGCGTTTAGTACAACTTTTATCTAAATCCGATGTAGTAAAGGTGAAACAATCCTCGGAAGGAATCCATTTAAGTCCAAGGATCTTTAAATTATCCCCGTCAGAGAAGTTAATAGAAGAGCGGTTGGAGTGTGGAATAACCTCTAATAATTCCGAGGAATTACTTGCCCACTTAGTAAGGTCAAAGCCCCCAGCCTTAAATAAAGCGATAAGTTCAGCTGAGAGAATCTTGGCTTCCTCCAGAGTAGGGGTCGAATTAGCCAAGTCATCCATATAAAGCTCATGAGAAGCGACAACGCATGCGCGCGGGAAGCGATGTTTTTCATCCTCTGACAGCTGGCGCACAGTGCGCATGGCTAGAAAGGGACTGGGCTTGAGACCGAAAGCAACTCGGTTAAATTTAAATTCGCGAACAGGTTCACTAGTATTAAATCGAAACAATATTTTTTGATATTTTCGATGATCATCAATAACCTTAATTCGAAGATACATCTGTTTTATGTCAGCTGTAACTGCAATAGGAAACAAACGGAAATTTAAAAGTAATAAAAATATGTCAGCCTGTAAATTCGGCCCTGTGTGCAATAAGTCATTCAATGAAACGCCATTATGAGACTTAGCGCTCGCGTCAAGGACAATGCGCACTTTAGTAGTTTGTTTATCGTTCCTAATAACAGGGTGATGCGGTATGTAATATCCTATAGCCTGATCAACAGAACTAGGTGTAGTCTCGGTTAAATAATTTTGATCGTTAAACTCTTGGATTATTTCGTTATAACTAGCGCGCAAAGCAGGGTCGCGAAGCTTAGTTTTTTCCAAATTAATTAAACGTCGATAAGCGACAGCATATGAATTCCCGAGTGTTTCTGGGTTTTTACAGAATGGTAACGCAGTACAGTACCTACCACTGGAGTCACGTGACACAGTAGAAGCGTACAGCTGTTCACATTCCCGTTCAGCGGGGCTCATAAAAGTTTTTGAAGGTATTTCTTCGATAGTCCAAAATTTATGCAAAGATTCGTCCAATGACAGAAAACAATGAGAATCATCTATATTTAACGCGGTAGAAAAACATGAAGCGGTATTTAAATCAACGAGACTGTTATTGTTATTGGATAAACTAGAGGGTATCTCACCCATAAGAATGTAACCAAACACGGTTTCAATAGCTGATGGCGCGGTAGGTGAGAGAATTTTATCATGAAGTAATAAATACGGAAACAGCTTTGCCCCTAGAAGCAATTCAACCTCACCGGGCACGTGCCACAGGAGGTCGTCCAGCGGTAACTCGAACAATAATGTTGCACAGCAGAGGTGTCAACAAAGTGAGATGGTAATTTATCCGTTATACAATCAATAACAAGAGCGGTTATTTTAAAAGAATTTGTTTTGTTTTTTGCAGTAACTGTTATCTCCACGTAACCTGTGATAGGCCGCGAAGAGGTTCCTACACCCTTTATAAATGAATTTGAAAGTGGTATAATATTTAATTGCAGTTTCTTACAACAAGCTGAGGTAATTATATTATTTTGCGAAGCGTTATCTATTAAACACCTTACAGAAACGTATTTGTTATATTTGTTATCAACATAGACTTGTGCTGTTGAAAAAAAGAACCGTAGTGCGCGGAATGTTTATGCCTACGCGAGAACACGCACAAAGCGCCACCTGTTGTGAATGCGCGGAACTAGATACAGCGTCAGCCGATACCGATCGCGGTGAACTTTGTTCCAGATGTAAAAGAGAATGATGTTTTTTGTTACATGTTCTACACGTGTGTATAGATTTACACTGTGAGGCAGTGTGCGTTGCACTAAGACAGTTTACACATCCACGTTTGTTTTTAATAAAATCCAAACGCGAACTGGCCGATAATGTTTGAAAGTTTGGACAGGTGTAAAGCTTCCAATGATCCTTGTTGTTGCAATATAAACAAGTTTGGTTATTATCACAAGCAACAAAAGTATGTACTGTACTATCACGTGACTGATTACGATTAGAATTATTTTTATTATTGTTGTTACCTAATGATGCGGTCCGAGAAGAAGTAGATCTATCTAATATTTTAACTTGCGATTTTATGAATTCAACGAAATCCGTATAAGTAGGAATCTCCACATCTCTCATATGCATCTCGAATAAATGTATGATAGCGGGATCTAACCTTTTTAAAGCTAAATTTAATAACATGAAATCCTTTAAGTCTTTAATTTTTAATTGTTCTAGTGCCGAAACAGACGCGTGAAAACTTTCAATAAAACTATTTAAAGAGGCGGAATTATTAATTGCGGGTTTGATATTTAATATGTTAGACATATAGTGTGAGCCTAGTGCTCGTTTATCTTGGTACTTTTGAACCAAACTGTTCCAGATAGACGCATAATTTTCCCCTGACGGAATAATTCCGGCGGTAATTTGCAATGCGTTTCCTTTTAGATTACCTATTAAATATTGCACACGTTGAGAATCTGTAAGGTTTAAATTGCCATGGATATTTGATTTAAATGATTCATAAAAAACAGACCAATTTTCAATTCTACCGTCAAAGAACGGAATCTGAATTGGTGGCAGCTTGACCGAGCATTTAGACTGCGTCGCGGTATCGCTAGACGTCGAGTCATTCGATGACCTTGAGGACTTCGCTTCAATAAGTGAACGTATTCTCTCGACACGAGTGTAAACGCCGTCAAATGATATTTGACTGTTATAATCAATTTTATGATCAGGATTTATTTGTAAAGAATATGTATTTATTTTATCTATGTTAGTACTAAATTCCTGACGAGTAACTGAGAGTATTTGTGTGTCTGCCATAAACGTCTCAGCCGAGCGAAGCTCAATACTAGTCGTATTTATTTTCTTTGAAGTTTCATACAATGACGATAAACGCTCAAAGATTGCTTGATTTTTAGCTTGCAGTAATTTAACTTTAATTTTAAGATCTTCCATATTGGATTAGGTAGTTCTAGAAAATACAGCGGATAAAATAATTCAGGTCTAGTGGGTAGACTTCAACAATATTTTTTATTTATTTTTTATCGCGGGTGTAAGAAATTAATGCGGTTGAGTATAAGTTATAGGCAAGTTTGCCGAACTAACTCACGATAATTGGCGATTTTAATAATTACCTATGCTATTTCAATGCAACAGGCGAACTATTAAGTTGGTCCAGTAGTTCCCAATGAATAATGTACCTATCTACCTAGCGGGGAATGTAAGAACGTCAGTATGCGTTCAATATGGCGGTTTTACGAATTGTAGGTATTTGACCTAAATCCTAGGTATGAGACCTATGAATGCTGATTCTATGAATCCGACTCGAATGGACCATAAACTTATGGTGAAGTTGGGATAGCGGCTTTTTGAAGGACCAACAAGCATTGTGTAATTTAGCGGGAAAATATTTTTTATGCTGGATCGAATATTGGACGACACAGAAATTGAGCCAATGAAAGTAGGTATGAGAAGAAGAATATTATGACTTACTTGGGCTTTGGGAGCACTGGATGTCAGGTTGGTGCATCGATTGCCGCGACGTGGATGATGACACGCGTTCTTGGATGGATTTTTCACTCGCGATCGGTAAATCGATTGTATTGTCACTTTGTGTCGGCCAACACGTTAAAATAGTTTATATTATAATGATGAAACCGCGGTTGAGTTTTAAGCGGTGTTAAGCGGTGGGCTGCTTGCAGAGAACAGAACGAATCCTCATGGCGACCTCTGTCAGAATCGCTGTGGCGGAAAACGCTTCTCATTGGCGACCTCTGTCCAGTCGCTGCGGCGAAAACGCCTCTCATTGGCGTTGCGGTGTAGCATCTTTTGAGACATGGGGTTAGGATTGGAAAGGAAGCTGGAGTATGATTGACTCAATACTGTGGTCCAATATGAATTCTACCCTCAATGTGTGAGACGCGTTTGGATACATGATACCAAAATTTTTATATTGCTAGCTTGCGTAAGCAACCGCCGTTTTTTGAACATTCTTTATAAATTTGACGAAGACGCAAACGCACAATTGTATCATTTTAACCGCGTTTGCTTTGGTTTACGTTGTTCACCGTACCTTGCTATGAGAACAGTAAAGCAATTAGCTCAAGGTGAAACTGATTTACCACTTGCTTCGGAAATCGCTATTAATAATTTGTATATTATGGATGATCTGGGGGTGTCCGTGGCCTCCGCCGAAGATGGGACTCAGCTCGCCCTAGACTTGATTGAGCTATTCAAACGTGGCAACTTCGACTTAGTCAAATTCGTGAGTAACTCGTCGGAGGTGTTGAAATCGATTCCAATAAACAACCGCTTGTCTTCAAATATTGAATTTGATAAAGAGGACAACCTGAAGTTGTTAGGCTTAATTTGGTCTCCGACTGAAGATGAGTTTTCGATCGCTATTAAATTTAACCCGCAGTCTAAATGTACTAAGCGACTTATGCTTTCCACGATCGCTAGGTTATGGGATATTAATGGGTTTTGTGCTCCCGTAATTTTACACGCAAAACTTTTGATAAAGGCCCTTTGGGCCGCGATACCGAAAATCGATTGGGATGATACACCACCACGTGACATCTGCATGGCGTGGAATCGTTTCCTCACTGAGCTTCCCGCTTTACAAAGCTTTAAAATACCGCGCTTTCTCGGCGTTGTGCCCGAATCCCGCGTTATTCTGATTGGGTTCGCAGACGCATCCGAAAAAGCGATGGGCGCTGCCGTGTACCTCTGTATGCATCCCGCTTCTGGACCAAACGAGGTCAACTTAATTGGTGCCAAAAGCAAGGTAGCTCCCCTGCGTAATATAACTTTAGCTCGCCTGGAGCTTTCCGCTCTTTTATTGTTATCGAAACTGTTTCGATTTGTAATCGATATTATTTCTTCCCGCTGTCACATAGACGAAATATTCGCTTTTACTGATTCGACGGTGGCTCTCCACTGGGTTCATTCGTCTCCGCATCGCTTCGATACTTTCGTTGCGAACCGCATCGCTCAAATACAGGACAACATTAGTTCTAAACACTTTTATCATTGTGAAAGCGCGCAGAACCCCAGCGACTGCATAAGTCGTGGGCTTACTCCCGCTCAATTAATAGACCATCCACTATGGCTCCACGGCCCCACGTGGGCTCGTGACCCAGTGCACACTTGGCCAATTAGCCGATTCACCTTTGACCCCGCGCAGGACGAAAAGCTTTTAGAGCTCAAAAAACAATCAAATGTTTTTATCACTACACTGATGTGCCGGAACCTTTCCTCTGCACAATATCTAAACGCGTATCTTCTTGGTCTAAATTTCTTCACATTATAGTATATATCTACCGTTTTTTGGGAAAGCTCCCGCGTTCAGATAGAATGATGCTTTCACATCTGGATTTTGCGGAGACTGCCGTTATAAAGGCACTCCAACAACAATATTTCTCAAGCGACATCAACGCGCTTTCTAAAGGCTACAAGGTGTCTAAGTCGCTTCTCCCGCTTTCTCCTTTCCTGGAATATGACATTCTTCGTGTTGGTGGCCGGTTAGAAAAATCTTCGCTGGAGTTTGATAGCAAACACCCAATTTTGCTTCCCAAAAGGGATCATATTGTGAATTTGATAATTGATTACTACCACCGAAAATACCTACACGCCGGTTCACAATTATTACTTTCGCTGTTACGACAAAGGTTTTGGATTATCTCTGGACGCAGCACGGTGAAACAACGCTTCCGCTTGTGTAACCGCTGCTTCAAGATTAATCCCCGCACAGAAGCGCCCTTTATGGCAGCTCTTCCCGAACCCCGTGTCAATGAAGCTAAGCCTTTTTTCTGTTGTGGAGTGGATTATGCGGGTCCAATTAATTGTCTACTAAGTAGGTATCGTGGTGCTCGTAAGGAAAAGGCGTACATAATGCCTTTTTACCTGCTTTGTCACTCGAGCTTGCCATATCGAGCTTGCAGTCGGATTGGATTCGATGTCCTATATTCGCGCCTTACGACGCTTCATATCCCGTCGTGGAAAAATTGTTTCCTTATTTTCCGATAATGGAACTAATTTTATTGGAGCGAAAGCTCAGCTCGATGAGTTAAATGGATTTCTTAAATCTAGAGCCTTCCGTGATTCCTTTGAACAGGAAACATTGTATCAAGGTATAAACTGGCATCTGAATCCGCCTACCGCTAGCCACTTCGGCGGCTGCTGGGAAAGTCAAATCCGCGTCATAAAAAATCATCTCCGCCGCACTATAGGTGACGTTCTACTCACCTACGAGGAGCTACTTACCGTCCTCACACAGGTTGAGGCCATGATCAATTCTAGACCGCTAACCGTGCTTAGTTTTGACCCCGCAGAGCCCGAAGCTCTAACCCCCGCGCATTTTTTGACCTGTGGTCCGCTAGACTCTTTTCATTCCGACCCGCGCTTAAATTCGGTAGATTTGATCCGCAACAAACACTTACTCGATGCCATAGTTCAGAGATATTGGAATAGATGGAGGCGTGAGTATCTTCTAAACACTTTACAATCTCGTGTTAAGTGGAACACCAAATCTAATCCGGTAACCAAAGGTACTATAGTTCTTCCATAAAAACAGAAAACTCGCCGCCTTTACAATGGCCCATAGGTGTTATCGATGACGTCAAACCTTCCTCAGATGGAGTAGTCAGAGTAGCTACTGCACGCACACGAAATGGCACCTATGTTCGACCTGTGGTAAAACTCTGCGTTTTACCCTCTCAATAATAGTTTAATAAATAGTTATAACATAAGCCATCTAGGCTTCCCTTAGTTATATGCTTTAGTTTAATCATTATTTTTACCGTTTTCTTATAAAGGTCATCCATTTAAGCTACTGGATGTACTTCCACTTTATCCCGCTCTAGCTTTGCTATAACTCTCCCTGACTCTTTGGTTCAGGACTTCTTCAAACTCCTGAAGGCCGGGGGGATGGTTCTTTTTTTTGTAAATTGGTATGTGTGTATCGATGTGCGCGCGACGCGCTGGTGACCGCTCCTGCGACGCTGCGCGCGCGACCTCAACGTGCCCTTGAATGGGCCGCTGCTTCAGTTCTTCGCCGCACATGAAGGACGATAGACGCATGTCCTTCATCTTCACAGTTATTCAAATTAACTCTTAATTATAGCGCGTGCGCACCCAATAAGAATAGGAGATAGACCTCGTACGAACGTTCAGTGTTTGTGTGATTTGGTGATACCTGGACCACGGAAAATTGTGACCCGCCATCCCGAGGTCGCACCAGATTGTGGGAGCCCGCTGAAGGCGTTACGTTGGTATGTACAGCCATTTGCATGAAACTGAATTATTTCTCCTGGCCTCCTACTTGTGAACCTCCCTTCGCTCTCCGCAGAAATTTTGAGAATTTATCAGATCCAGTACCCGCGTGGTGAAAAATAATTTAGTTAGATTTTTTTGAATTTGAAAGAATTATTTCCACCAAATTGTATGATATAGGTATACGCGGAAAAGCTCACGAATGGATAACATCTTATCTAAACAACAGAAAACAATTAGTCGAAATAGAATACTTTAATCATAAAAATAATTAAATTGAAAAAATCCGATCACATAGCAAAGCAATAAACGCTTCAATTCCTCAAGGAGTCGTCATAGGATGTCTCTTCTTTTTACTTTATATTAACGACCTACCTAAGACCATAGCAGAGCCTTGCGTTTTATTTGCGGACGATATATCAATACTAGTCTCATGTCAAAATAATGAAAATATAGAAGAAACTCTCAATTCCACACTCACTAAAACATGCAACTGGATGAACGAACATAACCTCGAGATAAATTATTCCAAAACCAAATTAATAACTTTCCACCCGTACCAAAAAACACCTTTGACTTTAGATTTTACTTTCGATAACTCAAAATTAGAAACCGTTCATGAATTTACCTTACTCGGTCTAACTATAGACACTCATATAAACTGGAAATCACATAATACAAAAAACGCGCTCAAAAATTTCAAAATTCTCTTACGCCCTTCGAGAAATAAAAAAGACCACCGACTTACAGACAGCTCTCTCCACCTATTATGCTTATGCCTATGCATGGCTTAGCTATGGGGTAACGCTTTGGGGAAACAGCACAGATGCACAAAAACTCTTCACCTTACAAAAGAAACTAGTTAGAATCCTTGTAAATATCGAGCAAACTGATAGTTGCAAACCTTTTTTCCAAAAACATAACATGTTAACCCTACCCTGTATATATATGTCGCAGAACCAACACAGAAGCACAATAATTTAGAATAACGCTATCTATTATCGTGCTGCGGAATCAAAACAGAAACGCAATTTGGAATCTCTATTGATTATTGTTAATTTAGAATAACGCCATCTATTATCGTTAGTGTGGAATCAAAACAGAAAACCCAATTAGAATCTTTATTGATTAGTGTTAATTTAGAATAACGCCATCTGTCTCTCATTGGAGGAACTATGAAGTTAGATTTGACAGATAACGTTTAGGAATGCCAAGTTATTACACTTGGGGATGCTTAGCGTGGAGTCATGGCAACACCGAGCGAATAGTCGAGTTGAATATCGATTCGGAAGTTTAATCAGGTATTCGACGTTGACAGGCTGACGTTGACAGATATGTTGGCAAACCTGTGTGGGGTAGTGTGAAGTGAACACTTTGAATCGGTCCGTCAAGCTGTGTAGATATCTTGGTCACGCCACGTCGTCCACGATAAACTTCCCGCGTTCCTAAGTTTTTAATCGAGCCATATCTCGGACATCCTTTTTTTTTTTTTTGCGTGGTAAAATCATCAAATGAGTCCTCCCGCCCAGGGCGGGGCGGGAGGGACTGTCAGACTTGTACTGACTAAAATCCACGGTGTTCCTTCAATAGCCCTTTATGTACCAGGGTCACGGTTACCGAGTGAGACAATCCCGCGACCCCGGCAGGCTCCGGCCCTCTTAGGGGGCCCCGTCAGTTTGCTGACAGCTCTTTGAGGCGCGCGTGGAACACAACACGCCGTCGACCCAAGCATGGTCCATGATCGGACGGCGAGTCACCCATTACTCGCCGCCCGCATGCCCGCGCCTACGGTGGCCGGAGATCGTCTGGCGACGTCCGTTGCCGTGGGCGTCTCCCGCGGCGGCTGGGTCGTGAGGTGGACGCTGTCCTCTCCCTCACGCGTTCCGCCTCCTCCTTTGCTAGCATTACTGCTTCGCAGAAGGAGGCGACCGCTTCCCATTCCGTCTCGCCCCGCAGCATGGCCTCGACCAATGCTGGGCGCGAGAGGTCGCCGCCTATCGCCTCCGTGAGAACACGGCGGTGCTCTGCCCAAGCGGGGCAGTCCTGCACCGTATGCTCCACCGTGTCCTCCGGCCGATCCTCGCAATGGTGACACCCAGGCAATTCTTCCTTGCCTACACGACACAGGAACCTCCCGAAACATCCGTGTCCGGTGAGGACCTGCGTCAGGCGGAAGGTGAGGACGCCGTGACGCCTCTCCAGCCACTCCTCAAAGAGGGGTCTTACCGCCGCGATTGCGGCGTGCCCATCTCGGACATCCTTGATTATTTTGTAGTCAGTGTGTGTTAGCAAGTAATTAAAAGTGTTACCGAAGGTTTTGTGAGTGTTATTTCCGATATCGCGCCCCTTCTGATAACGATTTTTCGACATCAGAAGCGGGATGGACCAAGACGACCCACGTGTTCGAAATAAAGACTATAGTGATGAAAAATGGATGTGTTAGTTGCGAAAACAAAACCGCAATTTTCTGACACTGATTCAAGCCGTGAAAACACCTACTACATTGGCAAATGGCTTTCGTTTACCGGATTTCGATCCTGAGAAACAAAATGTGGATGCATGTGCTTTGGTGACGACTGCAGAGATGTGCTTGATGGACCAAGACCAACATGGCGCCCCGCTTATGGTCGCTATAAGCCGCGCCTTGAAGGGACGAGCTTCTATCTGGCTATCTACCGTGTCGTTTCCTGGGATGACATGGACCGAATTTAAGAAGTAAGCTGATGGACACGAAGGGAAGACCTACATCACCTACAGCATCATCGAGCCAAGTGACGCAGCAGCCGGCATCGAAGACCTTGGTGTGCTTCAAATGTGGCAAGCCAGGTCACATAGCCGTGCGCTGTACGAGCAGTGGTGGCGGCTGTGGCAGCGGATCAGTCGACGGCACGGCGCGACGCGACGCGTCGATGTCTGAGTTATGCAACCACCATCAGGCAGGATACAACACAGGTGAATTGTTTCATTTTTACTTACGATTCTGGTGCTGAATGCTCGTTGGTTAAAAAAAGTTTTTCATCGAAATTTTGTGGTAAACGTGTTTGTAATAATTATAATGTTATGACTGGTATAGGTCAGACACGAGTATTCAGTCCAGAACAGATTTTATGTTGTGCAGTGATTAACGGGTGATCATCCTCTTGAAATTTTGTTCATGTTTTGCCCGACAATTATTGGCAAACTGAGGTCGCAATTAAATCAGGGATTTTCTGTAAACATGCCGACATGTTTGCATGGCAACTGAGCTTTTTAAGTTAACGAAAGTCCTTTGTGTAAATTCAGTGAGGCGTAATAGTGACAACGCATTTCAATTGGATTTAACTGTTATCGTGACGGATATAACGGGTATGACAAATCTAGGCCTTTGCAAACGCTTAAAGAATTTTCTAAGTTTTTCTTTACCGTTTTATCTACTGCGCGAGTGACTAAAGGCCAGCTCAGTGCAGCGGCAACTGTATAGGATGTCAGTCGATGAACGTAGAGTTGTGTGCGACCGTGTGAAGGTTTTTCGAACGACTGTGGTACATGGCCTAGGATAGTTGTTAGTGGCCTAGGGTGGATGTTAGTGGCCTAGGGTAGTTGTTAATGGCCTAGGATAGTTACTAGTTGCCTAGGGTAATTGTTAGTGGCCTTGGGTAATTGTTATTGGCCTAGGGTAGTTGTTAGTGGCCTAGGGTAGTTGTTAGTGGCCTAGGGTAATTGTTAGTAGCCTAGGGTAGTGATTGAAGGTTTTAATGATACAGTAGAGATCTGAAATTTCCTTATTTTTCGCCGACGAACTGAATCTAGAGTTTGGTCAGGAATGACCGAGTGAGACAATATTCTGTCGTGGACTGTTTTGTGTTTCAGTGGGATATCCAGACACGTGGCCAGCTACAACAAGAGCTGCAAACGGTTTTTTTTATGAAGAGAAAGCCACCTAGCGATGACCGCAATGCCCCTGAAAAGTGGTTCAAAGCGAATAGTGCTGTGAAGCCTCTGAAGTGTTTTACCTGCCGCGGCGCAGTGAGAGGAGCAGCGCCGACTCCGGGTCATCAAAGCCTATTAATGAGGAGAGGTTTGACCTGTGCCTCCTGAGCACGTCGACTGGGACCCTACTCGGTGAGCAATTTTCATTTTGTTTACGACTCTGGTCCTTGTGTTCTCTATGTTGGCTTTCGCTAGTTAAGCGTTGGCTGTTTTATCGCTGGTTAAGCGAGTTATGTGGACTATCGCTGGTTAAGCGTTGGTAGTGTAATCGCTGGTTAAGCGGATTACTTGGGCTTTCGCTGGTTAAGCGTTAGCTGTTGACTCGCTGGTTAAGCGTGTTATGATGTGGGCTTTCGCTGGTTAAGCGTTGGCTGTTTTATCGCTGGTTGAGCGAGTTATGTTGACAATCGCTGGTTAAGCGCTAGTAGTGTAATCGCTGGTTAAGTGTGTTAGTGTGGGCTTTCGCTGGTTAAGCGTTAGCTGTTGAATCGCTGGTAAAGCGAGTTATGTCGACTATCGCTGGTTAAGCGTTAGTAGTGTAATCGCTGGTTAGGCGGATTGCGTTGGCTGTGCTGGTTAAGCGAAGGCCAACGTAAATTCAGCAGCTAACTGTTGAATCGCTGGTTAAGTGTGTCATAATGTGTGCTTTCGCTGGTTGGACGTTGGCTGTTGAATCGCTGGTTGAGCGATTTATGTCGACTATCGCTGGTTAAGCGTTAGTAGTGTAATCGCTGGTTAAGCGGATTGCATTGGCTGAGCTGGTTAAGCGAAAACCAACGTAAATTCAGCAGCTAACTGTTGAATCGCTGGTGCGTATTATGATGTGTGCTTTCGCTGGTTAAGCGTTAGTGGGTTAATATTGCTGGTTAAGCGTTATTATTATCACTGGGTAAGTGATAAGATTTGTAACGCTGGTGAAGCGCTACAATGTTAAGTACTGGTTAAGTACTGCAGTGATTTACACTGCTGGGTAAGTTGTGATGCATGGTGCTGGTTAAGTGCTGTGGATTTGAGGGAGAATGCCTGAGGTACAAGTACAATTTTTAAGTAGAGGTGTTGAGTTGAATGATAGTGTGGAATCTTAGATCGGCTGGTCAGACCGTACCAGTAGCCATTTCGTAGCTGGTCCGTATTTCCGAAAATTTTTGACATCCTGGTGTCCATGGATGCGCGGTGTGCGAATGGCACTTTCGGAGGTCGTGTATTGTGCGTTCATGTTGAAGGGTGTGCAACAAACAGAGGTTTGTTGGTGGGGCTAGTGTTAGCCACAGGCCACGAATTCGATTCCTACTGTTTTGATTGTTAGATTGCTGCATTGTGATGATACAATTGCAAAGGTACTTGATTCCTCTGGGATTTTCGGTCAGTCTAAATTGTGTTGTCTTTTGTGTTTGACTTTGAGTAGTTCATGTGATATTTTTCTTTATGGAATTTATAATCTGTAACTTTATAGGAAAAATAAGGTAACATGTTGAACAAACCTACTTTAAGGATTATTTTGATAAAGGCTCGAAATGATTATCTTGATGGTCTTGTGTTTGTAACCGGATGAAGGTTACATGTTGAAGACCGGATGGAGGTCGATTGATTTCATGCATATGACCCGATGGAGGTTATAATGTGTGATGATGAAGACCGGATGGAGGTCAGAGTATGAGCACTGCAATATTTTGATGAGTTTCCTATTACTTGAATGAGTATGGGTGTTGTTTGACATGTCAGCTTTGAGAGTAAGAGTTTGTTGTGATTTTAATTTGACCCTGTAATTATTTTGATGAGAATACCTTTTCCATTTGGGTCAGGAATGGCCGAACGAGTTGAATGGTTACTGTTCGAGAATTTTCTCTCATTCCAGATGTCACACACGAGGACGTGTGAATTGTCAGAATGGCCGTGTCGCAGAACCAACACAGAAGCACAATAATTTAGAATAACGCCATCTATTATCGTGCTGCGGAATCAAAACAGAAACACAATTTGGAATCTCTATTGATTATTGTTAATTTAGAGTAACGCCATCTATTATCGTTAGTGTGGAATCAAAACAGAAACTCAATTTAGAATCTTTATTGATTAGTGTTAATTTAGAATAACGCCATCTGTCTCTCATTGGAGGAACTATGAAGTTAGATTTGACAGATAACGTTTAGGAATGCCAAGTTATTACACTTGGGGATGCTTAGCGTGGAGTCATGGCAACACCGAGCGAATAGTCGAGTTGAATATCGATTCGGAAGTTTAATCAGGTATTTGACGTTGACAGGCTGACGTTGACAGATATGTTGGCAAACCTGTGTGGAGTAGGCCACTTGGACGGACAGTTGTGTGAAGTGAACACTTAGAATCGGTCCGTCAAGCTGTGTAGACATCTTGGTCACGCCACGTCGTCCACGATAAACTTCCCGCGTTCCTAAGTTTTTAATCGAGCCAAATCTCGGACATCCTTGATTATTTTGTATTCAATGTGTGTTAGCAAGTAATAAAACAAGAAGAAATAATAAACATATTTATAAAAAAACTTAGACAATTTCTGATAGAAAAAAGCTATTACTCAGTAAATGAATATCTAAACGATAAACTTATAAAATAATGATTTTAATTCTCTCGATTTCATTTTGATAATATCAATAATATTTAAATTAAGTATTACTATAAATAACCATGCATTATTTAATTACCTAAGTAAATATAATAAATAAGAAAATATAACTTTATAATAATAACAAAAACTATAATAATTTTAATCACTTGGTAATGTCAATATAAAATGCGCTACTCACATAATACTACACTATACATAAAATTTCATTTTTATTTAAAATATGTACATATATATATATATGTAGATACATATTATTCTATATTTTAATGTTAGTACTTAAATATTAAAATAGCCCATCTAATGTTAGTACAAATTATCCTACACACAACCATTTATCATTTACTATACATAATAAATTATCTATTACCACACCGCTCAATAAATATCTGACCACAATTATTGTAAACGTATACTTAATACTAATTTGAAAAGTAATATTCTTGTAACAAAGATAATAACTATGATCAATGAGATGCTTCCTCTCTCCTAAACTCACTTATTTGCTATGCCCGACAGGGTCCATGTTATGATCTAATTATAAATACCACCTAAGAATACATGTCATGTGGAATGCAATAAAAGTATTGAGTATTGAAAAAAAAAAAAAAGTTAAAATTCCCGTTCTTATAAACAGTCTAGAATTAGACCATATCAACCTATGCTAGTTATTCCGGGTTTTGATTAAGAAATTTGCCCTTGCACAGCTGCACAAGCAATACAAAAACAGCTACCTTAAAGTTATTGACCTTATTCATAAAATTCTCAAGCCTTGTATTTCATCCAACTATATTTTACGATTCATATCTCTAAAAATCTACATGGTGTTATGCTAATCTCGAGGACGAAGCCACAATATAATTAAGGATTAAACGAACTTACCTGTAAGTGAAGTTCTATCCTAATTATATGAAGGCTTCGTCCGAAGAGATTAGCAACCCTCCCACCCGGTAGAGACCGAACGAGTTCGGTGTACCCCTATCAATCGTAAAATATGAAGTTAATAACGGGTTAGACTTGTGGCGGAACGTCACTTGGACCACCACCTTATAATCGACACAAAAATCGCTACCGCTTATGATCTTGCACCGCCGCCTAAAATCAGGTGATGCGAGGTCGGTGACCGCCGCAGTTACACGCGCCGCAAGCACACACTGAGCGCGTGATATTTGTACGGGCGCCGACGTTGAAGACCTTGAGCAACGAGGCGACGCGAGCCTGCCAGCGCGAGCGCCGAGGACCAGCCGGCAGTTGTCCACGGACTTGCTACCTCATCACTCGGGCGCGACGCGTACTATTGCTTTGTTTAAATCGCTTATTGTTCTGTTTGCTTGGTGCTATTCTATGATATTCAGTGAATCTTTAATATTATAGTAACTTATCACGAGCTTAAATCATCTACTGTGGACGTCCATTTTGTAATTGTTCTTTAATTGTTATGCGGACCAATTGGTCCGTTCAACATTTCAAGGGTTAATAACAATCTTCATTTCTGTCTTTCGCACTTCATTCTTCCGCTAAACCTCACGCTATTATAGACCTTATTCGCTGGACTATACGGGTTAGATTCCCGTTTAGTGTAGTAGGAAGCATCTCGCTTAAACCCTACACTGGTGACCCTCGACTACCGCGCAGATTAAAGACTCGGATTCAGCAGTAAACAAGCAGTTCCAGTGAAGTAAGAAGAACGGTGGTTCAGTTGAGATCCTATAGTGTATTCACGGAGGCGAGTTAGTAGAGCGCTATCTCACTCACACAATTTTTTAACTGCGATTGGTCAGTGATAAACACTAAGGCGGTGTACACAGTACGAGTACTTTTTAGTCTACTCATACTTCCCGTACTGTGCAGACGTGCTCTTACTTGTGACTGTATGCTCAACTTGTGAACCGGCTGGTGTATTGGATTTTATGAATGATTGCTTTCTTGACGACTTGGCGACTTGTGAAAAGGACTTTTTATTGTGAACTGAAATACTGTGATAATGGCGGATATTGAACATTGTTCTTTTGTCATAAATGAGCATTGTCATAATAAAATACTTTTTCCCAATTTTTGTATGGTAAACTATCCCAGGTGCGCTACGTCCATTGTTATTATTATCATTAAGTTATTGTTATATTCTCATTGTTGAAACACGTGTTTTATAAGATGTTTTATATTCTCGTTACAGGAAAAGGCAAAAGAATAATTATTATAATTATTAGCATGTCATAGAAATAGTTGAGCCCAAAATGGATGTCATGGACAGAAATGTGGAAGCAATGACTGAAAGATTCATAATAAATGTAGGAAATGACGACAGTAGTGATAGTACGGAGAATGATGATATGTTATAAACTTGTATAGGTAGATATTATAATATAATATGGAAAATTTAATCATTAACTCACGATTTTATTTCTTTCCTTCATATCCATCAGATATATAAAAAAGTAGGTACCCATAAAAAATATAGAGTGTTTACATCGGAGCGAAGGAAAAGGTTGTGGTACAAACACAAGCGGTGAGCGATTTTATATTTTTAAATAATGTCTGACCCGGAGAATTTTGCCGATGCTGACGCTAAAGAAATAGGGACTCCAGTCTCTTGTGAAGTATCGAAGGTCGGACTTCCAATGCGTTGTCCACCCTTTTGTCCAGAGGAACCGGCTTTATGGTTCGCCCAATTAGAGGGCCAATTTATCCTAGGGAGACTAACTAGTGATACGACAAAATTCTATACCGTGACTACTCAACTAGAAACAAAGTACGCAATGCAGGTTAAAGATATTATCACAAGGCCGCCGGAGACAAATAAGTACGAAAAATTAAAAACAGAATTAATTAATCGCCTTTCTGCGTCACAGGAGAAGCAGATCCAGCAATTATTGATTCATGAGGAGCTAGGTGATCGCAGGCCTTCTCAGTTTCTACGCCACCTGCAAAATTTAGCTGGACCTGCTGGAGCTTCGGATTTTGTGAAAAGTCTGTGGACTAACCGCCTACCACAAAATATACAGACAGTGATTGCTTCACAGATTGCCGACCTACAGGTAGAAAAACTAGCCGAGATCGCCGACCGGGTATATGAAATCGTACCATGCACTCCACAAGTCGCTGCCGCCTCCGCCACTACCAGCACTTCACCGGACTTGGTCAAAGAAGTAAGCGAACTTACAAAGCAAGTTGCACGGCTGACATCGCAAATGAACAGCAAGTGGAGAGGTCGTTCTCGCTCTCGCTCACAGTCTCGACACAACCAAAAAAGGTATTATCGCAATCGCTCTAACAGCTCTAGGACACAGCAGCCACCACCGAACCACCCGCATTGCTTCTACCATTACACCTACGGAGACAAGGCGAACAAGTGTAGGCAACCATGCACATTTACGTCGGAAAACTCAAAGGGCGGTCGCAAGTAGCGGCCAACGAGTGCCCTTCTTCAACACGACACCTGCAATTTAAAACATCGTAACTCATTTTTCCCTACTTTTCAGTAGAGCGAATCAAAGATTAAAAAAATTCTTACTCTGTTCCTATAAGTCCTAGGGACCTCCAACTTTGTAAATACAAGTAAAAAGATATAATCTACATTCCAGTATGACTAATACGTTGTTTACTTATGTATTTCATATATTTTTGTGACTTACAATGATATTTCACGAAAAACGATTTTCCAAATTACTATTGTAACTCAGACATACAATGCAAATTAGTACAATTATAACTATATACACCGAAAAAATAATTGTAAGTCTGAGTTACAATGCACAATAATTTTTTTTTTCTATTATTGGAGTTAACATAAAAATAAAAAAATGAAATAATTAGCAATGTTTTTATTATTATAATTATAAAATATCGAAATTAAGCATAAGCTAATCAACCTTTACAATTAGGTTCACAAAGCTTGTAAGTTTTACAAAGAAAAGTAATGTAAACATATTTTTAAAATATTTTAATCAACTTTTTGAGGACACACAGTTCCCATTAGACTTTTAATGTATTTGGATAAAGGAGTAAAAATTGTCTTTTGTTATTGTCTTCTATCCAAATACAATAAAGCAAATCCAAATACGAGTACAATAAGAGGATAAAGCAAGCCATCGCTCTGTCACAAATTGTGACAGAGCGATGGCTTGCTTACGAAGTACTACGGCTACGCCGTGGGGCGCCGGCTTAGAATTGTGTTTCCCCAAATCATCCCGTGGGTGTCGTAAGAGGCTACTAAGGGACAAACCGGAGGTCGGGCAGCAGCGTCCTCCGTGTACCTACTGCACATCCTCACTGCGATCGCCAACCCGCCTGCCAAGCGTGGCGATTTGAGGCAAATTGCCCCCTAATAATGATTAAAACCACAGAAACCAGGCCCCCAGTCCCCGGCAGCTTCGCTATCCCTGGCGCGGGTAGCGGTCAAGGTAACGGCGGAGCAAGGGGTGCGAAGAATCTCCGGAAGAGATCCGGCTACCCACCCCCACGACGACTGGTTCTGGTAACTCACAACATACGCACATTGAGGACTGACGAAAAGATCTGCGAGCTGGAAGAGGAGCTGAGCAAGTTACACTTGGACATTATAGGGTTATGCGAAATCCGTAGAGAGAGGAAGGACACCGTAACCCTGAAGTCTGGTAACTTGCTCTACTACCGGGAGGGCGACCAACAGTCCTAAGGTGGTGTCGGGTTTCTCGTTCACAAGTCCCTCGTAAACAACATAATAACCATCAACAGTGTGTCGAGCAGGGTGGTATACCTAATACTCAGAATATCCAAAAGATATTCGCTGAAGGGCATTCAGGTATACGCACCGATCTCGTCACACTCCGATGATGAAGTGGAGACTATGTATGAGGACGTAAGTAGGGCCATACATAGTTCCAAAACCCAGTTCACTGTTGTTATGGGGGACTTTAACGCAAAGTTGGGCAAGAAAAGCGGTGATGAGTTGAGAGTGGGGCAATTTGGGTATGGGCAACGGAACCCTAGGGGACAGAGGCTGGCCGACTTTCTGGAGAAAGAGGAACTCTTCATGATGAACTCTTTCTTCCAGAAGCCGCCTCACAGGAAATGGACCTGGTTGAGTCCCGATGGTTTTACAAGAAACGAGATAGACTTCTTCATGACCGACAAGAAACGGATATTCAGTGATGTCTCTGCGAAGTCATATAGGCAGCTCAACAGACGTATATCTAAGTCCTTGCAACACGATCTGCGTCTCTTTAATACGAATCGTGTTAAAGAGACCATACAGCGAAACCATGGCTCCAAAGTGTTCGCAAAAGACAAGTCAATGTTTTATTTGAAAATATAATTATATTTTTAAGAATAATTCAACATTGACTCAATTTACAATGAAAGTTGATGAAATATTTCATATTTTATGTAAGAAATCTTACCGAAAAAAATTGCATCCTAAGTTACAATTATTGTTTTGTAAAATTATTAAAACTTACCACGGGCAAGTGTATGTAACTAAAGATACCTTTTTATCACTGTCAGTGGATGACTAGTTACAATTTTTTTACGCTGGCTAAAATCATAACGGTAGTGAATTGGGTTACGAGGGTGAGCGCAAACGATAGAGCATTTTTTTATTAGTTAGGCTGTGTTTATAACTCAATTTCGCTAAAAAGTGAGTTACGATGTTTTAAATTGCAGGTGTCGACAGGCCGTTTGTTTGTAACCGACCGAACTACGAAAATGCAGTTCCTTGTGGACACTGGCTCAGACTTGTGTGTTTTCCCTCGGTCGGCAGTAAAAACGCCTGTAAAACAGTCGAAATTCGATTTAGTTGCAGCTAATAATACGATGATACACACATACGGACCAACACAGCTACGACTCAACCTAGGTCTCAGGAGGGATTTCACATGGAAGTTCACGGTAGCTGACGTATCTCGACCTATCATAGGGGTCGACTTTCTAAGTTTTTATAATTTACTTGTAGACTGCCGAAACCAGAGATTGATTGACAACACAACGACACTATCAGTTCCAGGAGCTCATTGCAAGTCAGAGGACGATATTGCATCCGTGAAGGCTGTAGTCGGTGATACAGATTATCATAAAATACTTCGTGAGTATCCGGAAATCACCCGTCCACCAGGAATACATTTACTGGGTAAGCACAACACGTTGCACCACATAAGAACCACTCCAGGTCCACCTGTAGCAAGCAAACCTCGACGCCTGGATCCAGTTCGAACGCTAGTCGCCAAGAAGGAATTCGAAGACATGCTAGCAAGTGGTGTGGCTAGACGGTCGGAGAGCGCCTGGTCCGCCCCTCTGCACCTGGTGAAGAAAAAAGACGAGGGATGGAGACCATGCGGCGACTACAGGGCACTGAATGCTAGGACAATACCAGACAGGTACCCTATCCGCCACATTCACGATTTCTCCTACCAACTATCAGGGTGCACAGTATTCTCCACCATAGATCTTGTCAAAGCTTACAATCAGATAAGAATAAACCCAGACGACATTCCGAAGACCGTCATCACTACGCCTTTCGGTCTTTACGAGTTCCCCTTTATGACCTTTGGCCTGAGGAACGCCGCTCAGACCTTCCAAAGGTTCATCGACGAAGTACTGCTTGGTTTGGATTTCTGTTATGGGTATATTGATGACATCCTCGTATTCTCACAGACCCATGAACAGCATGAGCAGCATTTACGGCAGTTGTTCGACCGTTTAAGAGGATACGGTATAGTGGTAAACACTTCAAAGTGTAATATTGGACAGTCAGAGGTAACTTTTCTAGGATACCATGTGTCAGATGCAGGAACGAAACCTCTCAGTACCAAGATACAGGCTATCCAGGAGTATCCAGTTCCCAAGACGGTCAAGGAGCTTCGTAGATTTTTAGGTGTCATAAATTTTTATCGTCGATTCGTCCCAAACGCAGCTAAACTACAAGCTCCATTGAACGCAATCCTTGCCGGTCCCAAAATTAAAGGAACACATCCAGTCAATATGACTCAAGAACTTTTAAAGCATTCGAAGACATTAAGACTTCATTATCCAACGCAACCCTACTTGCTCATCCGGATCCATCAGCCGAGTTAGCCATCGTCACTGACGCGTCTGATTCTGCCATCGGCGCTGTCCTTCAACAGCGAAAAAGAGACAACTGGGAACCTCTAGCCTTTTACTCGCACAAACTGAAAGGTGCTCAAAGGAAATACAGCCCGTACGACCGTGAATTGTTAGCTGTATATGAAGCAGTGAAGTACTTTCGTCATATGGTTGAGGCAAGGAACTTCGCGATCTTCACTGACCACAAACCACTGATGTTCGCTTTCAAGTCAAACAGAGACAGCCACTCACCAAGGCAATTCAGATACCTAGACTTTATAGGGCAATTTACCACCGATATTAGGTATATACCGGGCAGGGAAAATGTAGTTGCTGATGCATTGTCACGGATTGAAGAAGTGTCACCGGCAATAAACTTTGAAGATCTTGCAAAATTTCAGGAAACAGACCCAGAACTGCAAGACCTCATTCGTAATGGTTCCTCACTGAAGCTGGAAAAGATCGCTGCACCAACTGGCAAGGCACAAGTTTTATGTGACACTACATCGACTATGCCCCGCCCGTACGTGACACGACAACTCAGAAAGCAAGTCTTTGAATCGTTGCACAATATGCATCACCCTGGATGTTCAGCTACAGTGCGACTGGTGACACAAAGCTATGTGTGGCCAGGAATCCGCAAGGACTGTAGAGAGTGGGCGAGGCAGTGTTTGCCATGCCAGACTTCTAAAGTCACTCGCCACACCAAATCCCCGCCGTCTTCTTACCTGACCCCATCCTCTCGCTTCTCACATATCCACCTCGACATCATAGGACCCTTAACCCTTTCGTCTGATTACAGGTACTGCCTTACCGTCATTGACAGGTTCACTCGATGGCCTGAGGCGTACCCCTTGAAGGACATCACAGCGGAGACCTGCGCAGCCACGCTGGTGGCCAATTGGGTGGCCCGCTTCGGCTGTCCAGCACGGGTGACCACCGACCGTGGCCGCCAATTCGAGAGCCACCTGTTCAAGGCTCTCTCTGCCTTGCTGGGGGCAGACCATCTTCGCACCACTGCCTACCATCCAGCAGCGAATGGCATGGTGGAACGACTGCATCGACAGCTGAAGGCCGCCATCATGTGCCACACCTCTTCGCAGTGGACGGAAACTCTTCCATTGGTACTTCTCGGCATGCGTAACTCGTGGAAAGAGGACATCCAAGCTACGCCGGCCAAACTCGTCTACGGGGAAGCACTACAGCTTCCCGGCCAGTTCATATCCACGAAGGCAGACTTCACCACAGCTGACGTCACCGAGTACGCAAACCGTCTACGACGTCACATGGCCAGCCTCACTCCGAAACCTGCAGCATGGCATACCACATCGCCTTTCTACGTGCTGCGAGATCTGCATACCTGCTCCCACGTCTTCCTCCGTCGAGACTACGTACGACGTTCACTGGAGCCACCGTATGCAGGACCCTACAAGGTTCTACAGAGGCATGAAAAATATTTCACGATCGACATACAAGGGAAGCCAAACAACGTGTCAGTCGACCGACTCAAACCAGCTTTCATAACGCGAGAAGAGGCGCAGAACGAAACACCCATCACTACAGCTGACACTACCAACACCAACACGACAACTGAGGAGAAGAGGACGAGAAGCGAGCGTCGAGTAAAGTTCCCCGATTTTTATCGACCGTAGTCACGGTCTGGCCGGGGGGAACATGTGGCGGAACGTCACTTGGACCACCACCTTATAATCGACACAAAAATCGCTACCGCTTATGATCTTGCACCGCCGCCTAAAATCAGGTGATGCGAGGTCGGTGACCGCCGCAGTTACACGCGCCGCAAGCACACACTGAGCGCGTGATATTTGTACGGGCGCCGACGTTGAAGACCTTGAGCAACGGGGCGACGCGAGCCTGCCAGCGCGAGCGCCGAGGACCAGCCGGCAGTTGTCCACGGACTAGCTACCTCATCACTCGGGCGCGACGCGTACTATTGCTTTGTTTAACCCTAGAATACTAATATAAATTTTTTACTGTTTAATACTAATCATCGCCTAAGAGGCTACTTCTTGAAAGACCACAATTTTTATAAAGACTACTTATGAATCTAAAAGACAAATATTGTTTATACAAAAGGCCGACTTCTACGTTTTTAAATGTAATAACAAAAATATATTTTTGGTATCGATACGATCTTATATGGTGCTTTAAACTTAACACTTGCTAAACTTTTTTGGTGAAACACAAATAAGTCATAATTTTTGTTTTTGATTTAAAACATTAAAAAAGTCATTTACTTATCTAAAAGTTTATTAAAAACCTGTTGATTTCATTATAAAAAACGGATAGTAAGCATTATAATTTTTATGGTACATAAGTTTGAAATTTTCTCAATATTACCTATCGCTAGAGAAGCAATTAGGTGTTCGATATTGCAGATGATACGGTTTATTGCATTTTACATAGTAGTACACACTCATGCGCCTTTTTTCTGTTGCTTGTTTTTGCTTTTTTATGACATTTCCATCCAAGTTCGTTCTGTCATCAGAACCACAGTCTTCGACTTCAAATTTTTTTACAATCTCATTGGCAGTCTTCTTTCATTAACAATTTTTATATCTGATTGTTGAATGGGTTTAACTTTAATCAAAATATTTTATTTCAATAGATAGAAATAGCACGTCATGTCTAAAACTCCAAAAACTATAATTATGATCATGTAAAAATAATTACCTTTAATACTAAGGATCGCCTCCCAGGCGATCCAACACTCTGTAACTCTGCAATGAAAAGAGCTCGCAGGACGAGCGATCGCCAACTAACGCGTTTTGGGGTGCACAGAGTTGAGATGAGTGCACAAGTAGCAACGGTCGCACAATTTGAAATTATAGCGAAAAAACTGGTTGAGTGCGGCCTCCCAGGCGATGATTAGTACTCTAGGGTTAAATCGCTTATTGTTCTGTTTGCTTGGTGCTATTCTATGATATTCAGTGAATCTTTAATATTATAATTGATATTGATAGTACCAACTGACAAATCATGTCAGTTTACTACTTAGAATTATATTGTTAGTACCAACTGACAAATCATGTCAGTTAACTACTTAGAATTTTATTGATAGTACCAACTGACAAATCATGTCAGTTTTCTACTTAGAATTTTATTGTTAGTACCGACTGACAAATCATGCCAGTTTACTACTTTAATACCACATTGTTACTATTGATTTCTTTGATTCACTTAAGTAGGTACCACCCAAATCTGTTTACTGCTTCTTATATAATTTCCACACAATTTGAAATCAAAATCTTGATAGTACCCACTGGCAAAATCGGTTGATACTAGCCAAGATAAATAAACTTTAGTTTCCAGAATACCACCCCGCAGACACTACTGAGTAGTATATATACGTCACTGAGTATAAATTCAGACTTCATGCGACAAATTACGTGGAATTCCCAATGGAATAGTCAACAACACTGCTCGACCCGGGAATTAAACCCCCGACCCCAAGCTTAGCAGTTACGCTTGCAACTGCTAGACCGAGGCAGTCAAATCTAATGTAATGATTAGGGTGGGTACCTTTTCCAATCTTAGAAATGTTAGTTGAACCAATGTTTTTTTTTGTGCGGGTATTCTATTTAGTAGGACTTAACGCCTGTATAAACTTTGTTCACATGCGAGCAAATTATGTATTTAGATTGTGAGATAACAATGTAGGTAGTCCTACATTACCCGTATCTTGTTTTATTACATTTTAACAAAATAACGGTTTTTCTTTTACTTTTAGTGCTTAAAAGTAACAAACTCTTTAGTACCGGTTATCGATCAACGTACTACTGGAATTATTATGGACTAGCTTCCGCCCGCGACTCCGTCCGCGTGGATGTCGGTCTTCGCGTGGATGGTTTATTTCTCCATTTTGAGTAACTCTGACAATGACATCTTATAAAATCTATTGTACCCAAATACGGCTCAGCCTATAATAATTAAGGAGATCTCTCTATTGAGCTACTGCTGTTTAGCTCGCGTTCTGTAGTAAGTATTTTTTTCAAAGTAATTCCGACCTCAGTGGTGGACGCCCACGGCGACGGACGTCGCAAGACGATCTCCGGCCACCGTAGGCGCGGGCATGCGGGCGGCGAGTAAAGGGCAACTCGCTGCCCGACCATGGACCATGCCCGGGTCGACGGCGCGTTGTATTCCACGCGCGCCTCAAAGAGCGTCAGCATAATGACGGGGCCCCCTCTGTAGAGGGCCAAAGCCTGCCGGGGTCGCGGGACTTATCTCATTACCGTGACCCCGGAACATAAAGGGCTATTGAAGGACACCGTGGATTTTAGTCAGTACAAGTCTGACAGTCCCTCCCGCCCTGCCCGGGGTGGGAGGACTCATTTGATGATTTTACCACGCAAAAAAAAAAAAAAAAAAAAAACTAATTCCGACCTTGTATTTACAAATAACTGATCGGAACAGTCATCAAAAAGGTCGCGCTGAAAAGCACGGTTTAAAATTACACGCATACAATATTAATTCCACGGACGACCGCTCGCCACACTGGACACGTCCGCTCGCATCAAAATTCAGAATTTATATGCATCGCGCGGCGCGGAACGCGGCTCCTTATATAGGAGTCGGGGAGGCGTGGCCCGCGTGTGCCGCAAACGGTTCAAGCCAAATCCGACTTTCGGCGCTACAAGTTACGGCGCTGAATCCACTGCGGGTAATGCAACGTGTGTTCGCGGTTCTACAAAACAACGTCTATGAACAAAACTGAAAAATAAGATTTTTTTTCTACGTATTTTTCCAGGATAAAAAGTATCCCATTTTATGCCCAGGATAATAAGGTATAATTATACCAAGTTTCATCGAAATCGAACCGTTAGTTTTCACGTGATGTCTGCATATACAGACAGACAGACAGACAGACAAAAATTTTTTAATCACATATTTGGGTTTGGTATCGATCCAGCAACACCCCCCGCTATTTATTTTTTCAATATTTTCAATGTACAGAATTGACCCTTCTACAGATTTATTATAATTATGTATAGAAAAGGAATGAGGAATAAATCATTCTTTTGGAATGCGTATTATATGATTTAATAACATCTTCGTGCCCTGGGTACATTACAATTTGTATATTATGTTATAGGCAATGTGTACAATGCAGGCATTCTCTACAATACCTAGGAAATGTATAGAATGCCGGGGTCGTTCAGGCAATGTATGAAATGATGGTCAATGTTTAAACTACTTTACACTTTACCTAGGAAATGTATAAAATACCTAGTCATTGTATAGAATGCCAGTTGAAGCATAGGCAATGTATGTAATCGATTTTTCTTCTCTATGATTTAGTTAGGTAGTTACTGATCTTTTGAGAGCTAATCCTAATTTCAATTTCCATTAGCAGACAGCGATAAGACATGGTGTTCTATTGGTTTGTATGCCTAAGTACATACGAGTTTTTGCGCAGAGAGCGTTGCTCACATAGCAGTTGCCTTCGGATAAACATTTACATTTTATCTCTTCTCATCTGAGAAGGGGTGGCTCCGTCGAGCCACCTTGATAAGTAGTAATCAGTTTTTCGACCAGGATGCAAGAGCGAGCGAAGCGAGTTCGGGACTTTGGGGCACCCCGACACGGACAGGTTAGGTTAGAAGGGGATGGCGGGGTCTGAAAGACCCCGCCATCCCCTTCGTGGTTATTTTTTTTTAAACCATCCAGAAGTAGGAGCACCGCGAAGCGGGGCTCCGTCAAGCCACCTTGGTAGGTAGTAATCAGTGACCTAGTTGACCTAGGATGCAAGAGCGAGCTCGGGACTTGGAGCACCCCGACACGGACAGGTTAGATTCAAAGAGAAACATTCACATTTCATTTGATTACGTATTGCCCACTCGACTGTATCATGCGCTAGTTCGGACTCGCGACTATACTCAAGGCGGTCACAAAGTTTGGCGCGGGCTGTACGGGCTAGTCCCGCACACCGCACACACGTGTTTCCTTCTCGTGGTCGTTCATTATACACATTGCCTGATGCGCTTTAGGCATTTTATACAATACCTAGGCAATGTATGAAATAAATCGTATTATATACATTGCCTGAACGTTTTAGGCAATACATATATATAATGCCTAGGCATTCTATACAATGCCGGATTATACACATTGCCTATAACATATACATTGCCTGAACGTTTTAGGCAATATATATAAAGCCTAGGCATTCTATACAATGACGGATTATACACATTGCCTATAACATATATATTATAGTCATCGTACGGTCTACCAGATAAACAAAACAGAATGTAATGCATCTTAATCTAAAATAGGTAACTAATTAGGTATGCAAGGTTCATTTAAATGAGTTTACGCACATTTCTTATTCTTTCCTTCCCATAATAATTATTATGATAGATCAGGTACTTACCCTTAGACTCGTCGCCACTTGTGACGTCCCAGTTCAGCGTCACAGGGGTAAGTAAAACAAATACTAGATTTCCATGTGATCGTGCCGCACGTCCGTCTAGGCCGACGGCTGAGTAACGAATGCCGAATCTCCGTGCGCCACGATCTAGTTTTTTTGTATCTATACGTCACACAATAAATAAGGAATTAGAGTATGTTAAATAAAAAGTAAAAAATACACGTTTGAGTTTAATTTGAACCCAAAGTTTCATCTGTGATACCCCCTTTTTTTGCTCTCTGGGAGGGAGGGGATTTTTTTATATATTTTTGCTGAAGTCCTTAGGTTCACACTACTATTTGGGCCAAAAATCAAGAGGATGCGACAAAATTTTGTACCCTGGGTCTAGGGAGGATAATAAATCGTGTCTTTTCAGTATCAAAACAAAACTTTTGTAAACAAATTCTTACACAATACAATGATGTTTTTCAGGGTTTTGGGTGCCTACCTCCAGTCTATCATCTTAAACTCAAGCCTGATGCAGTACCATGCGTGGATCCACCAAGAAAAGTTCCATTTGCTTTACTAAGGAAGCTACGTGAGGAGTTGGATCGCATGGAGGCAACGAAAGTCATTGTCAAGGTTACAGAGCCTACAGAGTGGGCTAACTCAGTCGTCGTAACAGTAAAAAGGTCAGTTAAAAATTTGTCTAGATCCTAGAAATTTAAACAAGAACAAGAGAATTTTATCCATTAAAGTCAATTGATGAGATTAGGTCTCAGCTTGAAGGGGCTGTATGTTTTTCTCATTTGGATGCATTTTTTGGATTTTGGATGCTACGTCTGGATGAATATAGTTTGGAATTATGTACTTTTCAAACACCATTTAAAATGTTGGTAGATAATTATAAGTATTTTATTTTATAAAGATTACCTTACGGTATAAATGCCTCATCTGAAATCTTTCAAAGAGTCATGATGAATCTATTTGGTGATATCGACGGGTCCCAAGAACAAAGTCCTATCTTCAATATTGTCTAGTTGCAGTGCGAAGCAATAAAGTTACGCGAATCGGAAAGTTGCTAAAAAATAAAATTAGTAGAAAATTATGGTGAAAGGTATTTGTTTATTTAGTTTACTTGTTTTTACTTGCTAATGTTTTATTTTAAATATTATGTATTTTATTTAAAATTTTATTCTTATGTAATGATGTGAGTTTGTTTTTTGGAATAAACTAAGACTTAACCACACATGCGACTTTGTTTTATGAAATCTTTATAAAAACAAAAAGTTTTATGTGTACAAAGGATGGTGTTCATCGGTATTTGCCTACACAATTATGTCTTATGTTGCAAATGTCCAAACCTATGTTTTCTCTAAATGTAGGTAGTAAGAAAGCAAACCATTTGATATGATCACTTAGGTATTTATTACTCAAAAAATTTGAATCACAGTTTTGCTTGGAAATATTTTTTCCAGATATGTATTTAAAAAAATGTGTTTTAACTCAAATACAAAAGAAAATTAACAACATTCTAAACAATTCAAAATAGTACTCATAATCAATAATCAATTTTTGACATAATTTAGTTAAATGTATCAAAAATTAATAACATTCAGTAGAAATCTAACAATTACCTTAATGTCTAAAACAAGTGAGTATGTTATTTATGCCTGTAAGGGCTGATTTTTTTTTTTTATTTAATAGTCAGATAACTTTTATCGGAGGAATAAAAAAAGCGATTTGACATATTTTTACCGACTTCAAAAAAAAGGAGGTCATCAATTCGACCCGTATGTATGTAATATTATCAGAACTGCCCAGTTTTCATATATGTTAGTCTATATCAGCGTCTGAACAAATGTGCCAAATTTCATAAGTGTATGTATGTATGTTTTTATGTTTGTGCACGCACATCTCCGGAACTATAAGTTTGATTTAAGTAATTCTTTTTTTGTTATACTAGGTATTGTTCAACTTAGGGTACACTGCAAGTTTCATCAAAATCGGTTCAGTAGTTTTAGAGATATGGATTTTTTTATGTTGTGACGGATTACAAGATTAGTGCATATGTAAGAAAATTTCTGATTTTACAAGAATTTGGGTTGAATATGTAATAAATAAACTATAAAAACGGTTAGAATAAAAACTTTTTTTAAAAAAAGTACCGACTTCAAAACAAATACAAAAAAAAAAGTTTAAAATAACTTTTCTTTCGGAAGTCGGTGGCAATAGACACAACAAAACAAAGCCACCGACTTCCGAAAGAAAAGTTATTTTAAACTTTTTTTTTGTATTTGTTTTAAAAAACTTTTCTTTCGAAAGTCGGTGACTTTCTTTTTTATTTCATTGACTTTTTGTCACCGACTTTCGAAAGAAAAGTTTTTTGTAGGTTATTTTGAACTTTTTTGTGGGAAGTCGGTTACATTTTTTTTTGAAAAAGTTTTTTATTTTATCCTTTTTTTAGTTTCAATATTCAACCCAAATTATTGTCAAACACATAATTTTCTTACATGTACACTTCGATCATTAATAACAACTAGATACACAATCAGTGACAGAAAACGTCCTCACCAAAAGAATGACCAAATCAGAGATTGGTCATTCTTTTAGTTTAGTACTGTTCCAACGCTCGGAACGTAAACATGCCTCCGTGCTCGTTTAAAAAGTGCAAAAATCACTCTTAGGACGGGAAAAAAGGACGGAATTTAATTTTTTCGGCAAATGCTAATATTACCAATATATAATGACTATCACTGCATTACAAATACTGATATTTCTTCAAGAAAACGCCTTAAAACATTTATTTTTAAATTGTCGAAATTATTTCAGGGTTTATAAAGCAGTTCAATTGAAATGACTTTTACTAAGAGTACAATTCATATTGTCGCATGACTACTTGATTTAGTCGGGTAACATGTGTTGTTTGTTGTGTTTCCGCCGGCGAGTCGCGGTCGTAAAATTTTATGTGTTTTTATGTCCGTTCTAAATAGACTTTAATTCATTCGAATAAATTTTAATTTCTTTTGGTATATGTTGGCCAGATATGTTTCTTTCTGTTTTCTTTCTATTCTACGAATCTACTTGAGGACAGTTTTAAGTTCGTTTTTGTACGGGATTGTGTATCTAGTTGTTATTAATGATCGAAGCATGTACACTAAAACATTGTAATCCGTAGCACCGGTGATAACATCGTCCATGTATGTACTCTTACACAATGAGCTAAAAATGAAAGCTACTTCACCAAACTAAATGAAAATTTTATGGGGCCAAATGGCAGATATACTGTATCGAACAAAAAAAGAATCATCGAAATCGGACCAGAAAGCTCGGAGTAATCGGTGCAGACAATGTTGAAACCTTTTTAGGTTTTTGTTGATTTTTCAAAAAGTGCTAGTCCGATTTCGATAAAATTTTAATGGGACCATTCGGGAAGAATACCCTTTCCAACAAAAAAAGAATTTTTCAAATCGGTTGGCAAACGACGGAGTTATGCCCGAACAAACATAAAAAAAAAATATCTCTCCTCCTTTTGGAAGTCGGTTAAAAATCAATGAAATAATAAAAAAAAAAAAGCCACCGACATCCGAAAGAAGTTATTAATTAGGTTATTTCACCCTTTTTTGTTTTATTGTTGTTTTTGAAGTCGGTTACTTTTTTGAAAAAGTTTTTTCTATAGATAAGCTGTCAAACCGCCATTTTTATTCCTCAGATAAAAGTTATCTGATTATTGAAAAATCAACCCTTAATCACTTAAAAAAAAGAAACTAACTGTAATGTCTCGGGTGCCAATAAAACACACTTAGGTTATCCGATCAGGATACACTGTATGCGCAAACCTAAAGACGTGCTTACTCGCCTACGGCCGGTAACCGACTGACTACGCCAATGCGCCCGCGCATACACTACATCCCTTCTTTATTTTAATTGAATTGAAATATTTCAAAATTACAATATTAGATTAGGTTTTAATATTCCAACTTAAACACCTATAATTGGTGGATAACTAATCAAATGTTTTAAATATAATTATTTCAGATTTACCGCAAAGTTTTACAGAACAGCAATAATTTACTTAATTTTAAATCTGTGTAACAAATCTGGCGCTTTAATTTTGAGATCCCCATACTCCTTCCCTTTTTTCTTCATTTGCAGATCTCTGTCTCTCACTTCTTCGTCTATTGATTTGTATTCCATGTCTGGTGCTGCCGGGATCTTGTCTCTAAACTGTCTTTTATAAAACAACTCCGAGGGAGATTTGCCTCTTCTTGTCTTCTTTAAGAACAGGAACCATTGGCGACACCCACGGAGAGGGTCCATTTACTTCCTCGATAATATCCGCATCCTTCAGTTCCTCTAGTTTTTTGGCAACCTTTTCTTCTAAAGGAATGTTCCCATTCCTTTAGAAGAAAAGGTTGCCAAAAAGGTTGCTCTTCTACAAAATTATTTTTTGTTTATGCCAAAACCCGATTCACCTGTCTATTATTTTTGTGTAAAGAATCTATGTACAATGGAATCGAATCAGTTACTGATTCTGAACAAACTATATTCAGGTTTCGCATATACTAAAAATAATGTTGTATATGGTTGAGTGACTGGTTTTACTGTTCGGTCTTTTGGGATCTGGACAGTCACTCCTTTGAAAACGCTTTCCCTAACGATGTCACATTGTTTAATTCATTAAGCCAAATTGAAGTCCAATTTTAAGCACGCCTAATAAATCACGTGTGCTGTTTCTGATGACATAAGCAGTACACTTTATACTTTTATTTTTAATGACTGAAATGTCCACGTCAAAGGAGCCTATAATATCCAGGAGTTTTTTACTGCCATAGGAAATAAGTGTCTTATTAGGTTTGCGTATCTGGTTGGAAACTTACACATAATTGACTTTTAGAAATTGTTATGTTCTGTCTGTAATAATATTACATCTACTTCTTGAATCTATTAGCATATCAACGGTGACTCCCGTAATATTGCATTTCATAGTTTCGTCGTCATCCAGGTGGAAAATGTAGTCAATTACAGATTTATTGGCATCATTTTTTGTTTCTTTTCTTGGTTTTTATTTACAGTCCTGTTGTTGGAAAATTGTCTTTTCTGTCGAGTCCTGCAATGTTCTCGGAAATGACCAATGAATCCACACTTTAAACATCGTTTGTCTTTTGCAGGGCATTTTGTGTCTTCGGATAGATGGGTGGAGCTTCCACATCTACTAAATTTTATGTTCGATGATTGTTGTCTGAACGGTTTGTTGATTTTTTATGTTATCTATTTTATTTATTTTTGCTTTGTTGTAATAAATGATATTTATTCAGTAAATTGGTTTTGGCAAACTCTTTTACACGTCAAAAAGACACTATTTTACACTAGATGAGGCTGGTGTTTCGTACCTGACTACTCTGAGAAGAAACATCCGAAACAAACTCAGAGGTCACAGTCTCTTTTAAGGTCCAGATAATTTTGTATTGATCAAATTATATGAGAACCATGCAGTGTAATTGTTCGCATCGTTTGTATTTACAGTTTTAAATTGTTCTAATTGCCTGGCTACAACTTCTAAAGCATTTGCTTTACTGATGATTTCGTCTAAACTAATTGTATCCCGCATTCTTAATTTTTTTTTATTCGACTAATCGACACTTTTCCGTGATTTGATCGATAATATGCTCTTCTTTACTATGGAATTGACATTTATCGGCTTGGTTTCTCAACCATAATAAAAATCCTGTCCTGTTTCGTGAGTCGGAAAAGGTATCTTTCATAAATCCGACTTTGTTTTGGAGCAAAGTAACCCAACAAACAAACTAAGCTTATAAAATTAAGTTTATAAGGTAAACCCTTAAATTGATTATAAAAGAGCATTCATTATGCCAATATTACTTTTATTGGCACATTATTAGAAGATTTGGCTTAATATATTACCTTTATTTTTATATTTTGGCTGGGTAACGATAATAAATCCATTTTCATACGGGTACAATAAGGGCTCAAAATGTGTTTTTCTTATAGAGGCTAGTTACATTGCTTTTTAGCCATATAATATTCAAAGTCATATAAAGGCTTTTAGTATGGTCAATTATTCTTAGCAAAGTAATGCATAAGGTAACTATGATGCTTTTAAACTTATAGGAGCATTTTATAAGACGTCTATCACGAATCAGCTAGTGGTTCCGCAGAGGATTATTTTATAGAAAATGAGATTGAAAAGGAAACCAGTGAGGAAGAATATAATTGTAGCGGTAGTGATAGTGATAAGGACATATACATAGATATTGCTATCAAGAGTCGGAGAATATTGATATTCGTAGTGATATTAGAGAACGGGTAGTGAAATTCAACATTCCCATATCGCTTTAAGTGACTTATAATTTGATCTTTTCACTTTGCAATTAATTTTCCGCCAGTTATTTTTTGGACACGAATGTTTAAGTCTTCTTAATTTATTTTCATTACATTTTGGCCAGCGCAGAACGCCATCTTTTTCCCACTTGCTCTCGTACTGCGGATAATTTTGAGTGTTCTAACAATTTTGTAAGGCATTAACTTACTATTGTTAATGAACCTCACTATTTCCAATAATATGGTTGACGTTTTTCTTTATTTGCCAAACTGTTGCACAAAATAATGTAAATCACTGAGAAAAAGACTTATTGCAGACGGCTATAAGGGCCGTCGGATTTTTATGAGCCTTTAATTTGCCACAATAAGTTTAACTAACCTTGTATCGGACCATAATAAAACATGTATAAGGGTGATCACCCTTATCAACGCTCTCCAAATGGTTCTCACAAGGGTATTGGCTTTATTGGAGCACTTTTCTTAAGCCATTATAAGTTTAATTTGCAAACTATAAAGCAACTATAAGAGGAGTATAAGGGTTTTGCCCTTAAAAGTTGTGCCCAAACGCACCCTTATTAGCGATAATACGGCTGCTATAAGAACATTATTTCTGGCATTACAAGGGAAATTTTAGTTGGTTTGGAACAGTCCAATTTATGTAGAGTTATTGCATAATCATCGACACCTTCGCCTTCTTCAGCATGAGCTCCAGGAAGGTTTTAATACACTTCTTGAAGTGCTATTCCCCCAACGTGGAGAAGAGTAGCTCGTTTTTAGGGTTCCGTAGCCAAATGGCAAAAACGGAACCGTTATAGATTCGTCATGTCTGTCTGTCTGTCTGTCTGTCTGTCTGTCTGTCTGTCTGTCTGTCTGTCCGTGTATGTCACAGCCACTTTTTGTCGAAAGTATAAGAGCTATCCTGTTGAAACTTGGTAGAAAGATGTATTATGTGAACCGCATTAGGATTTTTACACAAAAATCAAAACAAAACAAATTTTGGGGGTGCCCCCCATACTTAGAATTGAAACTCAAAAAAAAAATTTTCACCAAACCCATACGTGTGGGGTATCTATGAATAGGTCTTTAAAAATGATATTGAGGTTACTAACATCATTTTTTTCTAAACTGAACAGTTTGCGCGAGAGACACTTCCAAAGTGGTAAAAAGTGTGTCCCCCCCCCGTAACTTCTAAAATAAGAGAATGATAAAACTAAAAAAAATATATAATGTAGACCTCAACCAAAACTACCAAGGAAAATTGGTTTGGATGAGATACAGTTAGCAGTTTTTGAGATATAGTACATTTTCAAAAACCGCAAATATAACTTTGCCATTCATACAAATACTATGAAAAACAAAGTTATTTTATTGTTTGTGTATATTACTTACTAATCTCAATATAATTATATCTCTAATCTATGCTTGCTGCTACGGAACCCTTCATGGGCGAGTCCAACTCGCACTTGGCCGGTTTTTTTTTTTACGGGTGTGTCGATGTTGGCATCCAGTAAATAAATTTCAAGTGCCCTCTTCCATTTCCCCCAGCGAGTGTCGACAGATGTCGGATCGCCTTCGCAATCGAAATGTCTAAGTTGGGAACTATGGATGATGCATGAGTCATTTTGGGTAGCAATAAAATATTGGCTCTTATTTTTGCGTGGCTTTTTACTGAAAATCAGTAACAGTAAAACAACTTTACTTATTATTTCAATTTTATTTCAATTCAATTCAATTGCCTGTTGGCCTAGTGGTTAGAGACCCTGACTGCTATGCCGGAGGTCTTTTTTTTTTTATCGTGGTAAAATCATCAAATGAGTCCTCCCACCCCGGGCAGGGCGGGAGGGACTGTCAGACTTGTACTGACTAAAATCCACGGTGTCCTTCAATAGCACTTTATGTTCCGGGGTCACGGTAATGAGATAAGTCCCGCGACCCCGGCAGGCTTTCGCCCTCTAGAGAGGGGGCCCCGTCATTATGCTGACGCTCTTTGAGGCGCGCGTGGAACACAAAGCGCCGTCGACCCGGGCATGGTCCATGGTCGGGCTGCGAGTTGCCCTTTACTCGCCGCCCGCATGCCCGCGCCTACGGTGGCCGGAGATCGTCTTGCGACGTCCGTCGCCGTGGGTGTCCACCACCGCGGGTGGGGCGGAGGGAGGACATTGCCCTCTCCCTCACGCGGCCCGCCTCCTCCTTCGCGAGCATGACTGCTTCGCAGAAGGAGGCGACCGCTTCCCACTCCGTCTCGCCCCGCAGCATGGCCGCAACCAATGCCGGGCGTGAGAGGTCTCCGCCTATCGCCGCCGTGAGAACACGTCGGTGCTCTGCCCAAGCGGGGCAGTCTTGCACCGTATGCTCTACTGTGTCCTCCGGGCGATCTTCGCAGTGGTGACACCCAGGCGTTTCCTCTTTTCTCCTTAGACACAGGTACCTCCCGAAACTTCCGTGTCCGGTGAGGACCTGCGTCATGCGGTAGGTCAGGACGCCGTGACTCCTATCCGGCCACTCCTCAAAGAGGGGTCTTACCGCCGCGGTTGTGGCGTGCCCGGCCGTCGGTTGCGACAGTCGTCCCCTCCATACTGCCCTGAGATCGCGCCGGAGCTCTTCCCGCCGCGCCTCGACTTCTCGAGGCAGCGGGGATACACCCCGCTGCGCTGCACCTCCACGCGCCACTCATAGATGCGCTGGAGGGCAGTCGCCTCCAGATCCCAGGGCAGTAATCCGGCAAGCAGGTTGGCCGATTGGCATGGATGCCAGCCTACGGCAGGAGGCGTTTGGCCCGCTGAGATTAGGCAGGAGGAGTCGCCTGAATGCCGGAGGTCTTGGGTTCGATTCCCACCCAGGACAAATGTTTGTGTGCTGAGCACGATCATTTGTTCTGTGTCTGGGTGTAATTTATCTATAATGTGTATGTACAGTAGAATCCGGTTATAACGACCTTCAAGGGACCGGCGATATTATGTCGTACTAACCGGATGACGTATAAAACGGATATTTACATATGTATGTAATTATGTATTATTAGTGCGAATGTTTGATTTTCCTATTTACGTAAATAAAACATGTTGTAGGAATCAGTTACATATGTTTATATTAATAATTCTTATATGTGCATGTACACAAATATGTAAGTAGAACATACCAAATTACAAACATAGGTATAGGTACGTAATGTACTGTAATACTATCACTAACGTAGGAAATCTGTTATTTGGGTTTGTTTTTGACAGACTTTTGTTCGGTAGTAAGAACTTCGGACAGCATTGTGAATTCGTGACATCATTGTTTTCATATGGTCATCATCAAAGTTAGTCTGAACGAATACATTAAGCGTTTCCGCAGCCTTCAGAGCTTCAGATACACTCAAGGTTGGATAAAACTCTGGTTCGTCATCATCACCGTCGCTATCTTTGCTATTAGCGTCGTCGGCGATGATATTATCCACAATGTTTTCATCAGACGGCTCTTCACAAGTGGCGACAGCATCATCGACACGCACGTATTGTTCAAAGTCCTCGTTTGTTACGGGTAACTGATGCTTATCAATAGCCTTCACCCAAACGCTCAGCGGTACGTCGTCTTCTTCGTCAAATCATTTAAAGTTATGGTACATTCTACATTGCTTCGGACAAAACCAGCATGTTTGTAACAGTTAAAAATTGTTCCTTGCTTGAGTTGAGTCCAGGCATCTTGAATCATTAGAATAGCGTCAAGAACAGTGATCTTCGGGCACTCAACATTACTGCATTTGCCATCTAGAAACTGGATCATTTTTAAAACAAGATTTTTACGAAAATGTGCTTTCAAAGCTCGAATGATCCCTTGATCCATGGGTTGCAACACTGATGTCGTGTTTGGAGGCAGAAATACTAGGGGTTATGCTTTTCAAGTCTGCAATATGGGGATGTGCAGGACAGTTGTCAACTAACAGCAGGATTTTCTTATTCTTTTTCGTAAGTTCACGATCCCATGCGCGTGCCCATTTGGTAAAAATGTCACCAGTCATCCAGGCTTTTCGATTGCTCTCATAATCCACTGGCAAATGCCGTACATTTTTAAAACATCTGGGACGTTGAGATTTCCCGATTACGAGAAGTGAAAACGAAAGAAAAGAAGAAAACGGTTTATCCAACTCATGGAACATATGAAATTTTGCATGTCTAACTGCCTAGCAAAAAAATTTGCTTTCTCTTGTAGCAGAGGTCCATTAAGAGGTATTCCCCGGTCGCGCTGAAGCTTAAACCACTGTAACAATGCCTTATCCAACTGCTCATGAGAAGAAGTTCTTACACGTTTGCATTTCAAAACATTGGCATTAAATAGCGGCTCGATCTTGTATTTATTCTTCTTTATTCTTGATATTGTAGAATGAGATACGCCAAATTCCTTTGCGAGGGTCGCATTTGATTCACCAGCTTCTAATCTGTGTAATATTGCACTTTTTTCTTCAATTGTAAAACACTTTCTCTTCACAGAACTCATTTTATGGCGCTTATGAACTTGTCATAACAGGTGACAAACACTGACTGTGATTTACGCGCGCCAATAAGAAGAATTGAACGGGAAGCGCGCGGGGAAAGTGAGGGGGCCGAGGTATTGGTCATTCGTTACCTTGAAACAAAACACGGCGCGTCGTTTTAAACGGACGAATTATCGTAAAAAATGGTCGCTATAAACGGTTTGTCGCTCAAACCGGAGTCGCACTAAACGGTTACATTTTCTTAGTATCTAACTATTAAACCAAACTTGAGTAAATAATATCGACGCTAAAAACGGTTATTCGTTATAAGCGACGTCGTTATAAATGAATTCTACTGTATTTAGAAATACATAAGTATGTTTATCTGTTGTCTAGTACCCATAACACAAGCTCTGCTTAGCTTGGGACTAGATGGCGTTGTGTGATAGTTGTGGAATATTATTATTATTAATTTTATTTCAATTTTATATCAATTTTATTCCAATTTTATGTCAATTTTATTTCAATGTTATGCAAATTTTGTATCATTTATTTAATTTGTTATAATTGGAATTGTATAAATGTAATTAATTGTAATTGATAATCAAAATATGTTTTACTAACACTAGCTGTGGTTACGCTACGCAGAAGGAACGGTTAAGTCTTTTATCTATAACTTCATGTCATTGAACGACTAAGTTGATTGGCTGTGACGTCCTATCCCCGTCCTTTTCCCGCACATACCTTCTCGCCTTCGTACGAGAGGGATCGCTTAAAAGCGGCCGCAGTTGACACTCGAAGCCAATCGGTTCCTCACGACACGCACCTAACATCAGAGCGCTCCAGTTGCCTGCAGTCGACAGCGCCTCCCGCCCGCGACCATCTCCGGAGAAATTAAGGTATTGTGCAATCTTTCCTATATTTCGTTTTGCAATCTTTCTTGTGTTCCCGGCAGAACGTAATTTCGATGTTTTTCGTCACAGCCAATTAGCAAAATTAGCATAACCCGCGCGCCCATTTGGTCCTCGTTAGGACCAAATGGGCGCGCGGGTTATGCTAAGCGGCTGTTAGGCTCGTTAGCCTGGATAGTTATTGAAATCAGTGATAACCATTCGCCATTCGTAGTCGGAAAAAATACTCTTATTCTAATTAGTTTTGTACCAAACACTTGTCTCGCCGACAGGTGTGGGTATGTCGTTAAATTCTCGGTAAAACCTTTGTAGATTCGTAACACCAGCTAGTAATCGTTACTTTATCTGGTTATTTCGCTTAATCCCGCATTATTGTAAAATATTACCGTTGAATTACCGCATCGCGCTCAATCACCGACGCATAAAAATAAATACCCACTTAGGTAGATTATTCGCTTCGCATCGCTTTCACAACGTATTTCGTGTGTTACATATTTATTTAATTATCGTTATTAGAAGGTTGCTAGACGGCGCCTACAGATATTACTCTTAAACGATTATTAGGAAAAAGAGATCGAATATTTTCTCGTATGCAACGTATTTGTGATAAATTGAAAAATATTGATTCGGAGGAATTCGATAAAGAATCGTTCTTGTGTGACTGTGAAACAATAGATTCGTTGCGTACTGATTTTGAATGTGCGCTGGATGACATCATAGCTCATGAACTTAAATTAAATCCCGATTATGTCGTCGACTATCAGGCACTTTCTTCATTCGAAGACTTACTGGGTAGGGTGAAGCGGGCAGAGAAAAAATTGCAGGTTCAGGCACCTAGTGAATGCAAGAAATCTCCTCGCTTGCCCCCGATTGAAATACCCGAATTTAATGGGGATATTAAAAATTGGCCTCTGTTCATCGCCAGTTTTCGAAATGCCGTGCATAATAATAGTTCGCTAACAGCATGCGAGAAATTATATTATTTGATTGGGAAATTAACAGGCAAAGCTCGTTCGATATGTGCAGGAATTACTCCGTCAGCTGATAATTACCCTCTTATATTCGATTCACTTTGTGAAAGGTATGAAGATAAACGGCAATCGGCAACTTCATATCTAGACCAATTATTTGAATTTAAATCTATTTCGTCAGGTTCGCCGGCTACTTTAGAATCATTTCTCGATAAATTCGCAACGTCGGTAGCCGGGTTTAAAAACATAAAGTTCCATGACCACGCTGATTTTATTTTATTGCATATCGCTCTTAAAAAACTCGACATAGACACTGTACGGGCATTCGAATCTAATCATCAATTAAAATCAAGTAGTTCCGAAATTCCATCTTTTAGTGAATTAGTTGAGTTTGTTCGTGAGCATATAAAGGTGTTAGAACGAACTTCGTCAACAATCTCTAACAATAAGTCACCTGCAAACCGAAAATATACTAATACATATACCTGTGTAGCGGATAACGAACCTACCGCGTGTGTTTTGTGTAAGGAGAAACATGATCACGTATATAAGTGTAAAGTATTTAATAGTTATAAACCCGATGAGAGATTTAAGTTTGTGAAATCAAACAATTTATGCATTAATTGCTTAAGTCCAAAACATCGTGTGTCCGCTTGTGGGTCAAAGTCCACTTGTAAAAAATGTAGTTCTAAACATCATAGTTTGTTGTGCTTCGGCAATAAATTGAGCGACGCGCACGTTTCAAGGTCGACCGGCGCTCGCACGCCCTCTGCTGAGAGACTTATGATATATCGTTATGCGCGACTAATGAGAACCGTATTAATTCTTTATATCGAGGCCCAACAACCATATTGATTGCTACCGCGCAAGTTATTGTAGTAGATTCTTTTGGCAAAGAACATATTGTTCGCGCAATATTAGACAGCGCTTCTCAAAGTAACTTTATCACGCGGGATTGTTGTCAACTTTTGGGTTTGAACATAAATAATAAACCTGCCTGTGCAACCGTCAGGGGCATAGGAGGTGCTAGTAAACAAATACAGGGTTCCGTACAAATTAAATTTTATTCTCGTTTCAATCGTAATATAAACTATAATATTGAGTCATTCGTAATAGATAAAATTACTGAACGTTTGCCAACTGCCACGGTTGACGTTTCGCTTTTGCTTAATTTTAAAAATTTACAGTTAGCAGACGATACATATTTTTCTTCAAATCCGATTCAATTATTGATCGGTGCTTCGACTTTCCCGCACTTACTCTTATCTAACAGAGTTCAAGGTCAGCCTACACATGCGTCTCCAATCGCCTTGCAAACTGTACTCGGCTATGTAATTGTCGGTAAGGCGCCGGTTCGCATCGATGACAGTTCGACCGTTTCGTATTGTTGCACCGCGGAGCCGTTAGACTTAGCGATGCGGAAATTCTGGGAATTGGAAGAAGTAAATGTTCCCCCGGTACTCAGCCTAGATGACAAATTATGTGAGGAGTTTTATGCCCGCACTACCACTCGAAATAGTGACGGACGATACGTAGTCGCTTTGCCTTTCAAGGGTGATGTCGAATCCCTGGGCAACTCACGTCAAGCAAGTGAACGCCGGTTTCTCTGCTTGGAAAGGAAGATGCAAGCTTCTCCTAATTTAAAGGCCGCGTACGACAACGTCATCCTAGAATATTTAGAGAAGGGCTATATTTCACCTACAATTCCTGATCCTTCGGAACCTTCGTACTACATTCCGCATCATGGTGTGATCCGAGATGATAAGGTCACAACCAAACTTCGTGTCGTTCTCGATGGTAGTTGTAAAACTACTACCCGCGTTTCGCTTAATGATCTCTTGTATGGTGGACAGAACCTACAAGGGAATTTGTTTAACATTATAGTTAATTTTCGTTTGTTTTCGATCGCGCTTTCATCAGACATTCGTCAGATGTTTCCCAGCATTGGAGTCCGAGAACCTGATCGGCGTTTCCAACGCATCTTGTATCGTTTTTCGCCGCAGGAACCTTTGCAAGTTTATGAGTTCAATCGTGTCGTTTTTGGACTCAAATCTAGCCCCTTTCACGCGCTGCGAACTATTAAGCAGCTGGCGGAGGATGAGGGTGACTCGTACCCTCAGGCTAAAGCCATTGTCGCCACGGGATTGTACATGGACGATTTTGTCCATTCCGTCCTCACGGAAACCCAGGGCATTTCCACCGCTTCAGAGATGATTGGTCTCATGAAGGCGGATCAATTCGAGTTGGTCAAGTGGACCAGTAATTCACAAGTAGTACTGAATTCTATCCCGCTTTCGCATCGTCTGCCAGCTGACAAGGAGTTCGACGGGTCCGACCAACATAAAGTACTTGGTTTGTGTTGGTCGCCCACGTCAGATCACTTCGCCATGAGAGTAAACACTCCCACTCAGACTTGTACTAAGCGTACAATATTATCGTGTATCGCTAAAACATGGGACGTCATGGGATTTGTCGCGCCTGTCGTCTTGCATGCCAAGCTTCTTATCAAGAAGCTTTGGCTATGCAACTGTGACTGGGATGAGACACCACCTGAAGATATAGTCAGGCTGTGGACTCGCTTTAGGGAAGAGCTTCCTTTGCTCTGCAACATAAAAATCCCACGCCACGTTGGTATTGTCGCTGATAGTGTGGTCACACTCTTAGCTTTCGCGGACGCTAGCGAGAAAGCAAACGGGGGAGCGATTTATTTCCACGTCCACAATAGCGATGGCAATACAGTCAATTTGATAACAGCTAAGTCTAAGGTCTCTCCCAAAAATGTAGTTTATCTCGCTCGTCTTGAGCTCTGTGCTATTCTTGTGTTATCCCAGCTAATAAGAAATGTCGTGGTCGCTTGTCAAAACCGAATAGTTTTCCGTGACATTGTAGCGTTATAGTCGATTCACTTAAATCAACTAAACGCACCTCACTAATTACGTGTCACATCCCTAAATCTTGCACGTATAAACGTCATTCTCGAACCTTCGACGGCTCGGCTATAAAAGGTCTCGCACCTCATTGTGCGGCCTTTCCGACGCCTGCTCGAAGCCGCTAACATACTATTAAAAATCAACCCCGAGATATACGGGTAAGTGAGTGCTCACGGTGATTGATTTATTATTAGCTGTGTCCTGTCAGATCGCATTCTATGTGTTTCTTTCTGTCTGCGCGATCTGGCAGCAATCCTATTTTATTGTCTTAGCGTCATAACTATCATCGTATGTAAATTCACCTTTGTCTTCATCACGGCATCACTATGTAAATGCGTGTGCATGCTTCACCATTCTTCACTATGCTTGCCTCGCCACGCTGCGCCTAGCTGCTCGCTTAAATCGCCTGGCCACGCGGCGAGGAACCTTCGTCAATGCCTGAGGCATGTGCACGCATACCTAACCTCTAATTGTAAGCCATCACGATGAGTGAGTCTTCCTGCATCCACCTTGCTTTGGGCTTACTACTGGGAGACGCACGCATCGTCGAGGGCTTGCAGGATTCTGGCTCGACGCTTACGGACGCACCGCTTCCAGGGTTCCAGTCTTGGGCTGCGGCACTTCCAGTCTTGGGCTGCGGCACTTCCAGTCTTGGGCTGCGGCACTTCCAGTCTTGGGCTGCGGCACTTCCAGTCTTGGGCTACATCCAACCTACGGCTACACCCGATTGTCAGACGTCCTGCTGTCTCCCCACCTACCGTGGGAGAGAGACGTCTGACTCACGAGCTGCGCGGCCGCTACTTACCGCCGTCTACTCCCACGTGGTCGTGTTGTAGCGACCCACGCTGCCACGCTCAGGCCCCTTGCCTCTGCAGGCACGGGCCTAGCCTAAGGCGCTACCTGCTGCCGCCGCCAGTTCCGGCCATCCACGCGGCGCGTGAGTGCCGAGACCTCACGCCTGCCGCGTGTCGAGGCCCCTGCCTGAGCGGGCCACGTCCCAGCGCCAGGCACTGCCTGCCTGTCTACCTGCCTGCCTACTGCCTGCAGGCCTGCCCGGCGCACGCGGCTACCCACGTGCGCGCTCCCAGCCCTGCATCGGCCACGTGTGCCTAAGCCCAGGGCAGTAACACTCTTTTCTACAGTGACCAGTGACAGTGCCTAGAGACCTTAGCTAGTTACTAGAACCTACGACCCTAATAAATCTGTGTCTCGTGTCTTAGCAAATAAATTTGTAAGTGATACTTTGGTTTCATTACTATCTACCAAGAAACCCACTTGCCACAGTGGCGCCCACTCGGTAAAGGTTCTCTGGGTTCTAGCACTGGTCACTCTTCCTATACTCATCATCGTGGTGGTAAGTAGGTTGTGTTGTACTAATACCCTTAAACTGTGTATCCTCTTACTGCGGCCAAGACACCCTTAGCCTAACCACGGTCCTGTGAGTCTGCTTGACCGGCAGTGAGCAAGTCATTTCCTCCTACCTTATTTCCTTTCTATCTTCCGTCTGTTACCTGTAGGTGTCGAGGTACAGACAATCCTGGTTTACTAACAATGCTGCTAGGGTTGAGTGAAAATATTGTAAAAAATCAATCGATGAGCTCTCACCCGGTCTATCTCAGTAGTCATCTTTATCCATCTAAATACTATAGTTATTTCCTAACGAGTAACCTAAAACTAAAATTATGACAAAACTTCATTAGTATTTAAATAATAATGTAGAAATCTTATTTACAAAACTTAAACTAAAGATTCTAAATGTAAATATCTAATGTCACTTTATTTAATGCTATAGAAATCTTATACATTCTAATTATATAATGCAAATACAATATTCTATGTAAAACTAATTTCTAATTAAATCTACTTATTCTAATGACATAAATACTAAAGTACCTACCTAAGAATATATAGGAGGAAATAGCTCTCTAACTAAATAATACTCAATTCACAACGAATTATCTAAACTTCTTTAAATGAAATATAACTTTTATCTAGGATACACTACAACACAACTATTGGAAAATAAATAACTTATTATTTCATCTACTTAAACCTACCTAGCTTACACCACAACTAAATAATACTATTGAAAAAATATCTAACTTCTATTAATTCAACTATCTAAATCTATCTTGTTCATCTTTAAAACCATCAGACTAAATAATGTACAATAACTAACTAAAATAAATCTGCAAAAACTAAATAGAATAAATCTACAAAAAGTAATAAAAATAATCTACAATAACTAACTAAACTAAATCTAGCTAAACTATCCTAACTAATAGAACCAGTAGTTCCACCTACATAAATATAACGTTCAATGTTCTGTTCTAAAAAGCTCATTAACTAAAAATTAATAGTATTTCATCTATTAACCTTTAGGCTGAGCGCTTGGGATTTCTCTCTAACATCTTTGACTCTAAATCAAGATGCTGAACTCAGGCTCTCTCTCTAACCTATCGGTCACTATAGTTTACCTTGCTGGAGGTTTACTCTAGGAAGTACTATTAACTACCTACTTGAGTAAAAATAACATTGAAACAGTTGTAGTTGGAAGTCTACCTGGTTACTAAGAATGGTAATTATTCTCTAAAATCTAGAACTAATTTCTCTACCTAACTTGCTAAAATTTTTAAATTTAAACTTTTGTTTTTCTGCTAAAACTATATTCTATCCTTATGACTATACATGTCAAGGATTTATGGTGGAGCTGTCCATCGTAAATCCCGTAGGCCTAGCTAAATCTAACTAGTGTCTGACTCACTACTGGGTCAGACGATGCCAAGGGACCTACGACTGTTTTCCATCTGGTTGTAGGAGGTCTACTTGTACCAGAGATTAAGTCTCTTAGTCTCCGGCGTGCAACTTCTACCACTTTCGCCGCCTACCTAAGGTAGCTATAACTTAGTTATAGTTATACTATGGCATGCCAATGCCATACCTATTGTGTGTGGATTTTTTATAAAATAGACTAAATCAACTTTTATAAAAAATAAAACTAAATAAACTCTAACTTTTAACTAATTTTAACTAAAGACAACTGATCGTAACCTAATCAAATATTGTTTTATAATTGAACACAAGTAAACTCTTAACTCATTTTTACTAAGAAAACTTAATAAAATTTTAACTAAATATAATTTTAAAACTAAACACAAGTAAACTTTTATCCAAATCTGACTAAAGAAAATCAAAATCTAGCTAAATAAACTACATACCTAATTTTGATTTAAGTAAACTTTGTAACAAATTAAATATCAATTAAAGAAACTTAAAATTAATTAATAAAACTTGAATTATTTCAGCTTACAGCCATGGGCTGCATGGTTGTGAGCCACTTTAGTCACCTGCCATCTGCTGACCCCACACACACACACACATTCACTACATATCACATCACATACATACTCTGTTTCATTCTGCCTACCCAGTAAATACTTTCTGTTTTCTTCTTCTCGGCGTTGCCACAAGGGTTGCTGTGGGCTCTTTGGGCGATATTTATTTTTTAGCAGAGTAGTCTCCTTGTGGTACACTACCATTACCGTATGTGCTGTCTTTCATGTTCCTATGAGCATCTTCAAGACGTCCCCCTGAAATACGGGTGTACGCAAACTATTTTTCTATTATTTCTATGTTAAGGCGTAGCTATAGTGAATGCTGCTGACCCAAGGCTACTCTGGTTGTCACAGTAATTCTCTATAGCATACTACCACTTACTATTGTGTTGTCTTCTACTGTTTAACTAAAAAACAGCTTAAAGCCGGTATTTTTCTAAGAAATAACCGCATCTATTTACTAGATTCTAAACCTAAATAGAAAACCTAAAACTATCCTTACTTTAATTATAAAATAACTTTTAAATGGCATAGTCCAAAATAATTATTCTAACAACTGTAGGTACTACATACCACAGTTGAAACTTGTATCAGCCTAATCTGGTAACAAGTCTAAAGGTTTTGGCTCTAAACCAAACCATTTAGTAAGTAAATATCACTACACGGCATTTACTTACTATATATAAACTGGAGCTGCCCAGTATATATATTAACTAAAGCGGAACGCTAAACTAAGTCTTTCGCGTGAAAACTTCCTAATAAATAATTAACTTTAGTCATAAACTATAAATACCTAACTAAAATTCTTTCACCTGAGCACTAAACCTAAAACCTAATCTTACTTTGTCATTCCGTATGATTGTTGAACGCATGTATTCTAGAAACAACCAAAATATAAACTTTCTTTAAACATAACTCTAAAACAAAACTTTCTATAAAGTTACTACTTCTATAACTTAGCCCAACTAATTATAACACAATGGGCCTAAGTATAGTTGAAACTAATTATTTCCTACTTCACTAAATTCTTTCATATTATTCGGTCTATCAGCATGTCCTAGATATCCTAACCTAATAAAATTCCGTTCCGGTGTCGTTGACATTTGACGTTTTAAACCCTGACAACCGATCATTGACAGTTGTTATGGTCTTGGATTTTTGGCTTTTTGCAACATCGTCAATTACATTCGGATATTCTCACAAAATAGTTACGTCTTGGACATTGAACCTATAATGAATCTCAATCGACCATAGACATTGATCGTAGACCGAGACTTAGATCAATTCTATCATAGACCTTGAATATGGACCTTATTGATTTAGCTTTTAAATATTTTTTTTAAATGCATGTTTTTAAATCTTTTACTTGAATAAAATAAATTCTTTTAAGCTTTTGCTGTTTTTATAAATAAATATTATTTTAAAATAAATATATTTAACAATATTTTAAAATAAAACTTTGAAATAAATTCTTTTAAGCTTTTGCTGTTTATATAAATAGATATTATTTTAAAATAAATATAATTAATAATATTTTAAAATAAAACTTTGAAACAAATTCTTTTACTAATTAAACTTCAAAAAAAAAATTTTTTGTTGACAATAATTTTTTTTTGAAACAAAATTTTTTTTAAATAATTTTCTATGAAGACTCTATACACCTTCAAGTTTGGAACATGCATATCAACGTTCAACTATCAACAACGGACTAAACTCTTACTAAACCTAGCTTAAAGATACATTACCCTGCGTTTAAACATCTTGGTTACAGAACCCTATGGAGATTCACTTGCTATTATCTTGTAGTTTTTCCAACTGACTGTCTTGAGTTAAACTACACTACTATTAGTTTACCTCTTGAATGTTATAGTAAGTCACTAACTTAGGACTACTTCCAAGTTGGTGACGGACATAGTATGAATGGATGAATGATTGATGGAATGGAAGCACATGAATGGGATGTATGAACGTAATAGGTAGTCAGTTTAGTGGTTCAGGCCTTCTAGCGGATTTCCCCTAGGGAAAATCCTTTCATAGCAGCCGGGGTACTGTAGCGTTATAGTCGATTCACTTAAATCAACTAAACGCACCTCACTAATTACGTGTCACATCCCTAAATCTTGCACGTATAAACGTCATTCTCGAACCTTCGACGGCTCGGCTATAAAAGGTCTCGCACCTCATTGTGCGGCCTTTCCGACGCCTGCTCGAAGCCGCTAACATACTATTAAAAATCAACCCCGAGATATACGGGTAAGTGAGTGCTCACGGTGATTGATTTATTATTAGCTGTGTCCTGTCAGATCGCATTCTATGTGTTTCTTTCTGTCTGCGCGATCTGGCAGCAATCCTATTTTATTGTCTTAGCGTCATAACTATCATCGTATGTAAATTCACCTTTGTCTTCATCACGGCATCACTATGTAAATGCGTGTGCATGCTTCACCATTCTTCACTATGCTTGCCTCGCCACGCTGCGCCTAGCTGCTCGCTTAAATCGCCTGGCCACGCGGCGAGGAACCTTCGTCAATGCCTGAGGCATGTGCACGCATACCTAACCTCTAATTGTAAGCCATCACGATGAGTGAGTCTTCCTGCATCCACCTTGCTTTGGGCTTACTACTGGGAGACGCACGCATCGTCGAGGGCTTGCAGGATTCTGGCTCGACGCTTACGGACGCACCGCTTCCAGGGTTCCAGTCTTGGGCTGCGGCACTTCCAGTCTTGGGCTGCGGCACTTCCAGTCTTGGGCTGCGGCACTTCCAGTCTTGGGCTGCGGCACTTCCAGTCTTGGGCTACATCCAACCTACGGCTACACCCGATTGTCAGACGTCCTGCTGTCTCCCCACCTACCGTGGGAGAGAGACGTCTGACTCACGAGCTGCGCGGCCGCTACTTACCGCCGTCTACTCCCACGTGGTCGTGTTGTAGCGACCCACGCTGCCACGCTCAGGCCCCTTGCCTCTGCAGGCACGGGCCTAGCCTAAGTCGCTACCTGCTGCCGCCGCCAGTTCCGGCCATCCACGCGGCGCGTGAGTGCCGAGACCTCACGCCTGCCGCGTGTCGAGGCCCCTGCCTGAGCGGGCCACGTCCCAGCGCCAGGCACTGCCTGCCTGTCTACCTGCCTGCCTACTGCCTGCAGGCCTGCCCGGCGCACGCGGCTACCCACGTGCGCGCTCCCAGCCCTGCATCGGCCACGTGTGCCTAAGCCCAGGGCAGTAACACTCTTTTCTACAGTGACCAGTGACAGTGCCTAGAGACCTTAGCTAGTTACTAGAACCTACGACCCTAATAAATCTGTGTCTCGTGTCTTAGCAAATAAATTTGTAAGTGATACTTTGGTTTCATTACTATCTACCAAGAAACCCACTTGCCACAACATATTCGCATTTTCGGATTCGACCGTCGCGCTCTGTTGGGTACATTCGTCGCCCCATCGTTGGAATACCTTTGTAGCCAACAGAGTTTCGAAAATACAAAGTGATTTGTCACCGCAAAATTTATATCACGTGTCCGGTGCGGACAATCCAGCAGATTGTCTTTCACGCGGACTCACACCCTCACAAATTATAGACCATCCGCTTTGGTTCAGGGGACCCCCGTGGGCTCACTTGGACATTTCACAATGGCCTGTCGTTCCTTTCAATCCCTCCTCAGTGTCTGAAGAGAAGAAAAATTCGTTGTTAGTCGCTGCACCTAACGAAAGATCTCCTATTCTTTGTTTAGTCGATCGTATCTCGTCTTGGAGTAAATTACTTAGAGTGGTAATTTACGTTTGTCGTTTTGCTAAGTTGTTACCGGTTAATAACCGCATGTCAACATCGGATTACGATTTCGCTGAACTACTCATTCTACGTGAAATTCAACGCTTCTATTTCTCAAAGGAGATTGCCAGACTCAGAGAAGGCAAGGATTGTAGTCATTCTCTTCGGCACTTGAAACCTTTCCTCAAAGACGGACTCATTAGAGTCGGAGGCCGTTTAAGAAATTCAGATTTGGGTTATGAAGCGAAATACCCAATTCTACTCCCAAGAAAAGATCCTATTCTGAATTTGCTTGTCGAATACCATCATAAATTGAATTGCCACGCGGGTCCCGACCTGCTGATGTCACTATTACGTCAAAGGTATTGGATACTGTCTGCACGCAATTTAATTAGGAATAGGATTCATAAGTGTCTTCCCTGCTTTCGTCTCCGTCCCAAGCCAAGTTTCCCTGAGATGGCAGATCATCGGTCTTGTCGTGTAGTTCAATCAACTAAACCGTTCGTTCACACGGGCACGGACTACGCTGGTCCCTTCAAGGTTACCATGTCTCGCGGCCGAGGCATTCGTTCTACCAAGGCATACGTGTGTCTGTTCGTCTGTATGACTACACGCGCGGTACATATCGAACTAGCCGGTGATCTTAGTACAGTCAGTTTTATGAGTGCTTTCAAACGATTCCTATCAAGGCGCGGCCCGGTTAGTAGGATTTACTCGGACAACGGGACAAATTACATTGGCGCTAAGCGTAAACTTTCGGAACTTCACGACTTCCTTTGTTCGAAATATCACAACACCGAATTTGGTCACATGTTAGCTGAAAATCGCATAAATTGGTCACTTAATGTCCCGACTGCTAGTCATTTCGGCGGTAATTGGGAGGCTAATATTAGAAGTTTAAAGATTCACTTATACCGTGTAATAGGTGATACCATCCTTTCGTTTGAAGAGTTGAATACCGTTCTTACTCAAGTCGAATCAGTAATAAATACTAGACCTCTTTGTAGGACACTCTCTAGTGATCCTTCATAACCACTAGCTTTGACTCCAGCGCACTTTCTGAATCTCACCCCTTTAAAATACTTGCCTGCCGAGGAGATAGACGAGAGAACAATTGTTTCGAGACATAAACTGTTAGACCAATTGGTACAATCGTTTTGGAAGCGCTGGAGAAGCGGATATCTTCACACTTTACAATCGCGTCGTAAATGGAACACGCCGATCGATCCAGTCACTGTCGGTACGGTTGTGATTCTCATAGTAGATAATTCGCCCCCACTTCACTGGCCTTTGGGTGTCGTGGAAGAAGTTTTTCCTGACTCCACAGGAGTCACTCGCATCGCCCGAGTTAAGACATTGACTGGATCCTACTTGCGTCCCGTCGTTCGTCTTTGCCCATTGCCTAACCAATAAATTCGGCTCTCGTCATCCAAGGTTAGGTTAGCATTAGTAATTAATTATTTGATTTCATTGATATTTACGTATAGATAATAGTTATTGTAGTTTAATTTCACGAATTTCGCCTTCAACTCTTGAAGGCATCCCTTCAAGCCCGGGGGGAATGGTTACGCTACGCAAAAGGAACGGTTAAGTCTTTTATCTATAACTTCATGTCATTGAACGACTAAGTTGATTGGCTGTGACGTCCTATCCCCGTCCTTTTCCCGCACATACCTTCTCGCCTTCGTACGAGAGGGATCGCTTAAAAGCGGCCGCAGTTGACACTCGAAGCCAATCGGTTCCTCACGACACGCACCTAACATCAGAGCGCTCCAGTTGCCTGCAGTCGACAGCGCCTCCCGCCCGCGACCATCTCCGGAGAAATTAAGGTATTGTGCAATCCTTCCTATATTTCGTTTTGCAATCTTTCTTGTGTTCCCGGCAGAACGTAATTTCCATGTTTTTCGTCACAGCCAATTAGCAAAATTAGCATAACCCGCGCGCCCAAGCTGTTTAAGAAAATTGTTACTAACCATTTATGAGCTCTGAGCTTGAATTAAAGATTTCTATTCTATAGCCCTATTTTTGTTGTACCTACCTAAGTACTCATTGCGTGGACTTCATTATATTTTTGTAAATATGTTTGTTTTTTTTTAATTATACAGGGTGTAAGAAGACACTATCCGGAGCCGTTAACTACGCATACTGTACATCTAACTAAGTAGCTTTACGCTAAAATTATCGCTGGGAACCGACTTTTATTTTTAGGTATCAAAAAAAATAATAATTTTATTGCGCGCAATGTAAAGCAAACGGGTTTCGTGTCGTTGTGTGCGTAGGCGGGTGGCTTGACACACACAAGCGCGCCTAAGCTGGAACGTGCTTGTGATAAGAACGTATCGACGCGACGTTCTGCGATCTTTTCGAGTATTTGCGGGGATGAACGAAATGAATAAAGTTTCCGTGAAAACAAATAAGTAAAAATCCTACTGAGATGCACGATGTTCTTCATTTTTTTTAGGGTTCCGTAGCCAAATGGCAAAAACGGAACCCTTATAGATTCGTCATGTCTGTCTGTCTGTCTGTCCGTCCGTATGTCACAGCCACTTTTTGTCGAAAGTATAAGAGCTATCTTGTTGAAACTTGGTAGGTAGATGTATTATGTGAACCGCATTAGGATTTTTACAAAAATAAAAACAAAACAAATTTTGGGGGTGCCCCCCATACTTAGAATTGAAACTCAAAAATTTTTTTTTCACCAAACCTATACGTGTGGGGTATCTATGGATAGGTCTTTAAAAATTATATTGAGGTTACTGATATCATTTTTTTCTAAACAGAACAGTTTGCAAGAGAGACACTTCCAAATTGGTAAAATGTGTGTGTCCCCCTGTAACTTCTAAAATAAGAGAATGATAAAACTGAAAAAAATATATAATGTAGTGCTCAACAAAAACTTCCAAGGAAAATTAGTTTGGATGAGATACAGTTAGCAGTTTTTGAGATATAGTACATTTTCAAAAACCGCAAATATAACTTTACAAACACTATGAAAAACAAAGTTATTTTTATTGATTGTGTATATTACTTACTAATCTCAATATAATTATATCCCTAATCTATGCTTGCTACTACGGAACCCTTCATGGGCGAGTCCAACTCGCACTTGGCCGGTTTTTTTAAGGTCGTATAATCATGAAATGAGACCTTTCGCCCAGGGTGGGGCGGGAGGTAGTGTCAGACTTCTCTGACTAAAATTCACCTGCTCCTTCGTGTGCCCTTTACGTTCCAGGGCCGTGGTACATCTTTCGAACAGTCCCACGACCCCAGGATGTTCTTAAATTAAAACTCATAAAACACTTACCTACTGTCCATCGTTGATATCATCAATCGGTGGTCTCTCAACACTCACTAACTGCGGTTCAAACTGCCGACCTCCCACGCGGAGACAGATGCGCGCTCTAGTCAGCGTCTCTTGATGAACCAGTTCCAGGATCCCTTCTCGCTCTGACCGCTGTTTGAGTTCATCAAAAACATCAATGATTTTTTGACGCATCTCCGCAGCATTCTCACAGGTACGGTCAAACACCCTATCTTTGACGTATCCCCACAAAAAGAAATCCAAAGGCGTTAAATCAGGTGAGCGTGCAAGCCAATCATGGGGCCCATATCGCCCAATCCAATTGTCGCCGAACAGCTGCGCCAGCTGATCGCGAACCGGTCTCACGATGTGTGGTGGTGCACCGTCATGCTGATACCACACGTCTCGCCGCTGGATCAGTGGCATGTCATCTAACGTGTCGGTTAGGTAACCATTAATGAGGTTGAGGTAGACAGGTCCGTTCATACTCGGTGGCAAGAAAACGGGGCCCAGTATCTGATTTCCCATGATGCCAGCACACACATTATGTTTCCACCGTGCCTGGAAGCCCGTTTCCTGGGTTTGATGTGGATTCACGGAGCACCAATAGTGTGAATTTCGACGGTTCCACATTCCATTATTTGTGAAGGTGCATTCATCCGTGAAAATAACTTTATTCACAAATCCTCGGTCCTGCCTTAGCAGCCACCTGCAGTACTGCATACGGCGTGTTGTGTCACCCGGCACGAGTGCATGCACGCGGTGAATTTTGTAAGGTCGTTGCCTATCCCTTTTTAGTACTTTGTGCACGGTGAAATGAGACAGCAGGTACCTAGCCCGATGGCCATGCCGCCTTCGCAAAACTTTAGCCGCTGTACGCACTCCCAAACGAGGGTTTTCTCGCATCACAGATAAGATGGCCGTTTCGGCCGCTGGCCTTATTTGCCTGCCGCCTCCCTGTGAAATCGGCACGATAGGCTGGTTATCTAACAAACGTTGCACTGCCCGCGTGAAAATACGTGCATCAGTAGGCTGAAACGCTGTAGGGTATTCTCTTCCATAAAAGCGTAGGGCTTCGGCAGCATTTCCACGCGCCATACCATAGCAGTATACCATATTCACATACTCGCGCGTAGAATAATCATGAAACGGCATTTTCGCAACTAAAACACAAAAAAAAAACCACAAACGCACTACCTAGAAAAAAAACACAGAAGTACTCAAAAACACACAGGCTCTTTGTGTGTTAGCGAGTACACAGTCACAGAACACTCAAAAGTAATGTTTTTCGGAAACAAAGACACAAGTACCTAAATTCGATCGTGTCAGAAACCGAACTAACTAGACAAATTTCTTTGGCGGTGGCGGCTGGCAGAGGGGCCGCAGCGGGTTGCGGGAAGAGCGGCAGGGACTAGCAGGCGGCGCGGCGGCATTCGATTGAACTAGCCAGCGCGGGCGCGGGCAGCGTTGCCAGACCGTACCAAAAAGCAGGGGCTCATAGTACTGATTTAGGCCAAGCCTACCCTACCACAAAAACGCATAATTAAAACAAACGCATTTATCGTAACCACAGAAATATTAAAAACAGGAGAAGTGGCAAGGGGGCGTGTCCGCGGCCACGTCGTGCTGAGCGTATAGCTCAGCTAGTGAAAAAATGGCCGTCACCGCGAGTTAGTGTGTTGTCAACCGCGTTCGTAAAAAAAACGATTATGCCGTCTTGTTCGGTGGTTTCGTGCAAAAATAGAAGCCAAGACAAAAATTTTAGAAGTCATGGCATCAGTTACCACAGGTAAGTACAAGTATTTTACAATATTTGTCTTAAAAATCACGAAAAACAACAATCCCTAAAATATATCTGACTTGTACTACTTTATTTTTGTTTTTCTTGTATTACTCCGACTGTATTTAGTTTGCATTAAATACATTGCTCTTTTACAACCACCTCAGTCTGTCACTGAGTGACTGAACAAGCAATGTAAAGCTGACATAACGAAACATCATTAAACCGTAATGTCGCATGGTGCCTCCGCTGCTCCGGTCCGCCGTATTTGAGTGCGACTAGTGATGTGCTCGTGCAGGTTTGACAAAGTCTATCGACAAGAAGGTCGACTGCGAATGCTTTATTACTATTTCAGATTTTTCTTCAATTTATTAACTCTTGTGACCGGTTGGAAGGCCGATGTGGTTCTATGCTTTTTTACCCATTTTTAGGGTTCCGTAGTCAACAAGGAACCCTTATAGTTTCGCCATGTCCGTCCGTCCGTCTGTCCGCAGCTTCGCTCAGAGACGCTCAGTACTAGAAAGCTGTAATTTGGTGTAAATATATGGATTTGTTGCGCCAAAAAAGTGGTAAAATAAAATCTCGTAAAATATTTTTTTAGGGTACCTCCTGAACACGTAAAGTGGGGATGTTTTTTTTTCTATGAAAAAATTCACAATAGTAGTATAAATAACGAAGTTTAAAAGAAAATTATCATGACTAAGTAGGCTTTACAAGTTTACGAGTAATAGTCGACCAACTTATAAAATATACTTGGATAAAATATTTTCCTAAACAAAATGTATCGGAGAACATGTTCTTCAACTGCAAATGTAAGTTTGTCAACTTTATTTTTACAGCTAATGATAGTTGGGTATGTTTTGGGGATAGGTAGGTTTTTATTGTCAACTATTTTTAACTAACTTCAAAAAAAATGGAGGAGGTTCTCAATTCGTCGTAATTTTTTTTTTTAATGTATTTTCCCCGATTTCTCAAAGACGCCTGGACCGATTTAGAAAATTCTTCTTTTGATTTAAAGAGTACACCTTCCAATTGGTCCCATGATCATCAAGTCAGGATCTGATGATGGAATCCTGGAGAAATCGTGGGAACTCTTTAAATCATTCTTGAAGCGATGTATTCGAATTACTATGTAACGCTGGTTTTAAATCTTTGTTACAGCCGCTTCCCTCTACACGCGGTGGTACTCAAATAGACAACATTTTTTCCAACTTTACCTGTGAAGTTGGTTTTTATAACTCCTTCTACAGTTACCATCGTCCTATGTGGGCCCGTTTTTAGACGTTATGAGTTGGCTACTGAATCACTATCACTTAGGTACCTAATAAATGTTAATGCGTAAATTAAAATCAAATTCAGCGAATCAGTTTAGTTAGTTCGCATAAGTATTTTGATGGGTAACTACGGAACCCTACACTGTGCGTGGCCCGACACGCACTTGGCCGGTTTTTATTATTTTACAGCGTAGTAGTGCGTTACCAAAGATCGTTAAATAAGTTCATTAATGTTTAGTAAAGTAATCTATAGAATGTCCTTGGGTTTCGTCACTTGTTATGGTTATGATACTTAACTGAAGTCTTCATAAATGCACCATTAGCTTCCTATGCATTATAATAATTAGCATCAATAGTCTTATTGATGTACTATGCCCCAGAATTTCTAAGGAGGGTTTGGAGACGCTATATTGTGACGTGATGCAAGTTTTATTATCACTTGCACCCTTCTTTCATGGGGTAATGTCTAAAATGCTGTAATAAGCTACTACAAAACGTTCTTGAACTAAATGAAACTAAATTCAAAACATGCATTAAACGCACACTTTGTAACCAGGCATATTATAAACTGAGCGACTATATCGCTGATAGAAATGCTATGTACCATATAACGTACCCTCTCAAAATGAATGGTGTAACAAAGTATCTGTAATAATTTTGGCGATCCAAAAAGAGTGTCCATGGAGTTTCTTGTCCGTTCTTCTCCATAGAGATTTACTCCTTGTAATGAGCATCTACAGTACTTTCACAGTTATTATGTCTTGTGACTAGGATTGTAGTTGTAGCACCATAATTTTGTAGTGTTTAATTATTATTTTTTTGTCTTTGACAATTATTCAAAAGTGCTTGTAACTGGCCTAATTGAAATAAATGCTTTGATTTTGAACTACATGTAACTGTGTCATTTGATTTGTATTTTTTAAATATATTGGTTATTGTTGGTTTCATATTATTTTCATTTACTTTATTTCCAAAACCTTTGTAAAAAATTATCGATATGTTTATCGATTTAGTCAAGCACTGTCGTATGAAGTCGTATCCGCCCCCGTGTCCCGACAACACACAATGATAATTGTTTTAGTGTGAGTAAATAATACGAAAAAAGTACGCTGTGGTTTAAAGAATAAGGTTTATATTTAAATGACTGAGCTATCGAAGGCGCGTGTGTGCACTTGTTCGTAGTATTGTTGTGACAGAACTGTGTGCGCAATATTAGCGTAATGGAGGGGCAACTGTGGCTTCATCGGTTTTCTATACATTTTGAACTCCACGCCATATCTCCTTCTTTATTATATCTAAAATGAAACGACGCGTTTAACTTGTAATAGCAGAATGCTTTATTCAAACTGATCAAAGTACAGAGAGCATAGACACAGCATAGACAATAGAAACTTTTAAAGGTAATAAAGTATTGTTGCCAGGCTAATTAAATGTACTGTTATTTAGATAAATCACAATACTCCCCCTTAGCTAAATAAACTGATAACATACTAACATGACAATTTTATTTTACAATATTCTTAATCAATGGTATTCACTATACCCAATGCCTTCAAGAAGCAAAAATGTTTTACACTAGTTAAACTCTTAGTTAGTAAATCAGCTGGCAAACAAGCGGTTTCTAAATAATTAAACTTAACAATATTATTATTTACACAGTCACGACAGAAATAGAAACGAACATCCATATGCTTAGTACGATTATGAAAAGTATTGCTAGCAGTCAGTTTTATAGCCCCTTGGTTATCATTAAATACATTGATGGTGTAAATTTCACCAGTAATTTCACTTATCAAGCGGCGCAAGTATATGGCTTCCCTACATGCTTCGGTAAGGCTCATACTCTCTGCTTCTGTGCTTGATAAAGCAACAGTTTTCTGCTTTTTTGATGCCCATGATATGGCAGCACCTGATAGAGTGAAACATATCCCTGTGAATGATTTCCTATCTAATAAGTTAGACCCCCAATCTGCATCAGCATAACCTTCTAGCTTTGAATTTCCATTTTTAGTATATACCAAAGCATAGTCTTTTGTTTTCTTAAGATATCTTAATACCCTTTTGGCGTATGCCCAATGTTCTAAATTATAGCTATTATTGTACTGACTAAGAAAACCAACAGAGAAGGCTATATCTGGCCTAGTTAATACTACAAGATACATAAGGCTACCAATTAGTTGTTGGTAGGGAAGATTTTCATTACATTTTTCACCTTTATTTGCATTTAACTTAGCTTCCATAGGTGTAACAGCTGGTTTGCATTCTGTCATATTAAATTTCTTTAACAATTGAGTTATATATTTCTCTTGGCTTAAAGCCACAACACCTTTCGTTTTATCTATATGCACATTCATACCTAAACACTGTTTAATTTCACCTAAATCTTTAAGTTGAAAATGTGAACCTAACACACTTTTCAATTTTTCCAGCTCAGATATATCATTTGTAAATATAAAAAAGTCATCGACATATAATGCTACAAATGTTTTACAATTACCAACTCTCTTCATATACAAACATGGTTCAAGTTTTGATGCAACATAATCAATTTCAGTGAGACAATCATGTACCTTTCTGTACCATGCCCTTGATGATTGCTTCAAACCATATATTGCCTTTTTTAACTTCAAGACTTTTGTATCATTACTAGAATTTGTATAATGATCAGGCATCTGCATGTATATGGTTTCATCAAGGTCACCGTTCAGGAAGGCAGTAGTAACATCAAGATGGGCAGTATTCAAGTTTAACTGTGCAGCTAATGCAAACAAAATTCTAAGTGTTGTGTGTCTTACAACGGGTGAGTAGGTTTCAGTAAAGTCCACACCTTGTTGTTGCATAAATCCTTTGGCCACTAATCGCGCACGGAATCGAACACTGTTCTCATTGTCATATTTTTTCTTAAGAACCCACTTACACTTCACAATGTTACTGTTAGGTGGAGCATCAACTAACTCCCACGCACTATTCTTTTCAAAACACTGAATTTCTTCCTTTATTGCTTTTAACCACTCTTCTTTTTCAGATCCATTCAGCGCCTCTTCTAGAGTAAGGCTACTCGCATCATCTTGAGCATCTTCACTGACACACATACTTGTCCAACCATACCTTTTAGGTGCCCCCTTCTGTCTAACTGGTCTATTTGATCTTGGTGTCTGTGGTACAAGTACATCCTCGTCAGGTATATAGGTTTCATCCAGGGTATCTTCTGTAGTCTCATAATCTGTAGAAATATTTTCATCTTCAGACTCAGATACATCCTCGACAGTTCTGTTCTCAGTCACCGGAAGAGAGACAACTTCATTTTTCTCTTGCTCCATTACTATGACATCTCTACTCAAGCTCACAGTTTTAGTCGCTGGATTGTAGACTCTATAACCCTTAACATTTTCGGAATAGCCAACCAGGATATGCTCAATAGACTTTTTGTCCCATTTTCTTCGTTTCTCCTTGGGAAGATGGACCATAACTTTGCTACCAAATACACGCAAGTGGCTAATGTCTGGTTTATTACCTGTCCATTTTTCAAGGGGTGTTTTGCCATTTAATCCAGATGCTACAATTCTGTTATGAAGATACACCGCTGTGTTTGTTGCTTCTGCCCAAAGTTCCTTGCCTAGGTTTGCATCAAACAACAGGCATCTTGCCTTTTCAACTATTGTGCGATTACATCTTTCAGATAGACCATTTTGTTCAGGTGTGTAGCTATTCGTTTTTTGATGAATTATTCCTTCCCTATGTAAAAACAAATCAAAATCTTTATTACAAAACTCCAAACCATTGTTAAAAGTCACTTCTTAAAATTTTGATTTTTTTACTGGTTTGATTTTCAACCTTAGCTTTAAATTCTTTAAAGCATGCCAAGGCATCACTTTTATTTCTGAGGAAATATACAAATATCATTCTTGAATAATCATCTATAAACAAAAGGAAATATTTTGCACCTCCTATTGATGAGACTTCCATTGGTCCACAAATGTCAGTGTGGATTACCTTGAGTACTTCGTCAGCTCTAGTTCCAACATGTTTAAAGGGTAGTCTAGACTGCTTGCCCTCGCAACAAGTAGAGCATGTTGACTTGGTTATATTTACTTTTTCAACCAAATTCAGACCTTCCACAGCTTCAGACATTTTGTTTAGATAATTACTATTGACATGTCCTAATCGACGATGCCATGTATTGCCGGACACAGTAGAAACTGACATTGCATATTTGGGCATTCTGATCTTGTATACTCCATTGACAACATCTGCCACAGCCACTAAACAACCAACCTTGTTATATATTTTGCATCCGTTCTGGTCAAAATCAACTTTATTTCCATTCTTCAGTAGTTGACTAACAGATAAAAGGTTTGTAGTCAATTCAGGAACGCAAAGTATTTCTTTGATCGGCACATCATATTCACAGTCATCTACTATTGTCACCATGTTGACGTCGCCTGTACACAACACTCGCAGTTTATTGTTATTTGCAACAACAATCTCATTTGTTTGATCATAACATGGGTTGATAACCCAACTTTCATTAGCAGTCAAATGCGCGCTCGCGCCCGAGTCAATATACCAGTCGTTTTTGTTATATTTCGTATTAAGGAACACGGCACTAAATGCATTTGTTTGTTTCCTAGTAGTAACTGGTTCGTTCAATGATTTTGGGTTGTTATTAGTGCATTGATTTCTATAGTGACCTGGCTGTTTACATTTGTAACACTTGACGTTTGTTTTTCTTGAGCCGCCATCTTTGACATTGACATCTGAAGTTTTATTTTTATAGTTCTGTTGGCGCTTCTGGTAACTGGCGAACGCCGCGCCCTCTTCCGTTTTTTCACTACAAACTTCTGTCGTTCCCGCCATATCTAATAATTTTGCTTTAATGGCGTCTGATGAAATTTTCATCCCCGAATGTTCCACAGCCATAATCATAGGCATGTATTTTTCGGTAAGGCCAGCCAACAACAAGCACCCAATCCAATCGTCATCTATCTGAAAGCCCGTTCCTCTTAACTTCTGTCCGGTTTCAATCATTTGATTTACGTATGACGCCATTGAGTTACTGGTTTCGAGACGAATCGACGTTAGAGTACGAAGTAGGCTAATCTTTCTGCTGAAACCTGAATCATCAAACAAACTCTTCAGTTTATCCCATAGCATTTTTGATGATTCCACATCCCTGATGTGTACAAATAGCGTCGAGTCGATAGTCATTATGAGCTTCGCCTTTGTTTTCTGATCATCCTCAGCTGCGATAGGTTTGCCAGTAACAGGTTTACACAATGAAGCATTCCCTCGAGCACTAGGAAGTTTTCGGCGGCAAAAGTCCACTCGCTGTAGTTTTCTCTGCCTTTTAGTTTCGGCACGTTGACAAGGTAATTCGCAGCCATCCCGAAGAATTACGAACGCCTAATTCAGTCACAACTACTTTTAACTATATTCTGACTCACTGTTTCACTGACTTTGGAAAAAAAAAGGAACTGGGCCCATAACCTAAAATGAAACGACGCGTTTAACTTGTAATAGCAGAATGCTTTATTCAAACTGATCAAAGTACAGAGAGCATAGACACAGCATAGACAATAGAAACTTTTAAAGGTAATAAAGTATTGTTGCCAGGCTAATTAAATGTACTGTTATTTAGATAAATCACAATAATATCTATGTGCATTAGCAACTTTCCGCAGCGTGTGACGTCATCACGTTCACTATAATACGAAGCAGAGGCCCACTATTTTCTTGCCTCAATTTTAGTCGATTTCATTCAAGAATGTATGATTTTTTGTTTCATATTGTCGTGTGTATGAACGGCACAGATGTATAAATAATGGGCGGGCTCTTAGGCTCGCTGTAGCTGGCGGTAACCAATCAGTAATGACCAGCGTTTTTATGAATGAAAACCTTAGTGGATTTTTTTTTAATGTTTTTTGACATGGCTTCGAGGCCTTTATGCCAACCTTAGTGGAAACGCTCTGAACGGTGTTGCCAGTTCAAGAAATAAACTTCACACAGAAACGACACTAATAGAAACAGTTAAAAATACGGGGTAGTAATGTCAAATCTATACATTCCAAAAGAAATGTATAATTTTAAAGAATAGCAAAAGCGCTTTAGTAATAATTATAAACTGTAGTTTCATTTTTCTCCTCAAATTTGAGAATTTGGTTTTTGGGAACTTGGGAAAATAAGGCAGCCCCGTATGTTACTGTCAGTTTATTCCGGCAAAAGTTATTGTTTTGTACTTTTATAGTTATTGTTTATTAAATCATATTCAGCTTTAAGTAATACGTTTTGAAACAAAAAGGTGTGTAAATATTAAAGAATATTCGTTTGTTTACTTAATATGGTCCTAGTTTGTGTGATTTGTGCTGACAATGTGTGTTTATTACTGAATCTGATTACGATTGTTGTGAAAACACAACTATCTTATAAAGAACTACTAATATTATCGTAAAAGATTCAAGTTGTGTCTAAAAATTACGAGAATTAACCCAGAAATATGATAATTCATCTCGTACTCGTAATTTCAAACTTCGAGAGTTATTCTTGCAAGTGACGTGTTTTGTAACTAAGTATATTGGAGAGATATTTGAGGTGGCCGAATCTTCTATTTGATTGTCAGAATATCGTGATTATTAATCTTACGTGAAGAATGCGGTGAGTGTTTTAAATTATACGTTTTGAATTGGGCCGAAGCTTTCTTCTATTCGCATCGTCAGTATCGAATAATGTAGTTAGTTTTTTTTATCTTTGGCTGGCCTAGCTTTACTCAGAAACTAGTGCACGCTGCTGCCAAAAAGTACGGTTTTCTGTACTATTCATCACACAATCGTACCAAAACCGTACCTCAGTGTAGACCGTACCTTTTTTCGTACCTTTTCTATTACTAGTGATTTATTTTTCACAACAAAGGGTAAAAAAAACCTATTTTGGAATGAAACAAAGCATCTACAGACAGAATAACGCGTATCAAACTATTGGTGCTTCAAGCATGTTAGGAAGTTATTTATTTATAAACTCGTGCTAAGTTAAATTATTATTTTACGATTACATTCTGTCGAGAAACTAATAGAAAATCATACTTTCTTCAACTTTCTGTCACATTTGGCACTAAAAATGTACACAAATTACTTAAATGGAATTTTCTTAGTTCCTAAAACATTATTTTCATTATTTTTTGACAAAAACAACTTGTTTTCGCTGTAGATGAGTAGACTATAGCATTTTTCAAAATTCTAGCAAAAGAAGAAAAAACTAATCTAGTTCTCGCAGAAGTATCTCGACCCAGTCGTACCTTGAAGTTAAAAACCGTACCTTTTCAGAAAGCCAACCGTCCTTTTTTGAGAAATCATACTGGCAACACTGGGCTCGTGTTCCGACACGTGACATTGGCCACTGTGTGTATGATCGTTCACCATGCTTGGCATTCGGCGTATTTGTTTAGTTCTAAATAATCAATTTTATTCGGAATTGCACTAAATGAAACGAAATCTTTAAAAGAATCTTTATTTTTATGAAGTAATAATAACATAAATTCTTCATAATTTTACTTTTAGTGTGAAAAGGGCTCTCTTTTGACAATTCAGATAACGTACTGAGATCACAATCATGTTACTAAACACGTTCACATTACGCGTATTTTTTTTAACTTTATGTCGTAGAACATAAAGTTGAAAATCCCACGGAATTGAGTCTAGAGAAGAGGGTCATCGACCGTCGAAAGTAAATCAAACGCACACTAACATAAGCCGTGCGTTTCTGCATTTATTTCTTACGTACATTACTGTTCGTAACTTCAAATGCGTAATTTATTTAGAAAAATCGAAAATTCAGATAATGTTTGTTTGGAAAAAAGTTTTGTAATAATACTTAGAATTCGATTTCGTAAAAAAAAGTTAATAAAAAATGCAACTTTGACCTTCAATATCTCGAGAACCCGTGGAGTCCCAGTTATGGTCTAAAGGAAAAAAATCATCCAAATAATGGGTAGAATACCTACGTGGCTTTCGGCTCCGGAAAGTGTCTTCTTACACCCTGTATACAGTCCTTTAAAATTGTTACTTATTTAATCGGCGTGGCTCTTTGTTATTTACTCATTGCGTGGACTTAATATTATTTTTGTAAATATTTTTTTTTTATAATATAACAGGCCTTTAAAATTGTTAGGTACTTATTTAATCGGTGTCGCCCTTTGTTATTTACTAATGAGTATAACAAATCCATAAACAAAATTAATTCTGTAAGTAATAATATCTTTAAGCGAGCTGAAATAACTAATTACCTATCCTTTCTACTGTGTTGTGAACAGTTAGGTAAGTATTTCTTATTATCTCGATCATAAATCTCATTATGTCAATAATTACGTTTGGATAAACTTTTTTACTAATTTGTTATTTTGAATTAAACATTGTTCCAATTCGGACTACAGTCTATGGTAGTATAAAAATAATTTGTTACACTAGCGCCACCTGCCATTGTATGTGTCAACCTAAGTTTGAAATAAAAAACGTTCAGTCTCTGCAAAACCGCTACACGAGTTTTATTAGGTTAAGGGCCCAGTCCCGCGTAAAGTCTAGAATAGTTAGTGATCTTTGTACAGCACAGTGATAATGGCAGGAAATTATTCTATGAATGTCCCAAAGCTCAAGGGAAGGGACAATTACGATGATTGGGCGTTCGCAGTGGAAAATTTCCTCATCCTCGAAGGCATTGACATCAGCAACAGCGAAGGATTAAGCGCGCAAGATAACAAGAAGGCTAAAGCTAAGATGGTGATGACCATTGATCCATCACTGTATGTACACATCAAGAGTGAAACTACGGTGCATAGCTTATGGAAAAAGTTGAAGTCGTTATTCGACGATACTGGCTTCACCCGCCGCATCAGCCTACTCAGAAGCTTGATCTCCATTCGTCTTGAAAGTTGCGACTCAATGACCGCGTACGTGACACAGTTAGTGGATACGGCACAAAAGCTAAAGGGCACAGGTTTTGAAATCAACGATGAGTGGATAGGGTCCCTCCTGTTGGCCGGATTGCCAGAGAAGTACGCGCCTATGATTATGGCCATTGAGCACTCGGGGATGAACATTAGTGCAGACGCTATAAAGACGAAACTATTGGATATGAGTGCAGATTCTGAAATTACGAAGTCCGAGGGTGCTTTTATTGCCAAAAGTGCATATCATCAAAACGCGCGCCATAAAAGCAAAGAAAAAGCAAATGGCGGCGGTCAAGGCAGTGAAACTAACAAACCGGGAAAAAATGTCAAGTGTTATAAGTGCAAAAGAACTGGACACTATAAAAATCAGTGCCGATCCAATACGAATGCGAGTACACATAACGAAAAACAAATGAACGCATTCAGTGCAATGTTTTTGACTGGTGAATTTAGTGACAAAGACTGGTATGTGGACTCGGGCGCGAGCACTCATTTGATATCCGAATCAAACAAAAGTTTGTTGACAAATATTTCGTACAATACAGAAACTCGAGACATTGTAGTGGCAAATAAAGAAAGAGTGCCGGTTTTATGTTCTGGAGATCTGCAGATAACAACATGTGTTGGAGATTCAGAGTTTAACATAAAAGTAAACAATGTTTTGTGCATACATAACCTAACTACAAACCTGCTATCCGTGAGCAAGATCATAGCCAGTGGCAACAGAATCATTTTCAACAAAAATGTGTGTCACATTTACAATCAGCAAAATGATTGTATTGGAGAAGCAAACCAAGTGAATGGTGTGTATAAGTTAAACATTGTAAAGTCGGAAGAGCTTCTAGCAGCAATGGTAGTAACTTCCAGCAAGACTTGGCACCGGCGTCTTGGCCACATTAACAAAAGTGACCTGAACGCCATGAGAAATGGTGCTGTGGAGGGCTTATATTTCCAAGATAAGGCAGAATTTGACAAAAGTAATTGCACAGTTTGCTGCGAGGGAAAGCAAACTAGACTCCCCTTTCCCACCAGCTTGTCGAGAAGCAAGGAGGTTTTGAATCTGGTACATGCAGACCTGTGTGGACCTATGGAAACTAAGTCGCTCGGTATGGCCAAATACTTTCTATTATTCGTGGATGATTACAGTCGAATGGCATACGTGTACTTTCTCAAATCTAAAGATGAGACGTTCACCTACTTCAAGCAGTACAAAAACTTAGTGGAAAATCAGAAATCAACAAAAATAAAGATTTTAAGAACTGATAACGGAGGTGAATTTTGTTCAGCAGTTATGGAGAATTATATGAAGCAGTGTGGCATAGTACATCAGAAAACAAACCCATATACCCCTCAACAAAATGGGCTTTGTGAAAGATACAATAGATCTGTAGTAGAAAAAGCCAGATGCCTGCTATCAGATGCCCAATTTAAAAAAGGGTTTTGGGCAGAGGCAGTTCATACTGCAGTATACTTAAAAAACAGATCTCCTGCAGCAGGAATTCATCAGAAAACTCCATTTGAATTATGGATGGGATATAAGCCAGATGTGAGCCATATCCGAGTCTTCGGCAGCATAGCTATGACACACATCCCGAAGGAAAGACGTCTTAAATGGGATAAGAAGGCAAAGAAACTTTTTCTTGTTGGTTATGCTGACAACACTAAAGGCTATAGGCTATATGATCCCATAACAAAAACAGTGACAGTTGCAAGGGACGTCATAATAATGGAAAAAGAGTGTGACAGTATGACATCTCAGATTACTATACAAGACAAGAGTGACATACAGGATTCAGTGGGGGAAAAACAGTCAGAAAATGTTCAGGATTTATCAAGTCAAGAAGCTGAAAGTGATGAGCAGATTGACGAAAATGACAAAACCTATGTTCCAGTAGAAGAGTTGAGTGACTCGGAGGACAGCTACCATGAGTCAATGACATTGACGTCAGAAGACAGAGAGGTTAGTTCTCAGCAACAAAACACTGAAATGTCACAGAAACGTACTCGAAAGAAACCAGATTATTATGGCTATGCAAACTTGTGTGTTATGGAGGACTTCTCTGAAGAAGAAATAACCCTGAATGATGCCGTGAATGGACCAGAAAAGGAGCAGTGGCAGAAAGCAATCAGAGAAGAATTGCAATCATTCAGTGACCGAGATGCGTGGGAGTTAGTGGACAGACCAGTGAATAAGACAGTTGTGAAGTGCAAGTGGGTATTTAAAAGAAAGCTCAATAGTGAAAGTGAAGTGCGGTACAGAGCGAGGCTAGTTGCGAAGGGATTTAGTCAGAAGAAAGGTACAGACTTTAAGGAAACCTTTTCACCAGTTCTCAGGTATTCCACTTTGAGGTTATTATTTGCACTAAGTGTCGACCAAAACTTAGATATTGTTCACCTTGATGTTCCTACTGCATTTCTGAATGGTCTGTTAAATGAGACTATTTTCATGGAAATACCAGCTTGTTCAAACTTTGCTAATTGTGAGAATAAAGTCTTGAAACTCAAAAGGGCGATATATGGACTAAAACAGTCTGCCAGAGCTTGGTACCAAAGAGTTGAGGAATTATTGCTAGAATTAGGGTATACCAAGTCTCAGTATGAACCGTGTTTATTTATGAAATGTGATGGAAATATCAAAGTTTATATTGCTCTGTTTGTTGATGATTTTTTTGTCTTTTATAACAGTAACGAAACTTGTGAGAACTTAAAAAGTGAATTAAAAGCAAAATTTAACATAAAAGATCTAGGCCAAATAAAAAAATGTCTTGGTATGAATGTAACAGTAAATAATGACTCTATTTCTATTGATCAGAAGGACTTTGTTGATACAATTTTGAAAAGATTTAATATGTATAACAGTAAGAGTTCAGACACTCCGATGGAAAATAATTTAAAGTTAGAAAAGGCTACAACAATTTCTCAGCAATATCCTTACCAACAATTGTTAGGTGCTTTAATGTACTTATGTGTACTCACAAGACCAGATATTGCTTTTGCAGTTAGTTTTCTAAGTCAATATAATAATTGTTACAGTGAGATTCATTGGAAACACCTAAAACGGGTCTTGAAATATTTAATTAAAACTAAACATTATGGATTAAAATATGTCAAAAGTAATTGTAATTTAATAGGGTATGTTGATGCTGATTGGGCATCATGCTCAATTGACAGAAGGTCCTATACAGGTTTCGTTTTTAAGATGTCTGGATGTGCAATATCATATGAGTGTAGGAAACAAAAAACAGTTGCCTTGTCCAGCACCGAGGCTGAGTACATGGCCCTGTCAGAAGCATGTAAGGAAGCAATTTACTTAAAAAATCTTGTTTGTGAAATAATGAAAACTGAAATTGAGAATGTACCAGTTACTTTATTAAGTGATAACCAAAGTTCACAAAAGTTAGCATCTAATCCTTTATACCATAGAAGAACAAAACACATTGATGTTCGGCATCATTTCATTAGAGAATGTGTCACTAAAAATTTAGTACAAATATCTTATTTGCCTAGTAATGATATGCCAGCTGATGTGTTAACCAAAAGTCTTTGTCATGTAAAACATTATAAATTCATAAATGGTATAGGGTTGACACAAATAAAATAAGTATAAATATATGTTTATGAAAATAGTAAAATATAATTTTATGTATTGTTCTGAAACTGTATAACTTTAATGTAGATATTATTTTTATAAGTGGGGGTGTTATTTTGAATTAAACATTGTTCCAATTCGGACTACAGTCTATGGTAGTATAAAAATAATTTGTTACACTAGCGCCACCTGCCATTGTATGTGTCAACCTAAGTTTGAAATAAAAAACGTTCAGTCTCTGCAAAACCGCTACACGAGTTTTATTATAATTGTGGGTAGTTACCGTTAGGTCGCATACTTGCACAATATTATATTTTTGTAGTATCCTTGCGTGGCCTTATTTTCCATCTAATACTATGCATAGCCATTTACAATGAAGGATAGTGGTATGAAACTGTTTATCATTAACAATTGCTTACGTATTGGCTCGATTCATATGTGATTTTGATTTAGCTCATAACTCAATGTAAAATGAGTGTTAATTTGCTAGTATTTTTTCTAATATAATAAAAAATAATTTGTAATAGTCTATTTGGAACGAATCTACCCGCAAACAACTGATAGGCAATAAACAATTACTTATATTCCTTCCTTCATTTTATTTTGTTTTAAATGTGTCATGTACTCACTTTTATCCTCGTCGCCACTTGTAATGTCTCGGGTGCTAATAAAACACACTTAGGTTATCCGATCAGGATACACTGTATGCGCTGTACGAGGCCTTAATAGCTGTTTTCTGGCGATATCTTCGTGTAGGATCAATTTTGAGGATTTTAAATATAAAAATGCGTGTGCTCAGGTTCGTAGTTTATTCGAGAGGGGCCACAGACAATATACAAAGCTTTTACATTAGAATGGCACAGATAACAGATTTATTTAAAAGGCAATCGACTATTTAATGTTTCCAACATACTCCGCCCGAAGGAAGACAATGTGACTATGAACTTAATTAATAAATCTTTGAAAAAGTACATAAGCTTTCATTTACCTATCCATTTCCGTATACATACACAATATTATAAGGTTAGAGAGTGGACTGTAGATTATTGAAATTGATATTATGATGCTACAAGTTATGGTCAGCAAATAAAGCCTTATAGATTCAAGTTACAACTGTTAGAAAACTACTAGAAAAGTTTCATAAACACTGTGACGTATAGATACAAATAAACTAGATCGTGGCGCACGGAGATTCGGGCATTCGTTACTCAGGCGTCGGCCTAGATGGACGTGCGGCACGATCACATGGAAATCTAGTATTTGTTTTACTTACCCCTGTGACGCCAGAACTGGGACGTCACAAGTGGCGACGAGTCTAAGGGTAAGTACCTGATCTATCATAATAATTATTATGGGAAGGAAAGAATAAGACATGTGCGTAAACTCGCAGGTACATTGCAAAAACAAAAAAAAAACAGATCATTTAAATGATCCTTGCATACCTAATTAGTTACCTATTTTAGATTAAGATACATTACATTCTGTTTTGTTTATCTGGTAGACCGTACGAAGATTATAATATATACAAATTGTAATGTACCCGGGGCACGAAGATGTTATTAAATCATATAATACGCATTCCAAAAGAATGATTAATTCCTCATTCCTATTCCATAATAATTCCAGTAGTAGGTTGATCGATAACCGGTACTAAAGAGATTGTTACTTTTAAGCACTAAAAGTAAAATATAAACCGTTATTTTGTTAAAATGTAATTGAAAATATTACATAAAAACAAGACACGGGTAATGTAGGACTACCTACATTGTTATATTACAATCTAAATACATAATGTGCTCGCATGTTAACAAAGTTTATACAAGCGTTAAGTCCTACTAAATAGAATACCCGCACAAAAAAAAAAAAAATTGTTTCAACTAACATTTCTAAGATTGGAAAAGGTACCCACCCTAATCATAATATTAGATTTGACTGCCTCGGTCTAGCAGTTGCAAGCGTAACTGCTAAGCTTGGTGTCCCGGGTTCAATTCCCGGGTCGAGCAGTGTTGTTGACTATTCCATTGGGAATTCCACGTAATTTGTCGCATGGAGTCTGAATTTATACTCAGTGACGTATATATACTACTCAGTAGTGTCTGCGGGGTGGTATCCTGGAAACTAAAGTTTATTTATCTTGGCTAGTATCAACCGATTTTTCCGGTGGGTACTATCAAGATTTTGATTTCAAATTGTGTGGAAATTATATAAGAAGCAGTAACCAGATTTGTGTGGTACCTACTTAAGTGAATCAAAGAAATCAATAGTAACAATGTGGTATTAGAGTAGTAAACTGACATGATATTGTCAGTTGGTACTAACGAAACGTGACAAAAAATCACAAAAGTGACAATAGTGTTACATTTAAGTATCATAGTAGTAAACTGACATGGGTTGTCAGTTGATACTATCAATAAAATTCTAAGTAGTAAACTGACATGATTTGTCAGTTGGTACTAACAATATAATTCTAAGTAGTAAACTGGCATGATTTGTCAGTTGGTACTAACAATAAAATTCTAAGTAGTAAACTGACATGATTTGTCAGTTGGTACTAACAATAAAATTCTAAGTAGTAAACTGGCATGATTTGTCAGTTGGTACTATCAATAAAATTCTAAGTAGTAAGCTGACATGATTTGTCAGTTGGTACTAACAATAAAATTCTAAGTAGTAAACTGATATGATTTGTCAGTTGGTACTAACAATAAAATTCTAAGTAGTAAACTGGCATGATTTGTCAGTTGGTACTATCAATAAAATTCTAAGTAGTAAACTGACATGATTTGTCAGTTAGTACTAACAATAAAATTCTAAGTAGTAAACTGATATGATTTGTCAGTTGGTACTATCAATAAAATTCTAAGTAGTAAACTGACATGATTTGTCAGTTGGTACTAACAATAAAATTCTAAGTAGTAAACTGATATGATTTGTCAGTTGGTACTAACAATAAAATTCTAAGTAGTAAACTGGCATGATTTGTCAGTTGGTACTAACAATAAAATTCTAAGTAGTAAACTGGCATGATTTGTCAGTTGGTACTAACAATAAAATTCTAAGTAGTAAACTGACATGATTTGTCAGTTGGTACTATCAATAAAATTCTAAGTAGTAAACTGATATGATTTGTCAGTTGGTACTAACAATAAAATTCTAAGTAGTAAACTGATATGATTTGTCAGTTGGTACTATCAATAAAATTCTAAGTAATAAACTGACATGATTTGTCAGTTGGTACTATCAATAAAATTCTAAGTAGTAAACTGACATGATTTGTCAGTTGGTACTAACAATAAAATTCTAAGTAGTAAACTGGCATGATTTGTCAGTTGGTACTAACAATAAAATTCTAAGTAGTAAACTGACATGATTTGTCAGTTGGTACCTACTATCAATAAAATTCTAAGTAGTAAACTGACATGATTTGTCAGTTGGTACTAACAATAAAATTCTAAGTAGTAAACTGACATGATTTGTCAGTTGATACTATCAATGAAATTCTAAGTAGTAAACTGGCATGATTTGTCTGTTGGTACTAACAATAAAATTTAATGTGAATCAAAAGATTCACAAATGTAACAATATAGTGTTACATAAATAGGTACCTAAGTAGTAATCTGACATAATTTGTCAGTTGGTACTAACAATAAAATTTAATCTGAATGGAATCACAAAAGTAACAGTATAATGTTACATTCATGTACTTAAGTAGTAAACTGACATAATTTGTCAGTTGGTACTAACAAAAAAAAAAAAAGTAGTAAACTGATTTGGATCTGTCGGTTGGTACTAAAAAGTAGGGTGTTGTTATAGGTCACCCAAAATGTCTCGTATTTCACCTCGTGAAGCGTTTAAAATATGAAAAAAAAAAGAAATATGCAAGACTTAATAACATAATTAAAAAATGTAAAAAATTCAAGAAACAACAAAATTACTTTACAAAAAATATTCAATTAAGGAAGGAGCGTGTTTCTCTTGTTATTAAATTAAGTATCTATCAGATAAACTTTTTTTTTTTTTTTTTTTTTTTTTATTTTTTTTTTTAGCGTGGTAAAATCATCAAATGAGTCCTCCCACCCCGGGCAGGGCGGGAGGGACTGTCAGACTTGTACTGACTAAAATCCACGGTGTCCTTCAATAGCCTTTTATGTTCCGGGGTCACGGTAATGAGATAAGTCCCGCGACCCCGGCAGGCTTTGGCCCTCTTGGGCGGGGCCCCGTCATCGTGCTGACGCTCTTTGAGGCGCGCGTGGAACACAACGCGCCGTCGACCCGGGCATGGTCCATGTCCGGGCGGCGAGTTGCCCTTTACTCGCCGCCCGCATGCCCGCGCCTACGGTGGCCGGAGATCGTCTTGCGACGTCCGACGCCGTGGGCGTCTACCATTGCGGGTGGGGCGGAGGGAGGACGCTGTCCTCTCTCTCTCACGGCCCGCCTCCTCCTTAACGAGCATTACTGCTTCGCAGAAGGAGGCGACCGCTTCCCACTCCGTCTCGCCCCGCAGCATGGCCGCAACCAATGCCGGGCGCGAGAGGTCTCCGCCTATCGCTGCCGTGAGGACACGGCGGTGCTCTGCCCAAGCGGGGCAGTCTTGCACCGTATGCTCTACTGTGTCCTCCGGGCGATCTTCGCAATGGTGACACCCCGGCGTTTCTTCCTTCCCCATCCGACACAGGTACCTCCCGAAACATCCGTGTCCGGTGAGGACCTGCGTCATCCGATAGGTCAGGACGCCGTGACGCCTTTCCAGCCACTCCTCAAAGAGGGGTCTTACCGCCGCGATTGCGGCGTGCCCGAACCTCGGTTGCGACAGTCGTTCCCTCCATACTGCCCTGAGATCGCGCCGGACCTCTTCCCGCCGCGCCTCGACTTGTCGGGGCAGCGGGAATTCTCCCCGGCGCCGCGCCTCCACGCGCCACTCATAGACGCGCTGGAGGGCGGTCGCCTCCAGATCCCAGGGCAGATCAGATAAACTTGGAAGATAGTATAAAAATTTATGAAATGGATACTCAGCACTTACAGTCTGAAATACAGGTATTGAATCAGTCACTTAAATCTATTAACAAATAAATATAAAAGCTCTAAAAATCAAATCATAGAGCATAATATTCTTGCAACAAAGTGGACGACTCATTCGTCAACTCGCGCGCAATTAACTCGCTCGATCGAGCGAGTTGGCACATTCCGATTTTAATTATTTTTGTTGTCGTCAACTCGCGACTGAGCGAAAATTTACAGTCGTCTACAAAAGTGTTTTTATAAATTTAACATTTAATTTAATTGAACCTACTTCACATGTTTAAGACATGAAACGTATAGAGTAGGTTAACTGATTGTCAGGAGGTCGTCTTATAGGTGAAATACTGCTCGCGGTTCGAATCTTTCTTTCCAAAAAAAAGCTTTTGTTAAGTTATCATTTGGCGAAATTACTCAATGATTTTATGTATAAAGGGTACATACTTAAAATATCGATGTTCAAAACATCGAAAATTTTAATATCGATTGTAACAAAATATCGAAAAATGTTACATCTACGCTTAAAACGTCGAAGATTGAAATGTCGATTGAATAAAATGTCGAATGATTCAAAATATCGAGTGACATTATGCCTAAGTTCAAAATATCAACGTTTAATACATCGAAGTTCGTAATATCTAAGTTCATAATATCTACGTTAAAATACCTACTAGTTGAAATATCGGTCAGAAACCGGATAAAAAGTCGGACTTGCTTTTGCATCCTTAGTCAAATTGCTGATTACCACCTATCAAGGTAAGTCGACGGAACCCCGCTTCGCGGGGCTCCTATTTCTGTTTGCAAGGTTTAAAGTAACCTAACACGACGAGGATGGCGGGGTCTTTTAATTTTACACATTTTGACATTTTCTATGTCATTTGTTTTTTTTATGTTTTTATTTTATTTATTTTGTTGACATGAATTACTTTGTAATTTTAATTTTGTCTTTTTTTTATTTGTGTTTTTTCTAACTTGTGAATATGAGAACATATGTGGGTTACATTTTATTCTACTTTTTTATTATTTCCTTGCAGTTAATTTTATTGTCTGACAGTTTGAGTTATTGATGCGGCCTACCCAAATGTCCTTTCTTTGGTACTGTTCGTCGTTTCGTTGAGCTCCTTGTGATATGAGTTGAGCTACACGGTAACTGACACATGCTTGCACTGACTGGACAGGTCCACTCAAATCTGTGTGGTTCTTTCTTCAAAAGGCCACCTCAGACACCTGCATGGTTCTCATATAATTTGTAAAATACAAAATTGTCTGGACTTTAAAAGAGACTGTGACCTCTGAGTTTGTTTCGGATGTTTCTTCTCAGAGTAGTCAGTTACGAAACACCGGCCTCATCTAGTGTAAAATAGTGTCTTTTTGACGTGTAAAAGAGTTTGCCAAAACCAATTTACTGAATAAATATCATTTATCATTTATCATTATCATTTCGATTTTATGGTCGTTCGATATTTTCATTTTCGATGTTTTGAACATCGATATTTTAAGCGTAGATATTTTAATCTTTGATATTCAAATAATTATGTACCCTAATAATTAGCCAAATGGTATACTCGTATTTTTTTGATATTGTTGATTTTACTTTGTTATATTTGTTTAGTTTATGTCATGTTACATACTAGGTTATTAACCAAAATCTTTAAAAAATGTGATATTGTTGATAATCTTCAAAATGTAGGTAACATAATATGAGCAGTTTTTTAAGTTGTAAATTATAAATACAGAATATATCTATTAAAAAAACTTTTTCAAAATAAAATCTTACCGACTTCCCACAAAAAAGTTCAAAATAACCTACAAAAAACTTTTTTTTAGAAAGTCGGTGAATTTCTTTTTAATTTCATTGACTTTTTTCACCGACTTTTGAAAGAAAAGTTTTTTTGTAGGTCAATTTGAACTTTTTTGAAACTGGTGCCATTTTCGTTGTTTGGCAGGGCCTGTCCAATTGTCCATACTGTATAAGTCAATGACTGCACCAAACTAAATGAAAATTTTATGGGACCAAATGGCAGATATACTGTATCGAACAAAAAAAAAATCATCGAAATCGGACCAGAAATCTCGGAGTAATCGGTGTAGACAATGTTGAAAACTTTTTAGGTTTTTTGTTGATTTTCAAAAAGTGCTAGTCCGATTTCAGTAAAATTTTAATGGAACTATTCGGAAAGTATACCCCTTTCTAACAAAAAAAAATCAAAATTTTTCAAATCGGTTGGTAAACGACGGAGTTATGCCCGAACAAACATTAAAAACAAATATATATAAGTATATAAACATCCGAATTGAGAACCTCCTCCTTTTGGAAGTCGGTTAAAAACTACATTTCTTTTATTTCATATTCAAATCGTACGCCTTATACTTATAAAGTAGGTTTCTATATTGAATTTATTATAACACTTTTATAGATGACTGTACCATTTTTCGCTCTAGTCGCGAGTTAACGACAACAAAAATAATTAAAATCGGAATGTGCCAACTCGCTCGAGCGAGCGAGTTAATTGCGCGCGAGTTGACGAATAAGTCAAGTGGACTTGCTGACTCTTAGCAACACTCGGTGTTCGGTTCCTGCCAGAGGGAATCCAGTCCAGTTTCCCTTCAGCTTGAGGCAACGGAGGACCCGTCCCAAGCTGTTAGGGCTCAGGACTGTATCACCAGCCAGGAAGTAATACCTGACATTGTACAAAACATTGACATACAGCCTGAGAATAATAGTAATAGTTTTATTTCTTATAATCGTGATGAGTCAGTAATGTTTTCTGACAATATAGGTAGAGGGTTTGGTAGTTTAATTAGTAATAAAATGAGTTATTGTACTCAAAATTATTAGAAGTCGAAATGTTTTTCGAAAAACAAGTTTTGTTGTTATCTGTTTTACTGAACATTGATTGAAGGACTATCAAATGCTCATTAATTATGAAAATTATAGTGTTGTTAGTTGTTTTTAATCGCAAAACTATGCTACGTGGAGGTTCCCTAACACTAATAAGCAATTATTTAAAATGTAATCAACGTAATGACATAGTAGGTCTCTCGGTTGAACATTGCATAGAACTGTGTTGAGCTGGATAAGCATGTAATAGTGTGTTTATAGACCCCCTCTTATTTGAATGGAAGATTTTCTGGCAAAGCTTTCAGTAAGAAATAATTTGTGGTGACTTAAATATCATTATTTTGGAAGAATATTGTAATAGTAGTACCTAGGTTATTAAATCTTTCGATTTAACCAATATCTTTGCAGAACCTATTAGAGTAACTCCAACGTCTGCTACTTGTATTGATAATATTTTCTGCAGTTGTGATTATTATGATAAAGCCATAGTTGTTGTCTGCCATCTGATCACAGTGGACAGACGGTAACTTTTAGGTGTAGCACAATTGAGCAACAAGTTCAGATTAAATTTAGACCAATAACGACAAATAAATTAAATAGATTTAATAGTTCCTTAGACAACAAGTTAAGTGTGATGTGAATGAGTCCTAATATAGACGAAATGAATGCCAACCAATTGTACGAATATTTCTTTTCAATAGTTCACAGAGAATTAAATAAACATTTTAAAAAGAAAACAAAGAATAGTTGCCCGAAATTTATATCTAGTGACTGAGCAACTACAGGTATTAGGAAAAGTAGGGAAAGACTTTTTGAACTTTATGGCCAGTCGCTACCTATTCCAAAATTTAAGATAATACTATAGAATATTCCAGACAGAACTCTGGACCCACGGTGACCTTTTGTTGAGATGAAGTAAAATAATTATATCTATGAAATTGCGTCACCAGGTGCTACAAGCTGCTCATGAAGGGCATCCGGGTATTGTGGCGATGAAAGCGCGTCTACAGCAAAATTTGTTAAATGTTGCAAGGGTTGTATCTTGGTATCTGCGCCGTATCGTCCAATGCCAATGGCGGGTCGTGAGTTGCCCTCACAGGCTTGGATAGATGTCGAAATTGATTTTTCACCTCACACGATCGGAAAGATTCTATTTCTCATTCAAAATCTGACCCAAAACTCCATTTTGCGTGCTAGGGCGCAAAGTGTCTTTCAAAATTCGAACACGCCTTGTATTCAATTATTTTCTACACTGACAGGTGAGCCGCCCCCACATTTCCTCGCTTAGTGAGGTGAAAAGGTGTGTGTTGCACTCGGCAGCAAAGTTATTCTGCGTCTCGAGCCTTTGAAAGCTTCGCTACGCTCAGGATTCTATATTTGAACTTCTTGCTTCGCTCGCGGTTCAATCTTAGAGTATTTCGCTCGCTCAGTTTTCAATTCAAGTGCTCGCGCCAAAAAAAATAAAAACAACTTTGCAGCCTTGCATAACTAATAACTATTTTTCCAGACTTGGTACATCAGTTAGTATCTCAGAGATAAAATACCATCCTTAACAGGCAAAGATGCTAATCCTTTTATTTCAGAATTGAGGGACAAAGATAAAATAATGAAAGAAAAGGGGAAAGAGTATGAGGACAGAAAAGGAAAGCCGCAGATATGGAGATAGGAATGGGGAAGGCCGGTCAAAGCTAATTGTAGATGGCGCCACCATAGCATAAGAAATGACGAAACTGGACAAGAACTTAGAAGGAATATAATCCACCTCAAACGGGTGGAGGGACAAAGGAAAGTGTGCGAAGATACTAATTCTGAGTCCGAAAAAAACAAGCGAGTTTAGGTCATATATAGTGATTAGATTTTAGAAAAATGTAACTTAAATTCAAAATGCTCATATTTGTATAAAATCTGAATTCTGGACATGTTCGTTCATTGAACGTCTTCCTGTGATACGTAATGTGTTCTATCATGATAATTTACCTAATTGTACTCTGTAAAATGACTTTGTAAAAAACGAATATTTCAAAAGAGTAACCATGGAGTTTCTTGCCAGTTCTTCTCCATGGAATCTACCAACGCGAACCGTGCACGACAAATAATACAATCATTGTGATTTTGTTAAAAAAGGAGAGATGTGACGTATAGATACAAATAAACTAGATCGTGGCGCACGGAGATTCGGGCATTCGTTACTCAGGCGTCGGCCTAAATGGACGTGCGGCACGATCACATGGAAATCTAGTATTTGTTTTACTTACCCCTGTGACGCCAGAACTGGGACGTCACAAACACGTTGAGAAAATACGACTCAATGTGGTATGCCTTTGTTTATCTGTAAAATGAACATTATAAACAGTAATTATACAATATGAATAACTATGATATGTGTAGTGTATGCGCCTGGGCGGCGCGCGGGCAGTCGAGCACCAACCGTGAGCGAGAGCGGACGTGCGCTAGACGCATATACTACTTCACCTACGAGATCTATCAAAGTGTGTTTTATTAACGCAGTGAACATTACAAGTGGCGACGAGGATAAAAGCAAGTACATGACACATTAAAATAAAATGAAGGAAGGAATATAAGTAATTGTTTATTGCTTATCAGTTGTTTGCGGGTAGATTCGTTCCAAATAGCCTATTACAAATTATTTGTTATTATATTAGAGAAAATACTAGCAAATTAACACTCATTTTACATTGAGTTATGAGCTAAATCAAAATCACATATGAATCGAGCCAATAGGTACGTAAGCAATTGTTACTGATAAACAGTTTCATACCACTATTCTTCATTGTAAATAGCCATGCATCGTATTAGATGGAAAATAAGGCCACGCAAGGATACTACAAAAATATAATATTGTGCAAGTATGCGACGTAAAGGTAACTACCCACAATTAGTTTAAAAGTTAAACCAAACGTAATTATCGACATAATGAGATTTATGATCGAGATAATAAGAAATACTTATCTAACTGTTCACAACACTGTAGAAAGGATAGGTTATTAGTTATTTCAGCTCGCTTAAAGATATTATTACTTACAGAATTAATTTTGTTTATGGATCTGATATACTTACTCATTAGTAAAAACCTATTATAATATAGCTTTAGATAATGTCATTTTAATAATGGACTTATTGTGTTTGGAAGTATTGATAGCAAAAGTATGTGTGTTGTGTTTATGTTTGCACTGTGCTACTGTGCATGTTCTGCTTTTGCTTAAAACAGTAAAGGTTGAGTATGTATGGTGGTATAGTGTAAACAATTTGAAGAACAATTACATCACAATAGTTAAATTAGTGGGTTCTTCTACCTACTTTTGGTTTCGGAGCGTGAGAAACCGTTAGGGTGAGTGGGGGTGAGTCCCCACTCACCCTATTTAAAACTACACTTAACTCAGGATTTTGACTGAGGCTAAAAATGAGAACACGTACTGCCGATTTGGAGGCTACTTTATTCTGATTCTATATTCGTACAGGGCTCACTCGGTGGGCATAGACCGCTGAGTTTGCAAATGGTTTCTTATAACTAGAGACACAACATGCGTGCTCAGCTTAATCTAGAGCAGACGGGCGAGGTGTATTCATAACTCCTCCGACCCCAAGTGCGAAATTATCGGAAGGTTCGATTTGAGAATCTTTCCGACAATTTTGCCAATATGTATAATATTTAATTTTAACCATTTAGGCGATTTTAGCCAGGTTATTTGAATTAAAACTGTAAGAAAACTAAAAATAATTAAACCTAAAGTCATATTTATACTAATTATTCACTGAAGTTAAAGTCATTCTTTTTATTCAAAACGCTTTCGATCACTTCACTATGCTTTAACGAAAAGGCCATATATTTCACTTCATGTAACTGATTTCTTTCATATCACTTGATGTTGAGACTGGCATTCACGTGCAACTGGGGTAACGTGACAATAGGATCGATAGGATCTTCTCCACAACTTCTAACTCCATTAAGATGTGACGGTGAAGGTGAATTCCATAAATTTGCAGGTCACAGGGCTCGTCCATTGTCACCAGGTAAGTATCGAATACAAGTTGTTTACTGATCTCTCCATGATTACTGATGCTTTGTCAGAGTTGTTCTCAATCTAAGGACTTCGTTGACTTGCTGGACCCTGACTTCCTCCATTTGAATCTCGAGTTGTTTACAGGGAGTGTGGTCATCTTCGAATTTCATTAACTGTTCTATACAGGTAAGTTCATAGTATAGAGCTTGATTATCCGCAGTGCATAAAAACTGATCTCCCGCAGAGAGTGGTCGACATGGTTTTACCAAGCGGTAAGTATTTCATTCCTTTCGCCAGAAGGAAAGGGTATTTGGGAATGATAGCCAAGGTTATATTTTCGGACTCATGAAAAATTGGTAAGGAATTTAACTTAAAGTAATTATACGATAAATTATCCGTGAGTGAAATATCCATTATAAATGTGATCTGATTATCTTTAACAAACGATTTTACACAAATGGTCTCCTCTATTTTCAATAAATTTGTTTCTAATAGAGGATACACTAAGTTTCCTGAGTTAGAAATCAATTTTGAATGATACAATAATTCTGTAGAGTTCAATTGATTGATGTATAGTATCGATAATTTACATATCGCTAATGCTGTTTCGAGTTCGCTTAACCTAGCAAAGATAGTACTAAAACTGCTTGTAACTATAGAAAATAATCCTGTAAGGTAAGTTAAGAAAATCCAATCGTTTTGCTTAGCAGATAAATCTTTCAGTAGCAGTTCTATCTTTGTCAGGCGATTATTAAAGTACACAGTATTCTGATTTATTTCAGTTACAGTAATGAAACTATCAAACATCTTGGAGACAATTGTAATTTTTTTTTGAAGTAATTATGATTTAATTTAAAAATAAGTTCTTCATACCTAACGGCGTCATCATGATCTAGGTTACCAGTTATTAGTTTTATAATAGAACCCAATGGATTTATAAGTTCCCTTTTAGAACGATTCTGTGGAACTAGTTGTCTATATTTTTCTATAGTTATATCGCGTATAAACTCTGTATGTACTTTTATACTTGTTAATTCTTGAAAATATGATAATGCGTCATCACCAATCGATAAGTTGACACATTTGTTGGTAGTTGCTGAGTATGTAATATGAGCCATTATAGATCTGTTCTAAACTTATGAGTTTGATTAGTCAAATGATTCGCTTGATGAATATGTGCTAGATCTTCTTTTACCGGGAATATACCTGGGTTAACTTCAATATTTTGCAGATGAAGGGCCCAGCTAGGGCATTATTACCAACAGGATTCCATACCACCTGCGGAGGGCGTTTTACATTTTTAATAGGGGTTTTAGTAATTCTTCCTCCTATTTGATTTGGCAAAATATTTCTTTTAGGTTAACTTTTAACTTTTGCTTGGTTTATCTTTACTTTTACGCTTGTTCAAATCCTTCGCAAAAATAATTTCACCTTCATTGAACTCTATTAAGCTTCACCTTTCCTTCCTCTATGCTTTTCTTTTACTGTTATCATTTTATCTGTTAAGTGTGTAAACATGAACCTGATCAGTTTTGCATGATCCTTTACCATTTTCTGGAAGTATTGTTTTTTCTAACTCTATGCTCTAATTATGGGTTAATTGTATTAGCGAAAACAACTTCGAATGCAGTGAGTTCAGTGACAGGGTGGATGGAATTATTATATGCCATCACCTAATATGTCATTACAGATGCCGCATCTGTACATTGTTTTTCGTACTTCGCCAATCTGTATATTTCGATTATGATGGAGTGAAATCGTTCTATTAGACCCATTAAATTGTGATTATTGAGTGTGCCAATATGAAGTTCGACTTTATGTAAGCTTAAAAAGAAACTTATTTTTTGTTTAACGTATTTATTGTTATGTATTACTTATTTATTGTTTCAAAAATATTTTATTAATTGCGGGTTGTTTGTCGGTAAGCAATTCGTGTTCGATTGTGTTATAACGAGATTCGGTATCACTAAGAGTGCGACTAGCGTAAGCAATAGGTTTGTCACTACCAATTTGTCCTTGTGACAAAACCGCACCTAGAGCTACGTTCGAAGCATCAATCGTAAGTATGAAAGGCTTTTCGTAGTCAGGGTATTGTAGAAGAGGGGCGAGTGTCAAGAGTTCTTTGAATTTGTTAAATGCGTCAAAGTATTTCTGGTCAATTATAATTTTGTTATGCCCTTTTTTTTTGTTTTACAAGATGTCAATGGTTGGATTTTGCGAAGTCTTTAATGAAACGTCGTCAATAGTAATTTCGTTAAGTCTTTTGAAGTCAATCGCCATGCTGTATTTTATTTCACCAGATGCGTCCATCTTTTTTGGCGCTAGGTGTACAGGAGCATTCCAAGGGGAATGAGACTCTTGAATTACATTGTTTTTTATTAATTGATCGACTTGTCTGTTGATTTCGTTTTGAAAAAATAGACCCTGTCTATATGGTTTCACGTACCTATATGGGGTCTTCGTTTTTAGTCCTTATGTGGTGTTTTACAGAATTAGTAAATGTCAAGGGAATTTGGTTACAGTAAAATATGTCCTTGAATTCTTTGCAAGGTCTATAAATCTTTTCTTGTTCTTCTTCGTTAGTGTTGTCAAGTCTGAGATACTTAAATTATCTTCAAGTAACTATATGTGATTTTTATTTAATTTACCTAATGAGTTGTTTTCAATATTGTATTTTTTTATTATGTAATTCATTCTTTTTTTTTTGTATATTAATTTTAATTGAAATTGAATGTTTGTATGATCTGAAATGGATTGAAATAAATGAAAATTTAAATTATAACTGTATATGCGCATCCATTTACGCAATTTATAATGATCTCTTGGTTGTTATCCAACAGAAGATCTATTTTTGAGAATGGATGGTCGAAGATTTTATTGGTATGCCAGAAGTACTGTGAGATGAACTTATGAAACTCTTTCTCTTTGTATTAATCTTGTTTTATTTACGTTTTTCATATTTTAATTCTGTTTATATTGTTTGCATAATTGTGTTCAAATTACTGTAATTGGTTTTATTTAATTTAATTTTTTAATTTTAATTTTAATTTTAATTTTAATTTTAATTTTAATTTTAATTTTAATTTTAATTTTAATTTTAATTTTAATTTTAATTTTAATTTTAATTTTAATTTTAATTTTAATTTTAATTTTAATTTTAATTTTAATTTTAATTTTAATTTTAATTTTAATTTTAATTTTAATTTTAATTTTAATTTTAATTTTAATTTTAATTTTAATTTTAATTTTAATTTTAATTTTAATTTTAATTTTAATTTTAATTTTAATTTTAATTTTAATTTTAATTTTAATTTTAATTTTAATTTTAATTTTAATTTTAATTTTAATTTTAATTTTAATTTTAATTTTAATTTTAATTTTAATTTTAATTTTAATTTTAATTTTAATTTTAATTTTAATTTTAATTTTAATTTTAATTTTAATTTTAATTTTAATTTTAATTTTAATTTTAATTTTAATTTTAATTTTAATTTTAATTTTAATTTTAATTTTAATTTTAATTTTAATTTTAATTTTAATTTTAATTTTAATTTTAATTTTAATTTTAATTTTAATTTTAATTTTAATTTTAATTTTAATTTTAATTTTAATTTTAATTTTAATTTTAATTTTAATTTTAATTTTAATTTTAATTTTAATTTTAATTTTAATTTTAATTTTAATTTTAATTTTATGAGGAATTTCCATTACTTCACCGTGTCTACTAGAAGCATGAGTACTTACAATTTGCAAAGGTTCTTTCTTAATATATTCACAGAAAAACTCATAAGCCTTCTGAGGGCTAATGAATGATCTCATGCTACCAGTGTCAATCATCATTCTTGCGTCAATTTCTTCTAATTAAATATAAGGAAGGTTTAAATTAGGATCACAATTTAGCTCTAAGATTTCTTGTCCTTCGATGAGGCCTTGTCCTAAAAATCCACATTCTGATTGTCCTTTGTTGGTTCCAATTTGTCATCACGTATGTTAGAATTTGTCGTGCCACTGACGTCATCATAGTAATAGTTAATTTTATTTGAGATTGAGAAGTCAAATTCATTTGTGGGATTATAATAGTATAATTCGTCTCAATAGGGATCGTACACATATTCGTAATCGTTCATAGTGAGTTCATTTAAATTAAAACCTTGCTGCAATGGATTGTACCCGAATCGTTGCGGTGGTTTGTATCCTAACTGTAGGGGTGGTCTATAACCAAACTGCGGCAATTGCAAGCCCAATTGAGAATGATACCTGAATACGGGTTTGAATGGTTGACCTTGACCTATGATTAATTTTTGTATTTTGGGAATTTACATTAGATTTTGACTGAAAAGGTAAGGCGAGATGGCCTTGAACTTAATCCCGTTTGACTATGACTATGAATGCTGTAACGCATAATTATATTGGTCTAAGAAATTGACTTCTTCAAGAACGATGCTCAACGCAGCTTCTAAAGTTGTAGGAGCACTTAAGCCTAACAATACGCATCATATTTTCAGGAAGGTTATACAAAAATACATTTAGAGCCGTCTTGTTGTAAATAATTGTCTTAGCGCTTCTTAGTTCCACGTCATCATTTATTGTATTCACCTTTGACATTAATAACGAGCGAACATTTTGGATTCTATTACAAAAATAAAAAAAATCACCTGTGATCCTGTTGATAGGGTTCACTTTAGATTGTCGTGCACTACAAGTGTATTTGGCAACTGTTTTTGTTGAAGACAAGTATCTATTAAATACAGCTATAACTAAGTAGGCTCATTACTACACAAAGGAACGCAAAGCGCCTCAACATACCGCCCACCAAAAGGCCTGTAGGTCTTTTATGAAAAATGAATTGAAATTACATAATTATTAAAATGATTGACACTAAATCTTTATATAAATCTATAGGTGGGGGCTTGTGACATTTATATTTAACATGCATAAAAAATCTACTAACAACATGAATACTTAAGTACTGCATATAACAAATCAAATTTAAACAGTTTACAGCAAACAAACATGTTAATTAAGTTCCTAAACCTCAAATATTCATTGGGTTTCATTGAGAGGCAATGGACATAATTTTGTTACAGTTCTTTTAGTTAATGAACTACCACTTTTGACACTATACACCCTCGTTAGACCGTCCGGACCAGGATGCTTATCGACGATTCGTCCCAAGGACCATTTTCCTGGTGGCAAGTTATCAGTTTTTATCAAGATGACATCTCCAATCTTAAATTCATCTTCCCTTTTATGCCACTTGGGACGTTGTTGCAATCTGGACAAGTATTCATCTTGCCATCGCCGCCAGAAGTCGTGAACTAGTTTCTGTGTGTGTTGCCAGCGAGACAAGCTGGACAGCCTTATGTCTTTCATATGGGGTGATGGGACAACGATAGGTGCCTCTCCAATTAAAAAATGTCCCGGTGTAAGTGGGTTAATATTATCTGGATCATAATCGTTCATGGGACAAAGCGGACGAGAATTCAAGCAGGCTTCCACTTGGCAGAGTATCGTCGTCATCTCTTCGTAAGTCAGGTGAGTTGTCATAATTCTTTTCAGGTGGTATTTTATTGATTTTACACCTGCTTCCCATAATCCTCCGAACGAGGGACTGTAAGCGGGGATGAAATGCCATTGAGTACCCTCTGTGGCTAATGTTTCTGCAATTTCTCCAGTGAACTGTAAGCTTGCTTCCTTCCAGGCATCTCGGAGTTCTTTATCAGCTCCAACGAAGTTACGGCCTTGATCACTCCATAGGTGACTACATTTGCCTCTCCTGGCAACAAACCGTCTAAAAGCGCCGATAAACGCTTCTGAAGTAAGATCACTTACAAGTTCAATATGAATTGCCTTCGTAGACATACAAATAAATATCGAAACGTAGGCCTTTGTTGTCTTATTTCCTCTACCCTTAGATAATAAAATCTGAAAGGGCCCTGCGAAGTCTACGCCACTATTCAAGAATGGTCTGGAAGGAGTCACTCTCTCATCTGGTAAGTCTCCCATAATTTGAGCTCTGGCAGTAGCATTAAGTCTTGCGCAAATCAGGCACTTGTGGATATGTTTCTTAGCCATTGATTTTGCCTTTAAAATCCAATATTTTGAACGAAGATAACATAACATCAATTGACTTCCTCCGTGCATTGTCTTCAGGTGTGCGTCGGCTATAATCAGAGGCGTCAACGTATTTTTATTTCCGAGAATAATTGGATGTTTTCTTTCATCAGGTAAGTTTGCGTGTCTGAGGCGACCGCCCACCCTGAGGATATATTTATCATCAAGATAAGGGTTGAGGGATCGCAACGGACTTCTCCTTTTCACTTGTTTGTTTATCTTCAATCTTTCAATTTCCTCAATGTATTCTATTTCTTGAACTCTTTTTATACAAATTGTCAGAGCATCTTCTAATTCTTGTGTAGTTATTTGTTTATCTATGTTCCCATTATCTTTGTAGTTCAAAAATCTTCTGCAATAACAAACAACCTTAAGTAATTCTGGTAAGTTGTTAAAATTCTCAAATTGTGTAGTTATTGATTTATCCTGGTTTTCTGTGCTGAGGTGAGTGATAACCTTCTGTGTTTTAATTTCCAATTGTGTTTCTATAACTTCCTGTTTACTAATTTTTATTTTCTTTTCAGATAACCAACGTGGTCCTCTCCACCACAAGTCACATTTTGTTAGTTTGGATAGCAGCATTCCTCGAGAGGCCAAGTCTGCGGGATTATCACTTGATTGTACATGATACCAGCACTTGTTATTTAGGTTTTCTACAATTTCGACGACGCGGTTAGCAACAAATGTTTTCCATCGATTGGGATCGCCGTATAGCCATGCTATAACTATAGAGGAATCCGTCCATGCATACATATCTGAAGTTGGAATTTTCATTGCTAGACCAATATGTTTCATAAGCTTAGAGAGAAGTAGTGCACCACACAACTCTAGTCTAGGTAATGATATTGTTTTCAGGGGTGCTACTCTAGTTTTAGCAGCAATGAGTTTTATTTCAACCTTGCCATTTGTTTCAGTTCTTATATATACTACTGCTGCGTAAGCTCGTGTCGAAGCGTCGCTGAATCCATGTATTTGTCTATGAGTTTTGTTTGTATTTGTTGTACCAAGCCATCTGTCCACTTGTACATCGTTCACATTAGCAAAATCCGATCTTATCTGATTCCATTCTTCACGTAACGTTTCACTTACATTTTGATCCCAATTCAACTTTTCGAGCCATAGTTTCTGTAACAGTATTTTTGCCATTACTGTACTCGGTGCAATCCAACCCAGTGGATCGAAAAGCCTTTGTATGTCAGATAAAATACTTCGTTTTGTTACATAAGTAGTTTCAGGTGTTGGGAAAGTTAAGTTGTATTGAAATGTGTCTGTTTTTAGGTTCCACACGATGCCCAATGCTTTGACCTTTCCATCAAGATTCATGTCTATATGTGCGTTGGTTGATCTCTTTTCTTCATCTATGGATTTTAGAAAATTGATGTCGTTTGATGACCATTTTGTGAGTTGAAATCCGCCCTTTTGTAGGATGTTAGTGACAGTTTTGGCTAAAGAAATAGCAGTTTCGGTTTCGTCAGCTCCGTCAAGCCAGTCATCCATGAAAAAATTACTCTTAATGGATTGTACAGCGAGTGGTTCATCCCTTCCTTCATCATCGGCTGTTTGATGGAGTGTTCTGACAGCTAAGTACGGTGCTGATGCTGTACCAAATGTGACCCTTAGCAAACGGTATTCGTGAAATTCTTCGCTCTCATCAGGTCTCCAGATAACTCGTTGGAACTCTGCGTCTTCAGGAGTGACCAATATTTGGCGATACATCTGTGTAATATCAGCCATGAAGCAGACACGCTTCATTCTCCATTTCATAAGAAGGTATCTCAGATCATCTTGCAGCTGCGGACCTACTAATAATTCTTCATTTAGTGAAATATTGTTTGTGCCCTTACAGGAAGCATCAAAGACAACGCGTGTTCGAGAGGTCTCCTTGTCAGTACGAACTACAGCGTGGTGAGGTAAGTATACTGATCTTTTTTCCTTTTCTGTTTCAGGTATCTTTTCCATGTGTCCTTGATCTATGTAATCATTTATGACTTTTGTGTATTCTTTTTTCAGGTCTGATGACTTCTTAAACTTCCGCTCAAGTTGCAAGAATCTTTGTTTGGCTATCTCCTTTGTGTTTCCTTCAGGTGACTGTAACCTTGTACTTGTGTTGGTTTCATTTAGTTGTGGACTGTATGTTTTGAAAGGTAATTTGACTATGTACCTTCCTTCTGGATTTCTAGTTGTTGTTTTCTCATAGATATCTTCACAAATCTTATCTTCCTTTGTTAAATGTCTGTCCTTGTCAATCTCTATTTCCCATATTGATTTTAATATTTCGTCTACGTCGATTTGATGATGCATCACAAGGTAAGTATCGTTTTGTGGTTTTTCAAAGATATCTCCGAAAATAATCCAACCCAGGTTTGTTTTTTGTGCAGTTGGAGTGCCTGGTGGACCTTTTATTAAATCTGGCTGTATAATCTGTGCGTATTCCTTGACTCCTAATAGCAGATGTACAGAACCGGGTGTTAAGTAACTCGGATCAGCTAAGTTAAGCCCGTCGATGTGAGGCCATGATTGATTGACAATTGTTTTGATGGGTATCTTAGTGGTCAGTTGTTTCGGCATCACGTAGGCTTGAATCGGTAAATTATAATTATGGTCCCATTGTGATCTTATATTAAGCTGTACCACGTGTTTAATCTCTGATCTCGTAGATCCCACTCCTAAAACACTTCCCTTGAATGGTTGTCGCTTCAGTTTCAATAGTTGAGTTGCTTTCTCGCTTATAAATGTAGCTTGGGAACCCTGGTCTATCAGCGCGCGTAGAGGAATAATTTGACCCTCTTCATTTATTGCTTCTACTACAGCAGTCGCTAATAGTGCTACTCCATGTCTAGTTGTGTGATGTGACGCGATCACTGTGTTCACTTGAACTGCTTCCTTCTCTTCTACTACATGCTGTGAAGCCAACGGTTGTGAGGTGCTCGGTGTAGCCGCTGGTTCTGTGCTCTTAGTCTCATGTAGTAAAGAATGATGACGTCGGTGACATTTCTGACAGGACACTGGTAATTTACATTTCTTCACTGAGTGTCCAGGTGCTAGACAGTTAAAACATAAATGTTTGTTCTTGATATATTCGGTTCGCTCATCTAATTTCATTTCAATAAATTTCTTGCAGTGACACAACGTGTGATTTTCTTTGCACATGATGCATGTCTTCTCTGTACTTGGTGTGGCAACATGATAGGAACGTTCTTTAACTTGTTTTTCTTTTGTATTATTAGTAGCTGTAACGCCTGTAACTAACTCCAAGGTGCGGAACTTGGACTCCATGAAGTTCTTTAATTCACTCAAACTAGGCAATGCTTCGCTGTCTTCTTTATATGCGTACTCTTCCCAGCCTTTATGTGTCTCTGGATCAAACTTCTGAACGAGCAGAAATATTATTACTTGATCCCAAGAGTCGGTGGTTACTTTTAAGTTTTCCAGGTTATTTAGGCATTCGGTAGTTGTATCCAACAAGCCTTTTAATTGGACGGCTGATTGCGAAGTCATTTTCCTCTGATAAAATAATCTCTTCATGATACAGTTTAATATTATGCGTCTGTTACCATACCTCTTCTTTAAAACATTCCATGCAGTTGCGTAATTACTGGATGTCACTTGTATATGGGTTAATAATGCTTCAGCTTCTCCACTCATACTAGTTTTTAAATAATGTAGTTTCTGTACATCACTGAGGTTATTATTTTCATGCACCAAAGAGATAAACAAATCTTTAAAAGTCGGCCATCTTTCATAACTTCCGTTAAATTTAGGCAATTCTATTTTAGGTAAATGCACTATATTTTGCGATGCATATGATACATTCATGCTACTTGCGTTTCTCGAATCCATCGAAGACGATTCCGTTAATGACGTAAGCATATCTTTTAAATCTCCTTGTAATGAATTGTATAACTCTTCATAAATAAAGAATTCTTCGTTTAAAAAGTATGGCAAAACTCCTTTTTGTTCTTTGGGTGTTATCTTTATTAAAAATCAAAATGTTCGTAAAACTTGTTAATAGTCCGTAGCAGTGCTAATTACTTAGTTTCAATCATATTCATAACTATCCATAACGACGAGACGTTTTTTCTACGAATCCTTATCGCTGTGGAATGCGGTTCTTTTGTCCAAGCGGCTCGATGTTTATTGCTCCGTAGGTGCTGCGTTCGGCTCGAATATGACCATATGATCCTGTTGATAGGGTTCACTTTAGATTGTCGTGATTTTTATAAGAAAAAGACGTGTGTTCCACTACAAGTGTATTTGGCAACTGTTTTTGTTGAAGACAAGTATCTATTAAATACAGCTATAACTAAGTAGGCTCATTACTACACAAAGGAACGCAAAGCGCCTCAACAACCTGAATTAATTTTTAAAGATTCTAATTCAATATTAATACACGCTTCACTACGAGGATCTCCAAAATGTTGAATCAGCAATTCTTTAAATGCGGACCATGTAACAATAATTATGTTCGCGTTCCGATAAGAGTGCAGTTGCATCCTCTTTCATCCTACTCGTTAAAACATTAAAAACATAAAGATTTTGTTCTACATTGCCCTTAAATCGATCAACCACATACTGACTTTTTCTTAGATAAAGGTTTAAAACTGTCTTTTATCACCATTATAGAGCGGAATTAATTGTACAATTTCATTTGGTATCGGTTCAACTGCAACTGTAGTGGGCGTCGACATGATTATAGAGTAATGAAGTGTTCAGAGGTTGCAACTCACCTTTGGACAATCCTATTAAAATTCACATACACACACATACTTAAAATATAACAAATACCCAATTAAAGTATTATAATAATCAGAGATACCGGAGAACAATGAAAAATACAATTTGAAAAACTTCAGTTTTAATAAAGAAAAGGAAACATTTTTTTAACAGTTACTTTAACTTTACCTTTTAAATGGCCTTTCAGTTAAAAAGATTGATTTATCTTAATCAATTATAATAATAATTATGTTAAACTTAATGCTAAAAATGTGAACTCTCTAACATTTACACTACTCTGTGTTATGTTCTAAGAATTGAACAGAGATAGGACCGTAAAATTTCATACAGATTTATCAGCTTAAGACTAAACACTAAAGGCTGCGCCACTTTTGGTTTCGGAGCGTGAGAAACCGTTAGGGTGAGTGGGGGTGAGTCCCCACTCACCCTATTTAAAACTACACTTAACTCAGGATTTTGACTGAGGCTAAAAATGAGAACACGTACTGCCGATTTGGAGGCTACTTTATTCTGATTCTATATTCGTACAGGGCTCACTCGGTGGGCATAGACCGCTGAGTTTGCAAATGGTTTCTTATAACTAAAGTAGAGACACAACATGCGTGCTCAGCTTAATCTAGAGCAGACGGGCGAGGTGTATTCATAACTACCTATCTATTGTTATGCTTGCACAATTTATACATATTTGGAAAATAGTTATAATAAAAGTACACTTAAAGGCCACGCAATGAGTAAATAACAAAGGGCCACGCCGATTAAATAAGTACCTAACAAAAGGCCACGCAATGAGTAAATAACAAAGGGGCACGCCGATTAAATAAGTACGTAACAAAAGGCCACGCAATGAGTAAATAACAAAGAGCCACGCCGCGCCGATTAAATAAGTAACAATTTTAAAGGACTGTATATTATTAAAAAACAAATATATTTACAAAAATATAATGAAGTCCACGCAATGAGTACTTAGGTAAAAAATAGGGCTATAGAATAGAAATCTTTAATTCAAGCTCAGAGCTCATAAATGGTTAGTAACAATTTTCTTAAACAGCTAGTGTTAGTAAAACATAATTATTTTGATTATCAATTACAATTAATTACATTTAGGTATACAATTTCAATCATAACAAATTAAATAAATGATACAAAATTTGCATAACATTGAAATAAAATTGACATAAAATTGGAATAAAATTGAAATAAAATTGAAATGAAATTAAAATAAAATTGAAATAAAATTGAGATAAAATTTAAATAAAATTTAAATAAAATTTAAATAAAATTGAAATAAAATTTGAAATAAATATGAAATAAAATTGAAATAATAAGTAAATTTGTAATACTGTTACAGATTTTCAGTAAAAAGCCACGCAAGATACAACAAAAAATAGGGCTATGCAGTTGTAATACTGTTACTGATTTTCAGTAAAAAGCCATGCAAAAATAAAAGTCAATATTAACCTAACTTAAAGGCCTGTACATTATATATAAAAAAAAAACATATTTACAAAAATATAATTAAGTCCACGCAATGAGTACTTACAACAAAAAATAGGGCTATGCAGCTGTTGTAATACTGTTACTGATTTTCAGTAAAAAGCCACGCAAAAATAAGAGTCAATATTTTATTGCTACCCAAAATGACTCATGCATCATCCACACTTCCCAACTTAGACCATTTGGATTGCGAAGGCGATCCGACATCTGTCGGCACTCGCTGGAAGAAATGGAAGAGGGCACTTGAAATTTATTTACTGGCTGCCTACATCGACACATCCGTAAAAAAAAAAGAGCTACTCTTCTCCACGTTGGGGGAAAAGCACTTCAAGAAGTGTATTAAAACCTTCCTGGAGCTCATGCTGAAGAAGGCGAAGGTGTCGATGATTATGCAATAGCTCTATAGTTGTTTGTGCAACGAGAGAGCAAAGTCGTTTTTGCTGCGAGTGCTGATTTTGAATCCTGAGCAAGCGAAGGACTCAACGATTGAATCACGAGCGTAGCGAGTGATTCTAAAGTTGAATCCTGAGTGTGGCAAGGGATTCAAAGGCACGAGATGCAGGAAGCTTTGCTCTCGTGTAACACACATAACTTTTCACTTCAGCGGCGAGAACACTTTAGGAGATAAAATAATAAACAGGAATAGATTTAAATAACTATTAACTTATTCAACTCTTTAAGCCAGCCACGAAATTTTATTCCCGCTCTTTTATTTAAACTAAGGCGTGTTCGGAAATTATAGCACCCATGATATTTTATTATTGAAAATATTTACGTAACATTGTTGAAACTAGAAATAGGTATTTACAGGTTAAATATCAGTTTTATTTGCAGTAAATACTTATTTTCGTTTAAATACTACGTATACATATATGTCGCAGAATCAACACAGAAGCACAACAATTTAGAATAACGCCATCTATTATCATGCTGCGGAATCAAAACAGAAACACAATTTGGAATCTCTATTGATTATTGTCAATTTAGAATAACGCCATCTATTATCGTTGGCGTGGAATCAAAACAGAAACGCAATTTAGAATCTTTATTGATTATTGTTAATTTAGAATAACACCATCTATCTCTCATTGGAGGAACTATGAAGTTATATTTGACAGATAACGTTTAGAAACGTCAAGTTAGTAATGACTTGGGGATGGTTAGCGTGGAGTAATGGCAACACCGAGCGAATAGTCGAGTTGAATATCGATTCAGAAGTTTAATCAGGTATTCGACGTTGACAGGTACTGACGTTGACAGATATGTTGGCAAACCTGTGTGGGGTAGGCCACTTGGACGGACAGTTGAGTGAAGTGAACACTTTGAATCGGTCCGTCAAGCTGTGTAGACATCTTGGTCACGCCACGTCGTCCACGATAAACTTCCCGCGTTCCTAAGTTTTTAATCGAGCCATATCTCGGACATCCTTGATTATTTTGTATTCAGTGTGTGTTAGCAAGTAATTAAAAGTGTTAACGAAGGTTTTGTAAGTGTTATTTCCGATATCGCGCCCCTTCTGATATCGATTCTTCGACATATAAGTTTAAAATTCAATAAATTACACTAAGATATAATTATCTTTTTGCAAAATTTCTTTAGTTAGCACAAACCGAGCGTGTTTGTCTTTGAGGTCGAATTCAAAATCGGAATTTCGAAAAGGCTGGTCTTTATCCCTCTCTCTTTCTAATAGCGGGAAGGAGAAGGAGTGTAAATGTTTCGAATTGTATGATTAACCCAAGGCTGAATAATATATTCAGGGCTTTCTGAAAACAAAAATTAAAAAGTTACTACTTTGTCTCACTCAGTGAGCAAAATCGCAATTTGCTCACTGATTTCAGGCAGCAAAACCTACATGTTTGAGCTACTGAAGTGAAAAATAAATTAGACTGTTTCAAACAATCAAAAGTTTTCCATGTAGTGGCTTATAATGCCAAAAATAATGTTCTTATAGCAGCCGTATTATTGCTAATAAGGGTGCGTTTGGGCACAACTTATAAGGGCAAAACCCTTATACTCCTGTTATAGTTGCTGTATAGTTTGCAAATTAAACTTATAATGGCAAGAAAAGTGCCCCAATAAAGCCAATACCCTTGTGAGAACCATTTGGAGAGCGTTGATAAGGTGGCGATCACCCTTATACATGTTTTATTATGGTCCGATACAGGGTTATTCAAACTTATTGTGGCAAATAAAAGGTTCATAAAAATCCGTAGGCCCTTATAGCCGTCTGCAATAAGTCTTTTTCTTAGTGATTTACATTATTTTGTGCAACAGTTTGGCAAATAAAGAAAAACGTCAGCCATATTATTGAAAATGGTGAGGTTCATTAACAATAGTAACTTAATGCCTTACGAAATTGTTAGGACACTCAAAATTGTCCGCAATACCAAGCAAGTGGGAAAAAGATGGCGTTCTGCGCTGGCCAAAATGTAATGAAAATAAATTAAGAAGACTTGAACATTCGTGTCCAGAAAATAACTGGCGGAAAATTAATTGCAAAGTGAAAAGATCAAATTATAAGTCACTTAAAGCGATATGGGAAATGTTAAATTTCACTACCCATTCCCTAATATCACTACGAATATCAATGTTCTCCGACTCTTGATAGCAATATCTATATGTCCTTATCACTATCACGACCGCTACAATTATATTCTTCCTCACTGGTTTCCTTTTCAATCTCATTTTCTATAAAATAATCCTCTGCGGAACCACTAGCTGATTCGTGAGTATCGGCTTGGTCATTTTGTAGTACATACCATAGAAGTAGAGGTGGTGTGTGTAAATATCATATAACATGCTAGAATTGGTTTGTTACGTCTTATAAAATGCTCCTATAAGTTTAAAAGCATCATAGTTACCTTGTGCATTACTTTCCTAAGAATAATTGACCATACTAAAAGCAATGTAACTAGCCTCTATTAGAAAAACACATTTCGAGCCCTTATTGTAGCCATATAAATTGGATTTATTATCGTTTATCCAGCCAAAATATAAAAATAAAGGTAAGATAAGCCAAATCTTCTAATAATGTGCCACTAAAAGTAATATTGGCATAATGAATGCTCTTGTATAATCAGTTTAAGGGTTTAGACCTTATAAACTTAACTTTATAAGCTTAGTTTGTTTGTTGGGTTACTTTGCTCCAAAACAAAGTCGGATTTATGAAAGATACATTTTCCGACTCACGAAACAGGAGGAAGGAAAACAATTTGAAAGATTTTTATTAAGGTTGAGAAACCATGCCGATAAATGTCAATTCCATAGTAAAGAAGAGCATACTATCGATCAAATCACGGAAAAGTGTCGATTAGTCGAATTAAAAAAAAATAAGAATGCGGGGATACAATTAGTTTAGACGAAATCATCAGTAAAGCAAATGCTTTAGAAGTTGTAGCCAGGCAATTAGAACAATTTAAAACTATAAATACAAACGATGCGAACAATTACACTGCATGGTTCTCATATAATTTGACCAATGCAAAATTGTCTGGACTTTGAAAGAGACTGTGACCTCTGAGTTTGTTTCGGATGTTTCTTCTCAGAGTGGTCGGGTACGAAACACCGGCCTCATCTAGTGTAAAATAGTGTCTTTGACGTGTAAAAGAGTTTGCCAAAACCAGTTTACTGAATAAATATCATTTATTACAACAAAGCAAAAATAAATAAAATAGATAACAAGAAAAAAATCAACAAACCGTTCAGACAACAATCATCGAACATAAAATTTAGTAGTGTTAGCTATCATTAATATTTAATATTGTTATGATTATTTGTTAATATTTAAGTATTCATTTTTGATAGTAGATTTCATATTTAATTTTGTAAAGTTGCCATGCACCCAAGGGAAGTGACAATAAATAATTGTTTAGTAGTTAACATGACTTTTGTCGGTAGACAGCAACTATCTGTCAAACGGTACATTTCTTGTCTATGGTCACTTGGGAGCATGGCAGTTGAGTTTGAGCACTCGTTGAGTGAAGACGTGTAAATTATACCACAGAATAAAGTGATTATAAAGTTATAAAAGTGTAATTAAAGTGATTATAGAGTTATACCGTGTTTCCATTCGTCTGCAACTGGCCAGTGGATTTCAGGTCAGAAGTGGGATAACACAGGATATTTTAGTATCCCAGTGTTACCGAACGCCCAGGAAAGCACAGTTATAAGGTATATAGTTCCCTTTTATTTTTTATGCATTACTCTCAATAAGAAGAATATAATAATTTTGTATTTTATGTGTACCTTCACTTTTTTTTTTCTCTCTTCTTATTATTATTTTTTTTTAAATAATGTTATTTTAAACGAAAATGCTTGAGCAGCAGAGCAAGTATTTTAAACATTAGGAAACAATAGTAAGAAAAATAAATAAATAATAGGGTATATTGTTTTGGAAAATAAAACGCAGATGTGTTAATATTTTATTTCACGATTAAAAATAACAGTTTAGATAACGGTTTACTCTCGTGTTCAAAATTATAATTCCAGCTGTAATCAAATGGAACGTCGAGCAAGCAACCGAGGCAGGCGCCTGGATACTCCAGGTCCCAAGTTGCCTTCCGGTGCTGAAGAATCTCGCAGTCGCAGCATTGTGCGACTGAACAGTCGTTGTGGTGCCCAACGCAGCTCCAGGAACTGCCACCGCAGCCGTAGTCGGGCGAGGCGCAACCGGAGCGGTGCGTGCTGTAGCCGGAGAGGTACGAGACGCAGCCGGAGCGCTGCGGGTCGTAGCCGCAGCAGTGCAGTGCGCAGCCGAAGCGGTGCAGAGCGCAGCCGGAGCGGCGCAGGTCACAGTAGTGCGCGACGCAGCCGAAGTGATGCGAGGCGCAGCCGTGGCAGTACACGACGTAGCCGAAGTGATGAGAGGCGCAGGCGCAGGCGTGGCGATACGCGACGCAGGCATAGTCGTACGCGGCGCAGTCGTAGCGGGTCCAGGCGACGCCGCAGCAACACGAAGCTCTCTCAAGGTGACAGTAATGTTGCCGAACAGGTCAGTGATAAAATTTTATTTGCACAAATGTTAAAAGATGTTGTTCAGACCATGAAGGCTGATGGAAACTGTGAACGTTTCCCGGTTTTTAATGTTATTCCCGAGTTCGATCCATCAAAACGTAACCAGACCATAGAAATGTGGATAACCAAAGTAAATGAGTGTGCACAAATTTATAATTGGTCAGATAGGCAAACCAGTCATTATGCATTACCAAAACTTGTAGGTTTTGCACAAAAATGGTACCAAGGATTACCTAGTGTTATGTTTTCCTGGTCTGAATGGCAAAACAAACTCCGTTCAGCTTTTCCGAGCGACGAGAATTACGCACAGTTGTTGTCGGATATGCTAGCTTGTAAAGCGCGTTTTGGTGACTCTTTGGAGGAATACTTTTATGATAAGACAGTGCTACTGAACAGATGTAATATTATTGGCAAGAATGCCATTGATTGCATACTTTTTGGTATCGAAGATCGTTCTATAAGAACAAGCGCGGAAGCAGCACAATACTCCGATCTTGATAAATTATTAGTATACTTGAAGGGAGTAAAAATTAACAAGAGAGTGGACAAAACAGTGCAGCAGGCAGGCATAATTGACAACAAACGTAATAAATCTAATAGAGCTGAAACCAATACGACAAAATCTTCAGCTAAATGCTACAACTGTGGCGAAGAAGGGCACCCGTATTATAAGTGTAAGCAAACAATCAAACGGTGTACTGATTGTAATAAAGTAGGTCATTTAGTTAACGATTGTCCCAATAAAAAGGGTGTAACGCCTAAAAAGGTCCTAGTTATTTCCGCCGAGAATAAAAATGAATCTAAGTATTTTAAATCCGCCTTAGTTAATGGTGTAACATTAGATTGTTTTATTGACTTTGGAAGTCAATGCTCCATGTTGAGAGAATCGATTGCTCGTAACTTAACAACCACTTGTTCAAAGACTGATTTGCCAGTTTTAAGAGGTTTTGGAGATTCCATGGTTAGTTGTTTAGGAAAATGTGACGTAAACATTGAAATAGATTCCGTGAAAGCAGTAGTACCAATACTTATAGTCTCTGATCACTTATTACAAGTCCCTCTATTATTGGGTCAAACTTTTACTGAGCAGGATCACCTTATCGTTATTAAAACTAACGAAATACTTCAAATTCAAGACAGAAATATGTCAAAGCTTTTGAAGATTCCATTACGTGTTTTAGATGATATTAAAATACAGGGATATACCTGTGTCGATGTTTATTCCGAAATGAAATATAGTGGTGATGTGCTTATAGAATCCAGTTTAAGTCACGAACCTTATAGGGAGTACGAAGTCGTTCAAAGCTTAGTTAAATTGACAGATGGACAAGGTCAGGTTCTGGTAAAGGGGTTGCACTCTCCCGAGTTTCCTTTGAAACGAGGAACAGTATTGATCCGCGCAAGACCATTTTCAGAAATGCAATCGTACTGCATCAATAGAATTATAGATAACAATGAAGATTTGCCCAACCCTACTATTGAAGGTTCCCTAGTAAATATAGGTGACGAATTAGGAATAAAGGAACGTGAGTCATTGCTTAATTTATTAAATGAATATAGGGATTGTTTTGCATTCTCAACCAAAGAACTAGGATGTGTTAAAGGGATTGAAATGAATATCCATTTAAGTGACACTATTCCCGTGGTATACCGGCCTTATAGGTTGGCTCATTCGGAACGTCAAGTTGTTAGGGGAATGGTTAAAGAATTAGAGGATTCCGGAATAATACGACCATCCGCGTCAGATTATGCATCTCCGATATTATTAGTAAAAAAGAAAACTGGGGATTATAGACTTTGCATCGATTTTAGAGCTTTAAACAAAAAAACAATTAAAGAACATTATCCGTTACCACGAATTGATGATCAACTAGACAATTTATCCGGTTTCAAGTTTTACACTACTTTAGATCTTGCATCCGGTTACTACCAGATATGTATGGCTGAGACATCCAAACACTTAACAGCTTTTGTTACACCTGATGGCCACTTTGAGTTTAACCGGATGCCTTTCGGGTTAGCTAATGCCCCATCAAATTTTCAACGGGCCATCAATAACATCCTGGGAAACGCACGTTTCAAAGATGCATTTGCGTACATGGATGACGTGATTATCCCATCAAAAACAATAGAGGAAGGGTTTGAGAAGTTAAGAAATACACTAGAACTATTTAGATCTTCTGGTATAACCTTAAAACTTGCAAAATGTAACTTTTTTATGAGATCCATTAATTACTTGGGGTTCGAAGTAAATGAACGGGGAATAAGGCCTGGAAAGCAGAAAATAGAGGCTGTAGAACATTTTCCTCGTCCAACGGATCAACACAAAGTCCGTCAATTTCTTGGTTTATCGAGCTTTTTTCGGCGGTTCATAAAGGGGTTTTCCATCATCGCGAAACCGTTAACTCAACTTCTAAAAAAAGATACCAACTGGCATTGGGGAAGCTCCGAAGAAGAGGCTTTTCTTATATTAAAAAAAGAGTTGACAAAACGACCCGTACTTGCCTTTTACAATCCAACTTACGAAACTCAACTTCATACTGACGCATCCAAATTAGGTATTGCCGGAATATTAATGCAAAGGCCAAAAATAGATTCCCCGTTTAGCGCTGTTGCCTATTACAGCCGACAAACTTCGCCCGAAGAGGCTCGCTTCACCTCCTATGACTTAGAGACTCTAGCTGTTGTAGTTTCGGTACAGAAATTTCGAGTATATTTATTAGGTCTCAAATTCACGATCGTTACCGACTGCAACTCTGTTAGAGCAACATTTGAAAAAAAAGATATGATACCGCGAGTAGCAAGATGGTGGAATACTTTACAAGAATATAATTTTAATATTATTTACAAACCTGGTCTCAAAATGGGGCATGTCGACGCCCTTAGTCGTAATCCTGTTCAGCAAAACGAACAGATAGAAGTTAGATTAATTGATACCAATTGGATAGCTACAGCCCAACAAAATGACTCTGAATTACAAAGAATAATAACTATACTCAACAATAAAGAAACTGATAATATTATTGAAATTAAAAACAACTTTATAGTTAAACGCGGAATGCTGTACAGGAAAACGCCTGAGGGTGATCGATGGGTTGTACCTAAAGGAATAAGATGGCATCTACTCAGAACTAATCATGATATGTTGGGACATTTTGGTTTTGAGAAAACTTTTGATAAAATTAAAAGTCAATATTGGTTTGCCAAAATGAGGAGATTTGTTCAAAAGTATGTCGATTCATGTCTTGAATGTGCTCATACAAAAATCCCTGCTGGTAAAAAGTCTGGAGAATTACATCCTATACCAAAAGTCGATCGCCCCTTCCATACACTTCACATAGATCATTTGGGTCCATTCGTACGTAGTAAGAAAAATAATTCTTATTTGCTGCTAATAATAGATGCGTTTACAAAATATATAATTCTTAACCCAGTTAAAAGTACAAAGAGTACACATAGTATTAAAGCGTTACAAAGTTATTTCCATACTTTCGGTGTGCCGCAAAGAATTATATCGGACAGGGGAACCTCTTTTACTTCCAGGAAGTTTAAGGAGTTCCTTAATTCATTAGGGGTTAAGCACATATTAAACTCTGTCGCTACACCGCGAGCAAACGGACAAGTTGAGAGATACAATAGAACCGTGCTTGCTGCACTTAGTGCTAAAAATTTTAACAAAAACGAAAAACTGTGGGACCAGACTGTTTCAGAAATTCAATGGGCATTAAATAATACGCTCAATAAAGGAACGGGAACAACACCATCTCAGGCATTGTTCGGTTTTAAATTAATTGGGACCAATGATTCCTCTCTTTTGCTTACCACTCATGACGAGGAACCTCATAATGACGACACATTAGAAACCATCCGAAATAAGGTCTCCGAACATATAACTAAAAATCAGACCAATCAGAAAGAATCCTTTGACAAACATAGGAAGAAAGTTGTATACGCAGTAGGTGATCTAGTCAGAGTAGAAAGAGAGATCCCTTCCTGCGGTCAAAGTCGAAAGCTTGTTCCCAAGCTTCGTGGTCCCTATCGCATCGTGACGGTATTGGACAATGATAGGTATGTTATTGAAGATACCCCATTGTCTCGGAAGGGTAACCGTCCTTTTACCGGTACTTTTTCTGTAGACAAGATCCACCCATGGTTAGTGTTCAATAGGACCAATAACGAATCTGATGATGATGATAGTCTCTCCAATCAAGGAACTAATGTACCTGTTTGATTGTTGCAAAGATTTTAATTATTAATTATTATAATCATAAATTTGAATTAGTATTTGGTTAGTTGATTATTTTAAAATTAGTTATTGCAGCTCTTGTATATGAGTTTTTTGTAATAAGTCAAACCACTGGAAATATGTAGAGGTTTCAGTGGAATGACTTGGTAGTGCTGAAGACATGAAGGGGCTTCAGTATTGCTTTGATTTAGTATTAGTAGTTGGTCAAACCACTGAAAATATGTAGAGGTTTCAGTGGAATGACTTGGTAGTGCTGAAGACATGAAGGGGCTTCAGTATTGCTTTGATTTAGTATTAGTAGTTGGTCAAACCACTGGAAATATGTAGAGGTTTCAGTGGAATGACTTGGTAGTGCTGAAGACATGAAGAGGCTTCAGTATTGCTTTGATTTAGTATTAGTAGTTGGTCAAACCACTGGAAATATGTAGAGGTTTCAGTGGAATGGCTTGGTAATGCTGAAGACATGAAGGGGCTTCAGTATTTCTTTGATTTAGTATTAGTAGTTTGTCAAACCACTGGAAATATGTAGAGGTTTCAGTGGAATGACTATTCTGAAGCCATGAAGGGGCTTTTATATTGATTTATTGTAAATAATATGTAATAAGTTATGTCCTTGGTTTGTGTATGTGAGATAATCGCTGTAAAAATGAATAGGTTACAAAAGTATTATATTCATAGTGGAATAGACTGATATTGTACTTACTTGAAAGTTATGTTAGTAGATTGGTGTGTACTCGTAAATTAAGAGATAATCTTGTCCAAACCTATATTCACGGGACGTGAATATATCAGGAAAGGCCGACTGTTAGCTATCATTAATATTTAATATTGTTATGATTATTTGTTAATATTTAAGTATTCATTTTTGATAGTAGATTTCATATTTAATTTTGTAAAGTTGCCATGCACCCAAGGGAAGTGACAATAAATAATTGTTTAGTTAACATGACTTTTGTCGGTAGACAGCAACTATCTGTCAAACGGTACATTTCTTGTCTATGGTCACTTGGGAGCATGGCAGTTGAGTTTGAGCACTCGTTGAGTGAAGACGTGTAAATTATACCACAGAATAAAGTGATTATAAAGTTATAAAAGTGTAATTAAAGTGATTATAGAGTTATACCGTGTTTCCATTCGTCTGCAACTGGCCAGTGGATTTCAGTAGATGTGGAAGCTCCACCCATCTATCCGAAGACACAAAATGCCCTGCAAAAGACAAACGATGTTTAAAATGTGGATTCATTGTTCATTTCCGAGAACATTGCAGGACTCGAAAAAACAATTTTCCAACAACAGGACAGACAACAGGACTGTAAATAAAATCTGTAATTGACTATATTTTCCACCTGGATGACGACGAAACTATGAAATGTGTTAGATAAACCAGAAGTTAGGTATAAACTGGATATTTATTGCATTTATCTGTTTAAATTACTGTGAGTCTGAAGGAAATAAGGTAAATAAAATGTATTGTAGGTTAAGATTAATATCACACATTTATTATCTTAACATGACTTCTCATAACTTTTACGCATATTATACATTTAGATCATGGTACATACTTATTGCTACATTAATTCCACAACTAGTAATTTAACATTTAAAATAAAATAACGGCCACAATTTATAACTTAGCATGATATTTAAAGAATAGCTTATTAAATCAGACTGACTTACAGTAGGTCCTTCACTTGATAGCTGTAACGACTTGTTCTCCCAGTGGTCCGTGCTCGAATGACCCAGACCCAGAGCACTGATGTTCTCAACCTCTTGTGAGCGTTGAATCCACAGATAAAAAAAACAATACAAAAGATCGTTGTCACGTGACAGGCAAAGGAAATGTAGTCAATCAGCCAATATGATTTTAGCAAAATTAAAAATGTAGTAAGCTAAATGTACTTCTTGTGGAAAAGTGATAAAATTTAATCTTAACTATCTAACAGACGGCCGTCCTGAGAAAGGAATGACCCCATTGCTTTCCGGCCATTCGAGCCCATTTGTGTGTCTCTATACAAAACAGTTACATGTAGGTATAAGTTGTGGGCTATACTAGCACCTAATTCACACAACTGAAATACAATAAATGTGTCGGTACGTTTTTAGAACGAATACGATAGTTAACTTAGTACAAAATAACAAAAAATAACAAGTTAAATAAAACAATTCACACAACAAAGGTTTTAGGAATCAAATATGTATAACGAAGCTAATACGTTGTCTAATCAATTCTACGTATAAATAAGTAAAATTATTAAAATCAAGTTAAATGTCTTAACTCACAACAAACAATATAAAAAAAAAACAACTAATAGAATAACTTGAAAATAATTAATAACATAACTAATACATCGTACAATCAATTTCTAGTTAAAAATATAATTCCTGTAATGAGTACACAAACCAAGGTTATTACGGTAACTTTTAACTTAATAACAAAGATCATGAAAATATAATAACATTATTAATACATTGCATAATTTATTCCCTTAAGTATAATTCTTAAATAAATTGATCGAAAGGTCATCGCTCAGATCAGCTTAGTATCGGGTCATCATCGCCTCGCCTCCTCTGCTCCTTGTCAGCCAGGCGTCAATCAAACGTAGCGGCACGTAACCGGTACAGCCCTCAACCAGTCTTAGCGTCGCCCGAGGTCTCGACTCTAGACGCGGCGGCGGGGCGGGGTGACCGCGATAACACGCTAATGGCTGGCCTAACCTAATCTAACCTAACCTAGCGACCGTGATTATGTAGGTAGTGTAGATACCTGGAAAACAAAAATATATTAGTAAATTCGTATTGGGATTGGTGTAAAGCACAATGGTTCATAGTTCAATTACTGGTGAAAAATAAACTAAAAGAAAAGACTAGTCAATGTAAAAAGAATCTTATACATTTTAGTGCGTATTTTAATTTATCGTGACGAACACCGCTTGTACTTCAGCCTTGGTCGTTGAAATAGAAGGTTTTCAGAGAAGGGCGGGGGTGAACACCGCTTGTACTTCGGCATCGGTCATTGTTACTGACTACCGCTTGTACTTCGGCCTCGGTCCACTTTGCTTTTAGGGGGGCGTGAACACCGCTTGTACTTCGGCACCGGTCATTGTTACTGACTACCGCTTGTACTTCGGCCTCGGTCCACTTTTTTTTTTTTTTGAGGGGCGTGAACACCGCTTGTACTTCGGCATCGGTCATTGTTACTGACTACCGCTTGTACATCGGCCTCGGTCCACTAATACTTACAGGCAAGTAACTCCAGTGTAGCCAGATGCAGTCAAAATCATTCACAGATCAATTCTGTAATCATGAGAATAGGAAGGATTTGGGAAGGAAAGTCAGTATTTGTCATGAGTCTAGAAAAGAGTTTAAGTAGGAAAGTAAGTAATCATAACGTAAGCATTGTATATTTTAATTAGAGTCGGAACTGTAATTAGCTCTGTCAACAACCTCGTTACTCATAATGCCATTGTCTTCGCCGTCATCGTCAGTGTCATTACTAGGTGCGAAAGTTATCCAACGTTTTAACTGGTCGGCTGGATAAATACTTTTATATTTACGTTTTGAGTGTCCTTTAATACTCGAGACTTCATACCGATCGTTTTCTAAAACGGCAGTTATTTTAAAGGGGCCCCTAAACTTTGGACATAATTTTTTACTTTTACCATCTGCTGGATTGTGATGATTGGGAATCATTACTAAATCATCTATTTGAAAGAATTTTGTTGGAGCCCTACTGCTGTCAAATTTCTTTTTCATATATTGTTGGTTCTTTTCAATGTTCTCAAGAGCAGTCGACCGTATTGTATCTCTAGATGGGCCCGATTCAGAAGTATCTATTAAATCGGCTAGCTCGTTTAAAATAGGACCCTCCCCAGGACATATCGTGCGACGTCCGAATACTATTTCAGAAGGAGATTTGCCCGTGGTTTTATTGATTATGTTATTTAAACTCCATTGCAATTTACCTACTCTGACATCCCAGTCGCGCTCTGCCTGATCGTAATTGGTCGCGGCTAAAGAATCGAGAATTGTACGATTGTATCGTTCAATCTGTCCATTCGCTCGTGGTGTTGCTACGGCGTTCAGTACATGTCTAGCACCTATTAATTTTACAAAACTTGCGAATGCCGCTGATGTAAAACTAGTACCGCGATCGGTGATTATAACGTTTGGGCTACCTATTACGTCAAATATTTCCTGCAGAGTTTTGGTAGTAGTTTTAGTTTTTACATCTTTTACAGGCCTTATAAAAATAAATTTACTGAAACCGTCAATTATACCCAATATGTAGGAATTCCCCTTTTTGCTCCTAACGAATGGTCCTAGATGGTCCATGTGAAGAGTGTGAAACGGGACGTTACCTTTGGGGATTGGATGTAAGTAACCAGTGGGTTTACTAGTTGAAGCTTTATTGTATGCACAATTAAGACATGCTTCCACGTATTTGCGAACAAAACGTTTCATTTTTGGGAACCAATAGTCCTGTTTTATTTTATCAAGAGTCTTTTCGACCGCAAAGTGCCCCATCTCGTCATGACATAACTGACATATGCGCCATCGTGCCCCATTAGGTACAACCCATTTTTTTTTGGTCCCCCACTTTTCTGTAGATCTTGTCATTCAGGAGGAGGAAAGGAGATTGCCCGTTTTGTAAGGGAAGTTGGGTCCCAGTGGAAAATGCTTGTGCCCTGAAGATTTTTATTTTAACTAATAGTAAAAACATAGCACTTTCATAATCAAAAACCTTTTTTCATTTATTCACCCTGGTTTAGAAGATATCATTATTTTTCTGTTTAAAAATCTAGGTTATAATTACTAATTGACATAGACTATACATCACTATGAGCATGGAATAATGTTTCATATTACTTTAGGTATGCATATTTCCATACTATGAGCATATTTATGAATGAAGACAATTCATTGTACTGCTATTTAGCAGTATAATAAAAAGTAGAGAGGTGCTCATCTATTGTGTATAATAAAAACATTTAAATATGACAAAAAATGTGTAATTCGTTCACAACTTCAGCACTGGTCCAATTTTTATTAATGACTCATATGTTACTGATAGTTATTTTTATTTTAGTAATAGTACCTGTAGGTATGTATACCAAGGGAAATAAAACAAATAAAACTAGAATAAACTATTTATTCTTCATAAGATATTTCATCCAAAGATTGTTCTTCGAGAAGCTCTTTCCAGCATGGAAAATATATCATCGACTTGAAAGCCCATAGAAAGTAATTTAAAATGGCAGTCATTTCATCTCACTAATTACTATGTAAATGTTGATGACAGATTCTAGCATTTAAAGGTATATATTATATGTGGTACGGCAATAACAACAATTCCTGGATATTCATAGGCACTAAAAGACATTATTTTTACATTCTACAAACATGCAGTGACGATAAGCTGCAGCAACACGATTATACTTTTGTGAGTTAACTTTAGATTGTAGTCATAGTGCTTGTTGTGGTTGGGGTGTTGAAACTGGCATTGGAGGTGGTTCAGGTATCCCGCCGTCTTCTAATGAAGGTGAAGCTGCATCCATGACGCTGTCAGGTCTGTTTGTATCTTGAACCTCCAATCGACGTGTTTCCCGAGTTGCTGCTAACCAGCAAGGAATGCACTCTTTGTAAATATGGAAACTAAAATGAAAAAGCCAGTTTTAGTGAACGTCAGAATAAGCACCAAACCCTAATACACATGCTTGCACAGAAACAATGAAAATAATATTGTTTTTGTGCAAGCATGTGAATAAAAATACTATCAATTAGAAAGAAACATAGCACGAGTTTGTTATTGTTATTGTAATTTGCACGAGTTTGTCTTAAACATATTGAGAAAATGTAAAGCACAATTGCAGAGCATGAGGTCTCAAGTTCGTTTCCCAGGTTGGATTGCTGGGTTTTTCCATTAAGAATTCCTGAGAAGCCAGGAGTCTGCCAGACTGGGGTGTGCCCGGTTGAGAGCAATGGTCTCACCCCTGTTACTTGGGACATAAATATAACTGACAAAATGTATGTGTACTGTTAGGTACACCTCTGCTTAAATATCACCATGCTTATGATTGGGGATTAGAGGCGATAGGATGATATGAAATGTTATTAAAACAATACTGACCAGGTGTGCTAGAGTCCATCTTAAAATCATGCTATGTTGTGGGCAGTCTAACTCAACTGTATGGGTTCTCCGATTTGCAATAGAAACACCACATCCATAGCAAGCGTTCAAGTGACTATAATTATGTAGGTGACATATCCTCGTGGGGTCCAGTTACCTATATTTGATAACATCCTTTCTTGCAACAGTAAATAACATTCAATACACAGGATATCATCCGATGTTACCTGGAAAAAATCATAAAATCATTACCCTTCTACATTTATAACTGCTTAAACTTGTACATACATAAAAAAAACTCTCATGAGTTTGAGTTTTGCAGAATGCATTTAGGCATTATTGTCCACAATAAACATTGTTATGATAATAATTATATGCACACAAACTTACAGGTGTAGCATTGTCCAAGTTCGTAGAAGAACTGTCATTTGCTTGTTCAACTCCTCAACTGTATACCGGCGTAAATTAGGTGCTAATAAAATCGAACAGTTATTACAGCGTTGGGAAAGCAGATAGTGTGCCCGACTTCTGGCTGGGGTAGATATAGTTCTGACAGAAAACTGTTCGGGAGTCCAATATCTCACCAAAAATAGCACTTAGATTCAAATATCTCACAGAGGACAGCTAATAACTATGTAAATACGGAATTCAAAACTCCGTATTTAAACAAATAGAATCACAAACGAAAAAACGAATATAAATAAAAACAAAACAAAGTGCTGTGACACTGACATGACATTACAAGTAAATGTTGCCAGATCAATTATTTTTAATCATAACTAAATCGATTTCATTATTTTTTACCAATTTATCGATTAAAACTGGTTTGTTAATACGGCGTTTCCAAAACATGTAAGGCTTTATTTTTGAGTAAATCGTTTTTATAAACATATAAGCAATAATGAGACTTATTATGAAAATAAAAAACCTATTGTTCTCATCGATCCACCGCTATTACTCGCATAGACTATACTGTGGACTATAAGCAGTTCACATCCAAAAGTTTTCGTCATTAACAATATTTTACATAATTAAACTCATACTTTGCCTATACCTATCTTTGTGCATTTCAGATATAATATTATATTACAATAATACGTACCTTTGAAAAGACAGGGTTAACACCATTCTAAGTCATTGTCGAGAAAACATAATGCTAAAACAGTAGCTTTGAAGTTGTCAAACGTGAAGACCTACATTTAAATGTTGAGACGTAAACTAGCTACTTGTAATGATTAAAAATGTTTTTTTTTATTGTTTCTATCGTTTTGTTTTGAAATCGATTACTCCATTGATTAGTATACGTCATTTTCGATAGGTATTTGATTTCTGGCAACTTTTTCTTTGTAAACGTAACAAACGGATGTCGACGAAATGTTTAACTGTTAATTAATTCTAACTTTATTCCCAGGGTGAAAGAAATTGTATAAAAAATAATATTCACACAAAAAAATGAATAATAATTTTAGGTTATTATTCCAATCAGGCACACGATACCCAAAAGGGAGACCTGCCCCGTGGCAATGTCCTTTGTGTGAATATCTTTAACCTCCTTTTTATTACTTTGTAAGATCAATTTAATATGTTGTAATTTAGGGTCAGTCATTTGAACAGTTTGAAGCCAATCGGTGGCACTGATATTCATGATATCATACTCCCTAACATCTAACAGTTCCTGAGAATCTCCATGAGCAATAGGATTTCGGCTTAGCGCGTCAACATGTTTCATGTTGTTCCCTGGCCTGTATTCAATGCTGAAATCGTATTCTTGTAATAACAACCACCACCGAGCTATTCGCGGCATCAAGTCACGCTTTGTTAGGGTAGTCCTCAATGCGTTGCAGTCCGTGAATACTTTGAAAGATATACCAATTAAATATATACGAAATTTCTTTAGTGACAAAACCACAGCAAGTGTCTCCAATTCATAAGAATGTAGGTATTCTTCGTCTTTAGTGGTTTGTTTGCTAAAGTATGCCACCGGCCTAGGGGGAGATTTTTCGTCGGGTTTTTGAAGTAGAATTCCGCCTACTCCTAATTTGCTGGCGTCGCAATGTACCTCCGTTATGTAAGTTGTATCATACAAAGCCAATATGGGACGTTCGATTAACTTAGTCTTAATTGTATTAAATGCTTCCTCTTGGAGACTACTCCACACCCAAGGGATATTTGCTTTTGTTAGAGCAGTCAAAGGTTTAGCTAAAGTCGCAAAGTTGGGGACAAATCTTCTAAAAAAACTGGCAAGACCAATGAATTGACGGACCTGATGAACGTTGCTTGGTGTCGGGAATAAAGCTACTGCCTGTGTTTTTCTATTACCGGGCCTAAGGCCATCTTTAGAGATCTCATATCCTAAGTAATCTAGTTTCGTTTCAAAGAAGAAACATTTTTCAATATTTAAAGTCAGGCCGGCTTTGCGAAGGCAATTAAAGATTTTCCTTAATTTTTCCATACCTTCGTCTACATCAGTGGAGGGTGACAAGATGTCATCCATATAGGGCAAGGCTAGGTCGAATCTATCTTTGCCTAGGGTTTTATTTATCATATGTTGAAATACCGCTGGCGCGTTGACCAAACCGAATGGCATCCGCGTATATTCGAAATGTCCGTCAGGAGTTACGAACGCTGTTACATGTGTCGAATCTTGCGCCATCGGAATCTGGTAGTAGCCTGATTTTAGGTCTAAACTTGTAAAGTATCTTTTACCGTTAAGTCGGTCTAGTTGGTCGTCTATGACTGGCATAGGGTACGAGTCTTTGACAGTCTTTTTGTTAAGTGCCCTATAATCTACGCATAAACGATAATCGTTATTCTTCTTTTTAACTAAAACTATTGGGCTTGCGTAAGAAGAACTAGATTCTTTAATGATATTGTTATCAAGAAGCTCATTTACAAGTTTTTGAACTACTATGCGCTCGCTATATGGTAATCTGTATGGTTTGTAAGAGACTGGAGAGTTATCAGTAAGTGTAATATGCATTTCTGAAATCGTCGATGTTCCCAGCTCGCTCACGTTTAAAGCAAAACAATCACGATATTCGTTAACCAACTTTAAAAGTTGTTGTTTCTGATCGTCAGTAGTCTCAGAACCTATTTTTAGCATGTCCATTGTCAGGGGATCAGGATTGTTGTCGCTAGGTTTGTCAGCGGTCAGTTTGTAAACCCCTACTTTGTCAGCCTTTGGGAAATCGCTATAAATGTCAAGCGAGATCGGTAATAAGTTAGCTCTTGCGATAAGCTTTCCCTTATGCAACACATATTTGTCCCCAGATAAGTTAATAACTAATACTTTTCCTAACCCATTTATAACTTCGTATACACCTTGCGGAATCACAAATTCTTCCCCTGACTTGAACAAGTGTTTCCTGGTATGTATATTAGCCCCGTGTGGTCGCTTCCTAAATATATATCTACTCCGAATAGCCCATTTATCTCTACGTCTGATTTAATATAAACGTCCGATTTCTCTGCTTCGGCAACCCCTGAGTATAACATCAAACTACTATTTGTTTTGTAAACTCTAACCTCCGATAATTCAGTTAGAGTTTGACCAACAAGTACATCGGTATTAAGGAACTCGTCATGTACAATAAACACTTCTACTATGGCAGTGACAAAGTCCACGCTTATCTCGACGGATGCCTTACCTAATGGTAACATTACACCAGCTGCAAAGCCTTTTAATACAGGCAGTCCCTCTGTTGAAGTATCTAATTTTAATTCGTCTGCCGTGCTCCGTTTGATAAGCGTGCACTCGCTACCGAAATCGACAAATGCAGTTTTAGGTACACCGTTTATTGTTATATTTTTTGTATAAATATTGTGAGTAGTCTTTTTACTTGTTTCGATCAACTGTACCTTATTAACGGGATTCAAACTATTCTTATCTTTATCTGCATCACGTTTGCAATGTTCGGCTAAATGGCCCATTCTGTTGCATTTTGGACATTTTTGGAGAGCCTTTGGGCATTTCGGAACGGTATGTCCAAGCTCCGAACAATTGTAACAACGGGGCTTAAACGAAGGATGTTTATTGTTCCGTATGTTTTCTTTAGTTTGCACGGGGTTTTTCTTTATTTCCTTTATACTTTTGCTAGAAATATTGCGTAAATGCTTGAGTAACCTACTCGGTCGCCTAAAATCTGAGCCTAACGCATTCAGACGGATATTATTATCATATATACCCTGTACTATACAGTCCACTGCGTTTTTCCCCTTGATCCCACAATGATTTACAAGCTTTGCTTTATCATAAAAATACTCTTCTAGAGTTTCATCCCTCTTACTCTTCCTATCTAACATTTCGATGAGTTTGTCAGCATAGTTTTGATCGTCTGGAAAGCTTTTTAGCAACTTGGCTTGCCATTCCTTCCAGTTAAGCTTAACCGACGATAAGCCCTCATACCATCTGCGTGAAAGACCAGCGAGCTTAGGTAATGCGTTGTAAATAATTTCTTTATCATTCCAATAATATATTTGAGCAGTTTCGTTTACTTTCTTTAGCCATGATGTCATCGTTTGATTTTTTTGACTGGGATCAAAGTTTGGAATAACATCTTTGGCGCCTATGAAGTTACTTTCATTACGTTTATTTAGCGCATCTATTAATTTCTCTACTACACTATTTTCTTTCGATTTAGAAGTAACGCTTTGCTTTCGGCGTTTAGTGCGCTTTGATTGCGCTGGGGACTGTCTACAATTGTTGCTATTCGATTCAGAAGAGCTCAAGTCTGTTGCAGTACTCGTCACCATACTTCTGCTAGCATTTCGTCTCTTTTCTATGCGTGTGCGTTCACGGCGTGAGCGTTTTTTGTTTGTATGCAGACGTGAGCGCGGACGTCCCCTGTTTGATTTGGACGATTGTGAATCTGTGCTATGCGATCGCCTAATAGAACGGGAAAGTCTGGTACGGTGCTTTCGTTTCGACGATCTGTTTCTATGATGTGAATGTCTAGAATCGGAGGAGGCCAATGTTGAGCTCCTTGAGGTGTCCATACGCGTGGTTGATCGCGAACGCATACGAGGACGTTTGGCTCCGCGACGTCGAACCCGCGAGTTCTTCCTCTTAGATCTACTCCTACGCTCGACAACACGTGGAGGTGTAAAGGTCTCTCTAGCAGACGTCCTATCCGACATGGTCACAATCTATCATTATTGTCAAGTCAAGGTCAAATCGGAATCAGGATAGTAGGAAAATATTGATATGATTAGAATAGTATTCATATAACCTTAGTACCTACATGTGAAATATTTATGACGCAAAACACAAAAAAAAATCAGAGAAATAAAATTTTCAATAAAGCAACAATCAATTATTCTATTAAATATCATTCGAGTAATCATTACTGTATGTGTAATGTCCTCACGTTTCACTGTGTGCTGTGCATAGGTGCATTTGCTCCATTCAGCACGAAATAAAAATAACAGCACTATCTTTGTCAGAACACATCAAAACAAATACACATTGTAACCAAAGAAAATATCCACACCCATCCCAGAGTGTAGCCCTGGCAAGATGAGGGTGGAAACCTGGTCACACGGTGTTCCTACCTGTACCTCCATAGAGTAGCCATGGCAAGGTATTTGCAGAAACACCCGCAATGAAAAATATGTATTTGTTCAATGACCCACATTTGCATCACTGTAGAGTGAATATAGAAAGATGTATGCATGGTGGAACACTATAATACAATCCCGGAAAACCCTGTGTATCCCGGAGAGTAGCCCCGGCAAGATACACAAGGCCCTCAGAATCCATGCTACGTCTCCATAGAGTAGCCATGGCAAGACGCATGCACGTTGGATTGGAACCACATTATAAGCACCGCTCAAGAAAACATGTGTATCCCGGAGAGTAGCCCCGGCAAAATACACAATGCATCACAATCCATGCTTACATCCCCATAATGATTTGAAAACAAATAAAGCACACAGTGAAACACGTATTTTTCTTTACCCAACATGTGACCGTTATTTTATTTAAATAGCAGGTAGAAAATTAATGAACTCTAAAATTATATTACTATAGTACTTATTAATTAAGGGCGCTGCATTATCCCACTTCTGATTTGTTAGATAAACCAGAAGTTAGGTATAAACTGGATATTTATTGCATTTATCTGTTTAAATTACTGTGAGTCTGAAGGAAATAAGGTAAATAAAATGTATTGTAGGTTAAGATTAATATCACACATTTATTATCTTAACATGACTTCTCATAACCTTTACGCATATTATACATTTAGATCATGGTACATACTTATTGCTACATTAATTCCACAACTAGTAATTTAACATTTAAAATAAAATAACGGCCACAATTTATAACTTAGCATGATATTTAAAGAATAGCTTATTAAATCAGACTGACTTACAGTAGGTCCTTCACTTGATAGCTGTAACGACTTGTTCTCCCAGTGGTCCGTGCTCGAATGACCCAGACCCAGAGCACTGATGTTCTCAACCTCTTGTGAGCGTTGAATCCACAGATAAAAAAAACAATACAAAAGATCGTTGTCACGTGACAGGCAAAGGAAATGTAGTCAATCAGCCAATATGATTTTAGCAAAATTAAAAATGTAGTAAGCTAAATGTACTTCTTGTGGAAAAGTGATAAAATTTAATCTTAACTATCTAACAAATGCAATATTGAGGGAGTCACCGTTGATATGCTAATAGATTCAAGAAGTAGATGTAATATTATTACAGACAGAACATAACAATTTCTCAAAGTCAATAATGTGTTGTGGACAAATGATAATAAGGACACAGGGTCATTGAATAATGAGGACTAAAGTATTGCAATATACCTTTAAGCAATTAAATAAATAATAATAATATATTAATAAATGGTTTATTGTTTCTTTGTACATAGTCGTGCAACACAAATTAAAATGATTATCTGCCTGTCACTTTGTTGATGATAATTATAATGTTGTATGCCTAATTTACTAGTTTATATATTACTAAATGTATTCGTTATTTCATTGTTAATATTTTCGCGTTGCTTACGCGAATTAAAAACGTTTTAGAAACGTGTAGTACGGGATGTAAGCGTTGCAAGGGTCGGCCGGTAGGTACAAAAATGAAAAAGTTCTTTCTTGCAGTAGAGATGTATAACAACTAACGTAACATAGGAATGATTACAATATTTTCTAAATAATCACGGGATAACAGAGTGAGTGAACTGACTCGTGTGAAGGATGCACGTGAACTGTCCACCAACTGACCCGTGTCCTGGTTGTGCGTGGACTGTTCCGAGTGAAGGTTGCGTGTCGACTGTCCCGTGTGGCGGTTGCGGGTCGACTGTTCCGAGTGAAGGTTGCGTGTCGACTCTTCACTAAAAATACATTTTTGTCTTCCCCAGTCGCTGGCGGCAAACTTCTTACAACTAAAACTATAGTAAGCATTGTTACCAAAATACAATAAAAGATGCGCTCTGGGAAGCCCAACGTTATAAAAAAATAAAACATTACATTCGGCATTTCGTTTATGGCACTAGGCCATAAATGTTACATTTCCGACAAACACATTTTCCTAATTGCTAGCTCACAATGCAATTTACAAAAACAACACACTGCAGCTGCGTGCAATAAAACATTAATAACCTTGCAGCTGTGTAAGTCTGAATGGCCTGAATAATAGTCTATTGCACCTATTACTTCAAAGCTTCTTAGCCGATGGATAATACCTAAAAAATACAAATGATTCGTCGTGCCAAAGCGTGAGAACTTACTGGCTACGTGCATCTTAAAACTAAACAATTAAACTGAAGCTATATACAAAAATTATTTACATTGGTACCTACTTACAATCTAATTATACATATTAACAGTCTAATTACACGTTGCTACATTAGTTGGTAGGGACATATGTGGGGCGTTAAGCCGCCACAGGTACCCCCCTACCAGTGATTCAGATCACGGATCAAAACACGTGATTTGGGCCATAAATCTGCTAGTGATCTGAATCATGATAAACCAGCCTGATGATAGTCAAGGAAACGAACACGTCGATTAGACCTGCGCGGTGACCTGAACCGTGCGTTGGTTCCTACCCGGTGCGTCTGCCGCTCGGTCGTGGGCAGTTTCTTCAGTCGCAGTACTTGCGCCTGACGCTCCCTCCAGCGGGTTTTCCTCGGCTGCGGTGTGTGAGCCCGAATCATGACTCATAATTACGTCATCCTGAGGTTGCTGATTGTTACGAAAGACTTCGACCGGGTTGTCATTTACGATACTGTCCGGGTAGTGTTCAGGTTCTCTCGACAAACATGCTGGCTTTAGCCTATCTATAGATACCGTGATCTAGCGCTGCGCTCCGCACTGCATACGGAGGCCTGTGACTCTTGCATGGCCTTTAGGACTTTCGCGTTGCTTACGCGAATTAAAAACGTTTTAGAAACGTGTAGTACGGTATGTAAATATTGCAAGGGTCGGCCGGTAGATAAAAATGAAAAAGTTCTTTCTTGCAGTAGAGATGTATAACAACTAACGTAACATAGGAAAGATTACAATATTTTCTAAATAATCACGGGATAACAGAGTAAGTGAACTGACTCGTGTGGAGGTCGGGCGTCGACTGTCCCGAGTGGAGGTTGCGAGTCGACTGTTCACTAAAAATACATTTTTGTCTTCCCCAGTCGCTGGCGGCAAACTTCTTACAACTAAAACTATAGTAAGCATTGTTACAAAAATCACAATAAAAGATGCGCTCTGGGAAGCCCAACGTTATAAAAAAATAAAACATTACAGTCGGCATTTCGTTTATGGCACTATGCCATAAATGTTACATTTCCGACAAACACATTTTCCTAATTGCTAGCTCACAATGCAATTTACAAAAACAACACACTGCAGCTGCGTGCAATAAAACATTAATAACCTTGCAGCTGTGTAATGCATCGGAATAGCCTGTAGAATAGCCTATTGTATCTATTAGTTCAAAGCTTCTTAGCCGATGGATAATACCTAAAAAATAAAAGATTTCGTCGTGCCAAAGCGTGAGAAACTTACTGGCTACGTGCATCTTAAACTGAACAATTAAACTGAAGTTATGTACAAAAATTATTTACATTGGTACCTACTTACAATCTAATTATAAATATTTACAATCTAATTACATGGTACCTACTTACGATCTAACTTTACATATTTACAATCTAATTACAAGTTATTACATTGGTTGGTAGGGACATATGTGGTGCGTTAAGTCGCCACAGGTACCCCCCTACCAGTGATTTAGATCACGGAACAAAACACGTGATTTGGGCCATAAATCTGCTAGTGATCTGAATCATGATAAACCAGCCTGATGATAGTCAAGGAAACGAACATGTCTATTAGACCTGCGCGGACCCGTGCGTTGGTTCCTACCCGGTGCGTCTGCCGCTCGGTCGTGGGCAGTTTCTTCAGTCGCAGTACTTGCGTCTGACGCTCCCTCCAGCGGGTTTTCCTCGGCTGCGGTGTGTGAGCCCGAATCATGACTCATAATTACGTCATCCTGAGGTTGCTGATTGTTACGAAAGACTTCGACCGGGTTGCCATTTACGATACTATCCGGGTACTGTTCAGGTTCTCTCGACAAACATGCTGGCTTTAGCCTATCTATAGAAACTGTGATCTCGCGCTGCGCTCTGCACTGCATACAGAGGCCTGTGACTCTTGCATGGCCTTTAGGAGTCCCTTCACTGAGGATAACTCGGCCCCTAGCCTTTGTATTCTTTCGTCTGCGGGACTCGCGGCTGGGCTGTTGACACTGCCGCCACCGGGGGTTGTAGTCGGACCCGTCATGATGTCACTGCACTAGCACTCACTTGAATGTCGCGAAGTATCACAAATTGTCAACTCGCCGCGTTGCCGTTAATTTATCACTGCGACCCGACCCTTTATAAACCGCAAGCTCACGTCTACTAAATACACGATCACGTCGGGGTCACCACTTTCGCGTTGCTTACGCGAATTAAAACGTTTTAGAAACGTGTAGTACGGGATGTAAGTATTGCAAGGGTCGGCCGGTAGATAAAAATGAAAAAGTTCTTTCTTGCAGCAGAGATGTATAATCACGGAATAACAAAGTGAGTGAACTGACTCGTGTGAAGGATGCACGTGAACTGTCCACCAACTGACCCGTGTACTGGTTGTGCGTGGACTGTCCCGTGTGGCGGTCGTGCGTCGACTGTTCCGTGTAAAGGTCGACTCGCAACCTTTACACGGAACAGTCGACTCGCAACCTTTACACGGAACAGTCGACGCACGACCGCCACACGGGACAGTCCACGCACAACCAGTACACGGGTCAGTTGGTGGACAGTTCACGTGCATCCTTCACACGAGTCAGTTCACTCACTCTGTTATTCCGTGATTATACATCTCTGCTGCAAGAAAGAACTTTTTCATTTTTATCTACCGGCCGACCCTTGCAATACTTACATCCCGTACTACACGTTTCTAAAACGTTTTAATTTGCGTAAGCAACGCGAAAATATCGTTGTTTAAGTTATTGTAACTTAATTATTTGTAAAATAAAGAAGGGATGTAGTGTATGCGCCTGGGCGGCGCGCGGGCAGTCGAGCACCAACCGTGAGCGAGAGCGGACGTGCGCTAGACGCATATACTACTTCACCTACGAGATCTATCAAAGTGTGTTTTATTAACGCAGTGAACATTACAATATGAATGTTCAAATTGTTTTAACTGCTTGTCTAACAATGGTAGGCAATTTAAATGTTTAAACAAAACTGAACTGAAACAAGACAATAACATTGTATAAGTACCTATCTATGGCGCAGTACCCTATGAAACATGACTTAATGTAAGTAAAAATAGATATTAAACCTGTACATAGGTAACTTAAAATTATTGAGCTTATGACAAAACAAAACTCCTTTTAAGTACTTCTCTTAAGCAATTTAAAATCGCTAAAATAAAGCAACAAAACAAAATGCTCTTTAACACTTAGTTTAAACAAAATGTTGCATTTACAATAGGTATGCTTATCAAGTAAGTAAGGTACTTAGAAATAACAATTTAAAGATAAAACTAATCTATTGGAAGTATACATACTTTAGTAATTGACGTTTTATGAACATTACCATTAGCTTTTCTTACTTCTAATGCCCTAACAAGACCATCTTGGCCCTCAAATACATTAGTTACCCTGGCCATAGGCCATGTCATTGGCGGAGTATCAAGCTCACGTAAGATAACCAAAGCACCTACTTGTATGTTAGGTGTCTTATGTTGCCATTTGGGACGGTGTTGTAGTACATTTAAATACTGTTTGGACCAATATCTCCAAAAGTGTTGTTTTAAAGCAGTACATTTTTGCCAAAAATTCAGTCTGTTAGTGGGAACAGTAGTGACATCTTGCTCTGGAATACAATTTAAAGGAGCACCTGTGAGAAAGTGTCCAGGTGTTAAATAGGAAAGATCCTCAATATCTGATGACAATGGAGTTATTGGTCTTGAGTTCAAAATTCCTTCTATTTCAACTAATACAGTATTAAGTTCTTCATAAGTTAATACATGAGAGCCTAAAACTCTTTTTAAATGATGCTTTACGCTTTTAACAGCAGCCTCCCATAGGCCCGCAAAAACAGGTGAATAACTGGGTATAAAATTGAACTTAATACCTAATTCTGAAGCTACAGTTTGTACTTGTGTTTGGTGATTTTTAGAATTATTTAGTTTATACAATTCTGACAACTGCGTGTTAGCAGATTTAAAAGTGCCTGCATTATCACAATAGACATCAGACGGGACATTACGTCTTTCAATAAATCGCTTGAAACTAGCAAGAAATGTTTGAGAATCTAGGCCTGAAACTAACTCAATGTGTATGGCCTTTGTTACAAAGCAGACATAAACACAAATATATCCCTTAGTTGTAATAACACTTCTTATTCTTGATTGTTTAATCATAATTGGACCTGCAAAATCAATGCCTACTTTCATAAAACATCTGTGAACATTTACTCTATCAGCGGGCAATGACCCCATCAGCTGTTGAGCAGTAATACCTTTAAATCTAAAACATATGACACACTTATAAATAAACTTTTTAACTAATCTTAAATCATTAACTATCCAATAACGTTGCTGGAGGCTACTTAAAACAAGTTTTTGACCAGCATGAAATAGTTTCAAGTGCTCATTTTGAATAATGAGATGAGTTACAGCAGATTCTTTGGGTAAAATTATTTGGTGCCTTTGGCTGTATGGTAAAGATGCAAACTGCAATCTACCACCTACTCTGAGCAAGCCCTTACTATCAACAAAGGGATCAAACGACTTTAAATGGGATGATACCTGTTTACCCACCTGCAACAAAGCTAGATCCGCATGAAAATGCTTGGCTTGTTCATTTTTCCCACGTTTTTATACACTCACTTTTCTTGTTTGTTTGTTTGTTTGTTTGTTTGTTTGTCGTTCCGGTTGGACTTTTGCAACTCAATTTTAATTAATAAATGCAATGCCTCACGTGCTTCTGCATAAGTTACAAAGTTTTCTTTAATTTTAATTGAACCTGGTTTTAAATTATTACAGAATCTTAAAATATAGGCAAGAATGTTGACCATTTTGGTAATAGAAGAATACTTATTAATTAAATAGTTTAATAACGATTTCTGTTGATCCTGTGATACTGCACACACCAGTTTTTCCCACGTTTTTATACACTCACTTTTCTTGTTTGTTTGTTTGTATGTTTGTTTGTTTGTCGTTCCGGTTGGACTTTTGCAACTCAATTTTGAGGCACTTCCCGATAAGCTAGCAGGCTGAAATTTTGCACACGCTCTGAGTTCTGATGACAATGCATGACTAGCTAAGAAACGTCATAACAAATCCAATATGGCGGCCTCCCCAAGATGGCGGACTGGCTATTTGAAATCCACCCCTATGATATGGGTATCAAATGAAAGGGTTTGCTGTCAGGAGTACGAAAAAAGTAGTCACGTGACTTAAATCCAATATGGCGGACGTCCAAGATGGCAGACAGGCTATTAGAAATGCACCCCTAAGATATGGATATCAAATGAAAGGGTTTGCTGTCAGGAATACGAAAAAAATAGTCGCGTGACTTAAATCCAATATGGCGGACGTCCAAGATGGCAGACAGGCTATTTGAAATGCACCCCTAAGATATGGATATCAAATGAAAGGGTTTGCTGTCAGGAGTACGAAAAAAATAGTCACGAGACTTAATCCAATATGGCGGACGTCCAAGATGGCAGACTGGCTGTTTGAAATCCACCCCCATGAAATGGGTATCAAATGAAAGGGTTTGCTGTCATGAATACGAAAAATATAGTCATGTGACTTAAATCCAATATGGCGGACGTCCAAGATTGCGGACAGGCTTTGAGGCACTTCCCGATAAGCTAGCAGGCGGAAATTTTCAGGGTAGCTTCAAACCCGATGAACAAAGATAAAAATAATAAAATAATTAATAGATTTTAAAAAATCTAAAAACCCACGTTTTTAAATGTCCTAAAAATAAGAAAATAACCCTACGGGGCTGAGAGAGGGGCCACTCAAAACGTGGGGGCGTATCTTTACAAGTTACACCCACGATCTATTACACGACATGTAAATATATCTCATAAATAATCCCTTAAATAATATACGCCCCCACGTTTTGAGTGGCCCCTCTCTCAGCCCCGTAGGGTTATTTTCTTATTTTTAGGACATTTAAAAACGTGGGTTTTTAGATTTTTTAAAATCTATTAATTTTCCTTTTGGGAAGACTTTACCTCAGGTAAGTTTTTAGGTAAATCATAAATATTATTTTCAAATTTAAAATCTGAACTATTTAAAGTAGGTGGTCCAAACCACCACAGTTGGTTACATTGCAACTCTGTAGGATGAATACCCCTAACAGTCAGCTGGATTATCACTAGATTTAATATAAAACCATTGATATGAATTTGTATCCTTTTTAATCTTTTGTACTCTGTTTGCAACATATGCATTTAACAATGCTGGAGCAGTGTTAAGCCAGGCTAGTACTACTTGTGAGTCACTGAACAGCATGACATTTTCCAATGTAATTCTTTTATTTAAAGTATTATATACCCTTGTTATTAATTTTCCAAGGAGCAGAGCGGCATTTAACCCGAGACGTGGCACTGATGGTTTATTGCATTTTGGCGCAATTATCGATTTGGAACAAAGTAAGGACATAGTTACCTTGCCTTGCTGGTCAATAACTCTCAAGTAAATAGCACAACCATAGGCTGCTATTGATGCATCTGCAAAACCTATTAATTGAATTAATATAATGTTTTCTGGGCAAATATTTCTAGAAATAAGTACAGGTCTCATTTGTTGCAAATCATTGAAAAAATTGAGCCATTCCTTTTGCAGAATATGTGAAGGAGTACAATCCCAATCTACATTTGAATGCCATAGTTTCTGCATAATTATCTTAGCTTGGACAAAGACTGGGCCTGCTATACCTAATGGATCATAGAATTGACTAATATAACTAAGTATTTGTCTTTTAGTTCTAGGTATTTTACTACAGGAGGGACATTGTATTTTTAAAGAATCTGTTTGAATATCAAACTTTAAACTTAATGTTTTTATGTCCTTAATCAATTCTAAATCAAAAAGATATTGCTGCTGCTCAGGAATGTCTTTCAAGATCATCTTGTCATTAGCTGACCATTTGTGCAATGCAAAACTTCCTTTACCTAATAATTGAATTAGTTGTGACTTAGTTTCAATTAAATTGTCCAAACTATTATCAGTGTGAATAATATCATCAACATATGTTGAATTTAGCAGTACTGGACTAGCCAATGGGAATTCATTTTTGAATTTAGTGGCCAGTTCAAACAAACATCTGGTTGCCAGCCAAGATGAGCTTTTGAGACCATAACTTACAGTAGATAGTTGTATACATTTGAGAGTTTCCTCAGGGCTGTCCCTCCATATTATATTTTGTAAAGATCTTTGTTCTTCTGTAATATTTATGTTGCGAAACATACGTCTTATGTCACAGACGAAAAAATATTTATGGAGTCTGAACAATAATAATATGTCAAACAATTCTTGTTGAACAATTGGCCCATTTAGTAACAAATCATTTAGAGATATTCTATTGCTTGTCTTCATGGATCCATCGAATACAGTTCTTAGTTTTGCTGTAACAGCATCCTGTTTTATGACAGCATGATGAGCAAAGAAATAAACCGGATCCTTTGAAAGATCATATAAAGAAATATCCACAAATGATCCATGACCTATGAAGAAGGGTGGCAACACTCGTACTGTTTATATCTCCGCGTATTTTAAAATTTGTAAATAAAACAAATAAACAAGAAAAATAAAAAAAAAGTGGTGCAAGGTGGTGAACTAGGAATTGTAATGCAGTGATATTATATGTGACAATTTCGACACGGTGAAACGCGAAGTAAGATAACAGTTTATACGGGAACTATGAATCAATGATAAACAATAATATTGGTGCTTCAACCTTCAAACATACGTTAATCCCTACATATCAGCAATAAACAAGTACTTTGAGTGACTCTTCTAGTAACAGCAGTGAATAAAACCTAAAATATAAAAGGTTAATTGCGGTTAAGAAAAATATTTTTAAAAATTGGACTTTGACCCCAATTTAATGTATGACAACTAGCGCCAAAACAGATACAAGCGGCGAGTGGATAAACAAAAAAGTACTGCTACTCGTCACCAGAGGGCAATAAATGATACCACATTGAAAAAATTATTTATTTTTCGGGGAAAAATTACTAATTTGGAGGAAAAAAAAAACAAAAGTTTAAAAAAAATACTACGGCGTTCGATAAGTGACCGAGACGTTCCTAGATTAGATTTGTACACGATTAGGAATCAAAGAGAAAATTTCACCCGTACTCCAAATTATTACTTAGGCTTGTAAAAAGGACCGAAATGAATTTTTTAGAAAACATTACTTTTCGCCGACATCGAACAAAGTCAGACTCAATTATGAACGTCAGCGATACCACACGAACACCGAATGAAACAGTCAATAGTGCACCGGAACTGTCCGATGACGAAGACGATGGAATTATTAAAAAAATGCGCGAACAAATTGCGAATCTGACAATTGAACTGCAGAGTGCTCATTCTAAAATTGAAGCTCTGTCTTTGGAAAATAGTAGCTTGAAGAGTGAAAATGAAAGTCTTATGAAAAAGAATGATATTTACAAGACAGTTACCAGTACTCCAGTAAAACTTAAGTCAACATCTACACCAAATAAGAAACTAAATAAAAGTATAAAACACAATAAGCAGACTCAAACTGAAAAGCAGGAATACAAAAATATGGTCGAATCAAATGGGAGCCTCCTTAATAAAACCAAACTACAAGTAAACTCTAATGTGGAATGCAATAAAATCTGTATTTTAAGCACTGACAATAAGAATGACATTCTATATATTGCGAAGAACACTATTGCTAAGACTGAAATTTGTCATTATATCACACCACACGGAAACATGCAAACTCAACTAAGTGGGATAAAACTGAAGCTTTTAAACTTCACACTAAACGATTACTGTATTATTCTGCTGGGAGAAGAGGACTTTACACTTACGAACAGATACTTAGACTGCGTCTTCCAAATAAGACAAGTGTTACAAGACATAAAAAACACAAACGTTATCATCTGCACCCCAACCTATAAGTTCTTTAACAATTACTACCTATTCAATTCCAGAGTAGAAACTTTCAACAACTTATTATACCTAGACTTACTGACTCACGAACATGCATATTTCTTGGACAGCAATAAAAATTTAAAATATGACGACACAATGTTTGACAGACGTTCTGGTAGGATAAATAATTCTGGACTTCAATCTATATTTAATGACATACAAAAATTAATTATGTACATAGCAGCAAATTCTGAAAAATATTTCGAGGAGTGTAAAATAAATTCCACTTCTTGCATTAATGACTGTCAAACTAATATGATAACAAACAGCTCGGAGCTTTTTCTTGTATAATCATTTGCAAATTATGCACCAAAACATTGCTGGCCTTCTAAATAAATCAGACCAACTAACAGTACATATTCAAGAATTATTACAAAATCAAATTGACATAGAAATAATATGCTTAACAGAACATTTTGTAGTTTCTGGCCAGGAAAAATTAATTAAAATACCAAACTTTAAACTGGCAGCTTGCTTCTCTAGAAGGGAACAAAGACGAGGAGGTTCGTGTATTTTTAGTTAAGACTTATCTTGAATGTAAAGAGTTAAGTGATTTAATGACTTTTTCTATCACGGGTGTTTTTGAATGTAGTGCGATAGAACTCCCAAAACATAAGTTAGTTATAGTATGTATATACAGGCCACCCTACATGTCTAACATTAATCTTTTTTACGAAACTTTAGATGCTTTATTAAAAAAGTTGTCCAATAAAACAAATGCAAAGGTGGTATTATGCGGCGACTTCAACATAGACATCTTAAAACGTAATAGATGCACTTTGGACTTTGAGAATTTGCTCCTAAATTACAATCTTAAATTGAAAATAAGACAGGCCACAAGACCAAGAAGCCTTACATGTTTAGACAATTTTGCTGTTGCAGCAAAACTTAAATGCTCTTCTAAGGTTATGGATTTCGCGTTATCTGATCACTCAGCCCAGATTCTCAAAATTCAAGTTAGTAGAATTTGCAAATTGAAGTACTGGCGAACTCGAAAAAGGGACTACTCTAAAGAAAACTTGGTCAAATTTGCAAATCTTTTGAAGAATTTGTCTTTTTCAAATGTATACTGTGAGAGTAACCCAAATAATTCATATGACTCTTTTTTAGAAATCTTTCAACTCCTTTATGATCAGTGTTTTCCACTTAAGTGGATTAGAATACAAGCCGAACATAAGGTTAAATGGGTTTCTAAAGGCATTAAACTTTGTAGCAGAAACCAAAGAAGCTTACTATGGAAATGTAGATTAAATCCTTCAACCGAAAATAAAAAGACATTTAAGTTATACTCGCAGAGGTTCAAAAAAGTCATCAGACTCACGCAAAGGGCACAAAATAACAACTTTATAAATAATGCCCATAATAAATCAAAGGCTTCATGGCAAATAATTAACAATAATAAGTATATTAAGGAACCTATCATAAAGATCATAAATCAAAATAGGACAATTGAGGAACCTAAAGAGATAGCATCAGCATTTAATGACTTCTTTATTGACCAAGTACAAAGTGTAGGAAATAAAACAGACTCTGCGGCTATTGACCTGGATTACAACTCGAATTCAATATTTATGTCACCAAGTGTCCCAAATGACTTAGTTAGAGTGATAAAAAACCTTAAAAACACACAAAGTCATGGATACGACGGAATTACGACCAAGGTTGTTAAATATGTCAAAGATATTGTGGCTGGTCCGCTATGTCACATAGTGAATTCTAGTATTACCTCTGGCATTTTTCCTGATAGTCTCAAAACAGTTGTTATAAAACCTATACATAAAAAGAATAGCAAAGAAGAGATGTCCAACTATAGACCAGTAGCATTGATACCTATATTCTCCAAGGTTCTTGAAAAGATTATTTACGAAGCACTAGACCAATATCTGGATAAATATAATATATTGTGCAAAGAACAAATGGGATTCAGAAAAAACAAAAACATTAATATGGCAATTTACAATCTTTTATCTCAAGTTTTGACTGATGATGATGATGTTGACAATAAAGTTCCGGTATGTGCTATATTGACTGATATGACCAAGGCATTCGATTACGTAAGTCATGACATCCTTCTAAACAAACTTTACCGTTATGGCATTAGGGGAAATGTCTTGGATCTTATAAAATCTTACCTTAGTAACCGAAACCAGTTAACAGAAATTACTAGAATATCTCTCGAAACGAAACGCGAGTCTGAATATACATCAGGCAGTAGAGTAGTTAAATGTGGTGTACCACAGGGCAGCGTTCTAGGCCCACCACTATTTAATCTTTATATTAATGATTTGCCACGTCAAACGCAACATCCGATGGTGCTATTTGCTGATGATAGTACAGTAATAATAAAATGTAATGACATTAGACATTATGAAGATGACATTAACAAAACATTGGAAAGAGTTATTGATTGGCTTGACATGAATAACCTAGTTATAAATCTTAAAAAGACAAAAGTTATGCATTTTTACCAACGGACATGCCCTCCGAATGTTAATGTTGGTCATAAAGGTCAAAATATTGACACAACAAACACTGCCAAATTTCTGGGTATCTTAATAGACAGCAATCTTACTTGGAAACCTCATGCTGAAGATGTTTGCAATAAACTGAGTAAGTCAGCCTTTGTGCTACACAGCCTATCGCATAAAGTTAACAACAATACACTCGTTGTAGCTTATCACGGTCTGGTTGCACCGATTCTAAGATTCGGAGTAATTTTCTGGGGGAATTGCAGTGAGAGGGAACAGATCTTCAAAGCCCAAAAACGCTGCTTACGATCTATGTTAAACCTAAAAACTACAGACAGTTGTGTGCCTGTGTTTAGGTCGCTGAAAGTACTGACCTTCCCGTCTTTGTACATTTTAGAGGTTGCTATATTTGTTAAAACGAATTTTTATTTATTTCCGTCACTAGCCGATTTGAGAACTCGGTCAGGTCCAATAAGACAACAATATAAAAACTTATTACACACAGGCAAATACAAGACAGCATTACTAAGGAAAAATATTATGTCAATGGGACCTATCATATATAATAAAATTCCACACAGTTTTAAAGAACACCCTATACGTATATTTAAATCTAAACTGACTGCACTGTTATTAGAAAAATGCTATTATTGTATTAATGACTTTTTAAATGATAAGAAAATATGACTATGTAAGTAAGTGTTCACTTGTGTTCGTAGAATGACCATATGCCTAAATATAATTTAAAACAATTCAATTCATTTCAGTGACTATTTCTATTGTATTTAATAATGTTAATTAGAACGACATGATATTTGTTATTAATGTTAAAGTATTGATTTATTATTTATTTCTGTAAATTTGAATATTTTAAAGGAGATGGCCCATTTTCTTAGGGCACTCTGCCTAGCATATAAAAAATCATGTACAGTAACCAATTTTGGTTTATTTTGAACATAATGTGCTGTAAAATTAACTGTAAAAGTTACATAATCCAGTAACTTCAGATTTCCTAGAAATTAACAAAAAGCATCAATTGGTCATGAACCTACTCGGGGTCTTACCTCAATATTATCCAGATTATTTTACGTGGGTATAAAGAGACCCTTGTCAATGTACGGGTATTGGGTAACCATTTCGTTATTATATTCTCAAGTTTAAGCCCAGTATTACAAAGTCTTCAGAAATCATGCGAGTTAATATTAACTTATTATTTTCTTTACTGTGAAGGAAAACATTGTTAAAAGTCCAGCTCTCTCAAGTCTGATGTGATGTACTATGTATAATTTAAACACTGGCAGTATTGGGACAGCAATAGAATGATAAGTTCCTAGGACCTGTATAGGTAGTGCCCTATATGGTTGCAGTGTTAAAATAAAAAGAAACATTGAATAACATGTGAATAAAATATTTAATATTCAATAATTCTTACAAGAATATCATTTAAAAATGATGCTGGAGGAGTAATATTGGTCTGGTGTCTGGGCCAGCCTAAATACCAGATCATCGTCATAAGTACCTGAAGTCTTGCAGTAAAAGAAATATGCAGTAGAAGTGGTGACTCCGATTCAATAATGTGATGTCTTATGTCCCTTACTGATCGACCACAACCAACACACACCATAGTGTGGCCCAGTATTCTATGATTGGCACCTTCAGCAGTTAGCAGCAAGAAGCATGGATGAAATTAATATGTCCATCTTCTGGAAGCTGAAGGGCAAAGTAGAATATGAGAGTTTAGATATACTTACATTTTATCTATTGTAATATGAAAAGGTTCTAAATAAATACTTTTTTAAATATCAATAGGTGAAAATCAATTGTTTAATTAAATATACCAAAGTAATAATTTCTTCTACAAATCAATGGGCGTTTTGCCGGCACGTCTTGTTATATTACTACCTACAAACATTTTTGTTTCACCGGCATGGCGTTGGCGCCGGTGCTGGCCGGGCCGGTTAATGGAAGAACGCTCATTCGCTGCGCTGTTTAGATAACACAAAATAACGTGTTTTATTTGTACGTTTTCATAATAAGTTTTAAGTACATACCTGAATTGTTAGCCATTGCACAAGCATCGTTTGGAAAGGCATGTCTAACGAAGATACACCATGTCTTCTTAGCCGTCCCGTAGCTATACCGCAATTAATACACCTCATTGTTGTATTATTGTTGACAATGTCCGAAACGTAAGCACAATCAAGTCCGTATTAAAAGCACTAGATAATCGTTGGGCAATGGAACCAGTCCGTGTAGAATAGCAATGGTCGGCATAGAGAAAAGATAATCGCACAGTTTAAAAACAAAAATAAGCACACGCGCAAGCTGCGAACACAAACGAAATGAATGTCAAATTGTCAAACAAAAAACATGACGAATGTCAAGCGATTGTCGAACCTGTCATGTCGTTTCGTTTCATTGTTGCAGGAAAAAGTTATTAATTCAGTAATTTAAAATAAATGTTTCATAGCATTCGAATAATTTACAAAAAAGTTTTTTATTATAATTGCAAAAGTGAATAATCATTTTACAGTAAGAATAATGTTTAATATTACTCTTACAAAGCATTCATATTTTAGCTTAACAGGGAATGGAACGTTTATCCGAAATAGCGTGCTGCCCCGATACGCCGGAAACGTAAAACATCTATTTATGTCGAAATATTTTTTCGGAAGTTGTACGGAAACGTAAATCATTTAGTAATTTATATTTACATTTTTATGTATTTATAACTAGGCATGTAAGCTGTACATGTCACTGAGTAACTAGGCAGAAACTGGCCATGTCATTTTATCGACAATGTTTGACAGCGAGGAATGTGCCAGATCTGAGTGAAATAAATTCTGAATATTTAGCTGCAACAGAACTTCTGTCCCAAATAACATTTCAGGGTTCCTGTATGAGTTTGGATATTGCTCATGATTTAACTATTAATGGCCACTTTTTGAGAGATCAAGAGGGATTTCCAAATCTAGAGAATGGAATAGCTACTTTTTTTTCAAATTATCATACCGGAATTCTGACTGCGAATTTCTTTTCTGTGTGTATAGCGTTTAAAAATCAGTCGTATTGGCTTTTAGATTCCCACGCTAGAGGACCAAAAGGTCATAAAGGTAGGACCGGTGGTGTTTCCTGTTGTATGAAATTTGAAAATCCACGACAAATTGCTACATTGTTACGCAGTAATTTAAAAGCAACAGGAGTGCCAGAAAATATTTTAAATATATATTCGATAACACCAGTTTCTGTAGTTGAAAGTGGTGGCCATACCAGTACAGAATCGCAAACGCCTGAGAGGAATACAGATATAAGCATCTCATCTACTGATCATTTGCAATCTAATTTAATATCAGAGACTCGATGTATCGTTGATGAAAATACTCCCAGATCAACTCCAATTATAAATAATACGGAAATTCTCAACAACCATAACACGGAAATTCTTAACAACCAAAATGAAGACAGTCGCCTGATATGTTCAACTAGTATGTTGTATCATATCGACGAAAACATCCCCAATTTAGATAATATTATAGAAACAGATACCACAAATCTTAATTTCAATGGAGTAAGAGTCACAGATGTTCATAGAAAAACCGCCCCACCTGTAAATATCGAACGCGAAAAAAGAATGGAGGAATTATGCTGGTATATAATGTATCCTGACGGCAAAAACGGTTTTGGTGAACCAAGAAATATTCCCATTACGGCCCTCGATTATTTTCAGGCACGTGTTATGAGCAACGAAGATCGATTTCAAAAGGTTGAGTATTTATTTTTTGCATTATCTGTGGTTGAATATTTTAGAGCCAAAGCAAGTGTTTCTGTTTCATGCCGCATGAGACAAGGTGGAACTGAATTAATTCCTCAGGGTTTAGTGGATAATGTACATTTAACCATGAGGAACATAAGAGGTTCTGCTTCATACTGGAAACGTTGCTGTGCAGAGTTAATAGCTATGGTACGTTCACTTGGTGCACCGACTTGGTTTGCAACGTTTTCTTGCAATGATCTTAACTGGCCAGATATGCTAAGGGCATTGCTAATAGCTGATGGCCGTAAAGAATTTAATATTGAAGCCTTGACTTTCCAAGAACGGCTTGAACTAGTTCAAAAATATCCTGTTGTGATTGCAAGGCAATTTACACTTCGCGTAAATGCATTAATTGCATATATAAAAAAAAATAATGAGTGCTTTGGCGGACCTGTTATTGATTTTTGGTATAGGATAGAATTCTAAAACAGGGGAAGTCCCCATTTGCACATGCTGCTATGGTGCGATGCTGTCCCGAATTTCCAGTCCACTGAAGGCTTAAGAGTTATTAAAAAAGTCGTGTCATGTTCTGTCCAAGGCAAACTAAGTGATCTAGTGACAAGATTACAGACACATCGCCATTCAGCAACGTGTTATAAAGACCGCGATAATGGTTCCTGTCGATTTGGCTTTCCTCGAACGATTAGTGATGAAACTAAATGCCTAGGGCCTGATGAAACACTAGCAAACCAAGGGCGATTTTGTGTCTTGCAGAGAAATGAATTAGAAATAATGATTAATAATTACAATCCATTACTACTTGAATTATGGCAAGCTAATATGGACGTGCAACCTTGTGGTGATGTGACAGCTGTGGCTTATTACATTGCCAAATATGCCAGCAAATGTGAGCCTAGTGATTGTGGCGATGTGGTTCGAGAAGCTGTTCGAAAAGCTAAAAGGCATACAAATGATGTGTGGAAACAGTTGTTTGCAATTTCAATGGCCATCTTAAGTCAAAGACTAGTCAGTGCACCTGAAGCTGCTTATCGCCTATGCCATCTACCATTAAAGTTCTGCTCAAGAAAAGCAGTATTTGTTAATAGCTGCATGCCAAACCAGCGATACCGCTTATTACGATTTGAAAGCGACGAGACTTCTATTTTCAACAATATTTTTGACAGGTATCAACTGAGACCTAACTGTCTAGAAGAATTAAGTTTGGCAGAGTTTGCAGTGCGGTATGAAAATATGTCCAGTAGTGCATGGACAGACGATGACGGTGATAGTGAGCTGCGTGAGCAAGAGCCTGAAGTATTGAGATATATAACCTTACTTGATAACACACGGATGCGCATAAGAAATAAATCTGCGGTTCTGCGTCATAGATATTTCACATTAAACAGTGATCGTAACGGTTTTTATTACAATTTGATAGTGTTACATATCCCATTTCGGAATGAAAATGAGTTACTACTAGAGGATGAAACACCAGAAGCCTGTTTTTTACGGCGCCATGCAGACTTAAGGCCCCTTAATCCAAACCAATCTGCGGAACAATTTGCTCATACCGAAATAGTTATACAACAGGCTCTTGCTCAAGCCGTAGCATTAAAAATAAAATAAAAATAAAATAAGCCTTTATTGCTGTTACACAACTTATTTGACAAATGTTACTTAAAATATAAACATGGCATAAAAACTCTATAAAAATAACTTAAACTAAAACATAATCTCGGCAGTTGGCTTTTTTACCCTCTTAACAGCTTGTCTTTCGACAAAGGCCTCCTCTAAGCCATCATCTCAGCCGTAGCATTAAATACGGTTAATTCTAGTGGTGATGGAGTAACCAGGCAACCATTAAATATTTATGCTCATGATCAAGTTGACTTGCACAATGATGATGACGACCAAGAGGACTTAAATAATCCTGCAATAATGCCTGATGATATTTTTTTAGAAGGTATTCGTAAACTAAATGTACAACAAAAAGATTTAATGAAAACAGTATCCGATTCCATACAAAACCATCTGCATAATAATAACGGAAACTACCAACCTTTACTTTTATTTATTACTGGGGGAGCTGGAAGTGGCAAATCTTTTTTGTTAAAATTAGTTGTTGAGCATATTCGTCGTTGCTATTCTCCTACTGTAGATTCGTTACTTCAACCCACTTTTGTTGAAGTAGCGTCTCTCACAGGGGTAGCTGCAAGACAAATAGGTGGTCGCACTTTGCACTCCATTTTTTCCTTACCAATTGAAAAGGGTAATACGATGACGTATAGGAAAATGACAGGAGAAAGATTGGAGAGGGAAAGACGCAAATGGCGTTTTATTCAATGGCTGATTATTGATGAGATTTCGATGGTCTCATACCAAAGTTTCCGGCACATTCATCTAAGGCTACAGGAATATAAAAATAATAGTTTACTGTTTGGCGGTATTAACGTACTTTTTAACCGACTTCAAAAAGGAGGAGGTTATCAATTCGACGGTATGTTTTTTTTTTTGTATATTTGTTACGCGATTACTCCGCCAATTGTGGACCGATTTTTAAAATTCTTTTTTTGTTCGAAAGGAGGTACTTCTGAGGTGGTCCCATAGTCACAAAGTGGCAAAAAAAAGACAATGAAATAAAGAAAACAAAGACACCGACTTCCGAAAGAAAAGTTATTTAGTAGGTTTTTTACCGTTTTTTTATGGTTGTTTTTGAAGGCGGTTACATTTTTTTTTGAAAAAGTTTTTATATTTGGTGATATTATGCAATTGCCACCAGTGAAAGGTCACTGGTGTTTTGAGCAGCCATCATGGTTGAGTGCTGAGGTACATTTATGGCGCCAATTTTCATTTTGTGAACTAACCTTGAATATGCGCCAAAGATCGGACACCGAATTTGTTGATCTGTTAAATAATTTACGGTTTGGGGAACTTACTACGGCACAATTAGAAATATTATGTGAAAAACGGAGGGTACCTCAGACAGGTGATTTCGCAGACTGCGCTGCTGTAAGAATATTCCCCACTGTGAAGCTAGTTGAAGAATATAATTCCCAAATGACAGAGCTGTTGGCGAGAGAGTGCCGAATATATACTGTTAATGCTGTGGACGAGTCCCGAGAAGCAGCAACATATGGAAAGCGACCTCCTCATAATGTCATTCCTGCGGATGTTAACAACTGTGGAGGATTGATGCACAGTATTAAAATCGGGATTGGCTCCAGAGTTATGCTTAGGAGAAATATTTCGGTTTCTGATGGATTAGTTAATGGGGCAATGGGCATTATTAAAAAGATCAAGTGGCCAGCTCTTCGACGTGATCAACTAGAGGCAGGGGAATTGCCTGAAGCAGTATTAATTAATTTTGATGACCCGACCGTAGGCACTAGAATAAAAGATGCGGAGGGTCTAGTGTCGATTGCACCAACATCTGCAACTTTTCAAGCCAATAAAGGCTACGGTGATGTCGAGAGGGTGATGCTCCCACTAATTTTAAGTTGGGCTGTCACCGTTCACAAGCTTCAAGGTACGACATTGGAGAGGGCAGCGATTGACCTAGGCAAAAAAAATTTCGCAAAGGGACAAATTTACGTTGCTTTGAGTCGTGTAAAAAATTTAGATGGCGTGGCATTATGTGATTTAGAGCCATCCAAATTGTTAAACAGACCACATGATGACAAAGCTCTCAATGAAATGATAAGACTGAGACAGTTAAATGAACAATAAGATAAATATTTCTCATCCTTTTTGCATATTAATTAATTTTTTTTTTTTTTGCTCAACGTTTTTAGTTAATCTCCTTTTTACAAATTAATTAATTTTTGCTTAATATTTTTAGTTAATTCATATATTCAACGCAAATTGATCCACATAGCAGTAATCAAAAGAAATGCTCACAAAATAAAAAGTACTGAACCAAATTGGATGAATTTTTTATAGGACCAAACGATTTTGATGAAACTTACAGTAGTTGAACGATCCCAAGTACAACAAAAAAAAAAAGAATTACTTAAATCGGACTTGTAGTTCCGGAGATATGTGAAATCAATCGATGCCTGCTCCTTACTATTAAGGAGTTGTACCTTCCATCATCAGCTCAGCTACATAAGATGATGATTACCATGCGCACGCAAGTACTTAAATTACTTCATAAGATTTCAGAAAAGCGATGTGTGTACCGATAAAATTTGAGGATTGCCCTCGATTTCTCCAGTATCCAATCATCAGATCCTGACTTGGTGACTATGGAACCACTACAGAAGTATCTTCTTTCAAACAAAACAAGAATTTTGAAAATCGGTCCACAATAGTTGTTATCCGTAGTAAAGACAATTATATCATCCATGTAGCAGAAATCAAAAAAATGCTCACAAAATAAAAAGTACTGAACCGAGTGCCGCGCGACGAGCCGAGGCGAGCGCACGTACTTAACTTTTATTTAACTTTTTTTCATCTACCTGCATATTTTCATATAATCCAAATGTTTACTGATAATGGATAAAAGTGCGGAGTTTGTTATTGAATCGAGTGGAAGTGATATTATGGAGGAGGAAATAGTAAACGAAAGTGAGCAACAAGTAAATACACGCAGAATGGAGAGGAACGGAAGTACTTCGATTGGGCCTATGAGGGTACCAGAGAAAAGAACTTTAGAAGATAGTGAGATTGTGGAAGATGAAGATGGATTTATAAGCGTCAGGAAACGAAACAAGAAAGAAACAGGGAAATTATCGGAGAACTCGCATAGTAGTTTGAGCGGTGAAAGAAGGGTACAATCACAGACTAATAATATCGTAAGCATTGTTGGAAAAGACAAAGTTTTGCCAAAACAATTTGGTTTAGCCAAGTTACTGAAGGCAGAAAGTGTCATAAACATAACCAAAATTCAGTATAAAAATGCGTACAAAGTAATTTTGAAATTTGAAGACAGAGAGAATGCTGAAAAATTAGTTAAGTGTCAAAAGTTTCTAGATTTGGGGTACAAGTGCCAATTTGCAGATGAAATCAATTTATCCTACGGAGTTGTTAAACAGATAGACTTAAACATAATATAATAATAATAATATTTCACGACTATCACACAACGCCATCTAGTCCCAAGCTAAGCAGAGCTTGTGTTATGGGTACTAGACAACTGATAAACATACTTATATATTTCTAAATACATACATATTATAGATAAATTACACCCACCCAGACACAGAACAAATGATCATGCTCATCACACAAACATTTGTCCTGGGTGGGAATCGAACCCACGACCTCCGGCATAGCAGTCAGGGTCACTAACCACTAGACCAACAGGCCTGTCAAAAGTGTTTTCCAACAATGCTTACGATATTATTAGTCTGTGATTGTACCCTTCTTTCACCGCTCAAACTACTATGCGAGTTCTCCGATAATTTCCCTGTTCCTTTCTTGTTTCGTTTCCTGACGCTTATAAATCCATCTTCATCTTCCACAATCTCACTATCTTCTAAAGTTCTTTTCTCTGGTACCCTCATAGGCCCAATCGAAGTACTTCCGTTCCTCTCCATTCTGCGTGTATTTACTTGTTGCTCACTTTCGTTTACTATTTCCTCCTCCATAATATCACTTCCACTCGATTCAATAACAAACTCCGCACTTTTATCCATTATCAGTAAACATTTGGATTATATGAAAATATGCAGGTAGATGAAAAAAAGTTAAATAAAAGTTAAGTACGTGCGCTCGCCTCGGCTCGTCGCGCGGCACTCGGTTCAGTACTTTTTATTTTGTGAGCATTTTTTTGATTTCTGCTACATGGATGATATAATTGTCTTTACTACGGATAACAACTATTGTGGACCGATTTTCAAAATTCTTGTTTTGTTTGAAAGAAGATACTTCTGTAGTGGTTCCATAGTCACCAAGTCAGGATCTGATGATTGGATACTGGAGAAATCGAGGGCAATCCTCAAATTTTATCGGTACACACATCGCTTTTCTGAAATCTTATGAAGTAATTTAAGTACTTGCGTGCGCATGGTAATCATCATCTTATGTAGCTGAGCTGATGATGGAAGGTACAACTCCTTAATAGTAAGGAGCAGGCATCGATTGATTTCACATATCTCCGGAACTACAAGTCCGATTTAAGTAATTCTTTTTTTTTTTTGTTGTACTTGGGATCGTTCAACTACTGTAAGTTTCATCAAAATCGTTTGGTCCTATAAAAAATTCATCCAATTTGGTTCAGTACTTTTTATTTTGTGAGCATTTCTTTTGATTACTGCTATGTGGATCAATTTGCGTTGAATATATGAATTAACTAAAAATATTAAGCAAAAATTAATTAATTTGTAAAAAGGAGATTAACTAAAAACGTTGAGCAAAAAAAAAAAAAATTAATTAATATGCAAAAAGGATGAGAAATATTTATCTTATTGTTCATTTAACTGTCTCAGTCTTATCATTTCATTGAGAGCTTTGTCATCATGTGGTCTGTTTAACAATTTGGATGGCTCTAAATCACATAATGCCACGCCATCTAAATTTTTTACACGACTCAAAGCAACGTAAATTTGTCCCTTTGCGAAATTTTTTTTGCCTAGGTCAATCGCTGCCCTCTCCAATGTCGTACCTTGAAGCTTGTGAACGGTGACAGCCCAACTTAAAATTAGTGGGAGCATCACCCTCTCGACATCACCGTAGCCTTTATTGGCTTGAAAAGTTGCAGATGTTGGTGCAATCGACACTAGACCCTCCGCATCTTTTATTCTAGTGCCTACGGTCGGGTCATCAAAATTAATTAATACTGCTTCAGGCAATTCCCCTGCCTCTAGTTGATCACGTCGAAGAGCTGGCCACTTGATCTTTTTAATAATGCCCATTGCCCCATTAACTAATCCATCAGAAACCGAAATATTTCTCCTAAGCATAACTCTGGAGCCAATCCCGATTTTAATACTGTGCATCAATCCTCCACAGTTGTTAACATCCGCAGGAATGACATTATGAGGAGGTCGCTTTCCATATGTTGCTGCTTCTCGGGACTCGTCCACAGCATTAACAGTATATATTCGGCACTCTCTCGCCAACAGCTCTGTCATTTGGGAATTATATTCTTCAACTAGCTTCACAGTGGGGAATATTCTTACAGCAGCGCAGTCTGCGAAATCACCTGTCTGAGGTACCCTCCGTTTTTCACATAATATTTCTAATTGTGCCGTAGTAAGTTCCCCAAACCGTAAATTATTTAACAGATCAACAAATTCGGTGTCCGATCTTTGGCGCATATTCAAGGTTAGTTCACAAAATGAAAATTGGCGCCATAAATGTACCTCAGCACTCAACCATGATGGCTGCTCAAAACACCAGTGACCTTTCACTGGTGGCAATTGCATAATATCACCAAATATAAAAACTTTTTCAAAAAAAAATGTAACCGCCTTCAAAAACAACCATAAAAAAACGGTAAAAAACCTACTAAATAACTTTTCTTTCGGAAGTCGGTGTCTTTGTTTTCTTTATTTCATTGTCTTTTTTTTGCCACTTTGTGACTATGGGACCACCTCAGAAGTACCTCCTTTCGAACAAAAAAAGAATTTTAAAAATCGGTCCACAATTGGCGGAGTAATCGCGTAACAAATATACAAAAAAAAACATACCGTCGAATTGATAACCTCCTCCTTTTTGAAGTCGGTTAAAAAGTACGTTAATACCGCCAAACAGTAAACTATTATTTTTATATTCCTGTAGCCTTAGATGAATGTGCCGGAAACTTTGGTATGAGACCATCGAAATCTCATCAATAATCAGCCATTGAATAAAACGCCATTTGCGTCTTTCCCTCTCCAATCTTTCTCCTGTCATTTTCCTATACGTCATCGTATTACCCTTTTCAATTGGTAAGGAAAAAATGGAGTGCAAAGTGCGACCACCTATTTGTCTTGCAGCTACCCCTGTGAGAGACGCTACTTCAACAAAAGTGGGTTGAAGTAACGAATCTACAGTAGGAGAATAGCAACGACGAATATGCTCAACAACTAATTTTAACAAAAAAGATTTGCCACTTCCAGCTCCCCCAGTAATAAATAAAAGTAAAGGTTGGTAGTTTCCGTTATTATTATGCAGATGGTTTTGTATGGAATCGGATACTGTTTTCATTAAATCTTTTTGTTGTACATTTAGTTTACGAATACCTTCTAAAAAAATATCATCAGGCATTATTGCAGGATTATTTAAGTCCTCTTGGTCGTCATCATCATTGTGCAAGTCAACTTGATCATGAGCATAAATATTTAATGGTTGCCTGGTTACTCCATCACCACTAGAATTAACCGTATTTAATGCTACGGCTGAGATGATGGCTTAGAGGAGGCCTTTGTCGAAAGACAAGCTGTTAAGAGGGTAAAAAAGCCAACTGCCGAGATTATGTTTTAGTTTAAGTTATTTTTATAGAGTTTTTATGCCATGTTTATATTTTAAGTAACATTTGTCAAATAAGTTGTGTAACAGCAATAAAGGCTTATTTTATTTTTATTTTATTTTTAATGCTACGGCTTGAGCAAGAGCCTGTTGTATAACTATTTCGGTATGAGCAAATTGTTCCGCAGATTGGTTTGGATTAAGGGGCCTTAAGTCTGCATGGCGCCGTAAAAAACAGGCTTCTGGTGTTTCATCCTCTAGTAGTAACTCATTTTCATTCCGAAATGGGATATGTAACACTATCAAATTGTAATAAAAACCGTTACGATCACTGTTTAATGTGAAATATCTATGACGCAGAACCGCAGATTTATTTCTTATGCGCATCCGTGTGTTATCAAGTAAGGTTATATATCTCAATACTTCAGGCTCTTGCTCACGCAGCTCACTATCACCGTCATCGTCTGTCCATGCACTACTGGACATATTTTCATACCGCACTGCAAACTCTGCCAAACTTAATTCTTCTAGACAGTTAGGTCTCAGTTGATACCTGTCAAAAATATTGTTGAAAATAGAAGTCTCGTCGCTTTCAAATCGTAATAAGCGGTATCGCTGGTTTGGTATGCAGCTATTAACAAATACTGCTTTTCTTGAGCAGAACTTTAATGGTAGATGGCATAGGCGATAAGCAGCTTCAGGTGCACTGACTAGTCTTTGACTTAAGATGGCCATTGAAATTGCAAACAACTGTTTCCACACATCATTTGTATGCCTTTTAGCTTTTCGAACAGCTTCTCGAACCACATCGCCACAATCACTAGGCTCACATTTGCTGGCATATTTGGCAATGTAATAAGCCACAGCTGTCACATCACCACAAGGTTGCACGTCCATATTAGCTTGCCATAATTCAAGTAGTAATGGATTGTAATTATTAATCATTATTTCTAATTCATTTCTCTGCAAGACACAAAATCGCCCTTGGTTTGCTAGTGTTTCATCAGGCCCTAGGCATTTAGTTTCATCACTAATCGTTCGAGGAAAGCCAAATCGACAGGAACCATTATCGCGGTCTTTATAACACGTTGCTGAATGGCGATGTGTCTGTAATCTTGTCACTAGATCACTTAGTTTGCCTTGGACAGAACATGACACGACTTTTTTAATAACTCTTAAGCCTTCAGTGGACTGGAAATTCGGGACAGCTGTAACGTATGAGGGTGAGATTAAAAAAAAAAAACTCACCAACGTTATCAAGAAAAATTTATTTAGGTCGTGGTTCACAGCCGTCACTTGGAAATTCTTATTGTTCCGTGAAGTAGGCGCACTAGTACTGCCCTGGCTATCGCGTAAGTGGAGCGACGCGACGCCGTGGAGTGGACCCTGAGGTGAGAGTGACCGCAGGGACGAGGTGGTGGATGCGCCGGCAGGTCGGCTGTGCGCTGCTAGGTGTGTGCGGCAGGTCAGCTGCGTGTGCAGGCCTCAGACGTTCGGTAGGGTGAGTCAGAGCTGGACTCACGAACGTTGAAGATGGAGTTATTTAACTCCCAATCTTGTTCCCTGGAATCAACGTCCAGCGGTAAATAAAAGTCCTCTGCTAATCCTCTCTGATGATGACCTCACAGCATAGGCGAAAGCTAGGACGTACGGCACTAAGGGTGTTTGTGATTATTGGTCGTCATCAGATCGGAGTTTACATGGCAGGAACAATAAGTTACATTAGCGTGAAGCACACACATAAAATCATAGAAAGACCTACGAGCGTATCAAATACTCGAGGCTTAAAAAAAATAAAACCAACGGACAAAGAAAAAATATATGAACACACAATAATTGAGTCCGAAGGTACCTACTCAATATAAAAAAAAAAACAAAATATGAGCTAGCGGTTATAATAATTTCTTGGATTGCTTTTGGCACTTACCCTAATCCGGGGCGAACACTTAACTAATTTTATCTTAAATAAAATATCGAATACAAAAAAAATATTTTTAAAAAAATCTGTTACGCAAGGTGTCACAAGATTCTAATGAAGAGAGACAGTGTAACAGCCGACAAAGTTTAATCGTAAATGAGTCCCGTTGACGTCCTGTGCGAGCTTATTTATACTCATGAGCACATTAGGTACTTCACTTTAATTATCAACCGGTTAACGTTGAACGACGTCTTCCGACTACAACACCAAAACTCTGTAAAAATTCAGAACTACCCGCCTATAAATGACTTTTACTCTCGACGCGAAATAAAACAATTTTACGATACCCCCAAGTACGAGTTTTTTTTCTGAGTCGGTTGACGAAGAACATTGCGTATGACTATAACACGAAAAGGAATGTGTAGGCATTCCTTGCATTCCATTGTAACTATTTTGTTAAACGTTGACTAATGGATTGATTATAGGTCAAAGGATAACGTTGATTATTCACAACGTTACAATACCCCCTCGCGCAGTCAAGGATTTTGTCTTCTATAATGACAAAATCCGCACGAAGAATTAGAGCTAACTATTGTTTTACCTATCAAAATCATCATTCATACTTCTCGCAATCATAACTAGCGGCAGCTATTGTATTCAGTGATACGAGAGATAGCCGTCGCACAATATAAAATATTTAGGTATCCTGTTGTCATTAACCTGATGCCTTACAATAGTTTTCTTCAAGGATGAAAGTGTACTAAGCGAGAGAATAATGCAATCGTATGTATTGAGTTCAATAAAACATTACTATTAAACTATTTTTTTTCCTTTAACCATCACCGACCAATACTAATTCACCTACCAGTTTAGATTTTAATGTAATTGAATCTAAATTTAGATGATAAAATCATGTTTTTGGTTTCGATTTATGGCTTATTTATGGAGTAATCGACCGCTCCTGCAAAGGGCTTATTTAAAGAGTTGCTACCGCTCTAAAGAACAAGTTATGTTTGTAAGACACAGTTGTATTTTATGATTTATGGTTTATTTATGGAGTAATCGACCGCTCCTGCAAGGGCTTATTTAAAGAGTTGCTACCGCTCTATAGACACAGTTGTGTTTTTTATGATTTATGGTTTATTTATGGAGTAATCGACCGCTCCTGCAAGGGCTTATTTAAAGAGTTGCTACCGCTCTAAAGAAAAAAACACAACCGTGAAAAGAAAACACAACCATGTATACATAACTGAAGTGATCAATGGGTTAGAGCCACGATCATTATAATAACCGTCGGTGTAGTCCCGAAAGGTTTAAAATATTTAATAAAATAAATACTGAATGGTGTAGGCCATCATTATAAAAAAAACCAGAAGTAAACAATAGAAAAGCAATGGTAGGTTGGATAGTTCGGTATAGTAGTATTAAAAAATATTCAAGTTAAGATTTACTATTATATTTAAAATTTACGGGTATATTAATTTACGAATGTCAAAAAAAAAAAAAAATTGTTGAAGTTATAATGATTAAAGACTAACTAGAATGTCATAATGGAAATAATGGTCCATATTTAGCTATCCGTTTATGTAAGTACTGTACCGTTGCTGGTGATACGCCTCTAATGGCCACTACATACTCGAGTTCAGACTTATAAAGCGACATAAACTTAACTGGATAAGCCATGATTAAAACTTTTTTCAAAAGAGAGAAAAAAAAAAAAAGTGTAAGTGTGGGTAAGTGCCAAAAAAAATATTTTTTTTTACAATGCTAAAAAAATATTAACGGTTATTCTACTAAGACTCCATCTGTTACAATTTAAATTTAAAAACTACAAACGTTTTGGTTGAGAACAATCTAGAAAACAATCACAGAAATAAAAAAATAAAATAACACACAAAATGAGTTAATGCAACCAATGTGTACGCTTTACAAACGGTTAAGTCGTTAAAACAAATATAATTGAAAACGAATTAAGAAAAAAAAAATTGACAGAATGAGGTAGGTAGTCTGCAATAATGTGTAGATTTTACAAATTTTAAGTTGTTTCAACAAGAATTACCATTGAAAATGATTTGAGAGGAAAAAAAAAATTGACAGAATGAGGTACTCTGCAATATTGTGTAGGTACTGTTTAAAAATAAAGTTAAGTTGCTGTTTCAAAATTAAATCAGTTGAAATAATGAATTGAAAAAAATATTGGTATTGACAGAATGAGGTACTCTGCAATAACCAATAAAAAAAACAATTTAAGTTCCTATATAAAAGAAAAGAAAGCAAAATTTCTTTTATAGGCATACGAACCCAGGTGAAAAGGTTGTATATATTATGTGCCTGTAATAGAAACCCGGCACCCACACCCTACAACCGAAACATAAAATGCTATGCGGTTGAAATAAGTGTGGTTGTAGTACTTCCCCGGACGGGCCTTCACAAGGGCCCTACTACTATGATCAGTTTTTTAAAATAAACAATAATATAACGCGACAAAAAAAAACCGTTACTTTCTTTTTTTCTTTTTTTTAACAAAAAAAAAATAATGCGTAGGGTAGGGTACACTTTGGCTGCGTTAAACCAAAAAACGTTTTCACAAACACAAAAATAGAAACACAAATCACACAAACACCAAAACAACACACCAATACCTCACAGAACAACAAGAAAACCAAACGACCTTTAAAAAAAAACCACGTTTTTGGGCGCCACTGTAACGTATGAGGGTGAGATTAAAAAAAAAAAACTCACCAACGTTATCAAGAAAAATTTATTTAGGTCGTGGTTCACAGCCGTCACTTGGAAATTCTTATTGTTCCGTGAAGTAGGCGCACTAGTACTGCCCTGGCTATCGCGTAAGTGGAGCGACGCGACGCCGTGGAGTGGACCCTGAGGTGAGAGTGACCGCAGGGACGAGGTGGTGGATGCGCCGGCAGGTCGGCTGTGCGCTGCTAGGTGTGTGCGGCAGGTCAGCTGCGTGTGCAGGCCTCAGACGTTCGGTAGGGTGAGTCAGAGCTGGACTCACGAACGTTGAAGATGGAGTTATTTAACTCCCAATCTTGTTCCCTGGAATCAACGTCCAGCGGTAAATAAAAGTCCTCTGCTAATCCTCTCTGATGATGACCTCACAGCATAGGCGAAAGCTAGGACGTACGGCACTAAGGGTGTTTGTGATTATTGGTCGTCATCAGATCGGAGTTTACATGGCAGGAACAATAAGTTACATTAGCGTGAAGCACACACATAAAATCATAGAAAGACCTACGAGCGTATCAAATACTCGAGGCTTAAAAAAAATAAAACCAACGGACAAAGAAAAAATATATGAACACACAATAATTGAGTCCGAAGGTACCTACTCAATATAAAAAAAAAAACAAAATATGAGCTAGCGGTTATAATAATTTCTTGGATTGCTTTTGGCACTTACCCTAATCCGGGGCGAACACTTAACTAATTTTATCTTAAATAAAATATCGAATACAAAAAAAATATTTTTAAAAAAATCTGTTACGCAAGGTGTCACAAGATTCTAATGAAGAGAGACAGTGTAACAGCCGACAAAGTTTAATCGTAAATGAGTCCCGTTGACGTCCTGTGCGAGCTTATTTATACTCATGAGCACATTAGGTACTTCACTTTAATTATCAACCGGTTAACGTTGAACGACGTCTTCCGACTACAACACCAAAACTCTGTAAAAATTCAGAACTACCCGCCTATAAATGACTTTTACTCTCGACGCGAAATAAAACAATTTTACGATACCCCCAAGTACGAGTTTTTTTTCTGAGTCGGTTGACGAAGAACATTGCGTATGACTATAACACGAAAAGGAATGTGTAGGCATTCCTTGCATTCCATTGTAACTATTTTGTTAAACGTTGACTAATGGATTGATTATAGGTCAAAGGATAACGTTGATTATTCACAACGTTACACAGCATCGCACCATAGCAGCATGTGCAAATGGGGACTTCCCCTGTTTTAGAATTCTATCCTATACCAAAAATCAATAACAGGTCCGCCAAAGCACTCATTATTTTTTTTTATATATGCAATTAATGCATTTACGCGAAGTGTAAATTGCCTTGCAATCACAACAGGATATTTTTGAACTAGTTCAAGCCGTTCTTGGAAAGTCAAGGCTTCAATATTAAATTCTTTACGGCCATCAGCTATTAGCAATGCCCTTAGCATATCTGGCCAGTTAAGATCATTGCAAGAAAACGTTGCAAACCAAGTCGGTGCACCAAGTGAACGTACCATAGCTATTAACTCTGCACAGCAACGTTTCCAGTATGAAGCAGAACCTCTTATGTTCCTCATGGTTAAATGTACATTATCCACTAAACCCTGAGGAATTAATTCAGTTCCACCTTGTCTCATGCGGCATGAAACAGAAACACTTGCTTTGGCTCTAAAATATTCAACCACAGATAATGCAAAAAATAAATACTCAACCTTTTGAAATCGATCTTCGTTGCTCATAACACGTGCCTGAAAATAATCGAGGGCCGTAATGGGAATATTTCTTGGTTCACCAAAACCGTTTTTGCCGTCAGGATACATTATATACCAGCATAATTCCTCCATTCTTTTTTCGCGTTCGATATTTACAGGTGGGGCGGTTTTTCTATGAACATCTGTGACTCTTACTCCATTGAAATTAAGATTTGTGGTATCTGTTTCTATAATATTATCTAAATTGGGGATGTTTTCGTCGATATGATACAACATACTAGTTGAACATATCAGGCGACTGTCTTCATTTTGGTTGTTAAGAATTTCCGTGTTATGGTTGTTGAGAATTTCCGTATTATTTATAATTGGAGTTGATCTGGGAGTATTTTCATCAACGATACATCGAGTCTCTGATATTAAATTAGATTGCAAATGATCAGTAGATGAGATGCTTATATCTGTATTCCTCTCAGGCGTTTGCGATTCTGTACTGGTATGGCCACCACTTTCAACTACAGAAACTGGTGTTATCGAATATATATTTAAAATATTTTCTGGCACTCCTGTTGCTTTTAAATTACTGCGTAACAATGTAGCAATTTGTCGTGGATTTTCAAATTTCATACAACAGGAAACACCACCGGTCCTACCTTTATGACCTTTTGGTCCTCTAGCGTGGGAATCTAAAAGCCAATACGACTGATTTTTAAACGCTATACACACAGAAAAGAAATTCGCAGTCAGAATTCCGGTATGATAATTTGAAAAAAAAGTAGCTATTCCATTCTCTAGATTTGGAAATCCCTCTTGATCTCTCAAAAAGTGGCCATTAATAGTTAAATCATGAGCAATATCCAAACTCATACAGGAACCCTGAAATGTTATTTGGGACAGAAGTTCTGTTGCAGCTAAATATTCAGAATTTATTTCACTCAGATCTGGCACATTCCTCGCTGTCAAACATTGTCGATAAAATGACATGGCCAGTTTCTGCCTAGTTACTCAGTGACATGTACAGCTTACATGCCTAGTTATAAATACATAAAAATGTAAATATAAATTACTAAATGATTTACGTTTCCGTACAACTTCCGAAAAAATATTTCGACATAAATAGATGTTTTACGTTTCCGGCGTATCGGGGCAGCACGCTATTTCGGATAAACGTTCCATTCCCTGTTAAGCTAAAATATGAATGCTTTGTAAGAGTAATATTAAACATTATTCTTACTGTAAAATGATTATTCACTTTTGCAATTATAATAAAAAACTTTTTTGTAAATTATTCGAATGCTATGAAACATTTATTTTAAATTACTGAATTAATAACTTTTTCCTGCAACAATGAAACGAAACGACATGACAGGTTCGACAATCGCTTGACATTCGTCATGTTTTTTGTTTGACAATTTGACATTCATTTCGTTTGTGTTCGCAGCTTGCGCGTGTGCTTATTTTTGTTTTTAAACTGTGCGATTATCTTTTCTCTATGCCGACCATTGCTATTCTACACGGACTGGTTCCATTGCCCAACGATTATCTAGTGCTTTTAATACGGACTTGATTGTGCTTACGTTTCGGACATTGTCAACAATAATACAACAATGAGGTGTATTAATTGCGGTATAGCTACGGGACGGCTAAGAAGACATGGTGTATCTTCGTTAGACATGCCTTTCCAAACGATGCTTGTGCAATGGCTAACAATTCAGGTATGTACTTAAAACTTATTATGAAAACGTACAAATAAAACACGTTATTTTGTGTTATCTAAACAGCGCAGCGAATGAGCGTTCTTCCATTAACCGGCCCGGCCAGCACCGGCGCCAACGCCATGCCGGTGAAACAAAAATGTTTGTAGGTAGTAATATAACAAGACGTGCCGGCAAAACGCCCATTGATTTGTAGAAGAAATTATTACTTTGGTATATTTAATTAAACAATTGATTTTCACCTATTGATATTTAAAAAAGTATTTATTTAGAACCTTTTCATATTACAATAGATAAAATGTAAGTATATCTAAACTCTCATATTCTACTTTGCCCTTCAGCTTCCAGAAGATGGACATATTAATTTCATCCATGCTTCTTGCTGCTAACTGCTGAAGGTGCCAATCATAGAATACTGGGCCACACTATGGTGTGTGTTGGTTGTGGTCGATCAGTAAGGGACATAAGACATCACATTATTGAATCGGAGTCACCACTTCTACTGCATATTTCTTTTACTGCAAGACTTCAGGTACTTATGACGATGATCTGGTATTTAGGCTGGCCCAGACACCAGACCAATATTACTCCTCCAGCATCATTTTTAAATGATATTCTTGTAAGAATTATTGAATATTAAATATTTTATTCACATGTTATTCAATGTTTCTTTTTATTTTAACACTGCAACCATATAGGGCACTACCTATACAGGTCCTAGGAACTTATCATTCTATTGCTGTCCCAATACTGCCAGTGTTTAAATTATACATAGTACATCACATCAGACTTGAGAGAGCTGGACTTTTAACAATGTTTTCCTTCACAGTAAAGAAAATAATAAGTTAATATTAACTCGCATGATTTCTGAAGACTTTGTAATACTGGGCTTAAACTTGAGAATATAATAACGAAATGGTTACCCAATACCCGTACATTGACAAGGGTCTCTTTATACCCACGTAAAATAATCTGGATAATATTGAGGTAAGACCCCGAGTAGGTTCATGACCAATTGATGCTTTTTGTTAATTTCTAGGAAATCTGAAGTTACTGGATTATGTAACTTTTACAGTTAATTTTACAGCACATTATGTTCAAAATAAACCAAAATTGGTTACTGTACATGATTTTTTATATGCTAGGCAGAGTGCCCTAAGAAAATGGGCCATCTCCTTTAAAATATTCAAATTTACAGAAATAAATAATAAATCAATACTTTAACATTAATAACAAATATCATGTCGTTCTAATTAACATTATTAAATACAATAGAAATAGTCACTGAAATGAATTGAATTGTTTTAAATTATATTTAGGCATATGGTCATTCTACGAACACAAGTGAACACTTACTTACATAGTCATATTTTCTTATCATTTAAAAAGTCATTAATACAATAATAGCATTTTTCTAATAACAGTGCAGTCAGTTTAGATTTAAATATACGTATAGGGTGTTCTTTAAAACTGTGTGGAATTTTATTATATATGATAGGTCCCATTGACATAATATTTTTCCTTAGTAATGCTGTCTTGTATTTGCCTGTGTGTAATAAGTTTTTATATTGTTGTCTTATTGGACCTGACCGAGTTCTCAAATCGGCTAGTGACGGAAATAAATAAAAATTCGTTTTAACAAATATAGCAACCTCTAAAATGTACAAAGACGGGAAGGTCAGTACTTTCAGCGACCTAAACACAGGCACACAACTGTCTGTAGTTTTTAGGTTTAACATAGATCGTAAGCAGCGTTTTTGGGCTTTGAAGATCTGTTCCCTCTCACTGCAATTCCCCCAGAAAATTACTCCGAATCTTAGAATCGGTGCAACCAGACCGTGATAAGCTACAACGAGTGTATTGTTGTTAACTTTATGCGATAGGCTGTGTAGCACAAAGGCTGACTTACTCAGTTTATTGCAAACATCTTCAGCATGAGGTTTCCAAGTAAGATTGCTGTCTATTAAGATACCCAGAAATTTGGCAGTGTTTGTTGTGTCAATATTTTGACCTTTATGACCAACATTAACATTCGGAGGGCATGTCCGTTGGTAAAAATGCATAACTTTTGTCTTTTTAAGATTTATAACTAGGTTATTCATGTCAAGCCAATCAATAACTCTTTCCAATGTTTTGTTAATGTCATCTTCATAATGTCTAATGTCATTACATTTTATTATTACTGTACTATCATCAGCAAATAGCACCATCGGATGTTGCGTTTGACGTGGCAAATCATTAATATAAAGATTAAATAGTGGTGGGCCTAGAACGCTGCCCTGTGGTACACCACATTTAACTACTCTACTGCCTGATGTATATTCAGACTCGCGTTTCGTTTCGAGAGATATTCTAGTAATTTCTGTTAACTGGTTTCGGTTACTAAGGTAAGATTTTATAAGATCCAGGACATTTCCCCTAATGCCATAACGGTAAAGTTTGTTTAGAAGGATGTCATGACTTACGTAATCGAATGCCTTGGTCATATCAGTCAATATAGCACATACCGGAACTTTATTGTCAACATTTGTCAAAACCCGCGCTCGTCCTCGGGGACTTCAATGCCAAAAGTCCGGCTTGGGGTTCCCGGTCCAGGGACTATACGCGGGGTAGAATGCTCGAGCACTGGGCCCGGGCGCAGGGCCTGGTGGTCGAGAACCGGGGTTCTGTCCCCGCGTGCATGCGGTGGAGGGGCGAGTCGGTGGTAGACGTTACGTTCGCCAGCGCCGCCCTGTCGCCGCGCGTCACTGACTGGCGCGTTGTGGAGGAGGTGGAGACCTATTCCGACCACCGGTATATCCGGTTCGACGTCTCCGCCCAGACCTCAAACGCGCCGGTTCCGAGTGGACGGAACCCAAGTGGTCCGCGATGGGCGCTGAAGCAGCTGGACCGGGAGCTATTCCTGGAAGCCTCGATCGTGCAGGCCTGGGTGTCACCACCGGACAGGCCTGCCGACATAAACGACGAGGCCGAGTGGTTCCGGGAGGCCATGTCAGAGATCTGCGACATGGCCATGCCCCGGGTCCGGCAAGGACGCGCCCGGCGTCAGCTGTACTGGTGGTCGCGCGAGCTAGCAGCGCTGCGCGAGGCGTGCGTTGCCGCGCGACGCCGGTACACCAGGTTCCGCAGGCGCCGCACCCGACCTCCGGATGCGGCGGCTGTGGAGGCGGAGCTGTACGAGGGCTACAGGGCAGCGAAGACCGTCCTCCGCGACGAAATCTGGCGGGCCAAGGAATTGGCCCGCGCGGAGACGCTGGGGACTCTGGACGGGGACCCATGGGGCCGCCCCTACAAATGGGTGCGCGAAAAGCTCCGCCCCTGGGCTCCCCCGTTGACGCAGAGTCTCCAGCCTCAGTTCGTGGAAGACGTGGTGAGCGCCCTGTTCCCATCGCGAGGGGAGCATACTCCCCCGCCTATGGCTCCGTCTCCGACGGAATCTGACGGTGAAGCTGGCGCAAACGCGGACCACAGCGACGACGACGTCTACGACGCTCCAGAGGTGACCGAGGTAGACATGAGAGTGGCGGTACAACGGCTCAAGGCCAAAAATACCGCCCCAGGACCCGACGGCCTGCCAGGGAAAGCCTGGGTCCTGGCCTCGGGGACTCTCGGTCCTCGACTGGGGGGGCTCTTCAGCGCATGCCTGGAGAGGGGCCAGTTCCCGCTTCGTTGGAAGACGGGGAAACTGGTCCTGATCCAGAAGCCCGGGCGCCCTGCGGACTCTCCGTACGCATTTCGGCCCATCGTGCTGCTCGACGAGGTGGGCAAGCTCTTTGAAAGAGTAATTGCAGACCGCCTCGTCGGGCACCTGAATCGGGTGGGTCCGGATCTTGCGGACAGCCAGTTTGGCTTCCGCAGGGGGCGCTCGACGGTGGACGCCATCATGCGCGTTAGAGCCCTCACGACGGGGGATGCTGTCGCCCGGGGCAGGGTCGTCTTGGCGGTGTCTTTGGACATCTCCAACGCCTTCAACACCCTGCCCTGGAGTTGCATCAGGGAGGCACTCCGGTATCACCGGGTGCCGACCTACCTCCGTCGTATAGTCGAGGACTACCTGACGGACAGGGCCGTCATCAACCCCGGTCACCGGGGAGTGTGGAACCGGCGAGAGATGTCGTGCGGTGTTCCACAGGGATCGGTCTTGGGGCCGCCACTGTGGAACATCGGATACGACTGGGTGCTGCGCGGCGACCTCCCTGACGGCGTCAGCGTAATATGTTACGCTGACGACACGCTCGTCCTGGCGGAGGGAGAGTCGCATCAGGCGGCGGCCGACAAGGCGACGCAAGCGGTTGCGACAGTCGTCGAAAGGATCCGGCAGCTGGGACTCGAAGTGGCGCTGCACAAAACAGAGGCCATGTCTTTTCATGGTCGTCTGAACGCGCCACGGTCCGAGTCCCACATAACGGTGGAGGGGGTTCGCATCGGCGTCGGGAGGACGATGAAGTACCTGGGACTCGTCCTCGACAGCCGGTGGAACTTCAGGGAGCATTTCCTGAGTTTGGCCCCAAGGCTGAACCAAACGCCTCCTGCCGTAGGCTGTACGCCGGTATCGTGCGGTCCATGGCCCTCTACGGGGCCCCCGTGTGGGCCCTGAGCATCCGGACGCGACCACTAAAGTTGGTCGCATGCCAGAGGGTCATGGCTATCCGGATGATCCGGGGATACCGCACGATCGCCGGCGAATCAGCCAACCTCCTTGCCGGATTACTGCCCTGGGATCTGGAGGCGACTGCCCTCCAGCGCGTCTATGAGTGGCGCGTGGAGGCGCAGCGCCGGGGTGTATCCCCGCTGCCCCGAGAAGTCGAGGCGCGGCGGGAAGAGCTCCGGTGCGATCTCAGGGCAGTATGGAGGGGACGACTGTCGCAACCGAGGTCCGGGCACGCCGCAATCGCGGCGGTAAGACCCCTCTTTGAGGAGTGGCTGGAAAGACGTCACGGCGTCCTGACTTACCGCATGACGCAGGTCCTCACCGGACACGGAAGTTTCGGGAGGTTCCTGTGTCTGATAAGGAGGGAAGAGACGCCCGGGTGTCACCACTGTGAAGATCGCCCGGAGGACACGGTGGAGCATACGGTGCAGGACTGCCCCGCTTGGGCAGAGCACCGCCGTGTCCTCTCGGCGGCGATAGGCGGAGACCTCTCGCGCCCGGCATTGGTCGAGGCCATGCTGCGGGGCGAGACGGAGTGGGAAGCGGTCGCCTCCTTCTGCGAAGCAGTTATACTCGTGAAGGAGGAGGCGAGCCGCGAGAGAGAGAGGACAGCGTCCTCCCTCCGCCCCAGCCGCAGTGGTAGACGCCCACGGCGTCGGACGTCGCGGGACGATCTCCGGCCACCGTAGGCGCGGGCATGCGGGCGGCGAGTAAAGGGCAACTCGCCACCCGACCATGGACCATGCCCGGGTCGACGGCGCGTTGTGTTCCACGCGCGCCTCAAGGAGTGTCAGCATGATGACGGGGCCCCCCTCTAGAGGGCCAAAGCCTGCCGGGGTCGCGGGACTTATCTCATTACCGTGACCCCGGGACATAACGGGCTATTGAAGGACACCGTGGATTTTAGTCAGTACAAGTCTGACAGCCCCTCCCGCCCTGCCCGGGGTGGGAGGACTCATTTGATGATTTTACCACGCTAAAAAAAAAAAAGAAAGTAATATATAATAACTCAATTACACAAATCAAAACAAAGAATACTAAATTAAATTAAAATTAACTGAACTAACCAAAAGATAAATATGCAAGATATTGCCGGCCTAAACAATTCATGATTCGGGGAGATACTTATAAAGGCTGGCTTTCAACTTGCCTAGGCTGTCAAAATGGAGGTCGATCCTATCACTGCAACCGTCCACAATTCTGCAAAACCTTGCATAGGGAGAATTAGCCCCCAGAACTGTCCTTCTCTGCGGAGGGCAGAGTGGCCTTATAGGACTGCGAGGAATTCTTGAGGGGGCGCGGAAGTTAAAATGACTTAATATTTGCGGACAATCAATTTTATGGGCCATGACTTTGCACACAAACATCGCGTCATTCAGACGTCGACGTTTGTCCAGAGAAGCTATATTGAAATGTTTTAATCCATCACTATATGACCGTATTTTCTTGGACAGACCGCTAGTATAAGACAAGTGCCCCAGGAAACGCTTTTGTACACGTTCAAGGCGCAGTGAGTGAGCTGCATAGTGTGGCCGCCAGACCACGCTACAATACTCTAATATACTACGAATCAAGCAATTATAAAGAAGGATTTTTGTTCTGCAGCTCTTAAATTGTTTTGTACTTCTAATAACAAAACCCAGCATTTTGGAATATTATCACTCATATTCACTATATTATCTATGTGAGGTATAAAAGTTAATTTTCGAGCAAACATAACCCCAAGGTCCTTTATTGTATCTAACTCTTTAATTTTTTCTCCGTCAATATAATAATCCTGGTCAATGAGATGTAGTTTCCTTGTAAATTTTATATGGTAACATTTGCTAGGGTTTAGGAGCATCTGGTTTATTTGGCACCATATCACCAACTCATCCAAATCGCTTTGTAAGTCAGAGGCTTCCTGCTTCGATTTGACTATTTTTACGAATTTTAAGTCATCTGCGAACATAAAGATTTCAGAGTGGCGAAAGCAGTTCGGAATATCATTGATGAAGAAGTTAAACAGAACCGGCCCCAAATGACACCCTTGTGGCACGCCCGAGGTTATGTGTCTGTCTGTTGATCTAAAACCATTAACTACCACATAGAAAGTTCTATTCTGAAGATATGATCTCAACCATGAGAGTAAAGTTTCTGCGATACCATATTTTCTTAATTTGTCAATGAGAATTTCTAAAACGAACGCTTTGCTAAAATCTGTATATATGACATGAGCTTGATGGCCAGAATCTATTGCCTGCGTCAATAATTCAGTAAAAAGTGTAAGATTAGTACTAGTTGATCGAGACTCTACAAAACCATGTTGTCCCTCACTCAAGTGTATTTTAAGATGATTTTGAATGAGAGGGCAGATCATAGATTCAAAGATCTTACCTATGGTTGATAAAATTGAGATGAGTCTATAGTTTGAAACTAAGTCCTCACTGTCTGATTTATGGATGGGGACGACCTTTGCTTCTTTCCATTTTGAAGGGTAGATTCCGCTACAAAAAGATTTATTAAAAATAAGCAACAAGGGCGTGACCAGCTCCTTTGCACACTCATTTATGAATATTGGTGGTATGCCATCTGGGCCAGCACCTTTATTACAGTCTAAACTTTTTAGCTTTTTGTATAAGGCTTCACCATCAATAGATGGGATGTTTAAAGTTATGCTACTTTCTTGGATATTATTAATATTTGTTGTTCTATGGGTACTGCAACCGTTTTCAGCAGGGCTGTAAACAGAAGAAAAGTAAGAAGCAAAAAACTCACATATCTCCGTTCCATCTGTAGATGTAGCTGTTCCATTTGCATAGATGAGGGATACGAGCTAGATCCGCCTCGTTTACTTTTAACATAGGTCCAGAATGATTTAGAGTTAATCGTTAGAGTGTGCTCAAGGTTTTTCAAATAATTGTTGTAGCAAATCGTAGCAAGTGAATCACAGCATTTACTGATTATTTTCAACTCAATTCTGTCCAACGGGTTATGGTAAGTATTGTAACGTTTCCTTATTTTATTTTTTGTGTTTAATTTTTTAATTAGAGTTTTCGTGAACCACGGGGGAAATTTACTATTTTTGGGTCTTTTAATAGGAATAAATTTTTGAATAGCATCATTGATGATATCATAAAAAACTTGAACCATATCATTAACGTCCTGTTGTCCGTCAAATAATTCCTCCCAGTCCTGTTCTTCCAAGTGTTTTTTAATCGGTATATAACTTGCTTTACGGAAGTCACGTAATTCGTTTGTAAAATTATATGGAAGTTTGGCTTCTTTTTTAAAACAAATATTTATATCCAAGGGTGCATGATACTGATCAATGTTACATAAGGAGCTAATACTTTGACTTACATCACACAGTGGATGATCAGTTAACACAAGATCTAGTACGCGAGAGTAGGCATTATGCACGTAATTACATTGAGTGAGCTTATTAACATACGTAAAATCCAATAGTGCTTCACAGGTATTAGGCAATTTGAGGTTTTTATTCAGATTACTACCTTTCCAGTCTATGCACCCCAAATTGAAATCACCTATGATACATGTACATTAGGGTGGTCCAAAAATTATTTTTTTTTTTATTTTTCATTCTCCACAAGGCTATTTCTGTTCGTTTAGGCATTAAACGTTTCTATGCAAAATTTCAGCTCAATTGAACAATAATTAGGGGTCGCTATGATTTGTCGATTTTTTTGATATAAATAAAAATCTGTGATATCAGTAAAAAGTTATTTTAATGAACATAAATGACCTTACAAGTTAAAATGTGAGAGAAAATAAAGTAACTTATAGTTATGCAACTGATTCCTCATTTTCAGTTTTCATTTTCAGAATATTAGATTTAGAAGACACCGAATACTTCTTTCGGTGAATATCGACGACACGCAGGAGATATTGCTTTTGTTCTTCGTTTTTCGTGATACTCGAATTAAATTTATGTACCAAAGCTATACCTCGCTCTGCACAGTCATTACTTTCATTTGGCGAGCCTTTTGATGCATTTCAAAATAATTTCATCAGTGAGCCACTGTGAAGGATCTTTTTTTAAAAATGCTTCTGATTTTTCTTGACCATCAAAGACAAGCAGGTCAAAAAGAACTTCAGTTCGTTGAGTGAAGAAATTCTGTAAAAGCATTGTATTTTTAAACTAAAACGTCTTACCTTCCGGTCTTTTCAAAGCCTTTTTTGTTGGTGGTTTTTGAAGATTTTCTACCATTACCCTTTTTTCTTCAGGAAGAACTCTTGAATCGAATAACGATAGACCAATTAAGTGTTCGGAAAAGTACCACAGATGACGGCAGAATGCTTTTAGGACGCTCGACCTTACCTTCTCATTCGGATAGCTTTTGACCTGTTCTAGAAAATTAGCATCATTTAAAGGGGCTCGCACTGCCAAGGGAGCTTCGTTCCAATATCGCCCGTAAATCAAACTGATAAATAGAGATAATTCCGTAACAGATCGTTTTTCAGCTGCAGTTAGATGAAACTGATCTTGAAAGAAATACATTTTTAGGCACTAGATAGCTTTTGCCATCCAACGAGCTTGATGTAAGGCTCCAGGTGTACGAAACTTGACTCCTTCAGTTACTTCGGAACTTCTTAGGAATATACGGCACAAGTTCAGTAATTCGACATAATCATCTCTGGGCTGTTGAGTTTTTATTGCTTCATTGTAATATTTTAACATTTCTTTACGGAGTGTCACAAGTTCTGGCGTTTTGTACAAATTATCACTGCCAACTGTAAATTCCTGTTGATTTATATTCGGCCATTCCTTCTGAAGTCGCTTGAAAAAACTGACATCTGGTCCACTGCTGTATCCAAACAAGGTCTTGAAAACATCGGACAGGATAATTTCGAAAATGTGATGTCGGCAAGCAATCCAAATAAGTTCTTTATCTAAAGCCTTCTCGATCAAAGAGCATGCACCCAGATTCAAACCCGTATTAGAAGCGGTCGTGTCAAAGCAGAGGCCACGCACTTGGGATTTTAGCTGCCAATCGTCAAGGGTTTTCAAGCATGCGATTGCTTTTTCTTGCCCAGTACCATTTTTCACGGCTGCAACAGCCAAAATCTTTTCTATTTCCCCTCCAGTTACAATAACAACAATACCGCAAGCGCAAATATTTAAAATATTGCGAGTTGGTACTTGACGACTTTGTAATAGGTTATTCGATCAATCATAGCGACCTCTAAACGTGTTCGTATAGGGCTAAATTTTAGTATATATCCGATTTATAAGCAATCGAACAAAATGCGACTTGTGGAGCACGAAAAAAAAAAACTTTTTTTTTTTTTCATACTGGCTTGGACCACCCTAATGTACATGATTCATTAAGTTGTTCGAAAACAGCGTTACAATTATCCAAAAAAGATTCTAAATGAGGGAGACATACTGGCGGCGGCAAGTACACAGCGCAGAAAGCTATTCGACGCTTGTTAGAAGGCAGGTCTAGAGTAACCCAGAGATCCTCACATGAGCTCTCAAAATGTTCAATACGTTTAGGATTGAATTTTTTTTTTGGCAGCAATTAAGACTCCCCCACCATCTTTACGTGCTAGTGGGCAGGTTTCTCTATCTCTCCTATGCACTGTATACCTGTCATCAAATAGCTCACTGCTCCTGATAGAGTTGTTAAGCCAGGTCTCCGATAAAATTATAACTTCATAGTTATTGATACAAACATTGTGGGAAACCATGTGAGTTTTTGTTCGCAATCCTCTGCAATTCTGATAGAATATATTTAAGCTATCGAATTTACATAATAAATTTCACAAGAGCATGCATTTTGTAGACTTGAAAGGAAAGGAGCTTCATTTAAGGCTATACTAGCTTATTTAAGGAATCTAAATCCTTTGTCAAAAAATGGTCGTCTTCGGTAGTTTTCCTTACAAAAATCCTGCTGTTTCTCACCCAGACAAATTTATATCCCTTATCCTTTGCTTTTTGTCTAGTGGCTGCATGTAAGGCTTTATTAGCAGGAGACAGGTGTTCAAGTACGAAAACCGGCATTTTATCACCAGCAATGCCTAGATCTGCAGTATTGAGTTTGTCTGAGTTAATTTTCTTATTCTTGTTATGGTTTAAAACTGACGCTAGGAGAGTATCTCGAATTTTTGGGGAGGCGAGCTGGACTACGATGGATCGGGGACGAGTATTGGTGGTATGCAGTTTGGCAACACGGGTACAATGGAGAATATCATTAGATAGATAGATAGAATATACTTTATTGTACACCAAAAACGTTACACAACTGTTTTATAAAATTGCTAATACTAGGGTTACAATGGCGGTCTTATCGCTAACAGCGATATCTTCCAGACAACCTGTTACTGGTCTATGGATTTACAATAAAAAGGTGGAGGTAGTCAGTGGCGCACTAAAATACATATTTACCATATTATAAAATTTAAGAACTTAAAACAATTGTAATTGTATTTACACTATATATATAAATATAGAACATATACTTATATTAATAATACAAATAATATAATTAAAAATAAATATTATGTGTTCTCTAACAAATTAATGGTAGAGGAAAGAAGGTAGATTGGTGATAATAATTAAGCAGGTAGGGGTCGAAGAATATTAAAGAGAATGAAAATGATTAACTACTAAGTTTTTAAAAGCAACTAGTGACTGAGCTTGTCTTACCGGCACGGGCAATGCATTCCACAAACGGATAGCTTGAACCGTAAATGACTGGTCATAAAATTTTGTGGAATGAGCAGGCATCACAAGACTCAAATTCTCCGATGATCTTAAGTGTCTAAGATGTGTGTCATGAAGGAACTTGAAACGTTCTTTGAGGTAAAAAGGGGTTGTAGGATTAAAGAGAATACTGTAAAGTAATGATAAAATATGTGCATTCCGGCGAAGGCGGATAGGCAACCACTTGAGCTTAATGCGAAACTCGGAAACATGATCATATTTACGCAAACCAAATATGAATCTAATGCAAAAATTTTGGAGACGCTCAAGCTTATCTAGCTGCACTTCAGTGAGATCTGGATAACTGGAATCGGCGTAGTCAAGGATTGGGAGAAGAAGGGATTGTACTAGAGCAGTTTTAGTGGCAGTTGCATTGCATTGTCATTCAAGTTGCATCCAACCACAGATCCCAGCTGCTTAACAACAGTGTTCAAGTTCTCCTGCTTGTTTTCAGGTAGGCACTGAATTTCGAGGTTGTTAGAACGAGTCTGTTGTTTCAAGTAGTTGACACGCATACTTAGGTCTGCCATCGATGTTTTTAGGTTAGAATTCTGTTCAGTTAAATCCTTTACTGTTTTTTCTAGTAATTTATGTCCTGATTGGTACTCATCGAATTGTTTCGTGTGAAAGTTTAATGACGCCGCCAACTGACTGATTTCATGGAATACGATGGGATACGATGGAATACGATGGGATACGATGGGTCACGCATAGGTACGACCTGTTTCCTTAAAAGAATGACTTTCGCCGCCATGCCTGCTTACGTCCTGGGGCTTCCAGCGCCGGTAAAGGCAGGAACGGGCAGGCTCCGGAGTCCGCCCATACTACTGAGGTCCCAGAGGCGTTTAAACGTAGATTTTTCTCTTGCATGAGCATGCGGGCGGCGAGTATGCCTGGGTCGACGGCGCATTCTGTTCAACACGCGCCTCAATGTGTCATCACAATGACGAATGAATACATTGTTAAGTTCCGACATCCACGCGTACGAAGTCGCGGGCACAGCTAGTCATAAATAAATCTAACAAGCTCTTTGCATAACTTCATGTAATCTTTCAATATGTACTAACCCATTTGGCCCATAAACTAAAATATATTATCATCTATGAAAATTAAGACTCCTTCTATATGCGATGTGGGGTAGAGGAGGGGTTAAATAAACAACATGATGCGTACTACTCCGAGAGTCAACTGTAGAACTCCCTCTCTTCTTTAATTGATGGTATATGTATACATGGATAGTACGTGACTACGTGCTAATACTAAGACTACGAAAACAGCTTATTTACCATAACTTAAACTATGTACATTACGTGATATGCTGAAGTACAACATACGTGACATGATGATGGACAATAAACGTGACTCCACACCACATCAGCCCTCTTAAAGTAAAAAAAAACTAACTTACGTTTTTTTTTTTTCTCTTATACGTTTTTAAACTTACATTCTAACTCTTAAAATATAATTTTGTTCTATTCTTATGAATTACATCTATCTTGTTATTATTCTTTTTTACAATTACATTTGGTGACTCGTGCTTTACAACTTCAAATGGTCCATTATAAATACATTCCAATTTATTGCCTGTTTCGTTTTTTATTAATACCAAGTCACCTTCTCTATAATTTATAGAATTAAGATTCTTATCATAACAATGTTTCCTAGCTAACTTACTTGCTATCAAATTTTCTTTCGCATCGTTTTGAGCTCTTTGCAATCTGTACTTAAATTCTAAAGGATAATCGTCAAAATTGTACAAAGGTTCAACACTTTCACCTTGTAGACTACTTGGTAACCTGCAAATTTTACCGAAAACTAATTCATAAGGTGTATATTTGGTCACAGTATTAACTGTTGTGTTATATGAAAAACACCAATACGGAATCCAAGAACTCCACGATGATGGATTATTATCCGTCTGTATCCTTAAATACGCGCCTAAAGTTTTGTGAACATTTTCCAAAGATCCTATACTCTCATGATGATATGATGTCGATAAGATTTTATTGATGCATAAGGTATTACATAGCTCTACCATTACTTTTGAAATGAACTCAGAACCCCTATCCGTAGCAATTGTCCGCGGTATTCCATACCTCAAAACGAAATTTTCTGCCAACGCTTTCGCTACCTCATTTGCGGATTTATTCTTTAATGGATACGCCTCTACAAATTTTGTAAGCTCACACTGAAGTGTCAATATACACCGTGACTTTTTAGTCGTCTTACAAAAGTCGTCCACTTAATGTATCCGACCTAAAATACCTCTAGGCGAGTTTATTTTTTTTAATCGTTAATAATAATTTTTATTTTTAATAAATAGAGTACATTAGAAATATGAAACACCCTGTTAAAATGTTTACGTATCAATCTGTAGAGTATACCTACCCAGCGCAATAGTCGAGTAGATCATTCCATTTCCATTTTCTATGAGACAAGGGCGTTTCTAACTACGCCTTGTGTCATAATAACCAATTAAAGTTTTATGATTAAATTTTTCAAATCTCTTAAATACATATTTTTTTATTAAAAACGTGTTCTAGTCATTGGATACATGAACTGGGCTGCTTTTGTAAGACGACTAAAAAGTCACGGTGTATAAACATTGCCTTTTTCGTCCCTATCTAGTGGTCCCACTATATCTAAATAAATTTTCTCAAAAGATGTAGATGCAGTGGTAGTAATTGTCATTGGTTCCTTAGTATGTCTAGAATACTTTTGTTTCTTACACTTATCACATTTACTAATGTATTCTGTTACATCTTTTTCAATAGAAGGCCAATAATAATATTTCTTTATATTATTCACCATCCTGCGTATACCTACATGACCACTTGTGGGTAAAATGTGGAAATCATTCAAAATAATCCTCTTCTTATCATTTCCTTCTACTCTCCGTAAATCCTTCACTACATACATTTTAAAATCTTCCCTATGTGGAGATTTACTACTATTTTCCTTCAAATATTGTGCCATTCTTGTAATAAATTCAACGTTATAACGATTTTTTAAAATAATAACTTCTTTTATGCCTTTCTCAATACAAAAAGCTACTATGTCTTTCGACAACTCGTCCCGCGATGATGCCAATAAAGATTCATAGTTTACATAAATACTCGAGTTTTCTGGCACATACATTAAATTGCGCGTCTTTGAAAATATCTTTTTATAATTATTGTTACGTAACATTTTCTCCCATTCATTTAAACGTATCTCAACGTCATTTCTTTGTTTTTTAAGAACTTCCACGATCCTAGGGTGATCAGTCCCAGACACCATGGAGTCCGTATCACAAACATTCGACTCTCTTAACCGTTTGTACTGCGCTCTCGTCATCACGGATATAGTCTTTTCGCGTATGGTTTTCAAATCCTCGCTTGTAATTACTATCCTGGAAAGAGCATCTGCTTGCACATTTTCTTTTCCCTTAATATATTCAACCTCAAAGTCGTACTCTTCTAAACACAAACGAAACTTAGTTAACCTACTTGAAGGATCTGTCATGTTAAACAAATACAACAGCGGCCGATGATCCGTTTTTACGACGAACCTCCGTCCGTACAAATACGGTCTAAAATGTTTTACCGACCAAACTATTGCCAATAACTCCTTCTCTATTATAGGATAATTTAATTCACTCTTCCCTAAAGACCTACTTGCATATGCAATGGGTTTCCCGTTCCCATTACATAGCACACTTCCTACAGCATACCCCGAACTATCGGTTTGCAATATGAAAGTGTTGTTTTCAGAAAAATCCGGATAATCCAACACCGGTGGATTTATTAACGCTTCCCTAAGCAACAAAAAAGACCTCTCGCACTCATCTGTCCAACTAAACACAACATCCCTTTTACACAGCCTATTCATAGGTATCACTATATTAGCAAAATTTGGTATGAATTTCCTATAATAATTCGCAAACGCTACGAACCTCTTTACCTCATCAACCGTCGTTGGACGCGGATAATTTTTTACGACTTCTACCTTCTCTGGATCTGGTAAAATACCTTCCGCCGAAATTACGTGTCCTAAATAAAGCACTTGCTTCTTCAAAAATTCACATTTGGATGGATTTAGCTTAAGATTTACTTTCCTCATGCGTGAAAAAACTGATATAAGATTCCTGTTATGCTCATCCAAATTCCGTCCAAAAATAATTAGATCATCTAAATAAATCAGACACCTGTCATAATTCAATCCAGACATGGCCACAGTCATCAATCTGCTAAAAGAACTCGGACTTATCTTCAACCCCATTGGTAACCTACACATCTGATACTGTCCCTTATCTGTCGTAAAAGCAGTGTATTTCCTACTACTTTCTTCTAAAGCACATTGATAATATGATTGCGACAAATCACAGTGACTAAAGTAAACAGCACCCGACATTGAATCTAAGATTTCAGTTATATTCGGCAAAGGGAATTTATCATCCTGTATCTTTTCGTTCAACTGCCTGTAATCTATCACCACGCGCCATTTCTTCTCCCCACTACGATCTGCTTTTTTGGGTACAACTAAAATAGGACTAGACCACTCACTAGCAGTCTCCTCAATAATATTACTATCTAGCATCTCCTGCACTTGCTTATCAACTTCCTTCTTCTGTACATAAGGTATTCTATATTGCCTCCTATAAACTGGACTCACATTCTCTTTCAATCGTATTGACTGCTCATACACATTCGTGACAGCCAATCTATCGCCCGGAACATGAAATATATCTGAATACTTCGCACAGATTCGTTCAATAGATAATCGTTCCTCGGCATTCAAATAGTCAAGTTTAAGCAAAGAAAATATTTCCTTAACACGCTCAACGTTCACCTCCGACTCTGCAAAACTACAAGAATCGTAATCACTTAACGGATAAACTTCTATACCAGACATACTACACACAACTTCCTCAGAGTTTGTGTTTAAAACCCTAATAGGTATCATCCCATTCCTAGGCCTAGCCATCACACTAGCCAAGAAAACACCTTCACGCAATTCTTTCCTTATCACTACACAATCTTCCACTCTATTAACAGGAAAATACCTAACTACTTCACAACGTGGAGGAATCGTTAGCAAGTAATCATACGACTTGAGCGGCATCGAAACCGTTTGTCCCTTAGGACCCTTAAGAGATAACCTATTCAACGAAAAATCTATAATACCCCTATATTTCTGCAAGAAATCCTGGCCTATTATGCCTACCGACTTACATGGCAAATTATCAAATATATAAAACCTATGCACGAATGAACACCGACCGTACTCCAAATTTAAATATACATAACCTATAGCTCGCAAACTACCTCCTACACCATTGATCACCAACTCTTCCTTAACTACTTTATAGCACAAAGCGTTATTCGTTAAAAAACTGCTTTTTACGGCTGATATTGACGCACTCGTATCCACTAACCATTCCGTATCTATACTATCCACTAGCAAATTAACCCAGTTAATGCTATCACAAGCTAAAATATGCTTAGGCACGAAAAAATTGAGTCTCACTCAGCTGTCCGCCTTCATCGTTCCGTGACATTGACACTGCACCTGAGTCAGCATCGCCCAGCGCGTGCTCAAAACACGCTACACGCCTCCGACCTTGCTGAGTCTGGCGTCCACGACGAGCATTATCGCCGCGACCGCGCATTCCACCGTTATGCCATACGTTGACATTTTTGCGCGTACGCTCAACAGCTGTTCCATGCTGCGCGTGTCTATTCTCTACAGTGTGCCGCCTATGATTATTTCCGCAATTTCTATTGCCCGATGAAAAACCACTTCTTGCGGGCCAGCGCTGGTACGTCATGACTTGCGACGATGAAGCACAGTCCTCGTCTTCCGCTACCCTGATAGCATCTTTTAAGCAAGTCAAATTCCGCGCCGCAATAACCGTAGTAAGACGCTGATTACGAAGTCCGTCAGCAAATTTCCTAATAGCATATTTTTCGTTTAATGGCTGCAAAATTTTATAGGCTTCCGAACTTTCCCCGGCTTGAGAAATAGTCAAATTGACCATCAATTTCTCTATCTCGGCACCAAATTCCGCGACCGATTTATTGTTTTGCCTAGCGCGAGCAAGTTTGGTTTGCACAGTCACGTCCGATTCTACTGTTAATAAATGCTTACTCATGTCAGCCAACAGACTGTCTCCTGTTGCGTAGTTGGAAGACAACCGAATCCTAGCCCCCTGGGTAAGCCGTGTGGTTAGAACGAATTTAACTAAAAGAGTATTATCTGCCTCCTCTAACATAGAACTATATAAGCCTATGGCATCAATCAAATCTTGGGTCACCTGCTCATCGCCATTCATTTTCGGTAGCAAGCTAACCGCCGTTCTTAAAGAAAATCTTTCCGCCGCCATCTCTACTTCGATTCTGCCAATATCTTCGAACTTTATAGTCTCTAAGTACAAATTTTCTATTTTAACTATCAACTGCGTTAACTCGTCTGAAAATTTGCTCGAACTTGAAATAATGCTTTTAAATTTACTGTATAAGGCTTTCGCGTCACTAATTTTCTTATCAAAATTGTTACCTTTCCATCTACTAGGGCCTAACTTAACAATAGATTTCCTTAATAATTTAAGTTGTATAAACAGTGACGTTAATTCTAATTCCATTTATACATAATATATATTTATACTGCCGTGCAGTCCCTAAAACGCAGTAACAGGTTTTTTGTCATTTTTTTGTTGAATATAGAACCTTAACGGACACGTTATAAGGAACATGAAGATCTAATCAGGTATTTGATAGGATGCTTTAAACAGTTAAAAAATCAATTTTTTGAAAGCAGTAACGTAATTTTGCATGTCTAAATATATTACAATACCAACCAAAATACAGTTATAGCAGTTACGTCTACCACGATCCGTCACTTTACCAAGTTAAACGCAGTAAATATCGATATTACCACATAAAATCTGTATTCTATACCCAAAAAAAATATTGAGGAATATAAATTAAAACGCAGTAAGTAGTTTTTGTACCAAAAGTGTTAATACTGCACGGCTGATCACTATTTTAATTTACATGAACTACAGATTAAAATGCAGCAAAGTACTAAAATGTAGTATTTTATTTAGTGTTATTGAAGTAACTTTATTACGTGAAAACCAACTAAAGTGCAGTATATTCATTATTTACTGCTGCATAGTCAGTATTTTTCAAAAGATGAAAATAACTTAAATGCTAATTAAAACGCAGTATGACACTCTGTTACTGCATTATAATTGCTAACTTGAACGATTTTAATAATTTCACTGCAGTACAGGTCATATTTTACTGCGTTCTAGTCAGAATTTGTCGCTAACTTTCTTGCTCGATCAGTCGAATACTTTTAATTTACCACAAAATCCCAAGCAAAAAACAGGGGTACTTTTCGAGCTAGAGTGAAATATGTGAAAAAAATCAGTAATTTTTGTGTACAATTAAGTGCTTTCCCATGTTTTTTTATTCTTTTTTCTTATTTTTTAGAAAACTCTGGTAAGTTTTTCGGAAGCTGCAACGTTTACCTTCGCAATAAAGTCATTTGCATGTATATTGATGTCTTGGTTTTATTTTATTGTACATATTTCAGTTCGGCCGGTTAAAAAACCAAAATGGCCGCCATTCGCAATGTGTTTTAGTAGGAATTTTTTATAAGCAGATTTGTCGATGAAAATGAGTCTATTATATCCCCTTAAAGTATCGGTAGTGGGAAAACAAACACTGTAGGTATATAAATTAATGTGACATTTAATTGAAAATCTCATGTTTCTTGCGGAACCAAAAAGCTTTAAGTATACCTACTCACCATTTAATTTTTAACTTAAATATCTTTATTACCGCTTGTGTTCAAAGCATTTTAAAATTAAGTTACAATTACATACTTTATATAGTCCAGTCAATGGGGACAAAAAAGAGGCTCTGCGTTGCATTATGTGGTGTAGTTTTCATTTGTATTTCTTAAGTACATGCTACTCATGAAAAATGTAAGTTTTCAGTCTCAAGGAGTGTCTGCGTTAGCCAGCATCTTGGATTGAAGGGGTCCAAATTCGTTCTTTTTCACATAATACCTACTTCAACAGCTGACTTTATGACAAAAATGTCTAAGAGAAGTTTAAAGACATTAAAATTCCACAACAAATTGTATTTTTACGTTACGTATATTTCGTTTATTTAGACACGTGAAACTTGTTTTACCGAATGCGTATTAGACGCTAAGATGTCTGAAGTAAAGGACAACTGAAATCACACGTTGTTTTTTGAGCAAATCTAGTTTCTTCCACTCCATTCAGTGCAATCGTCAATTTATCCCCATAACATACACTCCTCGAGATCGAAAACTTAAATTTTTCATGAGTTAGCTATACTTAATAATAATAAGCATTTATTTCAGACTCGTCTTACGATTACATCCATATTCTGTTAGTACTAGTTATGCTTACATACTAGTGTTAGTAATAAACTTAAGCAAAACTTAAAAAAAAACTACACCACCTTTTGTAGGGCAAAACTCCCCGTTGACTGGACTAATAATATTAAAAAATTAACGTCAATTTTATACATACATTTTTAGGGTTCCGTACGTCCGAATACAAAAACGGAACCCTTATAGGATCACTCGTGTGTCCGTCTGTCTGTCGCTTACAGTCAATTATCTCCGAATCTACTAAACCGATTGGGTTAAAATTTGGTACACATATCAATTCCTGTGACCCAAGCACAGAGGTGTGACGTGAATGGATAAAATCTGTATGTGGGAGGTAATTTTTGGGGGGGGAAGGGGAAAATGAAAAAAAAAGTTTTGAAAACTGCATCGTGTGACATATCAAATGAAATGTCTTGTTTAGACAATCTTAAACGTATTTTTTTATAATTTTAAAATAAATAGTTTCCAAGTTATTCAAGAAAATAGACGAAATTTGACCATTCCCCCTCCCCCCTTATCTCCGAAACTACTGAACCTAAAATTTTGAAAAAAATACAGTAAATAGTTTTCTACTTATAGATTATAGGAAAACCTATAAGAAGTCCATATCTGTATATAGGAGGTAATTTTTGGGGGGGAAGGGGAAAATTAAAAAAATATATTTGAAAACTGCATCGTGTGGCATACCAAATGAAAGGTCTTGTTGAGACAATCTTAAATATATTTTTATTGTAATTTTAAAATAAATAGTTTCCAAGTTATTCAAGAAAATAGACGAAATTTGACCATTCCCCCCCCCTTATCTCCGAAACTACTGAACCTAAAATTTTGAAAAAAATACAGAAATTAGTTTTCTACTTATAGATTATAGGATAACCTATAAGAAGTCCATATCTGTATAAGGGAGGTAATTTTTGGGGGGGGGAAGGGGAAAATTAAAAAAATATATTCGAAAACTGCATCGTGTGACATATCAAATGAAAGGTATTGTTGAAACAAACTTAATTGTATTTTTTTTGTAATTTTAAAATAAATGGTTTCCAAGTTATTCAAAAAAAATAGACGAAGCTTGACCATTCCCCCCCCCCTTATCTCTGAAACTACTGAACCTAAAATTTTGAAAAAAATACAGGAATTAGTTTTCTACTTATAGATTATAGGATAACCTATAAGAAGTCCATATCTGTATATTGGGAGGTAATTTTTGGGGGGGGGAAGGGGAAAATTAAAAAATAATAATTGAAAACTGCATCGTGTGACATATCAAATGAAAGGTATTGTGGAGACAAACTTAATTGTATTTTTTTTGTAATTTTAAAATAAATGGTTTCCAAGTTATTCAAAAAAAATAGACGAAGCTTGACCATTCCCCCCCCCTTATCTCCGAAACTAATGAACCTAAAATTTTGAAAAAAATACGGGAATTAGTTTTCTACATGTAGATTATAGGATAACCTATAAGAAGTCCATATCTGTATATGGGAGGTAATTTTTTGGGGGGAAGGGGAAAATTAAAAAAAATAATTGAAAACTGCATCGTGTGACATATCAAATGAAAGGTCTAGTTGAGACAATCTTAAATATATTTTTTTTGTAGTTTTAAAATAAATAGTTTCCAAGTTATTCAAGAAAATAGACGAAATTTGACCATTCCCCCCCCTTATCTCCGAAACTACTGAACCTAATTTTTTTTTTTAAATACAGAATTTAGTTTTCTACTTATAGATTATAGGAAAAACTATAAGAAGTCCATGATATTAAAATAACATGGTAAATCACTCAATATTGGGCGTACCAATTTAGGTCAGATTTAAAAAAAAACGTGATAGGTAACATCGTACGGAACCCTCTTCACGCGAGTCCAACTCGCACTTGGCCGGTTTTCTAGTTTTCTGTAAATTCCCACCTCAAACATACTCGTAAGTTGGAGGAAATCGTTATGTACTACATGTGCAAATCGCTCAAGACACAAATTAAAATGCAGTAAAGAAAGTCTTATGCTGCAAATTAGTCTGCAAAGTAGCAAAAAAATCTAAGTTTTTGTGGTATCAAGTATTTTCACTGCATTTTAATCTGCGTATGGGTAACTTTTTGCGTGCAGTAACTGCCATGATTTTAAAAAACCCGATTTTAATTAAAATCTAATAAACTAAACTAATAATATTTGTTTTTGTAAATACCATCTTTGTTGTCACTTAGTCCTCGTAGCAATAAAGATATGCATCATACTCATTAACAATATTAAAAAAAACAGTGTTAAAAAGTTTTTCGCGGTTTTCTCGAAACCGCTTTTTTCCTCATACTGCACTTTAGGGCCTGCACGGCAGTATACTATTGTCTCTAAATTTACCACGGACTGCAAGCACTTGCCACAACACTTAGGGGAAAGGTGTACGAGATGATCCGTTGAGGGAAGATGATCCTTTTAAATTGCAACGAAGCCAGTAGCGTCATCTAGTTGTTTTTATTGGTAAAATGTAGTCCCCGATATTCTCCCGCCTCAGTCAAAAGTAATGGTGTCGAGAGTGACAATCAAATTTTTTGAGAATAAAAACAAATATTCCGTGACTTTGATCTAAGGTAAGCTTGACTTGAAGTCTATGTCTAATTTGTTCTAGGTACTTTATTACTAGGCTGTTGCATTAGTTAGCTTTGTATATTGCTCTATTTTGTTTTTTTAAAAGCATGGTAACAGTTTAAACCACATAGTTTAAGTTATCGAACATTGAATAAAAAAGTTAATGTTGGGGCAAGATGATTATGTTACCGGTGTACAAGATGATCCCCACGGATCTTCTTGTACACTGGTAACATACCTACTAATAAGGGGATATTTTTAACAATTCGTATATTATTATGTTTTAGTTTATGTATTTTTAGGGTTCCGTACGTCCGAATACAAAAACGGAACCCTTATAGGATCACTCGTGTGTCCGTCTGTCTGTCGCTTACAGTCAATTATCTCCGAATCTACTAAACCGATTGGGTTGAAATTTGGTACACATATCAATTCCTGTGACCCAAGCACAGAGGTGTGACGTGAATGGATGAAATCTGTATGTGGGAGGTAATTTTTGGGGGGGAAGGGGAAAATGAAAAAAAAAAGTTTTGAAAACTGCATCGTGTGACATATCAAATGAAATGTCTTGTTGAGACAATCTTAAATATATTTTTTTTATAATTTTAAAATAAATATTTTCCAAGTTATTCAAGAAAATAGACGAAATTTGACCATTCCCCCTCGCCCCTTATCTCCGAAACTACTGAAGCTAAAATTTCGGAAAAAATACAGAAATTAGTTTTCTACTTATAGATTATAGTAAAACCTATGAGAAGTCCATATCTGTATATAGGAGGTAATTTTTGGGGGGGAAGGGGAAAATTAAAAAAAAATTTTTGAAAACTGCATCGTGTTACATACCAAATGAAAGGTCTTGTTGAGACAATCTTAAATATATTTTTATTGTAATTTTAAAATAAATAGTTTCCAAGTTATTCAAGAAAATAGACGAAATTTGACCATTCCCCCCCCCTTATCTCCGAAACTACTGAACCTAAAATTTTGAAAAAAATACAGAAATTAGTTTTCTACTTATAGATTATAGGATAACCTATAAGAAGTCCATATCTGTATATGGGAGGTAATTTTTGGGGGGGAGAAGGGGAAAATTAAAAAAAAATATTTGAAAACTGCATCGTGTGACATATCAAATGATAGGTATTGTTGAGACAAACTTAATTGTATTTTTTTTGTAATTTTAAAATAAATGGTTTCCAAGTTATTCAAAAAAAATAGACGAAGCTTGACCATTCCCCCCCCCCTTATCTCCGGAACTACTGAACCTAAAATTTTGAAAAAAATACAGGAATTAGTTTTCTACTTATAGATTATAGGATAACCTATAAGAAGTCCATATCTGTATATGGGAGGTAATTTTTGGGGGGGGGAAGGAGAAAACTAAAAAAAAATATTTGAAAACTGCATCGTGTGACATATCAAATGAAAGGTATTGTTGAAACAAACTTAATTGTATTTTTTTTGTAATTTTAAAATAAATGGTTTCCAAGTTATTCAAAAAAAATAGACGAAGCTTGACCATTCCCCCCCCCTTATCTCTGAAACTACTGAACCTAAAATTTTGAAAAAAATACAGGAATTAGTTTTCTACTTATAGATTATAGGATAACCTATAAGAAGTCCATATCTGTATATTGGGAGGTAATTTTTGTGGGGGGGAAGGGGAAAATTAAAAAATAATAATTGAAAACTGCATCGTGTGACATATCAAATGAAAGGTATTGTGGAGACAAACTTAATTGTATTTTTTTTGTAATTTTAAAATAAATGGTTTCCAAGTTATTCAAAAAAATAGACGAAGCTTGACCATTCCCCCCCCCTTATCTCCGAAACTAATGAACCTAAAATTTTGAAAAAAATACGGGAATTAGTTTTCTACATGTAGATTATAGGATAACCTATAAGAAGTCCATATCTGTATATGGGAGGTAATTTTTTGGGGGGAAGGGGAAAATTAAAAAAAATAATTGAAAACTGCATCGTGTGACATATCAAATGAAAGGTCTAGTTGAGACAATCTTAAATATATTTTTTTTGTAGTTTTAAAAATAAATAGTTTCCAAGTTATTCAAGAAAATAGACGAAATTTGACCATTCCCCCCCCTTATCTCCGAAACTACTGAACCTAATTTTTTTTTTTAAATACAGAATTTAGTTTTCTACTTATAGATTATAGGAAAAACTATAAGAAGTCCATGATATTAAAATAACATGGTAAATCACTCAATATTGGGCGTACCAATTTAGGTCAGATTTAAAAAAAAACGTGATAGGGTAACATCGTACGGAACCCTCTTCACGCGAGTCCAACTCGCACTTGGCCGGTTTTCTAGTTTTCTGTAAATTCCCACCTCAAACATACTCGTAAGTTGGAGGAAATCGTTATGTACTACATGTGCAAATCGCTCAAGACACAAATTAAAAATGCAGTAAAGAAAGTCTTATGCTGCAAATTAGTCTGCAAAGTAGCAAAAAAATCTAAGTTTTTTGTGGTATCAAGTATTTTCACTGCATTTTAATCTGCGTATGGGTAACTTTTTGCGTGCAGTAACTGCCATGATTTTAAAAAACCCGATTTTAATTAAAATCTAATAAACTAAACTAATAATATTTGTTTTTGTAAATACCATCTTTGTTGTCACTTAGTCCTCGTAGCAATAAAGATATGCATCATACTCATTAACAATATTAAAAAAAACAGTGTTAAAAAGTTTTTCGCGGTTTTCTCGAAACCGCTTTTTTCCTCATACTGCACTTTAGGGCCTGCACGGCAGTATACTATTGTCTCTAAATTTACCACGGACTGCAAGCACTTGCCACAACACTTAGGGGAAAGGTGTACGAGATGATCCGTTGAGGAAGATGATCCTTTTAAATTGCAACGAAGCCAGTAGCGTCATCTAGTTGTTTTTATTGGTAAAATGTAGTCCCCGATATTCTCCCGCCTCAGTCAAAAGTAATGGTGTCGAGAGTGACAATCAAATTTTTTGAGAATAAAAACAAATATTCCGTGACTTTGATCTAAGGTAAGCTTGACTTGAAGTCTATGTCTAATTTGTTCTAGGTACTTTATTACTAGGCTGTTGCATTAGTTAGCTTTGTATATTGCTCTATTTTGTTTTTTTAAAAGCATGGTAACAGTTTAAACCACATAGTTAAGTTATCGAACATTGAATAAAAAAGTTAATGTTGGGGCAAGATGATTATGTTACCGGTGTACAAGATGATCCCCACGGATCTTCTTGTACACTGGTAACATACCTACTAATAAGGGGATATTTTTTAACAATTCGTATATTATTATGTTTTAGTTTATGTATTTTTAGGGTTCCGTACGTCCGAATACAAAAACGGAACCCTTATAGGATCACTCGTGTGTCCGTCTGTCTGTCGCTTACAGTCAATTATCTCCGAATCTACTAAACCGATTGGGTTGAAATTTGGTACACATATCAATTCCTGTGACCCAAGCACAGAGGTGTGACGTGAATGGATGAAATCTGTATGTGGGAGGTAATTTTTGGGGGGGAAGGGGAAAATGAAAAAAAAAAGTTTTGAAAACTGCATCGTGTGACATATCAAATGAAATGTCTTGTTGAGACAATCTTAAATATATTTTTTTTATAATTTTAAAATAAATATTTTCCAAGTTATTCAAGAAAATAGACGAAATTTGACCATTCCCCCTCGCCCCTTATCTCCGAAACTACTGAAGCTAAAATTTCGGAAAAAATACAGAAATTAGTTTTCTACTTATAGATTATAGTAAAACCTATGAGAAGTCCATATCTGTATATAGGAGGTAATTTTTGGGGGGGAAGGGGAAAATTAAAAAAAAATTTTTGAAAACTGCATCGTGTTACATACCAAATGAAAGGTCTTGTTGAGACAATCTTAAATATATTTTTATTGTAATTTTAAAATAAATAGTTTCCAAGTTATTCAAGAAAATAGACGAAATTTGACCATTCCCCCCCCCTTATCTCCGAAACTACTGAACCTAAAATTTTGAAAAAAATACAGAAATTAGTTTTCTACTTATAGATTATAGGATAACCTATAAGAAGTCCATATCTGTATATGGGAGGTAATTTTTGGGGGGGAGAAGGGGAAAATTAAAAAAAAATATTTGAAAACTGCATCGTGTGACATATCAAATGATAGGTATTGTTGAGACAAACTTAATTGTATTTTTTTTGTAATTTTAAAATAAATGGTTTCCAAGTTATTCAAAAAAAATAGACGAAGCTTGACCATTCCCCCCCCCCTTATCTCCGGAACTACTGAACCTAAAATTTTGAAAAAAATACAGGAATTAGTTTTCTACTTATAGATTATAGGATAACCTATAAGAAGTCCATATCTGTATATGGGAGGTAATTTTTGGGGGGGGGAAGGAGAAAACTAAAAAAAAATATTTGAAAACTGCATCGTGTGACATATCAAATGAAAGGTATTGTTGAGACAAACTTAATTGTATTTTTTTTGTAATTTTAAATAAATGGTTTCCAAGTTATTCAAAAAAAATAGACGAAGCTTGACCATTCCCCCCCCTTTATCTCCGAAACTACTGAACCTAAAATTTTGAAAAAAATACTGGAATTAGTTTTCTACTTATAGATTATAGGATAACCTATAAGAAGTCCATATCTGTATATGGGAGATAATTTTTGGGGGGGAAGGGGAAAATTAAAAAAAATAATTGAAAACTGCATCGTGTGACATATCAAATGAAAGGTCTTGTTGAGACAATCTTAAATATATATTCTTTGTAATTTTAAAATAAATAGTTTCCAAGTTATTCAAGAAAATAGACGAAATTTGACCATTCCCCCCCTTATCTCCAAAACTACTGAACCTAATTTTTTTTTTAATTACAGAAATTAGTTTTCTACTTATAGATTATAGGAAAACCTATAAGAAGTCCATGATACTAAAATAACATGGTAAATCACTCAATATTGTGCGTACCAATTTGGGTCAGATTTAAAAAAAAACGTAATAGGTAACATCGTACGGAACCCTCTTCACGCGAGTCCAACTCGCACTTGTTTCTAATAAATATGACTTAATTTATATGAACAGCCTGCATATTATTTAAAAAAATGTAGTAATTTTAAATAATAACAAAAAATACTTTATTTTGTTTTAGACTATGCCTCGTAATTATAAAAAAATAACCAAACGCCGGTTGTGGTCGGAAGACTCCATGATCTAAGCGCTGCATGCTGTTAAATTAGCATGCCATATAGCACAGCAAGTAAACAGTTTGGGGTGCCAGTAAAGTCACTAAAAAGGCGAGCTAAAGTCAACAATAAAGTGGCTGTGAAAAATAAACCCAGATTATGGTTTTATTTAGGTTATTCTCTTCCTGGATCCTGGGATCATCTTGCCCCTATCGAAAGGATCATCTTGGACACCGGGGTGTACAAGATGATCCTTTGACAACGTTTTAAAAATGTGTTTTTAGGGTTCCGTAGCCAAATGGCAAAAACGGAACCCTTATAGATTCGTCATGTCTGTCTGTCTGTCCGTGTATGTCACAGCCACTTTTTGTCCAAAGTATATGAGCTATCCTGTTGAAACTTGGTAAATAGATGTATTATGTGAACCGCATTAGGATTTTCGCACAAAAATAAAAACAAAACAAATTTTGGGGGTGCCCCCCATACTTGGAATTGAAACTCAAAAAATTTTTTTTCACCAAACACATACGTGTGGGGTATCTATGGATAGGTCTTCAAAAATGATATTGAGGTTACTAATATCATTTTTTTCTAAACTGAACAGTTTGCGCGAGAGACACTTCCAAAGTGGTAAAAAGTTGGTCCCCCCCCCGTAACTTCTAAAATAAGAGAATGATAAAACTAAAAAAAAATATATAATGTATAACGTCAACAAAAACTTCCAAAGAAAATTGGTTTGGATGAGATACATTTAGCATTTTTTGAGATATAGTACATTTTAAAAAACCGCAAATATAACTTTGCCATTCATACAAACACTATGGAAAACAAAGTTATTTTTGTTGTTTGTGTATATTACTTACTAATCTCAATACAATTATATCCCTAATCTATGCTTGCTACTACGGAACCCTTCATGGGCGAGTCCAACTCGCACTTGGCCGGTTTTTTTTAATTGTAAAACATCAAAAAAATTAAAATTTTGAGTATGAGAACAATAAGATAAATAAATTTACTATGTACATACGTATTTACATTCGCGCTAAGTAGAATATCATTTGATCTACAAGCAATCTCCCTTAAGTGGATCATCTCGTACACCTTTCCCCTAATATTTTCACATTGGAATTTTGGAATCACTTACATCTTGATGAGGGAACGCCACTTCGTCCATATCTGGTCAGGCCATCTGTACTGCTTTGCGAACCTCCCGCTGATTCATATGCTCCTCAATCCAATTGTGGTGGCATCTTCTATAAATCCGGACTGCCACACCAACGATAACAAGCGCCAAACACACAGCAATAAACAACAGCACCGTGTTGATGGCTGTCAGCTGCTCCTGTGTAACCGCTGCGGTATTTGAACCACCCGCTGCCGTCTGAGCGATGATCACCTCTTCCTTTGATGTTGTGCTCCCCATGGCCCGTGACTCGATGTGACGTGAAGCTCACCGAACTGTAGTCGACTTTTGCTGCTGCAATTCCCTCGATCGGGGAACTATAACGCCGTCCAGCCGACTGGCAGGGTCGCCATGCGATGTGGGGTAGAGGAGGGGTTAAATAAACAACATGATGCGTACTACTCCGAGAGTCAACTGTAGAACTCCCTCTCTCCTTTAATTGATGGTATATATATACATGGATAGTACGTGACTACGTGCTAATACTAAGACTACGAAAACAGCTTATTTACCATAACTTAAACTATGTACATTACGTGATATGCTGAAGTACAACATACGTGACATGATGATGGACAATAAACGTGACTCCACACCACAATATCGACGGGTCCCAAGAACAAAAACTTATGTAAATACTAGCGGCTGCCCGCGACTTCGTACGCGGATCCTGTTGCTTATGCTAGCGACACGGGGTCGTCAAAATCGAAGATCTTATAAGTCTGATGTCCAATTTCAAGAGCCCGGGTAAAAAAATAAATGGGAGTTTTGGCCAGTGGAGTCAAATTTTTATTCATATTTATATTCATCGTCATCAAAAATTAGTTCTAAACTGTTACCGCCGGAGGAGTATTCCAAGCATGTGTGGAGCTGGGAATACCCAGCTTATGTTATTTTAAAATTGTTCAGTGAAATTAGTGATAGATTTTATTTCCACATCAGGTGTTCCAGATCTTCAATTTTATACGTCAACAGAGAGTGCTTATCAGGCTGAACAACTTTGCTAAGGCGTCATTCCTATATATGTTGTGGTGTAGCTGGGCTCTTGGTGTTCTACATCAGGTGTTCCAGATCTTCCATTTTTATACGGCAACAACAGAGAGTGCTTATCAGGTTGAACAGCTCTTGCTAAGACGTCATTCCTGTATATGCTATAGTGTAGCTGGGCTCTTGGTGTTCCACATCAGATGTTTCAGATCTTCAATTTCCATACGGCAACAGAGAGTGCTTATCAGGCCTAACAACTCTTGCTAAGATGTCATTACCGTATATGTTATAGTGTAGCTGGGCTCTTGGAGTTCCACATCAGGTGTTCCAGATCTTCAAATTTATTCTCTCAGCAGAAAATGCTCATCACGTGGAACAATTTTTGCTTTGGCACCATTTTTTTATCTCTTCTAGTTTAGCTGGTCTGTTGCAGTTCTGCACCAGATTTTAAAGCTTGATTAGATTTATTTGCAACCTGGACATAATTTGATAAATATTTGAACATCAACCGATTTCGTTCAGAAATTATTTGATAGTTGTTTTAAATAATATATTGCTATTATTTATTACATAGGGGCTATATACCACATCTATCACAATAGAAAACAAATCTTGTACAGTACTATCATTTTATAACTTGATTAAATAAATTAGAAATTCAGTAAGTATTTATTTTTAACCTTAACTTAAATCGATAAAAATATTCAATTGTTATTTATTGCATTGGGGTTATATACCATATCTAACACGTGCATGTTCGCAGGTGTCGAGGAACGTATGTTGCCCGGCGGTCCGTACTCGTTTGTGCGGCGTGAAGTTTACGCATTGCGTTTGCTATGACGTCTTCATAATGTGACTGTATTCTGTCCGCTATCTTCACGCCGACCATCTCACCGGGTAGTCGCAGTATTTGGCCGTACAATGCTTCAGCTGCAGAGACATCTGTGTCGTTTTTTATTGTCGAACGTAAACCCAGCATGACGGTTGGCAACTCGTATGTCCAGCTTGAATTTTGTAAACGAGCTGTCAATGCAGTCTTCAGTGAGCGGTGCCAGTGTTCTATCATGCCGTTTGCTTGAGGGTGGTAGGCAGTGGTGCGTGTGCGCTCGATGTCTAGTCGCTTCATGAGACTTTTTAATAGTTCAGATTCGAATTGACGTCCTTGGTCACTGGTCAATTTCTCTGGGCATCCGAAGCGAACTATCCATCCCTCGTACACAGCTCGGGCGACTATTTCGGCGGTGATGTCAGCGACTGGGTATGCTTCGGGCCATCTTGTTGTACTGTCGATGGTCGTTACACAGTATCGTTTCCCATCTGATAATGGTAGTGGTCCAACGATGTCTATGTGGATGTGAGACAGACGGTCGGTGCGTGGAAACGCTTCGAGTGGTGAAACAGTATGGCGCTGTGTCTTACTTTGCTGACATGCGATGCAACTCCTTGTCCAACTGTTGACGTCGGTATTCATGCTCGGCCAAAAGAATCGCTTTGTTATCAGGCGGCGCGTGACGCGAATGCCGGGATGACTCATCTCATGGATTGTTGTGAACACGGTTCGTCGCAGCTGTGGCGGAATGTAGGGTCGAGCGCTGCCTGTTGATGTTTCACACAGTATCTTCTGTTTTGAATTGCTTGGCTTGATGAAGTGAAATTGCAATTTGTTGTTTCGCATAACATTTTCGATTTCATTATCATCTTGTTGTTGACGCGCTAACTCGTCGTAGTCGATCGATCGGTGACGGTGACGTAATTGTTTCGATTCTTGATAAGGCGTCAGCGACAACGTTTTCTTTGCCTTCAATATGTAATATATCTTCGTCGTAAATTGACTAATGTAGTGAAGATATCTTGTCCGCAGCTGTGTTTCCGTCTTGCTGTTGTCTCTCGTGAGGGCAAACGTCAGAGGTTTGTGATCGGTGAATACGGTAATTTCTTTACCTTCAAAAATTTTTCTAAAGTGACGAATTGCAAGCTGAGCGGAGCTTGTGTTGTGGGTGCTGGACAGCTGATGGACATACTTATATATCTCTAAATACATACATAAATTATAGATGGATTGCACCCAGACACGGAACGGATGATCGTGCTCATCACACAAACATTTGTCCTGGGTGGGAGTCGAACCCGCGACCTCCGGCATAGCGGTCGGGGTCGCTACCCACTAGACCAACTGGGTTATTTCAATTTAATATGCTCTTTGTTTTTTTTTGTTTTCTTTTATTCTCTTTGTATTGTACAACTTCCTTATGCATGTAGTGTTTACCTCTAAGTGATTGTTGCACTAATGTAAAATAATTTATTGCATGATTACTTTTGTATTAACCAGTGTGAACAATATTGTTGGTGAACCAATAAATAAATAAATAGATTGCTAACAATTCTCGATCGAAGGTGCTGTATTTTCTCTGTGCGTCGGTCAGTTTTTTTGAATAAAAACCGAATGGCTGCCATCTTCCGTGAACGTACTGCTGTAGGGCTGCGCCGACACACGTGTTGGATGTATCACACATGAGTGAGATGGATGCATGTGGAGACGGGTGTGTCAGCATAACAGCGTTTCTGATACTGACTTTGCTTGCTTCAAAGGCTTCTTTTTCATCAGGCGTTAGACGAATGGGTGTTTTGTCGTTTTTTTTCGAAGTGCGTAGGTACTTGAATAATTTTTTTTGAGTATGTGCTGCGCGCGGAATACTTTCTTTGTAGAAATTAATGACACCCAGGAAGCGTCGTAGTTCTTGCACTGTTTTCGGCTCTGGGAATGTTGTTATAGTTTTGACACGTTCTTCAATTGGTTTAATTCCGTCGGCTGATACGTTGTAGCCTAGGAACTCGAGAGTTTCTTTTCCGAAAACGCACTTCGACACGTTTATTCTCATTCCATGCTTATGTAACCTTTTGAAAACTTCTTCTAAGTGTACTCGGTGTTGAGATTGATCAGCAGACGCCAGGAGAAGATCGTCGACGAACGGGAACACGAAGTCTAGGTCACCCAATATATTATTCATGTGGCGTTGAAATGTCTGACCTGCGTTGCGTAATCCGAAGCACATTCGTGGGAATTCAAACAGCCCGAATGGAGTGATTACGGCAGTCTTCTCAATATCTTCTTCTCGAATACGCAATTGGTTGTATGCTTTGCGTAGATCGATTTTTATGAATACCCTCATTCCTTGTAATCTGTAGGTGAAGTCACGAAGGCGGGGTATTGGGTATCGATCTGGTTTCGTCACGGCGTTAAGTTTTCTATAATCTCCGCATGGTCTCAGTTCACCATTCTTCTTCTGAACTAGGTGTAGAGGACTAGCCCATGGTGATTTGCTGGGTCGGCATATACCTTGCTCAAGCATTGACTGGAATGTGTCTTTTGCGGCTTTATACTTGTGTGGCGGCAACGGGCGTGCTCTGCAGTACACGGGCGGTCCGCGTGTCACGATGTAATGTTCCACGTCACTAGTACTTGACTTGCTGAAGTTGGGTGATGTGATGTCGTTGTATTTCTTTAGCAGGTCGCAATATGGATCGTTCACGTTGAGTGTGAGTACCGTCGGAGTTGATGAGCTGCTCGATAGACAACCGTTGATGGATAAGCCTGTCTTCTTGTCAATAAGTTTCTGGGCTCGTAGGTCGACTAGAAGGTTGTGATGTTGAAGAAAGTCGACACCGATGATTGGCCTCTTCACGTCAGCAACGGTGAATGTCCACTTGAATGATCGTCGTAGACCGAGGTTGAGGGACAGGTCGCGTTCGCCATACGTACGTATAGGCCTGCCGTTTGCCGCGTACAGTAGTGTGTCGCATGTCGGTGTATTTTTCTTGCAGGGCGGTACAACCGACACGTTCGCTCCAGTGTCGATCAGGAAGCGCAGCTTGTTGGCGGAGTCGTAGATGTACAGACGGTATGCAGTTATGTTGTTGATCTCGGCTCCCGTCGTAGCCAAGATCTCGGCTAGTTTTCCTGTTTCTTGGTGATCTGCAGTTGCGTGCGCGCTCGCCGAAGCGTTTGTGAAAGTAACAAGCGTCGCTAGTCGCGCGCTCGTTTTTATATCCTCGGCCGCTCGATTGTGTTCGTGAATGCGACCGTGAACGAATGAAACGGCGAGATGCGTGTGTCGTCCTTGATTGTCTCACTTTTAACTCAGCGATCTCCTTCGTTAGTTGCATGACGGCGTCTCGCAGGTCCTGTTGTTCGTGTGACTGCCGTTCTTTGGCATGTGTCGCCGATTTTGGTGCCTTGGAATGATCTTGACAGGTACAGGAACACACAGAGCGTGACTCGGATGATTGATCGTGCATTTTATCAACCATTGCAGCGAGAACGTCGAGGGACGTCTGTTCACTAATTGCCAAAACTGCACGTGTGGACATAGGTAGGTGACGCACCCACAACACCTGGAGCGTGGAATCAGGCATTTTTTCGTGCGCAGGTTCTCTCATGCGCCTGAGAAGCTGTGATGGCTTTTGGTCGCCAAGTTCAATCTCGGTGAGGAGTTTTTGTAGCTGCTGGGTTTCCGATTCTTCGTATACGGAAAGTAACCTTTTCTTGGCTTCCTCGTATCTACCTGTGCGAGATTTGGACATAATAATGTCGCTAATCTGTTCGACGTCCGGTTTCTCGAGATGTGACACCATCAAACTGAATTTTGACTCGTCGCTGGGCTTCTGCGGGCCGACAACCGTTTCGAATTGTGCAAACCATAACGTTGGTTTGTCACGCCAAAACGTAGGGATACGGGCTTTGACGGAGATAGTTTCAATCTCTTCGGAATCCATGCTACTGACTGTAGAGGTTACCTATCATAAGATCGAAAAATGTTTGACCGCATTTCATTTGACCTAAAACTTTCCAACTACATATTATCGTTTGGTTTTTTTTTACTTCATCGAAGTCACGTTTGCCACTGTTTCAGTTAACCTATTATCTATTCGTTTTTTTTCGTTACTCCAACACTTCATTTGGTCGAAAAACTTTTTACCAAATCAAATCAAATCAAATCATTTATTTCAAATAAGCCAGTTACAGGCACTTTTGAATTGTCAAAAGTAAAATAAAATAGTTTAGTAGTTTAAAAAATAGTTACGGTGCTACAGTCCCAGTCACAAGACATAAAAACTGTGAAAGTACTGTAGGTGCCCATTCCAAAGCGTAGATCTCATGGAGAAGAAAGGGCAAGAAACTCCATGGACACTCTTTTTCAATCGCCAAAATGATTACAGAACCTTTGTTACATCATTCAACTTGAGATGGTACATTATGTGAGAACGATGTAGCAAGTAAAAAGTGTCCATAGGAAATATAAAAAAGACAATTCAAAAACAAAATTATTGATAATTAAAATAAACCATGGCAGCTAAGAGATGACCAGTCTCAACTGACAGCGCCCGTTCACGAACATGACGCATGATATCAGCACCATTCAGCTCAACCATTTTGAAGGGAACTAAATGATCCGACACACGCGCCACCATCAGCGAGACATTTAAGTGAGCATGACATACTCCCAACTGCCAGAGCACATTCATGTCAAAAAAATAATAATTAAGAAGTAGGTATCTGGTGAATAGCTTTGTGCACATAGAACTCACACAATATATGCAGCTATATAAGGTGCTTCATTATTATCTGCCATCGCTTTAATGGGAGATCGTATTGCGTGTATAGATTTAAATAGTAAAGATAAATAATTGATAATTTGTCATATTTTTTTTCATACAAAAATAATTACGTATAAATTTGACTGGATTTATTAGTATAAAACCATCCAGTAGACTTATGCTGTTGCCGCTCCGCACTGAATTCATTGAAATCATTTCGCAAAACGCCAGCGCGCCTTTCGTACACTGTTGCCATACTTATCAAACGATGCCGCTGCGCGCCGGCGGCGACTCGGTCGTCAAGGCGCAGCCCCCCCCCCCCCCGCGCGCCCCCACTCTCACCCGCACTACTCTGTTCATCGCACGCGCCAGCCGACCGCCCGCGCCCGCTCGCCAGTCTCTTCCCGTCGCCGCACCCGCCCGCTCGGTAGTTACTAGTTAGTTTTAGCAGTTAGCGACGGGAAAATCGCTCGCGCTTCCTTTAAAAATGCCTCCCAGACGACGGTATTCCAATCAATAATACCTTGAAATGGTATTGTGCTACCGCAGTTGGTGTGCGAGTGAGCCATCATACCATTCTGGATGCCGTGTACAGATTCAGTAAACACGGCCGCTTTGACCCGCCTCCCGTTGACGCAGGCAGGTCTGAGGTTGAGGAGGGCCAGTGCCATGGCCTCCTCTCTCACCGGATTTAATCCCTTTAGACTTTTTTTTGTGGGGTCGTGTAAAGGACCTTGTGTACGGCCAAACTGGATATGATATTAGAAGTGCGTGCGGAAGAACTTAAAAAGGGCATCAAACGCGCATTTAGGCAGGTAAAAAGTGAAACGGACACATTCAATAAAGTGAAGAGACACGTACGTAAGCGTGCCTTCGTTCGTGTGCAACGAGAAGGCGGACTCTTGCAACAGTTTTGTAGCTAATGTAGGAAGTGTGTAATTAAGTGTAAATACTGTGCAATTATTGTAAATAAGATGATTAACTTTTAAACACGCCAAGTTACTGTAATTTGTTATTTGATATTAATGTACTTATTGTTTAAAAATAATAAGAATAAAAATTGCGATTCTTACACTAACTTATCAGTCCAAAGCCTGTTTTAAGTGTGATGGGAAGTTTATCATCTTATTTACGTCAGTTTTTTGGAAGAATGTGGTAGCTGGTAAGTAATTACACTTTTAAAACATTTGTTTGCCTGCGTATTAGTAGGTAGGTTAGATAGTGACGAAGCTAGCCAGCTGATTTCAGTTTTCATTCAGATAGAAAGAGATAGCAGTTGTTTTCATTGACGAAGCGATACATCGCGCGTAATTTGTGAACCACGTTATGCAGAATAGAGCCAATGTTAATTTAGCTTGTTTATTTTCTCAAATTGAATCAACTGTTCCAAGGTACGAAATTTCTTCACTATTGTAATGTTTAAACACAATACTACCCCCCATTAAAACGGTGGCAGATAATAATAAAGCACCTTATATAATTCAAAGAAATATGAATTTATACAATGCAATTATAGTTTTACAATCTTCTGCAGCTCCGAAAATAGTACCTATTAAATATGCTATCAATGAATATATCCCTGTCTTATGGAGCAGGACCAGCATGGAGCCAAGCATTATTATCAGCGATATAATCGCCCAATTTGTAATATGCCTGCTTACATAGTGTGCGTTTAATGCATGATTTAAATTTTGTCTCATTTAGTTCAAGAATACTTTGTGGAATTTTATTATAGCATTTTAAACAGTACCCCATAAAAGATGAGTCTACTTTAGCGAGTCTGAAGCCCGGCTGAACTAATTGGTCCCTACTTCTAGTATTATAATTGTGTCTGTCACCTCTTTTACCAAAAAGATGCAGATTCTTTCTAACGTACATTATGTTTTCATAGATATATTGACAAGCTACCGTCATGATGTTAATATCCTTAAACAGTTCTCTTAGAGAGTCGCGTCTTCGGAGATTGTATATAGCTCGGATGGCTCTCTTTTGGAGAATAAAAATAGATTCGATGTCTGCAGCCCGTCCCCACAATAAAATTCCATATGACATTATACTGTGAAAGTAACTAAAATATACAAGTCTCGCAGTATCTACGTCAGTATACTGACGAATCTTTCTGACGGCATATGCTGCTGAGCTTAAGCGCCCTGCTAGAGATGTTAAATGAGGACCCCATTGTAACCTTGAGTCAAGCGTAATCCCTAAGAAAACCGTTTTATCGACGTATTCTAGTGTCTCATTATTCAATACTATGACATTATTAGTACTTTTGACATTTGGAAGAGCGAATCGTATACATTTAGTCTTTTTTTCATTCAATACCAAGTTATTTGCTGTAAACCAGTTGTGGATCTGACATAAGGTTTTATTTAGGTCATCTAGATTTTGAGCCCGTCTATTAATCTTAAAAATTAAGGAAGTATCATCCGCAAATAACACCATTTTGTGAGGTTGGTTATCCAATAGATAGGGTAGGTCATTAATATATACCAAAAAGAGGAAAGGACCTAATATTGAGCCTTGCGGAACCCCGATGTTGACCATTGAGCTCTGTGAATTTACGCCGTTTATTTGAACTTGCTGTTGCCTATTGCACAAATATGACTTTACCAAACTAAGTGCAAGTTTACCTAGTCCGTAATGCTCTAGTTTCAAAAGTAATGTATCATGGTTTACGCAATCAAATGCTTTGGAGAGGTCACAAAATATTCCTATCGCGTCTTGAGCCTCTTCCCAAGCAGTAAATATGTGCTTTAATAAGGTGACAACGGCGTCAGTTGTACAACGTCCCTTGGTGAAACCATACTGCTGATCGTGTAATATTCTGTTGGTGTTAAAGTGATTGAGCATCTGATTTAGCATTACTTTTTCAAATACCTTGCTAAAGACAGGCAACACGGATACTGGTCTATAATTGTTAGTATCTTTAGAGTCCCCAGATTTAAAAAGAGGCACGACTTTACTGAACTTCATCAAATCCGGGAAAACTCCTTGATCTACACACATAATATTAAAAATTAAAGCTAGGTAAGGTGCTACAGTCTCCATTATGGATGTACAAACTTTAACAGACATTCCCCATAAATCTTCTGTCTGTTTAATTTTGATTTCCCGGAATGCTTTGATAACTGTCGCCGGGCTTATGTGTTTAAATTTAAAATCAGCCGGGCAGCCAGATACGTTCGCCTTTAAAAAAGCAATTGATTTATCGGGTGAGGAATTTAGAGTCTCCGTAGTCTTAAACGGTATATCTGTAAAGAAATTTACAAATTCTTGAGCTACTTCCAGATTAGAACTTATAGTACCACAATCTGTATCTAACGTATAGTTACTGCTACGCATTGTTTTTCTGCCAGTCTCGTTATTTATGACTTTCCAAACTGTCTTTATTTTATTTTCAGCTGTTTTTATCTTGTTACTAATTTGCATGGCTTTAGCAGCCTTGCAAGTATTTCTGAAAATTTTAGAATAATTGGCGACATGCTTGCTAAAAGTTACAGTATTAATGTAAGGCTTAAGGCCATAAAGTTCAAAAAGTCTTTCCCTACTTTTCCTAATACCTCTAGTTGCCCAATCACTAAATATAAATTTCGGGCAAATATTCTTTATTTTCTTTTCAAAATGTTTATTGAATTCATTATGAACTATTGAAAAGAAATGTTCATAGAATTGATTGGCATTCATTTCGTCTATATTAGGACTCATTACACTTAACATGTTGTCTAAGGTACTATTAAATTTATTTAATTTATTTGTCGTTATAGGTCTAAATTTAATCTGAACTTGTTGTTCAATTGTACTACACCTAAAAGTTACCGTCTGTCCACTGTGATCAGACGGCAGACAACTAACTATGGCTTTTTCAAAATAATCACAATTGCAGAAAATATTATCAATACAAGTAGCAGATGTTGGAGTTACTCTAGTAGGTTCTGCAAATATGTTGGTTAAATCAAAAGATTTAAAAAGATTTAATAACCTACTGCTATTACAATTTTCTTCCAAAATATTGATATTGAAATCACCACAAATAATTGCTGTTTTATTGCTTTCTGAAAGCTTTGCCAGAACATCTTCCATTATTGATTCAAATAAGGAAAAATTTTGATAGTTAGGGGGTCTATAAACACACACTATTACATGCCTATCCAGCTCAACACAGGACAGTTCGACGCAATGTTCAACCGAGAGACCTACTATGTCATTACGTTGATTACATTTTAAACAATTTCTTATTAGTATTAGGGAACCTTGGGTAAAAACCGGTAGTGATCACCGAATCGTAAGAGGCTCGCTGAATATCAATGTTAAACTTGAAAGGTCCAGCCTGATGAAGTCTACGCTCCGACCTACTCGGTCCCATATTCAAAACCCCGAAAGCTTTCAACTCGAGCTCTCTAATCGCTTTGCTTGCCTTGAGAACTTAGTTTCAGTGGACGAGATCAACGACGGGCTAGTGGAAACTGTCCGCACGGTAGGCTCTAAGTTTTTTAGACCCTGCCGTAAAGATAGACCTCAGAAATTGACCGAGCAAACCTTAAACCTCATGGCTGAACGACGCTTGCTACAGCTGCAGTCTTCCGATGACGCGAAGTCATATAGGCAGCTCAATAGACGTATATCTAAGTCCTTGCGACACGATCTGCGTCTCTTTAATACGAATCGTGTTAAAGAGACCATACAGCGAAACCAAGGCTCCAAAGTGTTCGCAAAGGACAAGTCTATTGGGCAAAGCCGGATGACAAAGCTGAAACGGGAGGATGGCAGCATAGCGTCGACCAAAGCAGAGGTTTTAGGCGAGATCGAGAGGTTCTATGGACAGTTATACACTTCGGTCGCAAAGCCCGTTGACAGCTTGGTAAGAGATCCAAGAGCCAAGCTGTCCCGACATTATACCGAAGATATCCCGGACATCAGTCTGTACGAGATTAGGATGGCCCTGAAGCAGCTTAAGAACAACAAGGCGCCGGGCGAGGACGGAATCACTTCAGAGCTTCTGAGAGCGGGTGGAACACCGGTACTTAAAGTCCTCCAGAAACTCTTTAATTCCGTCCTGTCCGAGGGCAAAACGCCTCAAACGTGGAGCAGGGGTGAGGTGGTGTTGTTCTTCAAAAAAGGTGATAACAGCCTATTGAAGAACTACAGACCCATCACGCTTCTGAGTCATGTTTATAAGCTGTTTTCAAGGGTTATCACGAACCGTCTCGAACACAGACTTGATGACTTCCAGCCTCCCGAACAAGCCGGTTTCCGAAGAGGCTATAGTACCATAGACCACATCCATACGCTGCGGCAAGTTATACAGAAGACCGAAGAGTATAACTTGCCATTATGCTTAGCGTTTGTGGACTATGAGAAAGCCTTCGATTCGGTGGAAACATGGGCGGTACTTGAGTCACTCCAGCGATGCCGTATTGACTATCGGTACATCGAGGTGTTGAAGTGTTTGTATAATAACGCCACCATGTCGGTCCGAGTACAGGAGCAGAGCACGAAGGCGATTCCATTGAGAAGAGGCGTAAGACAGGGGGACGTTATCTCCCCTAAACTGTTTACTGCCGCGATGGAAGACGCCTTCAAACTCCTGGAATGGCAAGGACTTGGCATCAACATCAACGGCGAATACATCACTCACCTTCGGTTTGCCGACGACATCGTAGTCATGGCAAAGTCGATGGAGGAACTCAGCATGATGCTCGATGGCCTCGACCGAGTTTCACAACGGGTGGGCTTGAAAATGAACATGGACAAGACGAAAATTATGTCAAATTCCAATGTTGTGCCCACCCCAGTCTCTGTTGGAAACTCGGTACTCGAAGTTGTTGACTCATATATCTATTTAGGACAAGTAGTCCAATTAGGTAGGTCCAACTTCGAGAAAGAGGTCAACCGCCGAATCCAACTCGGTTGGGCAGCGTTCGGGAAGCTACGCAATGTCTTTTCGTCCGACATACCTCAGTGCCTCAAGACGAAAGTCTTCAATCAATGTGTGTTACCAGTGATGACTTACGGCACCGAAACGTGGTCTTTCACTATCGGCCTCATCTCAAAGCTCAAAGTCGCTCAGCGAGCTATGGAGAGGGCTATGCTCGGTGTTTCTCTACGTGATCGAATCCGAAATGAGGAGATCCGTAGACGAACTAAAGTCACCGATATAGCCCACCGGATTAGCAAGCTGAAGTGGCAATGGGCAGGCCATATTGCTCGCAGAGCAGATGGCCGATGGGGTCGAAAAGTCCTAGAGTGGAGACCGCGGACGAGCAAGCGCAGCGTAGGACGTCCACCAACGAGGTGGACAGACGACCTTGTAAAGGTCGCCGGAAGACGCTGGATGCAGGTCGCTTCCAACCGGTATATGTGGAGATCTAAAGGGGAGGCCTATGTTCAGCAGTGGACGTCCTATGGCTGAGATGATGATGATGATGATTAGGGAACCTCCACGCAGCATAGTTTTGCGATTAAAACAACTAACAACACTGTAATTTTCATAATTAATGAGCATTTGATAGTCCTTCAACCAGTGTTCAGTAAAACAGATAACATCAAACATTGTTTTTTCAAGAAACATTTCGACTTCTAATAATTTTGAAGCAATACCTTGAATATTTTGATGGAATAATGTCAAGGTATTCTGCTGAGGCCCTTTTTTAAAACTAATTAAATGATTGCTAGAAGATACATTGTTACTTGTGGATGTTAAATTGCGAATGGTACCTTCTGTTGTCCTACTGACTAGTTTAAATGACTATTATCCGGAGTAAGCCCCATGCCATCACCAGGCAAAAATAACCTACTACTAGTAGTCTCAACTTGTGATTGAGAATCCTCCATAGTGATACATGAATCCTCCTTCGTACTACTAATACTACACTTAATACTACAATTACTACTACTATAAATATGTACACAAGACGAAGACATATTACTTATGTCTGAGTAAATATGAAAACTTAATAGACTAGCTATTATATGTCTATATCTAATAGGCAGATAAACCGAATTCTGGGTCGACCTAAGCTTATCAACAAAGGTGTTGATGTCTAAACATAAAAGCTTATCGCTATAGTGACTTGCCAAGAAATGTACATGCTTATTCAGCATGTGTATGTAACTGTTTTTTCTATCAGACAATTTTTCAAAATATGGAAAAGCACACAAAATAATTTTATTACAATCTAATTTCAACAACTCTGATATACAGTCAGTGATGTCTTGTTTACTAATCTTGGAACTATTACCAATAAATATAGCTATGGTAGAATTGGGACAATATACAGTTTTAGTGACTGATGCCATTATCTGTTTGTAATTTGAACCGGGCATACAATAATTTTGAGTACAATAACTCATTTTATTACTAATTAGACTACCTAGCCCTTTACCTATACTATCAGAAAACATAACTGACTGACACTCATCACGATTATAAGAGATAAAACTATTACTATTAATCTCAGGCTGTATGTTAATGTTTTGTACAATGACAGGTATTACTTCCTGGCTGGTGATACAGTCCTGAGCCCTAACAGCTTGGGACGGGTCCTCCGTTGCCTCAAGCTGAAGGTAAACTGGACTGGGTTCCCTCTGACAGGAACACCGAGTGTTGCTGAGAGTCAGCAAGTCCACTTTGTCCACCAACTCATTTGTAGCAAGAATATGCTCTTTGATTTGATTTTTAGAGCTTTCATATTTACTAGTTATAGATTTAAGTGAGAGATTCAATACCTGTATTTCAGACTGTAAGCGCTGAGTATCCATTTCATAAATTTTTATACTATCTTCCAATTTTATTTGATAGTTATTTAACTTACTAACAAGAGAAACACGCTCCTTCCTTAATTGAATATTTTTTGAAAAGAAGTTTTGTTGTTTCTTGTATTTTTTACATTTTTTAATTATTTTATTTAGTCTTGCATATTTCTTAATTTTATTTTGACTAATTTTGTGACAGTAGTTATGTTTTAGTAAAGAGTCCTCTGTAAGGTCTATTGTTACAATGGGGTGAGGATTACAAGATGTATTTAATAATTCATTGTACAAATGGTTTGTTTCCTTAATCTGAGTGCGTTCCTTTTGCTGTTCCAAAGATGTAATTAGAATATTAGCATGGATTAACTCATCCTCTAGGTCCCTAACTTTGCACAAAGCCTCCTCATATAAATTGCTACAAGAGTTGAATTCATCTGTGACTTCCCTCAGACGATCCCGTTCATCAACAACAGATATGTATTGGTGATGAAGGTCAACTAGCTCCCGTTTTAAGCTCGAGTTCTTGTTATTAATGTTATTGACTTCCTCCTCACTCTCTTCTATCTCCTTAAGCAGTTGTTGACATTGGAGTTTTGAGTCTTTAAGTTCTTGGAGGGCCGTTCTCAATTTTAGCTCCAAATCCTGAGCAGTAGCCTTACGGGTCATCACAGGCATGGTTTCAAGATAAATTACTGAAAATTATAAAAAGAAAAAAGTGAGTACTAATAGAATAAACTAATAGAGAAAAGTTACAGGTACTGGGAGAAAGAAAAAAGAGAATAAAATTAGTAATGAACAGGGGAAAGTTAGCTATATATGCTCTAAATAAATGAGGTAGACTGCTTATTTTGCTACAAAAGTTTGTTATTAACTAATACAAATATTTAAACTTATTTTATTGGTTTAGAGTTTTACTTATTCCTATGTGGGTAGGAGGGCTGCCCACCAGAGTAAAGAGAAAAACAAAAAAAGGCTATTGAAATATTAAACAACAAAAATGCAACCTTCGTTAAATTAATTACTTAATATTGTGAAGATCGAACGGGAAACAGAATCTTTTATGAGATCTTCACAAAGTTTTACTTTGAAACATTAATTTGTCATCAAAGCAAAAATCAATTTTAAATCACAAAATATACTAGGATATTGGCATGTTCGAATGACAGAGTTGTTGTTAAATATTATGAGGATTGTGTGCTAAGATAAAATTAAAGCACACAAATACTTCCCCATAATTATCCTTTGACAGAACGTCAGCTGTTGATTTTAGGTTACCGGTAACGATATATTTCCGAAAACTGTGTAAATTATCCGGATAACAATTCTGTAGCGTATTTACACATTAATAATCCGTTTGCATTTATAATTACACCTTATTATAACATAATTCCTAATTAAATTAAATATTAAATTACGGAGCAAAATTTTGACCGATGTTACACTTACTCGAAATGACGGTTGATCGAAGTATTATGTTTCCAAACATTCATTTTACCACTGTTTTAATTGCCATATTTTCATTTCACCAAACACCTAGAAAGTGCACACTAATTATTGCAGTTACATTTTTAGCAGGCGCCATTGAAATGTAGGTAGACAATACAAAACAATTGTATAGAGTATTGTATTATCATTAATGACATTTGCTGTTAATTACATAGTTGGACTATAAAGGTGAAACCGCACTAGGCGGAACTGCACTGCAGCGGAACTGCGCGACACGACGCTTTTCTTTGCCACGCAGTTCGGTTGCAGTGTAGTTCCGTTGCCGCTTAGTGCGTGATGTCTCGTATAATTTCATATAAAGAATATTTTGACGCATCTTGTCGCGCAGTTCCGCTGCAGTGCAGTTCCGCCTAGTGCGGTTTCACCTTTAGGGGTGTTCTGGCTAGCACGTGTGTCCGAATCTTTTTGCGGATTCTGTGTGATTCTTGATACTCTTTTGTTATTGTGTTGTTCTTGTGTTTGTAAAAAGGTTTGTATTGTGATACACTTGCATACAGCATAAAAACAGATATGCAACATGCAAACAAGCACCACAAAAACATGCAAGCAAGCATGCAGCGTGCAAGTAAGCATGCAGCATGCAAGCAAGCATGCAGCATGCAACATGCAGCAAGCACGCAGCATGCAACATTCAGCAAACACGCAGCATTCAAGCAAGCATGCAACATGCAACAAGCATTGTTTCTGTCATGGCTCCGGCGCTGCGGGGTTTTGGGTGGCCCCACGCGAGCTTATCGTCGCAGATGATTTGAACGCTCACCACCGCAGCTTCGGTTTACTGGCCGGCTTCGCCGGCCAGCCTCAGCCGCGGCGGCGGCCGTTCCAACCACCTGCTCCTCAGCTCGCGGGCCACCCCACCCCTCCGCGCCTAAGCGATTTTAAATTACACTCTAGGGGTAGGGCAGACAAGACTACGTAAAGTCGGTTTTGCAGCATTTCGTTTCCGCCACAAAGTTTTGTAGCACAATATATTGAATTTTTATGACAGTAATTTAATTTTTCGGTAAAATGTTATTTCGGTATGGTGAAAATATGGCAAATAAATCATTTGGCAATTGAAAAAAGTTTAAAAGAGGCTTCGGTCAATAGTAAAAAGTTATTTTGATAATCGGCGGAACATACTTCAGTAAAATAATAATTATGGCTAGTGATACTTCGATGAACTGAAAATATGTCAAATAATGCATATAGCAAAAGAGATGTCGGTCAATAGTTTTCGGTGTAATGAAATTCGAACAAACAAAATTCGGTAAATTGATCGGTTCCCGACTGTAGAACGTCGTTCGGGGTCACCACTTTACCAAGGTATTTAGGTTGGTAATTAAAACAGCGTTAGAATAAAATCACATCTATATTTTTTTTACAAAATTGCCTAGCCTATATACATATTTTGAGTAGCACTAATACCCTGGGAGCACCAATACAAAATATTGTTCCACCAATCACGAGCGACCATACGATGATACGATCAGTGGAGTTCTAGGGCCGCGGCACATAAATACCGAGCGGGCCGGCGCGGGCCGGAGCGGCCCGCGCTCCTTGCGCCGTGGCCGTGCGCCCGCCTGCCTTCCGTCCCGTCCCCACCGAGCCGCTGACACCTGCCACCCGCCGCACGCCGAAGCCAGCGGGCACCCCTGCTCGCACGGCACAAGCGCCGGGCGCGCCTGCCGGCGCAGCCCGAGCGCCACCGCTGCCACCTACCGGCGCGCAAGCGCGCACACGTCCGCCGCCATCCGCTGCCGCAGGCCCACCATGGTCTCATAACTTCAAACAATCTGATGGAATCGTCAAAAAGTTTGTTGCCGTTATGACTAGATGGTGCTATTTACAATTTTGATAAAAATATTTTATTATACTGGTATTACTATTTTTTTTTTACTCTAGCAACAATATAACTTCGTTGTCAAACGAATATTTTTCATTTCACGCAGACACCGGTATTTATATTCTCTTTAGCACACTTAAAAACTTATTAAATAGCAAATAAAAAATAATAATTTTACATTCTATTTACTCAAACTAACAAATATAATTTTACTAATCGACTACCATTGAGTAGAAAATATCATTTTTTTATTTTAATAAATATCATTCGTTCAGGAATGAAACGTGATTCTGGCGGGAATTTGAAAAAAGCGCGGTTCAAATTTTTTTTGAAAATTCATTTTAAACAAATTGCTGGGTTTTTTGAGTATAAAAGTGGTAACAAACTGTCAATTTATATAAAGTAATCCGTCCAAATGGTGGGTAACGAGGGGGGCGGGGATAACCCGCCCACCCCTGTTAAGCGTCCTTGGACTGAGACGCTGCGAGGAACGGGAGAAACTGACTGTGGCGATGGCGGCGGTGGTGAGCGTATTGACTCTTTTTCGCCTTTCGTTAAGCCAAATTATAAAAGACTATATCCAGAAAATTCGCACAACATAGACTTTAAAGTTTTCATTGAATCTAATGGAAAGGACAAAATAGGCAACAAGAGCCCAATATATTTAAACCATATTTTCTCAACTGAAATTAAAGGTGTGACGGCAATTCAACGAGTAAATGCCAATAAAATAGCCATTTTATTCAAGCAATATAATACGGCAAATAATTTCATAATGAATACATCTTTTCTAAATAAACACAATATGAAGGCCTTCATACCAGCTGCACAAATAGAAAAAACTGGCATTATAAGATTTGTTCCTGCTAATATATCCAATAAAGAACTATATACAAAGCTATCATCTATTTATGAAATAATCGCAATAAGAAGATTCACAAAAAAAGTTGGTCAAGAGCGTGTCCCATTACAAACAGTGAGCATTACTTTCCTTTCCAACATTCTTCCAGACAATGTACAATATGATTTATTTTCCTATAGAGTTTTCGAATATGTATCCCCTTTACAACAATGTTTTAGATGTTTTAAATTTAATCACTCTGCAAGAATTTGTAATAGTAAGCAAAGATGTTCAATTTGTGGAGGTGAGCACTTATATAAAGAATGCGATAAACCAACTGAGGTCTGTTGTATAAACTGCAGTGGGCCCCATCTTGCAATTTCAAAATTATGTCCTATTAAAATGAATAAAATCATTGAAAAGAAAAATAAAATAACTTATGCTAGTGCTACCCTTACTAAAAACTTAACTAACAAGACTGAATTCCCTCCGCTATCGCCGCCAAAAAGGCAACTTGTACATAATCCTGTAATTAAGTCTATAAATAAGAATAATAAAACTGTAAATAATAGTGTAAGTGATGTTGTAAATAATAGTGTAAATGATGTTGTAAATAGTAGTGTAAATGGTGTTGTAAATAATGTCAATGACCTTAAAACTCAAATAATTGCCAACAATGATGTACTTATGGCCCTAGTACAGACATTGGTGGAGTTGGGCAATAAGGGGGATAAAACCCCTACTACCATTAAAACGATTACAGATACATTAGTTAAAAACCTCAAATAATGGATCCAAATTTCACTCAACTTAAATTACGAATTGCTCAGTTTAATATTCAAAGTGCAAATAGTAAAAAACCCCTACTGATACAATTTTTAAAAGAACAAAATATTGATATTTGTCTACTTAATGAAACATGGTTTAAAAACAATATCTTTAGAATACCTGGATATAATATTTATAGTAAAAATTCCAACAATACTCATAATGGTGTAGCAATTTTAATTAAACCATATTTAAGGTATAAAGTTTTAAACACTAGATTTTATGAAGACATTCAAACTGTTGCTCTGTCCTTGTCTACTGTGCATGGTAGTTTGACTATTCTTTGTGTATACTGTCCTCCTTCTAGTGGGCATATACGAATTAATAGACTACGTAATATTATTAATGATCTTCCAAAGCCTATATTCGTCAGTGGTGACTTTAATGCGCACCACATTGCATTTGGTTGTCTATCCACTAAAAGCAGAGGTCAGGATTTATTTAATATCATTGATGACTTGGATTTATGTATTTTAAATGACGGTCGTTTTACAACTGTTAACAACCCAAGACGAAATCCGTCTGCAATTGATGTTAGCTTTATTAGTGCTAACCTCGCATCATTATGCGAGTGGTCTGTACATGATGACGCCATGGGCAGCTATCATTACCCAACAATAACAGAGATTTCATTACATATAGATAAATATCATATTAATCCCCCTATTGATAGGTTTACATATAAAAAAGCAGATTGGGAGAAGTATAAAACTATTTCCAAAACAATATTTAATGATTTAGTCCTAAAATTATATGATCCTATTTCAACCTATAATGATTTTTGTTCTCGATTGGATACTTTAAAAGATATGACAATTCCTAAATTTTATAAACCAAATCATTTTAAAACCAGACCTCCAACTCCTTGGTGGAATGACATTTGTGAGAAAAGTGTAATTGCCTCCTACAATGCATTGAAACTTTATAGAACTGAACCTACTATGGAGAACTATTTAGCTTATAAAAGAAAAGATGCACTTAAAAAAAGAACCATATCGGAACAAAAAAGAAAAGGTTGGGATAACTTATGTAACACTTTTAATAGAACTACTCCTATTAGTAAGATTTGGAATCTTCTTAAAATGTTCAAAGGTATAAGAGCTGGCAATAAATCATATAAAGATGAGTTTATTTCCCAATTTCTAGATAAATTAACCGATAATATAAACTTAATTGATGTTAATAGTTTAGGCAATATTTTCGAATTAAATAATGATAATCTAAATTCAAAATTTTTGTTAGATCCTTTCACATGGACCGAATTTAAAATGAGCTTGTTATCTCGGAAAGACACAACACCTGGTTTAGATGATTACCCTTATTGTATTATTAAAAATTTAGATGAATCTGCACAAAAAATATTTCTTAATGTTCTTAATTTACTTTGGCATTGTAAATGTATTCCACAATCATGGAAAACACAATGTGTCATTCCGATTCTCAAACCAGATAAACCTTCAGAGCTTGCCAGCTCTTATAGACCAATATCACTGTCTTCATGTCTAGGTAAATTATTTGAGAACATGATTAAAAATCGTTTGGATTGGTATATGGAATCTAATGGCATCATTCCACATGTACAATATGGATTTCGTCGAGGGCGAAGTTGTGCAGACAGCTTCACTTCCTTAGTTTCAGACCTGAAACATGCAAAAGAGAGAAAGTTACACACTGTTTGTGTATTTTTAGATGTTCAAGGTGCTTTTGACAGTCTAGATCCAGCTATACTTGTACAAGTTATGTCTAGGTTAGGTGTGCCTGGTCAACTATGTAAATGGATATACAATTTTTTGAATACAAGAACACTCTATGTAAGACACAATAATATATTACATGGTCCAAAATGTGCATCTAAGGGTACAATGCAGGGTGCCACACTATCTCCTTTGCTTTATAATATATACACAAGTGAGATTTGTAAATTTGTAAATAGTAATGTAGATATTTTGCAGTTTGCAGATGATATTGTTTTGTACAGTAGCAATTATAATTTAGAATGTGCAATAGACAATGTTAATAGAGCCTTATCCCAACTATTTCACTATTATAATGATGTGCTTCATTTAAAAATTAATCCCTCTAAAAGCAGTGTTATGATATTTGGAAAAGATAACACTAATTCAAAAATAGTTTATAATGGAGAATTTATAAATCCAGTAGATTCAAAGAAATTTTTAGGAGTAGTAATAGACAGAAAATTAACTTTTGACGAACATATTAAATATATATCAAAGAATGCTCTCAAAGGATTAAATATAATTAAATGTCTTGCAGGTGTCTCATGGGGAGCTGACCCCAAAATTTTGTCAATGCTTTATAAAAGTATAGTGAGAAGTCATTTTGACTATAGTTCACTAGTGTATATAAATAGTACTCATGTAAATAAACTAGATTTATTGCAGAACAGGGCTTTGAGAACAATTTCTGGTGCAATGTGCTCTACTCCCATAAGGGCCATGGAAGTGGAGACTAAAATTATGCCCCTAATTTTGAGACGTATTCTACTTGCAGAGAGATTCTGTCTTAAATTAATTGCAGGAAATAACAGGAAAATAATTAACAAAATTATACCTTTTGCAAGTGGAACTCCTGGGCCTCTAACAACAGGAGAGGATCTCTTGAACGGCAAATCCCCAACATTGTCCAAAATATTGTCTGAAATAATAAGTAATTTTACTAGTATTAGAAAACAGTGTCCATGGCCATGTTACTCCTTCTCTTATCATTGTATTACACATCCTGTAAAACAATTGCAGAATTCCATTAATAATAATTCAGATATGTTACAGTTTTTGGCAGATAACACAAATTATTATGTTATTTACACTGATGGCAGTAAGGGGAATGATCATGTGCACGCTGCTATATATGATACACAAAAGAAAATCTCTCGAAGCTTTGTTCTGCACAATACATGTACCATATTCACTGCAGAGGCATATGCGGTTTATCAGGCATTATTACATATTCGCCAAATTAATAATTGTAAATACTTTTTGATAGTTTCTGATTCATTAAGTTTGATAAAAGCCTTAACTAATCTTACAGTATCATTTAAGTCAAATCACATTCTGTATTTTATCAAGGAAATAATTCATCAATATTACCGTAAGGACATCCAAATAGCTTTCCTGTGGGTTCCTTCTCACCGAGGTATCTCTGGCAATGAAGCAGTCGATAAAACCGCATATGAAGGTAGTAATGCTGTTGATATTAGAAATATAATGGACATTCCTATGACTGACTACCTGCAATGTATAAATGAAAATATATGTAAGTTATGGTTAGAAATGTGGAAGAAAGACCAAGACGTCAAAGGAAAGTGGTATGGAAGTATTCAAGAAAGATTACCTGTTAAGCCCTGGTACAATAAATTGAAGGAAGCAAGCCGAGACTTTATCACTACGATAAATAGATTGCGCTTTGGCCATAATACTGCACCGTCACACCTTGCTAGACTTGGTATTATTAGAAGTAATACATGCACACATTGTGAATCCCAAGAAGGAACCATGGAGCATCTTATCTTTGACTGTCAAAACTTCATACTGGACAGATTAGTGTTGGCTAGTGAACTCAGTGATGTGATCAATAAGTGCGATTCTTCATCCCGCCCGCCGCCACTTATACAACTATTAAAAGATAAAAACAGTTTCAAACCACTATATAAATATATTAAAAACACGATTGAATCAATTTAAAAAGTGAAGTGATACACAGTGCAGTGTTTTGGAAAATTAAATAAGACTTGACTTAAAGGTCCGAATGACCAGGTCATTAAAATACAAAAAAAAAAAAAAAAAAGGAATGAAACGTTATGTTTGACATTGACTGCTTTTCAAATCTCTCAGTCCGTTTATTTTCTTCTGAGGTGAATGGATGTGCTTATCGTGTTTTTTCTATCCCCGACTGACCTGGCGTTTACTTGGATTCCGATATTCCCGCTATTATCGACTGACCTGTGGCTAAGAATTAGGACTTTGTTGTTGTGCTTTTTGAATTGGATTTTGTCGACCATGCCTATGAAAAGATGTTGTGCCTGCAGCAATACCCGTAAGTACATTTAAAATTATAACTTTTTAAATAGTTTTTTGTGACACCGGTGTCCGCACACCTATTGTCTTACCATTGTGTATCTAATTACGGCTACGACGACCCACTGACCCGGTATTCGAAAGGCAGTTAATTTTAGTCCTCTATGTACCCACATACAAGACGTGGGTAAATGACAAACTTCACATTGGTATGGTAGATTATTTTTTTAAGTTACTTATTGGATGTGTTTATTAATATTAACATTATTATTAATATTATTCCTATAAAACTATTCATTTTTCTAATATTGAGACGTCGCATAGACTCTTTGTTTCTTAGGAGTAAACCTTTTCAACAAAAAAATATTTTCCAACTCACAGTTCTATAAAGTACAGTTAGCCCAACCTTGTTATTAGACCTGCGTCACATACCTATAATTATTCTGTAGTGTGGCTATTATAATAACTGACAATTCTTTTCACTTTACAGGGGCAGATAATGTTATCCTGCACTTATTTCCTAACCCAAACCAGGAACCAAACAGATTTAAATTATGGGTTAATGCCATTGGTGGTGATCTTTTTTTATTAAAAGATCAAACAATATTTGACTATTATCGAGTATGCCATGCACACTTTGATGAAAAGGATCACACCTGGAGTAAAAGACTCAGCCCAAATGCAGTACCTACATTAAATCTACGAGGTAATCATAATATTCTTTTTAATCTCAAATAGTTTTCTTTATACACAATGTAAATAAACTGCCTCATCAGGCCTAAGAGGCCTTAGTGTGAGATTTCCAGATTGAGCATGTGTATTATTGGGTTATTTTGTTTGGAATTTTAAGTGTTGGGCTACTGGTCGAAATTATTGTATAACAATAAGGTCTAGGGACGAAAACATACCCTCTAACTGCGGTCTCTGCAGTATACAGCCATGATAGTAGCATGTTGTAGTTGTACTTAGGAACTAAAGTGATCTTTATATGTTACAGGTTTTCGAAGTAATATAACAAGAACTCCTTTGCAAGAAATATCCATCCAGGAATACTCTCAACCTCAACTGACCATATCAACGGATCAACCGTCAACATCAATCGCATCAACGTCACACGCATCAACTGCTCAACCTTCGGCATCAATTGCAGCAACCGCTCTACCGTCGACATCAAGTGACAACATCCATTTACCGTTGACATCTGGATTGTCTAATCAACATGCTCTACCATCACCCAAACTCGTGGTTTCTTTGCAAAAACGTAAGTACATTGTTATGCAAGAATTGAGTAACACTATGGGACTGATGAAACAAGCCCATTCTGATATGCAATTCACTTTTCAATAAGGCAAGGTGGAAACGTGTCTTGTTTCCGCAACCAAACACTTTTTAGCAACAAGTAACTTGACATAATAGACAAACAAAAAGTGAGCGGTTGCACAAACTGGAAACAAAAAATCACTTTTGCGCAGCTCCTAAAATATTTTTGACACATGTGATAAATCCTATTCTAGAATGTCACTTAGTGTTCACTATTTTTTTCAGGTATGAGGAGAACTACTTTATATAATCCTGAGGTGGTTGCATTGAACAAGAAAATAAGAAATCTACAAAAGTCTAAAGCCACTATGGCAGAAAATTTAAAAAACGCATTAAAATTGTCTGAAAACACAACTTTCCAAAAGGCCATAAAGGATTTTACGCCTACGGCAACAATATTTACATTTCTTCAATTTAGAGAAATTGGGAAGAAGAAATTGGGGAGGCGATTCACAAAAAATGAAAAAGTTATGGCCTTGGCACTTTATAAACAGGGTCCAAGATCGTATCGCTGGCTCAGAAGATTTTTTGTTTTGCCTTCACCCTTAACACTGAGTCGTATGATTACGAGAGCAGCACTCAAGCCAGGGCTGAATGAAGATTTATTTTTACAGTTGAAGAGCAAAGTAGCTAAAATGAAGAAAACTGATATGTTGTGTATCCTACTTTTTGATGAAGTAGCACTTTCGCCACATTTCGACTACAGCAAGAGAAGAGACAGTATAACTGGATTTGTTGATGATGGGGAAAACAGGAAGAGAAAGATAGCTGATCATGCATTAGTTTTTATGATTAGGGGGATCTTTAAAAATTTTAAACAGCCTGTGGCATATACATTTTGTGCCTCAACTACATCAGCCATGGAAATAGTGTCTCAGTTAAAAGCAATTATAAGAAAACTTAAGTCCATAGGTCTAGAAGTACTAGCAACAGTTTGTGACCAAGGAGCAACAAATGTCAGTGCCATAAACTGGCTAATAAATGATACAAAAATGAGGTATCTAAGTAAAAGCAAAGAATTAAAATACAATATTTTTGAAATTGATGGCAACAAAGTAGTGCCCTTATATGATCCCCCTCACCTTATAAAAGGAATTCGCAATAACTTACTACAGGCAGATTTGAAAGCACATTTAAATGGGAGAAATGTCACTGCAAAGTGGGATCACATTGTCGAATTATATAAAAAAGATGGTATATATGATGGCATTAGGTTAATACCTAAATTAACAGACAGACATGTGATCCCACATAAAATTTCCAAAATGAAAGTGAAATGTGCTACTCAAGTATTCAGCCGGACTGTAGCTGGTTACATGGGATCATTAGCTTGTGAGTATAATATCTTTTGTTTATATGCATACAAGATGTAACTTAAATAACTCGCATATATTAAGGAGTCACTGTACTCATCACTATGAACAAGTTTTACCTGAAATCCAAAGCGAAAAACAAAGTTTGCGTTTCCTTAAATTTATGCAACATAAATGTAAACATAAAATGGAAATGCAGACTTTGTTTATAATTTATTAAAATATAGGTAAAAAACAGCTGATTTCTGTTTTAGTCCCACAATATTATGCAAAAGTTATTTGTAATGATGAGTACAAGGACCCCTTATGAGGTTGAGCTTTATTATAATTAGATAATAACTTGTCTAAGGGGCAATTTTTTTTATTTGATCCAAAGATATTACAGCTCAAACTGACCCATTTTATGAAACATCATTTTCACTTATTTTTGTACTATGTAAATTTTTATATTATGCATTAGCTGCTGCCAGCAGTTTTACCCAAGTAATAGAAAATTATCTCAAGGGAACATACTCCAAGGATAAAAATTATCCTATGTGCTATTCCAGCATTATGGTCTGCCTGTGTACCAAGTTTTATCGAAATCTATTCAGAAGCTTTTGTATATATAGGGTAAAAAAATTCATACATCCAAACCTTCGCGTTAATAAATATATTAGTAGGATATGATTTAGCTATATTTTTTATAGGTTACATATTATAGTTAAGCGTAGTGTAGGCAACATAACTCATTTTAACAACAGCTATGTTATTTCAGGTCATGGAGTACTACCGCAAGAATGTGAGGAAACAGCTACAGTGCTAAAGTTCTTCGACGAATTATTTGACTCCGTGAATGGTAGTTTTGACAATTTCAAAAAGAGAAGGGGAAAGCTATTGCTGGGCCCAGTATCACCAAGATCGAATCATAGAAATATATGGTGTCAATCTAAAAAGGTTTTGTCCTCAATGAGTTTTAAGAAAAAGAATGGAAAATCAGTTACTGTACCCTCTATTAAAAACTGGTTACACACTATTGATAATCTGGAATATCTTGTAAATGTATTGCAAACAAAATATAAGCTGACTTCTCTTTGGATGCGCCACTTCAACCAGGACCCTTTAGAAAACTTTTTTGGAAGCATAAGAAGCCATGGTTATAGAAATAATTCTCCTTCTTGTGCTTCCTTTGAAGCAGCTTTTGCCTCACTCTTGATTAATAATATGAGTAGTGTGCATTCACCAGGGTCCAACTGTGAAGTGGATTCTTGCAGCTTAATTAAATCTTTAAAGATCTTGTTTTTTAAGTCAAGTGAGAAGTCAGCTTTAATAACAGAAGTAGATTTTGAAGACATTGAGAGTGACATTTTGAAAAATGTAGATAGTAAAAGGAGTGATCCAAAAATAAGAGCACAGCTGGATTACGTGACTGGATATGTGTTGCGCAAGTTAAAAATAAAGTGCAGTATGTGTAGAGAATCGCTGTATGATAAAGACTCTAGTGAAAGCGTAATAAAAGTTAGGGAATATTTCAAAAATAAAACTTGCCTCACATATCCATCACTAACATTAATCAAATGTTTTTCAAATATTCAGGATGTGGTTATGGCAATATTAAGAAAAAAACCTGATATTAACAATTTGATGCAATACATAAAAATTATATTATCAATAGTGATTGACTACAGTTTTATAAAGTGTCATGAACATAAAAAAGAATTAATTTTGAAAATTGAGCAAACTTCTCTCAATTTATTCGTTTATAACTGGTGCAAAAACACTAATAAGTTATTAGCAGGGTCCAGAACTGATTATGATGAAAACGACGAAATACAAAAATTAGCATTTATGTATTGTACGAAAAGATTGAAGAAATAAAAACAGATTTTTGTATTATCTACTTCTTTTTATTTCCAATTACAATATTTAAAACAAAAATAAAATATAAAGTGAAATACCTAATAGGAGAGCAAAAGTACCTTGCACAAAGCACCAGATGGCGCCATACGCCATACATTCCACAAAATGACGCGAGTGACAACTCTATACCCTATATAAAAATGTACTCTGTGAGGCCCACTGCGACCGGCCTCCAGTGCGAACGGCGCGCAGAGTGCGCGCGCCCGCGCCTCGCCACCGCTCTCACCCGAGCTGCCGGCCGGATTGGGATTCGCTACGAATTCCAGCTCGAGCCGCGTTCCCAGAGGCGCCGCCGCAGCCCGGAAGAGGACGACGACCAGGCCAAGCGGCACTGCCTGGCCACGCTGCGCCGGGACACCGACGCCCCACTCTCCTTCGCGGGCGCGGTCCGCCGCTCGCCGGCGCTGTCGCCCTCGCCTTCGGAGCCAGCGGCGCGCAACAACACCGGACCAGACAAGGGGGTGAGTGTCCCAAATTTATTAAGTGCCTCTGATGCTGCCACCGGCTCAACCACCACCCAAATGCCCAGCCAACAAAACCCCGCACCTCCTAAGGCGAAGAGGCCCAGATACCCTCCGCTGATAGTGGAGAGGCTCCCATGCTGGGCCACGCATTTTAAGGCCCTTAGGGAGAAACTGGGCCACCCCCCCAACGCCCGCCCTTACGGCGCTGGGGTTCGTTTCTCACCCGAAAGTGAGAACGAATACAGGGTGGTCCAGCGATACCTCTGTGGCTTAGAGAAGGAGCAGGGCCTCTCATGGTTGGCCTACTCCCTCCCAGCGGAGAGGAGCTTGAAGGTGGCCATCAGGGGACTACCTGTTGACACCACCACGGAGGAGATCGAGGAGGAGCTCCGCCGCATGGGATATGAGCCGGAGTACGTGCGCCACATCAGGGCACGGCAGGGACGACCCGGCTGCATATTCCATGCAGTCCTCAAGAGGACGCCCGATGTAAAGAACATCTACGACACCACCGAATTCCTATATATGAGGGGTGTCAAAATCGAGGCTTGGCGGGGCAAAAAAGGGCCCGCACAGTGCCACCGGTGTCAAAAGTTTAGACACTCTTCGCACCAATGTCACCGGCCGCTCGCCTGTGTTCGCTGCGGGGGAGGGCACGCCGCGCGTGATTGCCCCCGCCCCAGAGAAGAGCCGGCCACCTGCGCCAACTGCGGGGGTGATCACCCGGCTAGCAACTTTAAGTGCCCGGTATTCCAGAAGGAAGTCCAAAACAGGCGAGCCGGCACTGTAGCCGCCACGACCGCGAGGCGCCTACCCACCAACAAGAGCAACGAGACCACCGCTCTACAACAATTTGCCAACGAGGACTCGCAAGGCGCCTCACTCATGGCGGCGGCTAACGGGCCCACCAAGAGGGGAGAAGCCCCTTCCTCCTCAAGGCGGAGGAAGCGGAAGAAGAAGGGAGGCAAGGGGAAAAATCCCGCCCCCCTCACCGCAACCAGGGACGGACTCAGGGCCGACCTTGTCCCATCCGGTCCACAGGTTGTTCAGGCGCAAACTCAGGTGCCAGACCTACGGCATTGCCTAAGGCAGCGCCTAAACTGACGCGCAAGGAGATGCCTAAGGCGCTGCCTACAGAAAAGGCAATGCCTAACCAACCTCCATCATCCCAGGCACAGCCTGCTTCTAAAGCTGTGCCCCCATCCAACTTGGGCACAGCCGCCACCGCAAGCGCCCCCCCGGACAATAGACTAACAGCCTGTGCGATCCGGATCATGATGGACCTGATGAGGGCCATCAGCCAAGGGCAAGACCCGGGCCCAATTATCATCGAGGGCTTGGCCACGTTGTTGTCCCTCTACAATGGCTAGGCCGCTTAGGGTAACCCACTGGAACGCCCGCGGCCTACGAGACAAGGTCGCCCCCCTCCGCCATCTCCTCCGAACCCAGGACATCGACGTGGCGCTTGTAAGCGAGACGCACCTGGGGCCCGAGGACAGGCTGCGTGTCCCCGGCTACTTCGCTTACAGGAAGGACGAAAGGTCGGCACACGGCGTCCGCCATCGCGGCCTGGCGGTGCTTGTGCGGCGAAGAATCGTCCATCAAGAGCTCCCCCTGCCCTCACTCACCACCTTCTACGCGCTGGGTGTACAACTACACGTTGCCGGCGGGGACCTCCATCTGTACGCCTGCTATTAGCCCCCCCGAGCCCGCCTTGACCTTGCGGAGCTCAGGGGCCTACTTGTCGCAAACGATAGCAAGGCTACACTCCTCGCCGGCGACATGAACAGTAAGCACCCGGCGTGGAACTCAGCGCAGCTCAACGACGGGGGGAGGCGGCTCTTCGCCGACGCGGAGGCCCAGGGCTACACGGTGTCAGGACCGGACGCACCCACTTACTACCCGGACAACCTCACCCACATGCCGGACGTCCTCGACATCGTCATCCACCTGGGCCTGCAATGCCAGGTCACCCAACAGGTCCTGGACGACGAGATGATGTCCGACCACCACCCTGTACTCGTCGTCCTGGAAGGAGTGCCGACCAGACAGCGTCCTCCCGCGCCACGTCGAGTCACCAACTGGAAGGACTTCGCAGAAAGGGTTGAGGCCACCACACCAACTCGGTCCGCGACTACCTCCGCAGACGTGGACTTACTAGCCCGTGACGTCACTGCTTGCATACAAAGCGCCTTAGATGCGGCGACAACCTCTGCGCCGCAGGGGAGAGTGCTACAGCCGCCCCTACCGGCGTACCTACAAAAAATGATCGCCGACAAGAGGCGCCGCCGCAAGCAGTGGCAACAACTACGCTGCCCCACACTCAAGACCCGGCTTAACAGTCTAGCGGAGAAGATAAAGGCCGAGTTGAGGAGCAGAGAAACCGAGAGCTGGGAGAACACAATAGAAGCAGCAGCGGACGACTGGCCGTCTGTACACAGATTGTGCAGGCGGCTAAACAACACCCCAGCTCCGGTACGACCACTCAGGGACAGGGACGGGGCGCTCAAGTACGCGGCAGAGGACCGGGCGGAGGTCTTCGCTGAGCACCTGGAGCGTCAGTTCCGACCTAACCCGACCACCGACACCGTTCATGTCGCAGCAGTCGAGAAACACCTTGGGGACTACTTTGCTTCACCGATAGCTCCTGAGGAGACCCCTATCTTTTTCTCCCCGGGGGCAGTGCAGTGCGCCATCCTTAAGGCGCGGCCTAGAAAGGCTCCCGGCGCTGACGGTATCACAAATACAGCGCTGCGCCACCTGCCGCCCCGTATGAAGGCGGCCCTGGCGCGCCTGTTTACAGCGATACTGCGCACCGGGACCTTTCCCGCCGCGTGGAAGGAGGGGCGCGTCGTCATGTTGCCCAAGGCGGGGAAGAACATATTGAAACCAGAGAGCTATCGGCCCATCACCCTGCTGCCCACCATCTCCAAGGTGTTCGAGAGCCTCCTGCTGCGGCATCTCCAGCCGCACATAACTCCACGCCCCGAACAGTTTGGTTTCAGGTCGGAACACAGCACGACGCTTCAGTTGTCGAGGGTACTGCACCACCTGACAACCACCACCAACAGGAAGGAGTACGCGGTTGCAGTATTCCTCGACATGGAGAAGGCCTTCGACCGTGTGTGGCACGAAGGGCTAATTTTTAAACTAGCCACCACGACGCGCCCCGTCGCGTGGTCAAGGTGGTCCAATCCTTTCTGTCTAACAGGACTTTCCGTGTGGTGGTAGAGGGAGCGCTTTCCAGCGCCCGCCCGGTGACTGCGGGGGTGCCGCAGGGGAGCTGCATCTCTCCGGCCTGTTACTCACGCTACACCGACGACATCCCCACCACCGCCGACGCCATGCTCGCGCTGTACGCGGACGACGCCGCGTACATAACCACCTCTATGAACGCGAGGTACGCGGCCGTCAAGATGCAGCGCGCGCTCGACCTTCTTCCCGATTGGCTGTCGAAGTGGCGGCTGTCGGTTAACGTGGGTAAGACGCAGGCCATGATCACCGGGAACGCACCCCTACCACCACCGCTGCAGCTGCATGGGGCCGACGTCGCATGGTCGCACCGGGTCAAGTACCTTGGGGTCACCATCGACCGTCGCCTCAGCATGGGCGCGCACGTCCGCCAGGTCATCGGGCGGGTCAAAGCCGCCCGCGCCCAGCTACGTCCAGTGCTCTCGTCCCGACTCCCGGTGCGGGTCAAGTTGGGCGTGTATAAGCTTTATATACGCTCAATTTTGACATACGCCGCACCCGCTTGGTTCGCCCTCAATAGACTTCACACTACATGCACGCCTGCTGTGCGACGGATTCTAAGTTAATATAGGTTCGTCGTGCAACTTCACACAATCATTTTCTCCTCAGGCGCTAAAACACTTACGCCTGAATGCACAGCGCGGGCTGTGATTCAAGCAGACACTGGACGGTGTTACACAGTACAATACCGTTCACACACTCACTACTGCCCCTTGCCCGGGTCGCTACTGGCTAGCTCTGGAAAACGGGTCGGGCGGGGGCCATACACTTGTGTAGGTGCGCCCCAGCCGGCCCCCATGTCGCAGGTCGCTTTCTGCTGAGCCTCCCCCAGGTAACTGGGGGTCTCACTCGGCGGGGGCGGACCGCCGGGGGTTCGTGAAGAAGCGGGAAAAGTTCCTTGTTGTTAGTACCGCGGCGCGCCTACACAAAACAAATAGCAACTTCTCACCGGAACTACAAATGCCTTACCACTAAAGAAAGGCCACGGTTTAACCACCCTAACGACCGGCCCATTGTTATGGGCCGCGGCAAGCGTCCGCGGGAAGGGGGCAAAGCCCCGGAACCGCTTGCCACACCCCTCTGCGGGGGTGTAGCGACTACTCTCGTCGGCGTCTCAGTGTCCGACGCGCGCGCTTCGCGTGAGGTCGTGTACTCGAGGTTTGAAGGTTAGCTGGTACAGTAGTGGAATTATTTTTACCCGACTGCGCCAGAAGGAGGGTTATGTTTTTTAAATAGTGTTTCTACTTTATGAAATAACCAATCGAACATTCTCTTATCTGAGAAATAGTTCAACGAACAATCACGCATCGACATGTAAGAACTTGTTCGCCGCGGTAAGCACCACGATGTAGCGTCAGACACGAGTTTCGTAGTCACTCCTCAGTGGCGATCGATTTGGAGGTTCAAACAAGTTTTCAATTGTGAGTCAAATTAATGACAAAAGGTGTAAATACAGTGTCACAGTGTATTTTTTGCGATGTCTGCATTGTCAAGAAAGAAAAGAATTTTGAATTTAGTGCTTGGATGAACGCAAACAACCTCGAAATAAACTACCATAAAACTAAAATAATGGCTTTTCATCCTCATCAAAAAACACCTTTAAATATAGATTTCACTTTTAATAACACAAAACTGGAAACTGTTACAGAATTTACCTTGCTGGGACTAAATTTGGATACAAATGTAAATTGGAAATCGCACATATTAAAACTAAGAACAAAAATTTCAAGATTCTCATAATTATGCTCTCCGTGAAATAAAAAAAACAACTAATCTTCAAACAGCGCTGACCACATACTATGCGTATGCTTATGCATGGCTAAGCTATGGCGTTACACTTTGGGGAAACAGCACGGACGCGCCAACATTATTTACCCTTCAAAAAAAAACTAATTAGAATCCTAGCAAACATCGATCAAACTGACAGCTGCAAACCTTACTTCCAAAATTATAATATTTTAACACTACCCAGTATATACATATTAGAAACCTGCAAATTTGTTCGTAGGTATCAAGGATTTTATACAAAGCGCGAGGACATACAAACACGTTACACACTCCGACACAAGTCAAGATTAAACATTCCACCTTCCCGTCTAAAAATACATTCAGAAAGTCCCTATGTAATGTCAATTAAAATATACAACAAACTGCCTGAATTAATAAAAAAAGAAGAAAAAGCAAATATATTTGTAAAAAAACTGAAAATGTTCCTAATCAAAACATGCTATTATAGTGTGAGTGAATATTTAAACGACAAAACAAAATTTAATGAATCTTTTTTTAATTAATTTTGTTTGTATTTCAATTAAATTTTAATGCTACTTCAATTTAATTTCAAATAAATTTTAATGTAATTTCAATTTAATTTCATTGTGTTTCCATTTAATTTTAATGTAATTTCAATTTAATTTCATTTGATTTCAATTTAATTTAAATTTAATTTCAATTTAATTTCAATTTAATTTCAATTTAATTTCAATTTAATTTCAATTTAATTTCAATTTAATTTCAATTTAATTTCAATTTAATTTCAATTTAATTTCAATTTAATTTCAATTTAATTTCAATGTAATTTAAACTTAACTTCAATTTCAATTTAATTCTAATTTATTTTATTTTAATTTCAATTAAATTTATATCTTTTTATCATCTTCATCATCAATATTAAAATAAGTTTGCCTATTTGAAAAAGACCGTTTAAGGCTTCCTCTCTCCTACTTTTTATATTTTGCTGTGCCCGACAGGGTCCATAATGATCTATTATTTTTAACCTACCACCTAAGTACACATTGTGGAATGCAAATAAAATTGAATTTGAATTTGCTACAAATGGATAAAAATAATTGTTCTGATCCTACTGCAAACAGAAATAACTATGAAGAATGTAATAATCTTGGTAAGTAATTGTTTTATTTTTTCAAGTCACACGTATTTTAAAGATGGCTCAGGGATTTTTCATATATTACAAAATATTTTAAGAATAAATCGAAAATTATTATAATTAACGTCGTGTGTGATTAAAGTATGTTGTTCTACGATAATAATAAAAAAAAAATTGTTTAATTTGTTGTAATAATTTCATTCTTTAGAAAAACTACACAATAACATTTAATTTTGTCATATTTATTTTTACGACATTATATTCACATACGTATGTATGTATGTGTAGATAGGATGTTTTTCTACGTAAACTTAACATAAAAATATTAATAGTCGTATGTGATAACAAGATTTTGTTCTTTGTAAGAACTTTTACATGAGACTTTATAAATAATAAATAAAATAAAAAGCCTTTTATTTCACAAACATAAGATGAGATTTTTTTAACAATACCAAAAAAAATAACACTTCAATAATTTGCTTAAAATTACATTTCATTTAGAAAACATGCAAAAACTTATTGCTAAATATATTGTTATAATATCTAGTTGAAGAATAAAATATAATTTATAGAATCTGGTAATTTGACTTTAAAAAAAACAACAGATATCAATTAATTATGGTAAATTAAGAAAAAAATTACACAATTATTTCAAGATTTAATTATTTATAGAAATTTCAATTAATTTGTTTACTAAGTTTATTCTCTTTTTTTGTTAAGTTTTGTGAACCCCTCACAATTGAGGGTGAAGGCCTCCTCCAGAGCTGCCCAGTTTTCCCTGTCTGTGGTTTTCTGTAACCATTGTTTCCCTGCGGTACCGATAATGTCGTCTTCCCATCTGGTTCTAGGTCTTCCTCTTTTTCTGGTACCCACAGGGCCTGCCCATGACGTCAGTCGGGTTGTCCATCTATCGTCGGTCATTCTCGCCACGTGGCCTGCCCATCGCCACTTTAGTTTCATAGAGTAGCTAAGAGCATCTATTACTCCTGTTGCTTCTCTTATAGCAGAGTGGCGTATTTTTTGGACTTTTCTGATTTTCATCATACTTCTCTCCATGCTCCTCTGACAAGTAATTATTTTGTTTTTAGCTCTGTTCGTAAATTTCCAAGTTTGGCAGGCGTATGTGAGCGACGGTAGGAGACAGCTATCCATGACTTTTCTCTTAATTTTTACCGGCATCTGGCTTTTAAGTATTTCCTTTTGGGTCCAAAATTTTTGCCATGTTCCTTTTATTCTTCTTTCAATCTCTTTTTCGTTACTTTGTTTGTCGAAAAAAAGTTGTTTGCCCAGATAAATGTAAGAATCGACGTACTCTAGTGTCACATTTTCGACTTGTATTTGATTTTTTACAGAGTTTATCATCACCTTCGTCTTGCTGAAATTGATCTCTAGGCCTGCCTGTCTGCTTGCTTTTTGTAAAGAGCATATCATTTGTTCTAGGTGTGCGCTATTTTCAGGCAGCAAGACCAGATCGTCCGCGAACCTTAGGTGTCTGATTTTTCTGCCATTTATGTTTAGGCCGAATGTATTCCAGCTTAGATTTTTTATTATCGACTCAAGCACTGCTATGAAGATTCGCGGAGATAGGGGGTCCCCTTGCCTTACACCTCTCTTGATGGGAATAGGGGGTCCTGTTGTTTCTAGTTTTACTCTACTAGTGTTGTTGTCGTAGAGATAGTTTAGCACTCTGATATAGTTAGGCTCCACATTTTGCGAGTACAGGGTTTCCCATATAGCTGAATGAAGAATGGTGTCGAAGGCTTTTTGATAATCTATGAATGCCGTGTACAGCGGTCTCTGGAACTCTTGGTATTTCTCGATGAGTAGCTCAACTGAGTGAATGTGATCCACTGTAGAGTATCCCCTCCGGAATCCTGCTTGTTCGATTGGTTGGTGTGTCTCTAGGGTAGGGCTAATTCTTTTTTCTATTAATGATGAGAACAGTTTGTATAGTGAAGGCAGAAGGCTAATGGGCCGATAATTGTTTATGTCGTTTGGGTCGCCTTTTTTATATAATAGGATGATGTTTGACTCTGACCACTGTTTCGGCGTTCTTGAGGTGTCTAATATTTTGTTGAAGAGTATGGTCAAGGGTGTAGCAAGGACTGTACACGCTATTTTTATTACATCATTTGTTATCCTGTCCGGCCCCGGACTTTTATCCGATTTGAGCCGTTTTATTTCTCTAATAATTTCGGATTCTATCACTGGGTTTGTTTCCGTTACATTGAGAGATTCATCAAGTTGGTAGTGAGAGTTTTCCTGACACTCTGGTGCGTTGTACAGATTTTTATAATATGTGGTGGCTATTTGGAGTATGTCTCTCCTATTGTGTGTCACTCTGTCCAATCCACGCAGGCTTTCTATCCACGTCTTGTGAGATCTCAGCTCTTTGTGGGCTTTCTTTAAGCTCCCAAGCGATTTCAGATATGTTTCTATAGTACGTCTTCTGTGGTCGTTATAATCTTGTCGTAAGTATTTACTTATGAGTTTGTAAAGGGCGGTTAGTTCGTTTTTCATTGCTCTTGTCTTTGGTTTCTTTTTTTGTAAGTCCCTTCGTCGGTCCATCAGTCCTCTCGTGCGGTCAGATATAACGCTGCGTTTTTCTGTAATTTTTGTTTTGGTAGGTGGTGCAGCTTTTTTAAAACTATTTTCTATAACTGTGATTATTTTGTCATAATAAGTTTGGACTGTATCCTCTTCGTACTGGTGATTTAGTTCGTCTTGGCGGGAGAGCAGAGCTTCCAGGTACCTTGAAATCTCAACATCTTTCAGAGCTGCTTTTGGGTAACTTGAAAAGGTGTTTCTGCTTTTTTTCAATGATTTCAGGCAAAAAGTTGCCCTTACGCATCTATGGTCTGACGGATATAGTAAGTTTATTACTTGTATGTCTTGTACATTCCTGTGTAGGTTGGTGAGAATGTAGTCGATTTCATTGCGGGTGTTGCCGTCTGGAGATCTCCATGTCCATTTTTGTTTACTTTTCTTTCTGAAAAAGGTATTCATGATACTGAGGTTATTTTCTTGTGCAAACTGTATTAAGGCGAAAGGTCACGCCAAACTACAAAATTGACCCCTCTTTGAAAGACTACTACTACTAGACGGATGGACCAAATAATATAAAAAAAATACCTAATACGCATAACATATTTGACTTTAAATTTTAAGTTTAATTTTTTTATTATGTTTTATACTTTAGTCGGAAAAAAATCGAATATAACATCTTTATAATTGCAATAATTTGCTTACTGCTTTCAAACGACTGAAGCGATTTAAATATTTTTTTCACAATATTATAGACAATTTATTGCTTTATTAAATTTAAGTTCAACATTTCACAAAATTATTGTTTAAATTAATAATACCATATTATTACAGTCGCGCCCGGCGTTCGCGCTCACTCAGACGCAAAGGCCAGTCTTATCCTAGCGTTCGCACGGGAAGGCTGTGTCACATGTTAGCGCGCCCCGCTTTATAAAATTTGCGTTAAAGAGTAAACAGTGCAGATAGTACGTTTGGTACAGAAGTAAGGTTGAGCTATTTAAAAATCGGACATTTCGTTTGCGCTTGGACGTTTATGTAAATATTTTGTATTAATGTACAAATACTATGTGAATAATAAGTAATCATGACAGGCCTGTTGGTCTAGTGGTTAGTGACCCTGACTGCTATGCCGGAGGTCGTGGGTTCGATTCCCACCCAGGACAAATGTTTGTGTGATGAGCACGATCATTTGTTCTGTGTCTGGGTGTAATTTATCTATAATATGTATGTATTTAGAAATATATAAGTATGTTTACCAGTTGTCTAGTACCCATAACACAAGCTCTGCTTAGCTTGGGACTAGATGGCGTTGTGTGATAGTTGTGGAATATTATATTATATTATATAGACGTCGTAGTTGACGGGTGCTGGTCTAAGCGAACTTATAAAAAAAAATACTTGAAAAAAAAAGAAATCAAAATATTATTATTAACCAACTTCAAAAAAAAAAGGAGGTTCTCAATTCGGTCGGTTTTTTTTTATATTAAAGTCAATTACCAATGAAAACAATACAGATGAAACTATGTATGTATTTACAATATACGTTTGTTAGGGAAATGCAATTTAACGAGTTTTAATTGGTTATTAACATTAATTTGTTTTTAATAGTCGAAACAAATTTTTAAGTAAATAACGATATTATTTTGATATTTTTGTTTTTACTCTAACTACAATAACTGGACGTAGTTATGCAAACAGGAACCAACCCACACAATGTCAGTTTTGAGAAAAAGCGATTTTTGTGAAAATGTTGTGTACTTTTAAATTGATTGTTATTTTGATTAAAGTTTACATACTATATTTTACTAAATAGTTTGTTCTATGTATACTAATATAATATTGATGAAAATCACTTACATTTTTAGTAAAAATCAATGAAAAACCTCCTGGTTCCTTATTGCAAAACTATCTATGTGTGGGTTGGTTCTTTGTTAATTTTTAATCATGCCAAAAGTTTATAGGAAAAACAAATGAAAGATCCCATATTTCTTTAAAAACATTTCCATTTTTCATTGAAAAATAAACAAATATTAAATTCATAGTATTATAATGTTAATAAAAATGTTAAAAACTGCAAAAATGTTTTAAAAACTCAAAAAATACTTTGTGAACTGATATGTGAATATTTAAATAGTATTTTTACCATGTTTATTATTTGTTTTTAAATAATAAACATGGTAAATATCCCATCTTAAAATTCTAAAGCGAGTATTAAAAATACTAATATCTAAATCCAATTCTAAATAAAAATCCGGTTAACCTGAATAGCCCTCAAGATCGTCTTCGTTAACATCTTTTCCGTTGTTTCACATACCGTCTTCATGATGTCTTGTGGAATCAGGTGAAGCATACTTTTAAATCCCTTAACTTAGCGTCAGGAACCGGGCACGCCGCGATCGCGCTGTTAAAACCCATCTTTGAGTAGTGGTTGGAGAGGCGTCATGGCGTCCTCACCTTCCGATTGATACGGGTTCTCACATTAAAAAGGAAGAAATGTCTAGGTGTCACCACTGCGAGGATCGCCCGGAGGACACGATGGAACATACGGTGCAGGTGTCCTGATTGGGCAGAGCACCGCCGTGTCCTCACGGAGGCGATAGCCGGTGACCTCTTGCGCTCGGCATTGGTCGAGGCCATGCTGTGGAGCGAGACGAAATGGCAAGCAGACACCTCCTTCTGCGAAGCAGTCATGCTAGCGGGCGGGAAGCGTGAGGGAGAGGACAGCCTCCATCTCACGACCCAGTCGCAAAAAGTTAATTTGGAACATGAGGATGTCCTCTCCCTCACGCGTTCTGACAGCTCCTCAGTCCCCTCGCCTGCGGCTGAATACCTGAGGTATTTCCCGAAATTTATGAGGTATAATGCCGTGTCTAGTGAGGACTTGCGTCAGCGGGAAGGTAAGGAGTCTGTGGCGCCTCTCCAACTTCTCCTCAAATCAATCTTACCGCCGTAATTGTGGCATGCCCAGCCTATCTTTATTTTGTTGCGGTATTATTTTGAAACTATGATAACTTCTAAGATATTCATTGAAATCAAAATATGATGTGAAAGGCATTTTTGTTCAAATTATTTGCTTATGATGATTAACGTATTTATTTAGATAAGGATTTATATTATGTTGATGAAAATACCTTCGCAAATAAATTATTTCAAAACCAATTTCATTTCAATAAGAAAGTATTGTGAGTTAACTTTAAAAGATAGAAATATGCTATCGTGGTATTTTTTAGAACTTTGAATGACCTGCTCCTATTGGTCGTAGCGTGTTATATAAAGCCTCCTCAATAAATGGACTATCCAACACAAAAATATTTTTTTGCAATACGAACCAGTAGTTCTTGAGATCCGCGCGTTTCACCAAACAAGTAAACAAACTCTTCAGCTTTCTATTATTAGTATATATTTTGGAGGAAGCTATAATTCAAGGAATTTTATATTTATCTGGTTTAAAGTTGGATGTTCATACAACAAGGCTATTATATATTGCGGTTCTGACCACCACATGCAATATTAATTAAATAAATAAATAAAAAACTAGTGAATAACCATAATGTATAACCATGATTTGGACGAATAATTTGATCAAGGAGTTTATTATACAAAACAAATTCAAAGATCATGACTACTTAGACGTTGTAAATATATCATCAAGGAGCCAAGAAATGTGAGTCTAATAGATTTATGTCTATTTTAATATGCAAACAAGAACCAACCCGCATGGTTCTACTTATTTAATAACAAAATAAAAAACACAAGGGACCATGTAGCATGAGTCTTAATAAAAAAACGAATTTTAGTGATTTTTTTAAGATTGTTGGGTGACTATGGGGCATGGGTCTTGTTAGTTTATTGAACAACTGCTGTTATGTTGGTTGGTAACTTTGTAAGAGAAATGTTTTGTTCTATCAAAATTGTCAGATCATTTTGATATTTACAGGGTCGATAGAAGGTTCATTTTTGGAAGCTTCCGTGTCCTTATCTCAATTTTGGCATGTGTGTGGGTTGGTTCCTGTTTGCATAACTACGTCCAACTGTACTCATTAAAGAATATTATTTTGTATCCAAAACAAGCATTGTTAATGTTCTGAGTCTGGCTACATTCAATCGATTTATAATGTGGGTAGTACTAGTAATAAAAGCTCCGACAAAAAATTTAGAATTTAACTTACTCAAAATAATAAACTTACTGCCTAAAATACTGACTTACCGACTACGTTTGTCCGAATAAAAATGACAAAACGACCGAAAGATACTTAAATCTTCGAAAATTAAACGTGACTGGTTGCTTTAATACTTTTCTACCAGCATAAATTACGTTTTACTGAAAATTATGCTTTGTAATTTTTATCATTACTTTCCTTTTTACATTACTTTATAATTAATTCATAAATTACCTTTCATATTTTATACTGAAAATATTATTCTGAGTGTTTATACAGAAACTTATTAAAATATAAAAAAAATACTTGTAACAATGTACTTTTATATTCTTTAAACATACTTTTACTTGCATCATTTTATAATGAATTTTACTTCCCTACCTGTCAAGATAGCTCGACGGAGCCCCGCCCCGTGGCCGCGCGGGGCTCCTTCTTCTTGGTGGTTTAAAAAAAATAACCTCGAAGGAGGTGGCGGGGTCCGTGTTCGCTCGCTTACTACGACCCCACCCAGGGTTGGAAAAAAAAGTTTGTTTTTCATATTTATAAAACAAACAGTTCAAATTGTTTTAAACATTTTTTTTAAAGTTTCCGGCTTTTTTCAAATTATTTCCACCTTATTTGTCGATGTCTAAACGTATTTAAATCAATTATTTTACATTTCTAGACTACATCTTTTCAAATTCGTCCTTTTTTATGATTTTTTTACGAAAAAATATGATCAATGGAAAAAAACATGTGATGTTTTTTTCTAATATTTTTAAGAATTATTTCATTACAATGCCAATAAAAGTTAAAAGTATGAAATGGCATATTATAGACTGAAATAGTTTTATGTCAAGCTATTTGAACTCCTGAATATTAATTTATTTTCTTTTTATATGCATTCATCCGCGATGAAAAGTAGTTGAAAAGGGTAATAAAAAACACTGTTTCATTTCAAACTGTTTTAAACACTGTTTTAAACAGGTGTTATAAAGGAAACAACTTGTTTTAATCATGCCAACCCTGATTAAAAAAAAAGTACAAGTCTTAGCGAACCCGGAGTTTTACTCTAATTCTCAGAATTGTAGAGTCTATCGATTAATTCAACAAAAACACGATGACACAAAAACCGGGATCTTACCATTCTTACCACACTGTTCCGCGTCTCCTGTGTTATACACTCGTGATAATAGTTTGGCAGGTACCTAACCGTGCGGAGATTATAATATTATTGTAATTAACTGGTAATAAACTTTAATTAAAATATTTTTGAAAAAAAAAAAAAAAATGGTGTAAAAATGATTGGAATCGAATCAGTTACTGATTCTGAACAAACTATATTCAGGTTTCGCATAAACTAAAAATAATGTTGTATATTGTCAAGTAATATTAAAATTTAAAACCTTATATTATAGTCTTTTAAAAATATCTTGTGTTCATCTAAACAAAAATCTACCGTGCAATTGGCATTCTGTTCTGGAGTTTTAGGCAAAAAGCCACGCACGTCGTGTCTGCCGTTTGAGGTATCACGGTGCGCTACGGACATATTAGTGTGTGCGGTGCAGATATGAAAGTGTGCGTTTAGCTCCGCCCAGATGCTCAAGGTTATTGAGGCTAGTAATTGCCTTAATCTTTCACCTCTGGAGTTTCTCTTGCCATGCCCGAATTTATTTACTATTCTTACGTCATCATCTGGTGTCCGTTGGCCTATTTTGGCGTTAAAATCACCCATAACTACTATATTCTCTTCGAATAATTTTAAGGCTTTATCAATATTGTTATAGAAAGTTTCGATTTCGTTTTCGTGAGCCGCTTCGGTAGGCGCGTAAACTTGTATATGGCTTATTTTAACTTGTTTATGTTGAGATTTAATAGTGCCACTCGCTGTGATATGCCAACAAAGCTTTCAATGAAGTTCTTGAGGTGTTTTTTAACAAGAAATCCCACTCCGTATAATCCTGGTGTTTCTCCTATGTAGTAAAGTATTATGTCATCAATCTCTTGTATTGCATTTCCAAGTCGCCTTACTTCTGAAAGACCGAGTACGTCGAACCTAACATCTTGTAGTGCATCCAACAGTTCCAAGAAGCGTGCATGAGTCGACAGTGTTCTTACATTATATGTGGCTATAAAATATCTATTTGATTTTCTAATTGAGTGATTATTTAACAGGTTTTTTAGCTCTGGAGGGTTTTGGTCTGAAACTCCCGCGGTGACCAGCCGTCTTAGGAGATTAAAGTTGAGAGGGGCTCGCTCTGATTGCTATAGTATTGTTTGACTCAAGTCTTGTGCTGCAGTTTGTGGGAAGGGGGTTTCTTGGCTCGTGAGCGTAGGTTTCTTTATAAAGTAGTTGTTCAAGTTGCTATTTTTACTAAGTTTTGTGTAGGGTAAACTACCAGTCATTGGACACTTAAGGGCCATACATTGACGAAAAATAATTCTTGGACACATTTATGAATCTACGTGCTAGGATTGTTATTATTTTGCTTATTCAATATGTATGTGAACATAATTTCATTTTAAAAATTATACTTTACAGCATTAACATTAAAAAAAAACCCTGTTAAAAAAAAAGTACCCAAATATATTGCTTATTCAATATGTATGTGAACATAATTTCATTTTAAAAATTATACTTTACAGCATTAACATTAAAAAAAACCCTGTTAAAAAAAAAAGTACCCAAATATTTAGTCATTGGACAGAATTTCTATTGTTGGACAGTCTGTACTAGTTAATGGACAGCACAATTTAGCTCATTAATGTTCTTTTATAAATCGTTAAAATAGCAAATAAGTAATAAAGGGAAAAACAACATTTTTGTAATGTTTACTATGATATTATTAAAATTGCTTTTACCTACATATCTCTTAGAAGAAACATTAATTGCTTTCAAAACTACTCCGTCTTAGCAACTCTCATGTAATACAAAAAAACTTTTTCAAAAAAAATGTAACCGCCTTCAAAAAAACCTACAAAATAACTTTTCTTTCGGAAGTCGGTGTCTTTGTTTTCTTTATTTCATTGTCTTTTTTTTGCCACCGACTTCCGAAAGAAAAGTTATTTTGTAGGTTTTTTTGAAGGCGGTTACATTTTTTTTGAAAAAGTTTTTATTTTACTCTTTTTAGTTTAAATATTCAACCCGAATTCTTGTCAAATACAACATGTGAACTAGAATTTTGTAATCCATAACACCGGTGATAACATCGCTCATGTACACAATAAGCTAATAAAATTCCCTATCTCGAAAACTACTGAACCGATTTTGATGAAACTTGCAATATTCCCTAAGTTAAATGATACCTAGTACAACAAAAAAAGAATTACTTAAATCAGACTTGTAGTTCCAGAGATATGCGAACTCAAACTAAATCGATGCCTACTCCTTACTATTAAGGAGTTCTACCTTCCATCATCAGCTCAGCTACATGAAATTATGATTACCATACGCAAGTACTTAAGTTACTTCATAAAATTTGCGAAAAATGGTGTGTCGGCCTATAAAATTCGAGGGTTGCTCTCGATTTCTCCAGGATCCAATCATCAGATCCCAACTTGGTGACTATGGGACCACCTCAGAAGTACCTCCTTTCGAACAAAAAAAGAATTTTAAAAATCGGTCCACGATTGGCGGAGTAATCGCGTAACAAATATACAACAAAAAAAAAAAAAAAAAAAAAAACCGGCCAAGTGCGAGTTGGACTCGCCCATGAAGGGTTCCGTAGCAGCAAGCATAGATTAGAGATATAATTATATTGAGATTAGTAAGTAATATACACAAACAATAAAAATAACTTTGTTTTTCATAGTATTTGTATGAATGGCAAAGTTATATTTGCGGTTTTTGAAAATGTACTATATCTCAAAAACTGCTAACTGTATCTCATCCAAACCAATTTTCGTTGGTAGTTTTGGTTGAGGTCTACATTATATATTTTTTTTAGTTTTATCATTCTCTTATTTTAGAAGTTACGGGGGGGGGGGACATACTTTTTACCACTTTGGAAGTGTCTCTCGCGCAAACTGTTCAGTTTAGAAAAAAATGATGTTAGTAACCTCAATATCATTTTTAAAGACCTATTCATAGATATCCCACACGTATGGGTTTGGTAAAAAATTTTTTTTTGAGTTTCAATTCTAAGTATGGGGGGCACCCCCAAAATTTGTTTTGTTTTGATTTTTGTGTGAAAATCCTAATGCGGTTCACATAATACATCTTTCTACCAAGTTTCAACAGGATAGCTCTTATACTTTCGACAAAAAGTGGCTGTGACATACACGGACAGACAGACAGACAGACAGACAGACAGACAGACAGACAGACATGACGAATCTATAAGGGTTCCGTTTTTGCCATTTGGCTACGGAACCCTAAAAACATACCGTCGAATTGATAACCTCCTCCTTTTTGAAGTCGGTTAAAAAAAACTTTCGTAGTCTTTCTCTTTCCCCTTGGGCATCTTTGGTTTACTTCTAAACACCGTTATCAGACAGTACCATTAGTTAGGTAGGTTTTAGTTTGGACAGGGTGTCCAATGACTAATTTTAATCTTAAAATTAGTTATTGGTCTTTGGACAGGGTGTCCAATGACTAATTTGAATCTCAAAATTAGTCATTGGACACCCTGTCCAAACTAAAACCTACCTCCAAAGACTAGTAGAAGTTGCTTAAGAGCAACACGATTAAAAATGGTTCCTGTGGCCTAAATTTATAGGCAGTAGAGTCCAAAATATTTGCAATTATTTTTAATTTAAAAAATGCAGTTATTGGACTTTTGTCCAATAATTAGATTTTAAACAAAAAAGTTTTCAGTTATTGGACATTACATAATAACTTAAAAAATCTATTTGACTGTATGTTATTATATTAAAATCAGTACAGAATATCATAATACATTACTGTGCAAACTACTAAGAACATAGGATGATCAGGTAGAATTTAAATCGTTAAATAATGTATAGATAAACTTACCAAATTCTTTATTTCTCACTAGAATGACCGCTAACCGTCCGGACGCCGAGAAAAGTAAATAATTTTGACCAATTACTGCCGTCTATTAGAAATGTTTTGAACTTTTAAGTATTACCAATAAACAGAGTGCAGAAAGAGTCACTTGCATTGTTAGACTCTTGAATCATAACCTTAATAAAAACGATTAAAGGGAGTTCTGTCCAATAACTGATAGCGTCCAATAACTGGTAGTTTACCCTATTGTTTTTTAATACTGTTATTGCTCGACCCTGGTGCCGTTTCTGGTGATTCTGAAAGGTTTCATTTCTTGTTATCTTTTTCCTCCTGCCTGGCTTGACTATTTGGGATGGAGTCTTCATTTTGTTTAATTTTTGTATCCAAAATTATAAGCTTATCATATTTGATGATTGCTCTATTTCCTAATTCTCTCTCCTTTATTAGCTCGATTTTTAGCTCTTTACGTTTGTTTAGTATTTCAGGGGGGAAGTCTTCTTTGACGTAATATGACGAAGTCTCTAACTTTCCCTTGGTTTTGAGTATTTTTATTTTATTTATTTTTTATTATACCTAGAAGAATTTGAAGAACCAGCTGTTGCCACTCCTTCCAATTCACATATCACACTAGCTACACCAATGGGCTCTCCAATAAATGTACACAGGAAGTGTGATGATCATTTTTTCGAATGGCAACACTGCCCTAGTGACATGTCAAAATTTTGCTCCGTAATTTAATATTTAATTTAATTAAGAATTATGTTATAATAAGGTGTAATTATAAATGCAAACGGATTATTAATGTGTAAATACGCTATAGAATTGTTATCCGGATAATTCACACAGTTTTCGGAAATATATCGTTACCGGTAACCTAAAATCAACAGCTGACGTGCTGTCAAAGGATAATTACGGGGAAGTATTTGTTTGCTTTAATTTTATCTTAGCACACAATCCTCATAATATATAACAACAACTCTGTAATTCAATGCCAATATTGAAAACATGCCAATATTCTAGTATATTTTATGGTTTAAAATTGATTTTTGCTTTGATGACAAATGTATGTTTCAAAGTAAAACTTGGTGAAGATCTCTTAGAAGATTCTGTTTCCCATTCGATCTTCACAATATTAAGTAACTAATTTAACGAAGGTTTTTGCATTTTTGTTGTTTAGTAGTAATATTTCAATAGCCTTTTTTTTTCTTTTACTCTGGTAGGCAGCCCTCCTACCCACATAGGAAAAAATAAACTCTAAACCAATAAAAATAAGTTTAAATATTTGTATTAGTTAATAACAATATTTTGTAGCAGTCTACCTCATTTATTTAGAGCATAAATATATAGCTAACTTTCCCCTGTTCATTACTATTTTTGTTCTTTTGTTATTTTCTTTCTCCCAGTACCTTTAACTTTTCTCTAAGTATTAGTTTATTCTATTAGTACTCACTTTTTTCTTTTTTATAATTTTCAGTAATTTATCTTGAAACCATGCCTGTGATGACCCGTAAGGCTACTGCTCAGGATTTGGAGGTAAAATTGAGAACGGCCCTCCAAGAACTTAAAGACTCAAAACTACAATGCCAACAACTGTTAAAGGAGATAGAAGAGAGTGAGGAGGAAGTTAATAACATTAATAGCAAGAACTCAAGCTTAAAACGGGAGCTAGTTGACCTTCATCACCAATACTTATCTGTTGTTGATGAACGGGATCGTCTGAGGGAAGTCACAGATGGATTCAATTCGTGTAGCAATTTATATGAGGAGGCTTTGTGCAAAGTTAGGGACCTAGAGGATGAATTAATCCATGCTAATATTCAAATCACATCTTTGGAAAAGAAAAAGGAACGCACTCAGATTAAGGAAACAAACCATTTGTACAATGAATTATTAAATACATCTTGTAACCCTCACCCCATTGTAACAATAGACCTTACAGAGGACTCTTTACTTAAACATAACTATAGTCACAAAATTAGTCAAAATAAAATTAAGAAATATGCAAGACTAAATAAAATAATTAAAAAATGTAAAAAATACAAGAAACAACAAAACTTCTTCTCAAAAAATATTCAACTAAGAAAGGAGCGTGTTTGTCTTGTTAATAAGTTAAATAACTATCAGATAAAATTGGAAGATAGTATAAAAATTTATGAAATGGATACTCAGCGCTTACAGTCTGAAATACAGGTATTGAATCTCTCTCTTAAATCTGTAACCAGTAAATATAAAAGCTCTAAAAATCAAATCAAAGAGCATATTCTTGCTACAAATGAGTTGGTGGACAAAGTGGACTTGCTGACTCTCAGCAACACTCGGTGTTCCTGTCAGAGGGAACCCAGTCCAGTTTACCTTCAGCTTGAGGCAACGGAGGACCCGTCCCAAGCTGTTAGGGCTCAGGACTGTATCACCAGCCAGGAAGTAATACCTGACATTGTACAAAACACTAACTTACAGCCTGAGATTAATATTAATAGTTTTATCTCTTATAATCGAGATGAGTGTCAGTCAATTATGTTCTCTGATAGTATAGGTAAAGGGCTAGGATGTTTAATTAGTAATAAAATGAGTTATTGTACTCAAAATTATTGTATGCCCGGTTCAAATTACAAACAGATAATGGCATCGGTCACTAAAACTGTATATTGTCCCAATTCTACTATAACTATATTTATTGGTAATAGTTCCAAGATTAGTAAACAAGACATCACTGACTGTATATCAGAGTTGTTGAAATTAGATTGTAATAAAATTATTTTGTGTGCTTTTCCTTATTTTGAAAAATTGTCTGATAGAAAAAATAGTTACATACACATGCTGAATAAGCATGTACATTTCGATGGCCCCAACGAATAAACGTGTAAGTCAAAAATCACAACTTTACAGGAGAAAATAAAAACGATTAAACTTGAATAACTAGTGTTTGGTAGTATATAGGGACAAACAAGTTATATCAGATTAAAGATAAAAAAATATGTTGTTACATTAGATTTTTTATTTATTTTTTATTTAAAAGGTTTTCCGAAAATTTATGAAAATCCATTTTATTTCTTTATTCTTGTGAATTTCTGTTACTAGTTAACAGTAAACTATCATTACACGTTTATTCGTGTAAAGAGTCAACAAACAAAACTTTGTAATATTATATTACACTATTATTCGACAGTAATTAAGTTTCTTAAATACCCAGTTACAAGCTTATGCACGGTTGTTTAGAGTAACTTACTGTATTGTTTGTTTATTGTAATGATGAAATGCATTGATATCAATGTTCATATTACCGATTTTCATTTGCGTAATATGCTTTTATTATTGCATGGTGTAATAATGTAAACTTGATCAATTATGTAAGAGGTTGAAATAAAAGACAAAGATTTAATAAAATAAGAATATAATAAAGAAAATATCTACTTGAATCAACGCTAAATAATAATCATAATGTAAAAAACTTAAATATTTTTCATGATTAGGAAATAGCTACCTAAACCGATTAGTATTATTAGTATTTATTCATTTTTATACTTATTCATTACAGTCATGTTTAAATATTGTTACAAAAATAAATTAAAAAGCAGTGCACCAGCATTGGGAACAGGGTCCGGGCTGGCGGTGGTCAGGGCTCCTGAGAGGAAACCACTTAACAATACGCGCCGCGTCCAGAAGTACTGCCTTCTGAATCAGGCGCTTGATCCAGCTGCCAAGCGAGAGCCTCCTCAGGTGTTGTTCGAGGCTCTTGGCAATTAAGCCATTGACAGACACGACTATCGGCACAATGCCTGCTGTATTCACTTCCCACATGTCAACATCCTCGGGAGCCAGATCAAGAAACTTCAATTGTTTATCTTTTTCTGCCTTCACGAGGTTCTCGTCACGCGGGGCCGTTATATCAACAATTATTGCGTGACGATCTGATCGATCTTACACCACAATGTCAGGCTTATTGGCAACAATAGTCCTGTAAATGATAATAAGTCGATCCCAGTATAACGAGATATTGCCATTTCGAGTACTGGGTCGGGCGCATACTTTTAGTAGGTACGGCACTTCCGATACCACAAGCGTGTACTTCAAAGCAAGTTACTGGTGGATAATCCTGTCAACTAAGTTGTGTCTATGCAAATATTCTCCGTTAGCCAAACGAGAACACACAGAAATAATAATATGTCAGATCAATTCTCCCGGAAGGTGGCATGCCCAACATTTGTCAACCGTGCCATCTTTCATGTATACATAATTGTCTATTATTGCACTGACAAAATTTGACTTGACATTGGGTCCATGTAGTGCCCGGTAAAAGCGTCCGTGAAGTTTCATGCTCTGCCATACCTCCTTACGATCATTACTGTCTAATACTTTAGGGTTGCGCCAGTTCTCGTTAACCAAGGACAGCGGTAAGACCCTTGTCCACTGTGACCACATCTCGGTGCATCCCCACGTCGGTTTCTAGGAAATATTCCCTGAGACTGCATACCTCACGGTTGTGCAGGGTCTTAGCATTTGAGAAGCCACGACCCCCGCACTTCCACGACCACAGCAGTGAACGGACTCTCATTTGCAGGGCATCTAGTTCCGTCTGTTTCCGTTTGAGTATGCCGGAAGAATACATCAACGCCGGCATGACCCAACCGTTGAAAGCCTTATTGCCACCTGACAAAAGACAGTTAAGTATTTTATTCAGGCGGCCAAAGAAGCGCTCCCTCAACGATTTTTTCATGTCAGCTGCAGTGCAGCATGGCACGGCAGTTGATGTGTAATGCTTCCGACATACCCAAATATTTGTAGGTCTCTGTTGAAGAGAGGGATCTAAGGTGTATGGAATCTGAGAGTTGAGTTACCTCTGATTTTATAATCTCTCCTTGCTTCACATTATTTTGTCCACACCAAATTCTATTCTGATGGCGCTACTGAAAGTTTCTGTTACCTTCAGTACCTAGCATCACCAGTTGCAAGTTGTTAGGGGCAAAGAGTTTCAGATCATCCATATAAAGAAGGTGAGATAGGTATGGCCTGACCACCTCTCTTCAACCGATACCGTAGCCCCGAACCCTCCAGCGATGTGCTCAGCGGGTTCAAGGCCAGACAAAACCACAAAGGACTCAGACTATCACCCTGGAACTGTCACGCTCAATCCTTTTCGGTTCGCTGCTACCTAAGATCTGTCAACATTCCAAATAGCGAAGGACTGTTCACCAGCTCACCATACACGACATCAGGAAGATACGTAGAGTTATATCTACTTTATACAACTCCAGCACCCTCATGAGCCGTGTATTGGGTACCGAATCATAGGCCTTCTTAAAATCTATCCAACATGCGGACAGATCTTTTCGGGCACGACAACCATGTTGGCTAATGGCCATAGATAGAGGAGCTCCTTAGTACCGTGGGACCCGTTCCTACATCCATTCTGAGTTCAAAAACACTCGTATTTTAACACTTAATGCATAAAACAATCCGATTAAATACCGTAAGAGACAATGCAATACTGTTTAATAAACGTTCATTCCACAAAATGACACATAGAAATAAAAATTGCATGCGTTATTACACGAATAAACGTGTAAGCTGCTAATAAACAAACTCGAAGAAGTGCACAAGTCTTCTCAAACATTCGCTTGTTTTTACACGTTTATTCGTGTGAACTCGGGGACCAAAAAAGCGTTTAACAATAGCATATACTTTTATTCTTGTGATATAATTGCATGTTTTTTCCCTAGAATAAAGGAATCAAATGATATAATAGGCGTATTTTGAGGCAAAAAATTATAAAAAAAATTTAGAAGGTGCAGCATAGGTCAAAGAAACGAAAAATGCAAAAAAAAAATTTTTGGGTAAGAGCTCTTGCACGTTTATTCTGCGGGGCCATCGATTTCTTGGCAAGTCACTATAGCGACAAGCTTTTATGTTTAGACATCAACACTTTTGTTGATAAGCTTAGGTCGACCCAGAATTCGGTTTATCTGCCTATTAGATATAGACATATAATAGCTAGTCTATTAAGTTTTCATATTTACTCGGACATAAGTAATATGTCTTCGTCTTGTGTACATATTAAATATAGTACTAGTAATTGTAGTATTAAGTGTAGTATTAGTAGTACGAAGGAGGATCCATGTATCACTATGGAGGATTCTCAATCGCAAGGTGAGACTACTAGTAGTAGGTTATTTTTGCCTGGTGATGGCATGGGGCTCACTCTGGATAATAGTCATTTAAACTAGTCAGAAGGACAACAGAAGGTACCATTCGCAATTTAACATCCGCAAGTAACAATGTATCTTCTAGCAATCATTTAATCAGTTTTAAAAAAGGGCCTCAGCAGAATACCTTGACATTATTCCATCAAAATATTCAAGGTATTGCTTCAAAATTATTAGAAGTCGAAATGTTTCTTGAAAAAACAATGTTTGATGTTATCTGTTTTACTGAACACTGGCTGAAGGACTATCAAATGCTCATTAATTATGAAAATTACAGTGTTGTTAGTTGTTTTAATCGCAAAACTATGCTGCGTGGAGGTTCCCTAATACTAATAAGAAATTGTTTAAAATGTAATCAACGTAATGACATAGTAGGTCTCTCGGTTGAACATTGCGTCGAACTGTCCTGTGTTGAGCTGGATAGGCATGTAATAGTGTGTGTTTATAGACCCCCTAACTATCAAAATTTTTCCTTATTTGAATCAATAATGGAAGATGTTCTGGCAAAGCTTTCAGAAAGCAATAAAACAGCAATTATTTGTGGTGATTTCAATATCAATATTTTGGAAGAAAATTGTAATAGCAGTAGGTTATTAAATCTTTTTAAATCGTTTGATTTAACCAACATATTTGCAGAACCTACTAGAGTAACTCCAACATCTGCTACTTGTATTGATAATATTTTCTGCAATTGTGATTATTTTGATAAAGCCATAGTTAGTTGTCTGCCGTCTGATCACAGTGGACAGACGGTAACTTTTAGGTGTATTACAATTGAACAACAAGTTCAGATTAAATTTAGACCTATAACGACAAATAAATTAAATAGATTTAATAGTTCCTTAGACAACAAGTTAAGTGCAATGAGTCCTAATATAGACGAAATGAATGCCAATCAATTCTATGAACATTTCTTTTCAATAGTTCACAGTGAATTTAATAAACATTTTGAAAAGAAAATTAAGAATATATGCCCAAAATTTATATTTAGTGACTGGGCAACTAGAGGTATTAGGAAAAGTAGGGAAAGACTTTTTGAACTGTATGGTCTTAAGCCTTACATTAATACTGTAACTTTTAGCAAGCATGTCGCTACCTATTCCAAAATTTTCAGAAATACTTGCAAGGCTGCTAAAGCCATGCACATTAGTAACAAGATAAAAACAGCTGAAAATAAAATAAAGACAGTTTGGAAAGTCATAAATAGCGAGACTGGCAGAAAAACAATGCGTACCAATAACTATACGTTAGATACAGATTGTGGTTCTATAAGCTCTAATCTGGAAGTAGCTCAAGAATTTGTAAATTTCTTTACAGATATACCGTTTAAGACTACGGAGGCTATAAATTCCTCACCCGATAAATCAATTGCTTTTTTAAAGGCGAACGTATCTGGCTGCCCGGCTGATTTTAAATTTAAACACATAAGCCCGTTGACAGTTATCAAAGCATTCCGGCAAATCAAAATTAAACAGACAGAAGATTTATGGGGAATGTCTGTTAAAGTTTGTACATCCATAGTGGAGACGGTAGCACCTTACCTAGCTTTAATTTTTAATATGTGTGTAGATCAAGGAGTTTTTCCTGATTTGATGAAGTTCAGTAAAGTTGTGCCTCTTTTTAAATCTGGGGACTCTAAAGATACTAACAATTATAGACCAGTATCCGTGTTGCCAGTCTTTAGCAAGGTATTTGAAAAAGTAATGCTAAATCAGATGCTTAATCACTTTAACACCAACAGAATCTTACACGATCAGCAGTATGGTTTCACCAAGGGACGTTGTACAACTGACGCCGGTGTCACCTTATTAAAGCACATATTTACTGCTTGGGAAGAGGCCCAAGACGCGATAGGAATATTTTGTGACCTCTCCAAAGCATTTGATTGCGTAAACCATGATACATTACTTTTGAAACTAGAGCATTACGGACTAGGTAAACTTGCACTTAGTTTAGTAAAGTCATATTTGTGCAACAGGCAACAGCAAGTTCAAATAAACGACGTAAATTCACAGAGTTCAATTGTCAAAATCGGGGTTCCGCAAGGCTCAATATTGGGTCCTTTCCTCTTTTTGGTATATATTAATGACCTACCCTATCTATTGGATAACCAACCTAACAAAATGGTGTTATTTGCGGATGATACTTCCTTAATTGTTAAGATTAATAGACGGGCTCAAAATCTAGATGACCTAAATAAAACCTTATGTCAGATCCACAACTGGTTTACTGCAAATAACTTGGTATTGAATGAAAAAAAGACTAAATGTATACGATTCGCTCTTCCAAATGTGAAAAGTACTAATAATGTCATAGTATTGAATAATGAGACACTAGAATTCGTCGATAAAACAGTTTTCTTGGGGATTACGCTTGACTCAAGGTTACAATGGGGTCCTCATTTAACATCTCTAGCAGGGCGCTTAAGCTCAGCAGCATATGCCGTCAGAAAGATTCGTCAGTATACTGACGTAGATACTGCGAGACTTGTGTATTTTAGTTACTTTCACAGTATAATGTCATATGGAATTTTATTGTGGGGACGGGCTGCAGACATTGAGTCTATTTTTATTCTGCAAAAGAGAGCCATCCGAGCTATATACAAACTCCGGAGACGCGACTCTCTAAGAGAACTGTTTAAGGATATTAACATCATGACGGTAGCTTGTCAATATATCTATGAAAACATAATGTACGTTAGAAAGAATCTGCATCTTTTTGGTAAAAGAGGTGACAGACACAATTATAATACTAGAAGTAGGGACCAATTAGTTCAGCCGGGCTTCAGACTCGCTAAAGTAGACTCATCTTTTATGGGGTACTGTTTAAAATGCTATAATAAAATTCCACAAAGTATTCTTGAACTAAACGAGACAAAATTTAAATCATGCATTAAACGCACACTATGTAAGCGGGCATATTACAAATTGGGCGATTATATCGCTGATAATAATGCTTGGCTCCATGCTGGTCCTGCCCCATAGGACAGTGATGTATGCATTGATAGCATATTTAATAGGTACTATTTTCGGAGCTGCAGAAGATTGTAAAACTTTAATTGCATTGTATAAATTCATATTTCTTTGAATTATATAGCTGCATATATTGTGTGAGTTCTATGTGCACAAAGCTATTCACCAGATACCTACGTTTTAATTATTAATATTTTTTGACATGAAATTGCTCTGGCAGTTGGGAGTATGTCATGCTCACTCAAATGTCTCGCTGATGGTGGCGCATGTGTCGGATCATTTAGTTCCCTTCAAAATGGTTGAGCTGAATGGTGCTGATATCATGCGTCATGTTCGTGAACGGGCGCTGTCAGTTGAGATTGGTCATCTCTTAGCTGCCATGGTTTATTTTAATTATCAATAATTTTGTTTCTGAATTGTCTTTTTTGTATTTCCTATGGACACTTTTTACTTGCTACATCGTTCTCACATAATGTACCATCTCAAGTTGAATGATGTAACAAAGGTTCTGTAATCATTTTGGCGATTGAAAAAGAGTGTCCATGGAGTTTCTTGCCCTTTCTTCTCCATGAGATCTACGCTTTGGAATGGGCACCTACAGTACTTTCACAGTTTTTATGTCTTGTGACTGGGACTGTAGCACCGTAACTATTTTTTGAACTACTAAACTATTTTATTTTACTTTTGACAATTCAAAAGTGCCTGTAACTGGCTTATTTGAAATAAATTATTTGATTTGATTTGATTTGATTTTGTCCCGACCATAGCTCTTGGATAGATTCTATTAAATCTGTAAGTACTAGTGTTTCGACTTTGACATCAACACAACAAAAAAAGAAAAGATCAAGAAAACGATTGGTTAATAAGGACAATTGGTCTGACGTAAAACGAAAATATTTTAAAAATCTCGGTAAAAGTTATGTGTCAAAAAGAGGCAAATTCGTTGAGGACATAGTAATGGGAAAACCTTGCAGTTGTCGGTATAAATGTGCGGAAAAAATTTCTGAAGACCAAAGACTGGAATGCTTCACTAGGTTTTGGAAACTTGAGAGTTCAGAAAAACAATGGGGATTTGTTGCAAAATATGTAAAAAAAGCTCCTAAATATAGATGTTTAAACCGCAGTACTCCTAACAACCGTCAGTTTAAACTTAAGTATTTCTTGCCAGTTAAATCATTAAACGCCGATGCAACTACTATAAACGTCTGCAAGACCATGTTCTTGAAAACACTAGCTGTTAGTGAAAGCATCATCAAAACCACATTTAAAAAATATGATGGTGTGGCAGATTTTGAGGAAGACCACCGAGGCAAACATAACCATCATAAATCCATTATTAATAATGACATGATAAAGAGTGTGTGCGATCATGTAAATTCATTTGTTCCCGTTGAGTCTCATTTTATTCGAAAGGACTCGACCAAATTACTTCTGGATGGTAGTCTCAGCATAAGCCGAATGTTTAAACTATATAACGAATGTTTCGATCAAAACATATACGCATCAAAAGCAACGACAGTAAGCCAGTATAGGGAAATAGTGAATAAGAATTTTAATCTTGGTACCGAAAATATATACCGAAAAAGGACCAGTGTGAAGTTTGTCATGCTTTTACAAATAATCGGACACCTACAAATGGAGAAATACAAAAACATAAAGTACATATGGACGCAAAGAAAACTGCACGTACCATGAAACAAAAAGACAAACATGATGCTATAGAGTCTCAAGGGTCCATTGTGACAGCAGTTTTTGATTTCCAGAAAGTATTGACTTGTCCGCACGGCCAAATAAGTATATTTTATTACAAAAGAAAATTATCTGCATTTAACTTTACAGTTTTTAATATGGGACAAAAGAAAGCAGTGTGCTATATGTGGGATGAAACAGTAGCTAAACGAGGAGCTAATGAAGTGGGAAGTTGTTTATTAGATTTCATAAAAGATAATTGTACAGAAGGCACAAAAGAATTTCGTTTCTGGTCCGATAATTTGTGCGGGCCAAAATCGGAATAGATTTGTGTTTTCTGTATATTTATTTGCAGCCAAAAAATACAAGGCATCTATTACACCTCGTTTTTAGGGTTCCGTACGTCCGAATACAAAAACGGAACCCTTATAGGATCACTCGTGTGTCCGTCTGTGTGTCGCTTACAGTCAATTGTCTCCGAATCTACTAGACCGATTGGGTTGATATTTTGTACACATATCAATTCCTGTGACCCAAGCACAGAGGTGGGACATGAATAGATGAAATCTGTATGTGGGAGGTAATTTTTGGGGGGGAAGGGGAAAATGAAAAAAAAAGTTTTGAAAACTGCATCGAGTGACATATCAAATGAAATGTCTTGTTGAGACAATCTTAAATATTTTTTTTTGTAATTTTAAAATAAATGGTTTCCAAGTTATTCAAGAAAATAGACGAAATTTGACCTTGACCCCCCCCCCCTTATCTCCGAAACTACTGAACCTAAAAGTTTGAAAAAAATACAGAAATTAGTTTTCTACTTATAGATTATAGGATAACCTATAAGAAGTCCATATCTGTATATTTATGGGAGGTAATTTTTGAGGGGGGAAGGGGAAAATTAAAAAAAAAAATTGAAAACTGCATCGTGTGACATATCAAATGAAAGGTATTGTTGAGACAAACTTAAAAGTATTTTTTTTGTAATTTTAAAATAAATGGTTTCCAAGTTATTCAAAAAAAATAGACGAAGTTTGACCATTCCCCCCCCCCCTTATTTCCGAAACTACTGAACCTAAAATTTTGAAAAAAATACAGGCACTAGTTTTGTACTTATAGATTATAGGATAACCTATAAGAAGTCCATATCTGTATATGGGAGGTAATTTTACGGGGGGGAAAGGGAAAATTAAAAAAAAAAAATTGAAAACTGCATCGTGTGACATAATTATCAAATGAAAGTTCTTGTTGAGACAATCTTAAATATTTTTTTTTTGTAATTTTAAAATAAATAGTTTCCAAGTTATTCAAGAAAATAGACGAAGTTTGACCATTCCCCCCCCCCCCCCCCTTATCTCCGAAACTACTGAACCTATAATTTTGAAAAAAATACAGGAATTAGTTTTCTACTTATAGATTATAGGATAATCTATAAGAAGTCCATATCTGAATATGGGAGGTAATTTTTGGGGGGGAAGGGGAAAATTAAAAAAAAATAATTGGAAACTGCATCGTGTGACATATCAAATGAAAGGTCTTGTTGAGACAATCTTAAATATTTTTTTTTTTGTAATTTTAAAATAAATAGTTTCCAAGTTATTCAAGAAAATAGACGAAATTTGACCATTCCCCCCCCGCCCTTATCTCCGAAACTACTGAACCTAATTTTTTTTTAAATACATAAATTAGTTTTCTATATATTATATTATTTATTGATTATAGGAAAACCTATAAGAAGTCCATGATATTAAAATAACATGGTAAATCACTCAATATTGTGCGTACCAATTTGGGTCAGATTTAAAAAAAAAAACGGAACCCTCTTCACGCGAGTCCAACTCGCACTTGGCCGGTTTTTTTAGAGAAAGGACATACCCAAAACGAGGGAGATCTCGTAGTGTCCACGCCGTCATAGAGCGTTCGTCTCATTCCAAAACAATTTATACACCCGATGAATGGCGCCTGCTTGTGCGATGGGCAAAAACAGAGGGAGAACCATATTTAGTTAAAAACATGGTACAGGAAAACTTCTTTAACTTTAAGACCCATGTAAATGACAAACTATGGAACAAAAATTTAAGAAAACAAAAAATATTGTGGACTAAAGTTAAAGAAGTTTTCGTTGACAAATCTGAACCAAATAAATTGTACTTTAAGTATGACTAGCTTTTGCCCGCGACTTCGTCCGCGTGGAATAGTTACTTTGGGCTAACGTTAAATTAAACCCGGATTTTGAATCATTGTTCATTGGCGCTCCGTTCCTATTGGCCTTAGCGTGATGATATATAGCCCGCGAGACGCGTCGAGCGCTGCGACCGATTCTCAAAAATAATCCTTATAGCATGACTCAGTATTCACGCGCGATGGCTTATTACACTGGTCAACATGAAAATTGCCCATTACTTGAAACTGCATTACATCTTTAGTATTTGACCCCCTTAATCTAAATATAGAACTTAAAATTAATAGTTAGCTCTTATTATTAATTTATGCCATATTTAAGATAATACCGAGTAACTTGGTAGATGTCACTCTATATTAAGATATTTCAAATAATTTTATGAGTGTACCCCCATAAATTTTGTTATAACGCGTTCGTTTAATGTGTCTTATAGTGTTTGTGTTTCATTTGATTGTTAAAACGCGAACTTTTTTAAGTTTTTCTTTATAATTTTCGACAATTTTTTGGTGCAAAAACTATAATTTTAATTATGTCACGTAACTGTGTAAATAGGGCAGACTTTTTTGCTACATATGTGGTAACGTGAATTTAAGTATTTAAAGATGCCCAATAACCCATCGTTTAGAATTGGCTTACTTTCATTATTTTGGAAATAAAATTAAAAATCAAAAAAAATCTTGGGTTTTTAGTTCCAGTACTTGTTCTGCGAATTTACTCAAATGGATTAACAAGAAGAATCGTTCAGTGTCTTTTGGTGTTCCAATGATAATTATGCAGAGACCTACTAATCATATCAATGATTGTTATTTTTGATTAACACCTCCTATCCAGCACGGTATACCACGGTATATCCAAACTTTGAAAAAAGAGAAATTCTTGAATAAAAAAGGTTAAATTCTTCGTAAATATTTTAAAATACTTAGTTTCCTGTAAAAAGTTTATTAAAAAGTAATAAAAATGTATATTTTTTTATTAATTGATTTATTTTCTATTAAATTTTACTCTTAAGTCATATATTTCGATAACAGCAATATTTTTAAAATAAGAGCTAACTTTAAAATTTGGTTTATATTTTCGTATTCAGTGACCCCAAATTAGTAAAATAACATAGCATTTATTTTATGGGCAAACAAAAAGTTAAATTTTGTAGACCAGTGTTATTAGCGTATTTCATGTGTATCTTTGGTGTTTCTATACCGATTTATATTATTCTTTTTATGGAATAGTTAATAATGTTAACTTTTTAGGGTTCCGTACGTCCGAATACAAAAACGGAACCCTTATAGGATCACTCGTGTGTCCGTCTGTCTGTCGCTTACAGTCAATTATCTCCGAATCTACTAAACCGATTGGGTTGAAATTTGGTACACATATCAATTCCTGTGACCCAAGCACAGAGGTGTGACGTGAATGGATGAAATCTGTATGTGGGAGGTAATTTTTGGGGGGGAAGGGGAAAATGAAAAAAAAAGTTTTGAAAACTGCATCGTGTGACATATCAAATGAAATGTCTTGTTGAGACAATCTTAAATGTATTTTTTTATAATTTTAAAATAAATAGTTTCCAAGTTATTCAAGAAAATAGACGAAATTTGACCATTCCCCCTCCCCCCTTATCTCCGAAACCACTGAACCTAAAATTTTGAAAAAAATACAGTAATTAGTTTTCTACTTATAGATTATAGGAAAATCTATAAGAAGTCCATATCTGTATATAGGAGGTAATTTTTGGGGGGGAAGGGGAAAATTAAAAAAATATATTTGAAAACTGCATCGTGTGACATACCAAATGAAAGGTCTCGTTGAGACAATCTTAAATATATTTTTATTGTAATTTTAAAATAAATAGTTTCCAAGTTATTCAAGAAAATAGACGAAATTTGACCATTCCCCCCCCCTTATCTCCGAAACTACTGAACCCAAAATTTTGAAAAAAATACAGGAGTTAGTTTTCTACTTATAGATTATAGGATAACCTATAAGAAGTCCATATCTGTATATGGGAGGTAATTTTTTGGGGGGGGAAGGGGAAAATTAAAAAAAAATAATTGAAAACTGCATCGTGTGACACATCAAATGAAAGGTATTGTTGAGACAAACTTAACTGTATTTTTTTTGTAATTTTAAAATAAATGGTTTCCAAGTTATTCAAAAAAAATAGACGAAGCTTGACCATTCCCCCCCCCTTATCTCCGAAACTACTGAACATAAAATTTTGAAAAAAATACAGGAATTAGTTTTCTACTTATAGATTATAGGATAACCTATAAGAAATCCATATCTGTATATGGGAGGTAATTTTTGGGGGGGGGGAAGGGGAAAATTAAAAAAAAAATTGAAAACTGCATCGTGTGACATATCAAATGAAAGGTATTGTTGAGACAAACTTAATTGTATTTTTTTTGTAATTTTAAAATAAATGGTTTCCAAGTTATTCAAAAAAAATAGACGAAGCTTGACCATTCCCCCCCCCTTATCTCCGAAACTACTGAACCTAAAATTTTGAAAAAAATACAGGAGTTAGTTTTCTACTTATAGATTATAGGATAACCTATAAGAAGTCCATATCTGTATATGGGAGGTAATTTTTGGGAGGGAAGGGGAAAATTAAAAAAAATAATTGAAAACTGCATCGTGTGACATATCAAATGAAAGGTCTTGTTGAGACAATCTTAAATATATATTTTTTGTAATTTTAAAATAAATAGATTCCAAGTTATTCAAGAAAATAGACGAAATTTGACCATTCCCCCCCTTATCTCCGAAACTACTGAACCTAAATTTAAAAAAAAAATACAGAAATTAATTTTCTACTTATAGATTATAGGAAAACCTATAAGAAGTCCATGATATTAAAATAATATGGTAAATCACTCTATTGTGCGTACCAATTTGGGTCAGATTTAAAAAAAAACGTGATAGGTAACATCGTACGGAACCCTCTTCACGCGAGTCCAACTCGCACTTGGCCGGTTTTCAATTAGGGGTGACTGAGAGTGTTGAACGTAAGAGTATACAAATATAATCAGGAAGCTTCGAACTGCTAAGCTATCGGGAGTTACACGTGTTATTGTGAGTCAACCATAAAACATAGATATATGCTGTCGTGGGATATTTTTATATAATTTTAAGGAGAACATTTCCGTCATAAATGATATCTGTGTAGCGACGGAAGATTAAAAACCCACGTTTTTAAATGTCCTAAAAATAAGAAAATAACCCTAAAAGATACGCACCCACGTTTTATCGTTGTATCTTTGCAAGTTACACCCACAATCTATACATGTCATGTAAATATATCCCATAAATAATCCCTTAAATAATATACGCCACCACGTTTTGATTGGCCCCCCTCTCAGCCCTGTAGGATTATTTTCTTATTTTTAGGACATTTAAAAACGTAGATTTTTTTAAATCTATTAATTATTTTATTGTTTATATCTTTGTTCATCGGGTTTGAAGCTACCCAGAAAATTTCAGCCTGCTAGCTTATCGGGAAGTGCCTTAAAATTGAGTTGCAAAAATCCAACCGGAACGATAAAACGTGGGAAAAACACGCTTTTAGCACGCACTAAAAATTATACTTCTTTTTTAGTGTTCTTAATATTCAAACTTAATTTACTTCTTATCCGTCAACTTGAGACGGCCGCCATGTTGGATTTAGGTCACGTGATATTTTTTTTCGTATACAATTCAGCAAACCCTTTCTTTTAATACCAATATCATGGGGACGCATTTCAAACAGCTAGTCCGCCATATTGGATTTAAGTCATGGGCGCGCGGGTTATGCTAATCTGGCTAAGTGGCTGTGATGAAAACATGGAAACTACGTTCTGCCGGGAACAAAAGAAAGAATGCAAAACGAAATAAAAGGAAGGATGCACAATACCTTGATTCTCCGGAGATGTCTTCGGTGAGAGGCTTCTGGTTCGACTGCTGGATATTGGTGCTTCTGTGGTGAATAACCGTTTGCGTTTGAGCGACGAGAGTAGTCGCTACACCCCTGCAGAGGGGTGTGGCAAGCGGTCCCGGGGCTTTGCCCCCTTCCCGCGGACGCTTGCCGCGGCCCATAACAATAGGCCGGTCAGTGGGGTGGTAAGACCGTGGCCTATGAATAGTGGTTAGGCATTCTTAGTTCCGGTGAGAAGTTGCTATTAGTTTTGTGTAGGCGCGCCGCGGTACTAACAACAAGGTACTTTTCCCGCTTCTTCACGACCCCCCAGCGGTCCGCCCCCGCCGAGTGAGACCCCCAGTTACTTGGGGGAGGCTCTCTCTCTCTACCACCACACGGAAAGTCCTGTTAGACAGAAAGGATTGGACCACCTTGACCACGCGACGGGGCGCGTCAGAGGTGGCTAGTTTAAAAACGAGCCCTTCGTGCCACACACGGTCGAAGGCCTTCTCCATGTCGAGGAATACTGCAACCGCGTACTCCTTCTTGTTGGTGGTGGTTGTCAGGTGGTGCAGTACCCTCGACAACTGAAGCGTCGTGCTGTGTTCCGACCTGAAACCAAACTGTTCGGGGCGTGGAGTTATGTGCGGCTGGAGGTGCCGCAGCAGGAGGCTCTCGAACACCTTGGAGATGGTGGGCAGCAGGGTGATGGGCCGATAGCTCTCTGGCTTCAGTATGTTCTTCCCCGCCTTGGGCAACATGATGACGCGCCCCTCCTTCCACGCGGCGGGAAAGGTCCCGGTGCGCAGTATCGCTGTAAACAGGCGCACCAGGGCCGCCTTCATACGGGGCGGCAGGTGGCGCAGCGCTGTATTTGTGATACCGTCAGCGCCGGGAGCCTTTCTAGGCCGCGCCTTAAGGATGGCGCGCTGCACTGCCCCCGGGGAGAAAAAGACAGGGGTCTCCTCAGGAGCTATCGGCGAAGCGAAGTAGTCCCCAAGGTGTTTCTCGACTGCTGCGACATGAACGGTGTCGGTGGTCGGGTTAGGTCGGAACTGACGCTCCAGGTGCTCAGCGAAGACCTCCGCCCGGTCCTCTGCTGCGTACTTGAGCGCCCCGTCCCTGTCCCTGAGTGGTCGTACCGGAGCTGGGGTGTTGTTTAGCCGCCTGCACAATCTGTGTACAGACGGCCAGTCGTCCGCTGCTGCCTCCATTGTGTTCTCCCAGCTCTCGGTGTCTCTGCTCCTCAACTCGGCCTTAATCTTCTCCGCCAGACTGTTGAGCCATGTTTTGAGAGTGGGGCATCGGAGTCGCTGCCACTGCTTGCGAAGGCGCCTCTTATCGGCGATCATTTTCTGTAGATACGCCGGCAGGGGCGGCTGTAGCACTTTCCCCTGCGGGGCAGAGGTTGTCGCCGCATCTAAGGCGCTCTGTATGCAAGCAGTGACGTCACAGGCTAGTTGGTCCACGTCTGCGGAGGTAGTCGCGGACAGAGTTGGTGTGGTGGCCTCAATCCTTTCTGTGAAGTCCTCCCAGTTTATGACTCGACGTGGCGGGGGAGGGCGTTGCCTGGTCGGCACTCCTTCCAGGACGACGAGTACGGGGTGGTGGTCGGACATCATCTCGTCGTCCAGGACCTGTTGAGTGACCTGGCACTGCAGGCCCAGGTAGATGACGATGTCAAGGACGTCCGGCATGTGGATGGGGTTGTCCGGGTAGTAGGTGGGTGCATCCGGTCCTGACACCGTGTAGCCCTGGGCCTCCGCGTCGGCGAAGAGCCACCTCCCCCCGTCGTTGAGCTGCGCTGAGTTCCACGCCGGGTGCTTGCTGTTCATGTCACCGGCGAGGAGTGTAGCCTTGCTATTGTTGGCCACAAGCAGGCCCCTGAGCTCCGCAAGGTCAAGGCGGGTTAGGGGCGGCTTGTAGCAGGCGTACAGGTGAAGGTCCCCGCCGGCAACGTGTAGTTGTACACCCAGCGCGTAGAAAGTGGTGAGTGAGGGCAGGGGGAGCTCTTGGTGGACGACCCTTCGCCGCACAAGCACCGCCAGGCCGCGGTGGCGGACGTTGTGTGCCGACCTTTCGTCCTTCCTGTAAGCGAGGTAGCCGGGGACACGCAGCCTGTCCTCGGGCCCCAGGTGCGTCTCGCTTACAAGCGCCACGTCGATGTCCTGGGTTTGGAGGAGATGGCGGAGGGGGGCGACCTTATCCCGAAGGCCGCGGGCGTTCCAGTGAATCACCCTTAGCAGCCTAGCCATTATAAAACGACAACAAAGTGGACAGGCCGTCAAAGATGATTGGGCCCGGGTCTTGTCCTTGGCTGATGGCCTTCATTAGGTCCATCATAATCCGGATCGCACAGGCTGTGATCCTGCTGTCCGGGGCGCCATCGGCGGTAGTTGTGCCCAGGCTAGGTGGGGGCACCGGAAGGTGTGTGTGTTGTGCCAAAGGCGTCTGGGCCTGCGCCTGAGCCTGCGCCTGAGCAGCCTGTGGTCCGGATGGGATAAGGCCGGCCCTAAGTCCGTCCCTGGTTGCGGTGAGGGGGCCTGGATTTTTCCCCTTGCCTCCCTTCTTTCTCCGCTTCCTCCGCCTAGAGGAGGATGGGGCTTCTCCCCTCTTGGTGGGCCCGTTAGCCGCCGCCATGAGTGAGGCGCCTTGCGAGTTTTCGGTAGCAATGTGCGACGTAGCGGCAGTCTTGTTGCTCGCGTTCGTGGGTAGGCGCCCCGCGGCAGTGGCGGCTACAGTGCCGGCTCGCCTGTTCTGTATTTCTCTTTGAAATACAGGGCACTTAATGTTGTTAGCCGGGTGATCACCCCCACAGTTAGCGCAGGTGGCCGGCTCTTCTCTCGGCGGGAGCAATCACGCGCGGCGTGCTCTCCTCCACAGCGAACACAGGCGAGCGGCCGGTGGCATTGGTGCGAAGAGTGCCTAAACTTTTGGCACCGGTGGAACTGTGCGGGCCCTTTTTTGCCCCGCCAAGCCTCAATCTTGACACCCCTCATATTTAGGAACTCGGTGGTGTCGAAGATTTTTCTGATGTCAGGCGTCTTCTTGAGGACTGCATGGAAGATGCAGCGGGGTCGTCCCTGCCGTGCCCTGATGTGGCGCACGTACTCCGGCTCATAATCCATGCGGCGGAGCTCCTCCTCTATCTCCCCCGGGGTGGTGTCAGCAGGTAGCCCCCTGATGGCCACCTTCAAGCTCCTCTCCGCTGGGAGGGAGTAGGCGAACCATGAGAGGCCCTGCTGCTTTTCTAGGCCGCAGAGGTATCGCTGGACCACCCTGTATTCGTTCTCGCTTTCGGGTGAGAAACGAACCCCAGTGCCGTAAGGGCGGGCGTTAGGAGGGTGGCCCAGTTTCTCCCTAAGGGCCCTAAAATGCGTGGCCCAGCATGGTAGCCTCTCCACTATCAGCGGAGGGTATCTGGGCCTCTTCGCCTTAGGAGGTGCGGGGTTCTGTTGGCTGGGCATTAGGGTGGTGATTGAACCGGTGGCAACACACAACAGCTTGTATTATCCAAGCTGAACTACGCTGACACTGTGTATGGGGCGTGCATTCTCCGTAGAAGTCAGAAGCTAATCCAGCGGGTACAGAATGCATGTGCAAGGTTCTGTTACAATGTGCCGCCCAGAGCTCACATCACTCCATTTTTGAATAAGGGTAATTTGATGAGAATGTCAGCGCGGCGAAAGTTACACCTGGCTACCCTGCTTTTTGGCATTATTCTCACAAAAAAACCAGAGTACTTATATAAAAAACTGTCCTGGTCGCGAGATTTTAATAAGATAAAAACCAGAGCTTCGTCATACCTGATGCTGGCCTCCTCTCACAAAACTGCCGCATTCCGTGGCAGTTTCAAGTTCGCTGCCAGTCGTTGCTGGAATGACCTTCCGCCACCATTCCGTGCGCTAAAAACAGTTGGCACCTTCAGAAACAAGTTCAAGCATTATTTACTCCAACAACAAAAAGATGCCGCTGATAACTCACAATGTTCTGCACGCAGCGCTCAACGGTGACTGGAGCGTCTGGCAGTGAATTTCATTGAACTTCTTTTATACATATGTAATATGATGTTTATTGAAACAAAAACTAAGGTTGTTGCTCTGTAAAGAGAAATTTATTTTTATATGAACATCAGAAACCATATTTGCAAATACAACTTAGTTTTACATTATACATGTCGACGCAAGGCTGTCGTAAATTTTAAAAATATTAACTTTAAATTGTAATTTTGATTAATTTAACAGTTAAGTAATGACTGGATAGGTTTCAATTAATTTAGCTTAGATTTCGTTACTTTTCCATTTAAAAAGCAGTGTTATGATTTGCTGTTACAATAACAAAAACCATAACTGAAGGTTCCTTTAAACTTAGGTTTAAAAACTAGTTATTTAGTACTTAATTTATTTCTTGATTAATTAGCGATAAGCGTTAGTTTTAAAATATTTTCTGTTGAATTATTGTTTAATGAATAGTTAATTGAACTACTATTGTGTTAAGCGAAAAATATGGAGCGCGTTTAAAAATGTTGAGGTAAATGTTTTTTTTAAACAATAGAGAATTATTTCAATGTTAAAATCGAGTGGTAAAAATAATAAAACTAATTAACAAATCATAGATTGTTACTCCAATCAATGTTATCTGTAATTTGTAAAAAGGAAGATGTGTAATGACTTCGCAACGACGACGCCATTTTTGGGATTTAAATAGTGACGAGTCGCTGCGAAGCCACATTTTAAAAAGAGAATCGAGGGAGGACAAGTGGTCCTCTGACTGGAATATCTTGTGAGTACAATTTAGATAATTAATTTAGATTTTAAAACTATTCTAATTGTTTTTGGTTTATAGTAATAAAACTTGTGTAGATTTATTGTGTGTGTGTATTCATTTTTGCAATGAGTGAGCCTAGTGGTGGAGATGGTTACGTCAGCTCTGCTGACGCCACTATTTCTAAGAATCCCAATGGTCCTGGTACTCCGTTATCAGAAGTGGGATTGCCCCTCACTTCTGCCCGTCCTTCTGACTTGAATAATGAAAACATAAACGCTTCTGTTGATGGAGTACCAGCGGAGTTTTTCACTCAAATGTTGCAAATGATGAAACACATGTCCGATCGTATCACGACACAGTCAGATACCCCCAGAGTCAAAATAAATGATGTATTTTTGCCGTCATACGATCCGGATACCAATATTGGGGTTAGAGAGTGGTGTCAACACGTGACCAAAGCCATGGAAACTTATGGCCTGAGCGATTATGAAGTGAGAATGAAAGCTGGTAGTTTACTCAAAGGTCGCGCAAGGTTATGGGTTGACAATTGGCTTGTGTCTACCACCACGTGGCAGGAATTGCGTGACGTTTTAATAACGACTTTTGAACCGGAGAATCGATATTCACGGGACATAGTGCGCTTTAGGGAACATAATTACGATAATTCCAAAGACATCGCACAGTTCTTGTCACAAGCTTGGGTATTATGGAAACGTATTACTAGGGATAAGTTATCAAATGATGACGCGGTTGAGGCTGTTATCGGCTGCATTGGAGATGAACGGTTGAGAATCGAACTGTTGAATGCCAGGGCCACATCAGTACCTGAACTTATTTCGGTAGCATCTTCTATACGAAGCGTTAAGCGCCCTCCGTCGGGTACGCCGGGTGCACATCCGGGATCTGCTAAGCGATCACGTTTTGATAAGCCTTCGCCGTTTTGTCAAATTTGCAAGAAGTCCGGTCATGATGCACGTGACTGTCGTTACCGGGATAAAAAGGATAATTCTCAACCGCATCAACAGGATAATAAAACCGCATCTCTAAATAACAAACCCACGTGCACATTCTGTTCAAGGACAGGTCACACTTATGAAACGTGTTATAAGCGAGAACGCGCAGTGGTTTCCAACGTCAACTGTGTAGGTATATCTAAATTGAATTCAATGCCAGTGGTAGCTGGGAACTTAAACATACTCGCGATTTTTGACAGTGGAGCCGAATGTTCAGTAATACGCGAGTCTGTAGCTGCTAAGCTACCCGGAAAACGAGTTGATCGAGTTAGCTACTTGAAGGGACTAGGTCAATTTACGGTGGTATCTCTATCGACATTGACAACTATTTGTGTCATCGATAGTTTACGGATAGAACTTGAATTTCACGTGGTGCCCGATTACGAAGTGTGCTCAGACATTCTGATAGGTATGAATCTTGTAGAGAAAAACAACTTAAGCGTGTTAGTTAATTCTCAGGGTGCAACTTTGGTTCATCAACCGGTAGTTTACCATGTACAATCTCAAAGTGAAAAATTTGATAACTTAGATTGTGACTTGACTAACGACGATCAAATTGACGAATTGAAAATTTTGTTGAACAAATTCGAACACTTATTTATTCACGGTTACCCTCACTCACGCGTCAATACCGGTGAGCTTGAAATACGCTTAAAAGATAATAACAAGTGTGTCGAACGCAGACCTTACCGATTGAGCCCAGTTGAACGCGAAAAAGTTCGGGAAATAGTCAAAGAATTACTCGAGCATAAAATTATCCGTGAAAGTAAATCACCCTTTTCAAGCCCAATAATATTAGTCAAAAAGAAAAATGGAAAGGACCGCATGTGCGTAGACTACCGCGAACTAAACAGGAACACTCTGAGGGACCACTATCCGTTACCGATCATTTCAGATCAAATAGATCAACTGGCGGGGGGTTATTATTTTTCAACATTAGACATGGCAGCCGGCTTCCATCAAATACCAATTTCTGAGTCCTCGATTGAGAAAACAGCGTTTGTTACGCCGGATGGTTTATATGAATATTTGACCATGCCGTTCGGACTCAGTAATGCAGTGTCAGTCTATCAGCGTTGTATAAATAGGGCCCTAGCTCATCTCTTGAGCTCGGCAGACCAGGTCTGCCAGGTCTATGTTGATGACGTTTTGTCCAAATGTAGGATATTTACAGAGGGCCTAGCCCATATGGAACGCATTTTGATTGCCCTCCAAGAGTCTGGTTTTTCGATTAATGTTGATAAAACTGCCTTCTTTAAACGCTCCATCGAGTATTTGGGCAATATCATTGCAGACGGACAAGTCAGTCCTAGTCCAAGAAAGGTGGAGGCTTTAACGAAGGCACCAATCCCGAAAACTGTCAAACAAGTTAGGCAGTTTAACGGATTGGCTGGATACTTTAGACGCTTCATTCCCAATTTCTCGCGTGTGATGGTTCCTCTCTATGAACTCACGAAGAACAATGCAAAGTGGGAATGGAACGAAAGGCACGATAAGGCTCGAAACCATATTATACAACACCTGTCTACCGCGCCTACCCTTACGCTGTTTCAGGAAGACGCTCCAATTGAGCTCTACACGGACGCCAGCAGCATCGGCTACGGAGCAGTGCTCGTCCAAACCATCGGCGGTCGCCAGCATCCAGTCGCGTACATGAGCCAGCGCACAACCGACGCCGAGAGCCGTTACCATTCGTACGAGCTCGAGACCTTGGCGGTGGTAAGGGCAGTTAAACATTTTCGGCACTACATATACGGCCGAAAATTTAAGGTAATAACGGACTGTAACGCCTTGAAAGCTTCCAAGAATAAAAAGGATCTCCTCCCTCGAATCCATAGGTGGTGGGCCTTCCTGCAGAATTACGAGTTTGAGGTCGAGTATAGAAAAGGTGAGCGATTGCAGCACGCGGATTTTTTCAGCAGGAATCCAGTCACTGAAATATCTGTCAACTTCATGACCAGAGACACAGAGTGGCTACAGATCGAACAGCGCCGTGATGACGTTCTGCGCCCCATTATTGACACCATGAGCAGCGACAATCCGGCCGAAGACTACGTCCTGGAAGACGGCGTGCTTAAGAAGATTCTCACAGACTCTATACTCGGTATTCATAAACCAATTGTAGTCCCAAGGTCGTTCCAGTGGAGCCTGATAAACTCTTTTCATGTCGCTCTGCAACACCCTGGATGGGAGAAAACCTTACAAAAGCTGAGGGAAACATACTGGTTCGACAAAATGAGTACAACCGTCAGAAGGTTTGTAGACAATTGCGTTGTATGTAAGACCTCGAAAGGGCCGTCAGGCGCTGTTCAAGCCCAACTTCACCCGATTCAGAAGCCCACTGCAGCGTTCCAGGTCGTCCACATGGATATCACTGGCAAGCTGGGTACGAGAAATGCTGAGGGACGAGATGAGTATGTAATTGTTACGATTGACGCATACACCAAATACATCCTACTTAGCTATTCAAATGACAAGAGCCCAAGCAGCAGCCTCGCAGCTTTGAAACGTGTCGTGCACCTGTTCGGAACCCCAGTACAAGTCGTGGTGGATGGAGGTCGAGAGTTCCTCGGTGAATTCAAAGTCTACTCGGATCGTTTCGGTATCGACATACATTCCATTGCGCCAGGAGTAAGCCGAGCAAACGGACAAGTTGAACGAATTATGGGCACTTTGAAAAACGCATTGACAATGATCAGAAACTATGACACCCAAGAATGGCAAACGGCGTTAGAAGCTTTACAGCTCGCATTTAACTGCACTCCACATAGAGTAACGGGTGTCGCACCACTTACACTACTGACCCGCCGCCAACACAGTGTGCCCCCAGAACTACTAAGGTTGGTAAACATTAATAACGAATGCATAGACTTCGATTTGCTTGAGCAACATGTACAAGAGAAAATGAGAGCTGCAGGACAATATGACAAGCAGCGCTTTGACAGGAGCAAGGCGAAAATGCGTCCGTTTCAACGTGGAGATTATGTACTCGTCAAGAACAATCCGCGAAACCAGACTTCTCTAGATTTAAAATACAGTGAGCCATACGAGGTACATAGGATCCTGGACAACGACCGATACATAGTGAAGCGTGTGACCGGCAGAGGGCGACCACGTAAGGTTGCTCACGATCAGCTTCGCCGAGCACCAAAGCCAGGCGAGCAGGAAACCGTGTCGACCAACAACGAAGATGACTCTCAGCAAGTGGCTGCCCGATTGGCTGATGACTCTTCGACGAACTTAGCCGACAACGCACTACTACAAACGACATCTCAAATTATCAGTACGTCGCCGTCGGAGGAGCCACAGCCGTCTACATCCCAAGCTACCCAGCTGCTGGACCCTTAAACAAAGTGAGTTTCTCCCTTTTTGCTGCTACGATCTTGATGCTAACTGCGAATTTGAATCTGAATGATTTATCAGACAGTTGCAACAGTAGGTAAAGAGTTTGTCTTTGCTGACGGGCTTACATCATCATAAACTACAAAATAGTAAGACTGTACAATCTGTATTCCCAGTTTCCCTCCTACACTCTTTTCAGAACCTCTGTGGACCACGGTCAAAATAATAAGGCCTAGGCTGCAGCATCGTCCTTTCCCAATCCTCTAGAACCCGTGTGGACCACGGCGCATAAGACCGCTCAGCACCACACCATCATTCCCGTGAGTTTTTATCAGCAAAGTCTCAAAATAACTTTTCAGAGCCCCTGTGGACCACGGTCATAAATATAAGGCCTAGGCCACAGCATCACCCTAGTACCCTTTTCCTTTAGAGCCTCTGTGGACCACGGCGTACAAGACCGCCCAGCACCACAGCACCATCCCTGTCTACGAGAAATCATGTATGCGTGAAGCATTTGCATTGACGTAACTAAACAAACGTGTTAGTAAGCGTGTAGCTTTACAAGCACTTCAGTATCTTCACTCACTTTCCTATTTACAGAAAATCCCATTTATTAACTACGCATGTGAACTTTGTTTCCATGTTCACTTCGATTATGTATAGGTAACTAATACCTAACTACATGTCCAAGTTTAAGATTAACAAGATATAAAAATAATGGCTGATAACTTGATTGCTGAAATTGGTTATCATTGAAAAGTTCAGGCTACATTATGCTAAAGGTACAGAACTTTTCACATGAAACAATAACAGTTTCGACCTCAAACAAGTTGTCAGTTAGTGTACCTATGAACGGATACCTAGCTCAGACAAAATAATTTTCATTTTCAGAACCGCGACTGGTGCAGAGCACGCACACCGTCTCGCAGAATGGCCGTGTCGACGCAAGGCTGTCGTAAATTTTAAAAATATTAACTTTAAATTGTAATTTTGATTAATTTAACAGTTAAGTAATGACTGGATAGGTTTCAATTAATTTAGCTTAGATTTCGTTACTTTTCCATTTAAAAAGCAGTGTTATGATTTGCTGTTACAATAACAAAAACCATAACTGAAGGTTCCTTTAAACTTAGGTTTAAAAACTAGTTATTTAGTACTTAATTTATTTCTTGATTAATTAGCGATAAGCGTTAGTTTTAAAATATTTTCTGTTGAATTATTGTTTAATGAATAGTTAATTGAACTACTATTGTGTTAAGCGAAAAATATGGAGCGCGTTTAAAAATGTTGAGGTAAATGTTTTTTTTAAACAATAGAGAATTATTTCAATGTTAAAATCGAGTGGTAAAAATAATAAAACTAATTAACAAATCATAGATTGTTACTCCAATCAATGTTATCTGTAATTTGTAAAAAGGAAGATGTGTAATGACTTCGCAACGACGACGCCATTTTTGGGATTTAAATAGTGACGAGTCGCTGCGAAGCCACATTTTAAAAAGAGAATCGAGGGAGGACAAGTGGTCCTCTGACTGGAATATCTTGTGAGTACAATTTAGATAATTAATTTAGATTTTAAAACTATTCTAATTGTTTTTGGTTTATAGTAATAAAACTTGTGTAGATTTATTGTGTGTGTGTATTCATTTTTGCAATGAGTGAGCCTAGTGGTGGAGATGGTTACGTCAGCTCTGCTGACGCCACTATTTCTAAGAATCCCAATGGTCCTGGTACTCCGTTATACAAATAACTGTTATTTACTAACTGTAAAGAGAAACAACATTAAAAGCTATTGCTTCAAATATTAATTCTTTCACAATAGTAATTGAAATTATTTCTAATTAAGAACTTGCAAACGCTGTAATTATACAAAACCAGCGAGTCTCCTCAGAGATGGATTTCCATAGTAAACATAGAGTAAAAAGTGCTGCCACCACAGATAATACTTTAAAGTATGTCTTGCCAGTTATGCGCGGGAAATTCAAATTAAATGAAGTGTAAAAGAGCTTCATTTAGATCTCCCTCCCCCAGGTATACAAAACTCCTCTGGTACTGGTATCAGTTTTGTAATGTGAAACAAGTTTGATTCTAACTTTTTGTATCCTGTATCAATTTTATAAATTGAGTTAGATATTTTCTCTAAGATTTTATAAGGTCCAATTTTTAATTCATCTAGTTTTTTTCTATTTAATCGGTTACCATTTTCCACATATACAAAGTCTCCTACATTTAATTGCTTATTTATTCTGTTTTTATCAAATTGTTGTTTGTTATAATTGTGTGAATTTATTGTTCTTTTCAAAGCTATTTTCCTATCTCTTAATAATTCATTTTGTGTTTTATGTTCTTTCAACTCATCTGGTAAGATATCAATAACTTTTCCTTCCATTAAATAAGTTGGGGAAAATCCCGTCACTGAATGTTCGGTTTCATTATATCTCTGGGTGCATATATGAGCGATAGTTGTCCAAGATATTTTATTATTTTTTTCATTAATTGTACATCTTATTTTGTTTACTAATGTTTGATTTATGCGTTCATTTAATCCGTTCGAGAAAGGTGCATTTACTGCTGTGAAAATAATAGGTATGTTTTCTTTTTTTAAAAAACTTTTAAATTCTTTAGAATTTATGCCCGGGTATTGGTCTGATAAAACCATTCCAATTTTATTTTCAGGGATAACTTTTTTTATGAGTTTAATAAAATCATCTGCGTTTTGGGTTTTTGATGTCAATATGTAGGCGTATCTGGTGAAATGGTCTACCAGAAGATGTAGATATGTTTAGCAGAGCGGGAGCCACCAAACCCACCGATGGTATCTATAGAGACGATTTCAAATGGGTAAGTAGCGGGACCCAGATGAGACATCAAACCATATTTCAATTTAGTTCTAGATTTATTTTTTATGCATATTTCACAATGTTCACATATTTTTGCTACATTAATTGTTAAATTCTTTGCTACAAAGAATGGTTTGATTTTATTTTCTGTTTGTTTTACTCCTATATGGCAGTAAGTATCATGTACATTTTTTATTAATTTTTTACTAAATTCTTCAGTAAGTATAATTTTGTTTTTCTTTCCTATCCTTTTGAAGTATATTTTATTTTTTAATATTAGTGTTCAGACCACGGACTTCATAAATCCACGTCGGACCTGTGTACTGTCACATACTACGTCCATGCATGGGCGGGTACGAGTCGACCAATCACCGAGCAGCATTTTCAAAAACCGTCGAGTAATTTTTTCCCTCGAGAGCGGGCCCTCTGGGTCACGGCATTCTACTCTGATCTCGCTACCTACCATCATTGTACGCGCACCTAATTCCAACATTCTAATATTGTAATCAAATCAAAGTAAATTAAATATTCATATCAACCATAAATAGTCTCGGCCACATCATTTCACACATCATCATCACCAACTTGAAAAGCACACGCAGACCAGAGCTGACGCCCCTACATATTGGACCTTCTTCGCCGGACTGCAGACTTGAGCTGGACGACCTGAAAACGCGCATAAAAGGTACGACCAGCCATCCTGCCCAGCCCTATTCATCTCCATTTCAGTTGTGTGATACCGTGCTATATATAATTTCAGTTGCGAAGGGTGCGCTGCCAATTATTCGACGAAAACCTCATCGTAACCGTCACCACATTCAAACGTGAGTACTCCATTCTTACTACTGTCCACCAAAATGAGTCAGCCAAAGCCGTCAGAGATCTCAGTAGCTAGTAATTCCCGTGATAAATCTCCCTATAGATGTAATACAAATGACGATTCTCCAGTTATTAGAGAACTTATTAAAAAACGCGGCATAATAAAGGGCAGATTAACGAAGTTTTCAAATTACTTATCTAGTCTTGTTAATGAAACGTTATCGAGTCAAAAACGCATAGATTTGAAATTACGGATTCAGGGAGCCACTAGTTTATTCAATGAGTTCAATGAAATTCAAAGCAAACTCGAGGAATCAGTCTCGGATATAGATGAACAATTAACGCAAAGGGAATTGTTTGGGGTGCTAAGACAGGTAACCTCCACGTGTGTCCGTGGACTGGAGTTCCCTCTCGGATACATCCGGGGGGAAGACCAGTTTTTCGGGCCGGTGCGCCCTGGGATGCGGGAGTAAGAGTCTGACAGTCCCTTCCGCCCCACCCAGGGCGGGAGGACTCATTTGATGATTTTGCCACCCTAAAAAAAAAAAAAAAAAAAAAAAAGGGAATTGTTTGAAAATACTTACTACACGTTATTATCTCAAGCGGAATATTCGTTAAATCAAAGTGAGGTCACTGATAATTCAAACAAATGTAGTAACAAACCGACCGTTAAATTACCCACGATTTGTATGCCTACCTTTGACGGTTCTTATAAGCACTGGTTGGAATTTAGAGATACTTTTCTATCTTTAGTGCACAATTCCATGGAGCTTAGCAATATAGAAAAGTTTCACTACCTAAAATCATCGCTAAAAGGAAGTGCAGAGCTAGTTATTAATTCTGTTGAATTCTCTAGTGCCAATTATCCGGTTGCATGGGATTTACTTCTCAATCGGTACAATAACAGTCAATTGTTAGTCCATAATCATGTAAGGTCGTTGCTCACTATGCAGAATGTAAACAAAGAATCGCCAGTTCTCATTGGAAAACTAATAGATACCGTATTAAAGAATTTACGCGCATTAAAAATCCTGGATGAGCCAACAGACTTTTGGGATACATTGGTTATCTATTTAGTTGTTTCTAAGTTAGATTCAGTCACCGAACGGGAGTGGGAAGAATATAAATGTACACTAATGTCTAGGAATAGCGATTCGAAGCGAAAGCTTAAATTGGATGATTTGTTGAACTTTCTTAAAAACAGGGCTGACGTGATGGAAACATTGCAAGTGTCTCATAGCAAACACAATCACGATAGAAACCGAAACACTGCTAGTAATCAGTCTAAAATTCACTGTAATGTTTCCACCAATGAGCCACAGGGTCAACGGTCACACAAGTCCACTATTAACAATAAGCTTTGTCTACTTTGTAGCGCAAATCACCCACTTTACGCGTGTCAAAAGTTTCTCGAATTCGATCTAGATTGCAAACTTAAATTCGTTCGCGAAAAGAAACTGTGCACTAATTGTTTACGTTCGAATGACACGTTAGATAATTGTAAGTTTGGGCCATGTCGATTATGCAACAAAAAACACAACTCGTTATTGCATTCCGATAATCATAAAAATCATTCTATCGCACTTCATGTGTCGCACGCTAATGAGGCATCGGCTACCGTGAGTGCGGTACCTCCGCCCCTTACCGCGCCTACCGCACGTCGGATCGTCCTCCGCTGTGGAATGTACCACGATCCATGCGAATAAAGCACACATAAACATATCCACTAAATCAGCTGTAATGAAACCGGTTCTACTATCGACTGCATTAGTTGAGATAGCTGATAATCGTAAGAATTATCATCTAGCCCGCGCACTCCTTGACAGTGGTTCTGAACGCTGTTTCATTACTCAATCTTTGTGCAATTTAATTAATGCGCCAGTTATACAGTCCACTCAACAAATACGAGGTGTAGGTAACTCGTTCACAAAATCCACGCAAATATGTGATATCGAGTTAAAGTCGCGCGTCCACCCGTACACTACGCGTTTACAATGTTTTGTCTTGCCTAGCATTACGTCGGTGTTGCCTGCGTTGTCACAGCAAAGTGGACAGCTCAACATTCCCGAACATATTGTTTTGGCGGACCCGCATTTTAGTGAATCTTTAAATATAGACATTTTAATCGGTGCAGATATATTTTGGGATTTAATTAATTCTAATAAAATAAGATTACCTAGTGGGGCTTTCTTATTAGATACAAAGTTGGGATGGATTATTTCCGGACCGATTTGTTCTACTACGCGTTATGATAGGTACATTCAGTGTAACTTTTCTCAGTCAATCGAGTCCCAGTTACGTCAATTCTGGGAGTTAGAGGATATGTCTTCGTATGGGACACGCGCACAGATGAGGAACGTTCTTGTGAACAACATTTCATCGACACTACTACACGCAATAGTGATGGAAGGTTCAAAGTTCGCATTCCTTTTAAAAAATCACCTGATATCTTAGGCGAGACTTATTCACACGCAAAACGTAGGTTTCTTGCCCTCGAAAAACGTTTATTACGCAACCCTACTTACAAAAAACTATATGCCGATTTCATTCACGAGTACATTCGCTTGGGTCACATGAGTCGTGTTGATCGCGTCGGGACGCCTAATTACTTCCTACCGCATCATGGAGTATTGCGTGAGCATAGCACCACCACCAAGCTGCGTGTGGTGTTTGATGCCAGTGCCGCAGCAAGCAATGACATCTCGCTCAATGAAATACAAATGGTGGGCTCACCGATACAAGGCGACCTGTTGTCTATATTATTGCGATTTAGGCAACATAAGTACACGGCTTGTGCAGACATTGAGAAAATGTATCGGCAATGTCTTATTCACGAAGATCAGCGTGACCTTCAATTGATATTGTGTCGTGATGATCCGTCACAGCCGTTGGATATTTACCGACTAAATACAGTCACTTACGGTACCGCATCTGCGCCGTTTTTGAGTTGTAGATGTTTAAAACAGCTGGCGGCTGATTGTACGGATCCTGACGTCACGAGAATCATTAATGAAGACTACTACGTTGACGACATGATTACCGGTTGTGATAATAAACAACAACTATTAGATTTCTGTAAAAATGTCGCAAACGTTTTAAAGTCAGGTTGTTTTCCTCTTCGAAAGTGGATGTTTAATTTCAACATTAATAACATCGAAAATAACGAATCTGACTTAGGTAAGGAAATGTCATTGGGTGATAATGTTCATTCCAAAACTTTAGGGTTAGGTTGGCATAATATAAAGGATAATTTTAATTTTAACACGCAATTTAATAATGATAAAAGTCAACCAATTACAAAACGTTATATTATGTCAACGATTTCACAGATATTTGATCCGTTGGGATTATTGAGTCCCACCATAATGATAGCTAAAATCTTACTGCAAAAATTATGGCTGTTAAAGATAGGCTGGGATGACGAAGTGCCTAGTGACGTCAGACGCACTTGGGACAGTTTTGTTAGTTCATTGCTGATTCTCAACAATATAAGTGTGCCGCGACACGTCATAGGTAACGACCCTGCTTCTATCGAGTTGCACATCTTCACAGATGCGTCGGAATCCGCATACGGAGCATGTATTTATATTCGCACAATAAATCGTGACTCATCGGTGTCTGTTAGGTTGTGTTGTTCGAAGAGGCACGTTATGGTGGGAAGGCCCAGCATTTTTAGGTAAACCTGAATTTAATAATTAAATTCAGGTTTACCTAAAAATGCTGGGCCCTCCCACCATAACGTGGAAGATTGAAAATCTTCTAGCCTGACTCCACGAGATACCAGGTCCGCAGGATTGTCTTTTCCGCTTACGTGACACCACGGAATTTCCCTAGCTATTTCGTGAATCTCATCCGCTCGATTTTGCACGAAAGTTTTCAACAAATTTGGAGCCATCCGCAGCCAACCCAGTACAATAGTGGAGTCACACCAGAACACTGTGTAATCAAATTGACAGCGTAGTGATTCGCGTACTTTATTAAATAGCCTAGCACCTAGTAACGCTCCGCATAGTTCCAACCTAGGGATACTCACAGGGTTTAACGGTGCGACCTTGCTCTTCGAACAACACAACCTAACAGACACCGATGAGTCACGATTTATTGTGCGAATATAAATACATGCTCCGTATGCGGATTCCGACGCATCTGTGAAGATGTGCAACTCGATAGAAGCAGGGTCGTTACCTATGACGTGTCGCGGCACACTTATATTGTTGAGAATCAGCAATGAACTAACAAAACTGTCCCAAGTGCGTCTGACGTCACTAGGCACTTCGTCATCCCAGCCTATCTTTAACAGCCATAATTTTTGCAGTAAGATTTTAGCTATCATTATGGTGGGACTCAATAATCCCAACGGATCAAATATCTGTGAAATCGTTGACATAATATAACGTTTTGTAATTGGTTGACTTTTATCATTATTAAATTGCGTGTTAAAATTAAAATTATCCTTTATATTATGCCAACCTAACCCTAAAGTTTTGGAATGAACATTATCACCCAATGACATTTCCTTACCTAAGTCAGATTCGTTATTTTCGATGTTATTAATGTTGAAATTAAACATCCACTTTCGAAGAGGAAAACAACCTGACTTTAAAACGTTTGCGACATTTTTACAGAAATCTAATAGTTGTTGTTTATTATCACAACCGGTAATCATGTCGTCAACGTAGTAGTCTTCATTAATGATTCTCGTGACGTCAGGATCCGTACAATCAGCCGCCAGCTGTTTTAAACATCTACAACTCAAAAACGGCGCAGATGCGGTACCGTAAGTGACTGTATTTAGTCGGTAAATATCCAACGGCTGTGACGGATCATCACGACACAATATCAATTGAAGGTCACGCTGATCTTCGTGAATAAGACATTGCCGATACATTTTCTCAATGTCTGCACAAGCCGTGTACTTATGTTGCCTAAATCGCAATAATATAGACAACAGGTCGCCTTGTATCGGTGAGCCCACCATTTGTATTTCATTGAGCGAGATGTCATTGCTTGCTGCGGCACTGGCATCAAACACCACACGCAGCTTGGTGGTGGTGCTATGCTCACGCAATACTCCATGATGCGGTAGGAAGTAATTAGGCGTCCCGACGCGATCAACACGACTCATGTGACCCAAGCGAATGTACTCGTGAATGAAATCGGCATATAGTTTTTTGTAAGTAGGGTTGCGTAATAAACGTTTTTCGAGGGCAAGAAACCTACGTTTTGCGTGTGAATAAGTCTCGCCTAAGATATCAGGTGATTTTTTAAAAGGAATGCGAACTTTGAACCTTCCATCACTATTGCGTGTAGTAGTGTCGATGAAATGTTGTTCACAAGAACGTTCCTCATCTGTGCGCGTGTCCCGATACGAAGACATATCCTCTAACTCCCAGAATTGACGTAACTGGGACTCGATTGACTGAGAAAAGTTACACTGAATGTACCTATCATAACGCGTAGTAGAACAAATCGGTCCGGAAATAATCCATCCCAACTTTGTATCTAATAAGAAAGCCCCACTAGGTAATCTTATTTTATTAGAATTAATTAAATCCCAAAATATATCTGCACCGATTAAAATGTCTATATTTAAAGATTCACTAAAATGCGGGTCCGCCAAAACAATATGTTCGGGAATGTTGAGCTGTCCACTTTGCTGTGACAACGCAGGCAACACCGACGTAATGCTAGGCAAGACAAAACATTGTAAACGCGTAGTGTACGGGTGGACGCGCGACTTTAACTCGATATCACATATTTGCGTGGATTTTGTGAACGAGTTACCTACACCTCGTATTTGTTGAGTGGACTGTATAACTGGCGCATTAATTAAATTGCACAAAGATTGAGTAATGAAACAGCGTTCAGAACCACTGTCAAGGAGTGCGCGGGCTAGATGATAATTCTTACGATTATCAGCTATCTCAACTAATGCAGTCGATAGTAGAATCGGTTTCATTACAGCTGATTTAGTGGATATGTTTATGTGTGCTTTATTCGCATGGATCGTGGTACATTCCACAGCGGAGGACGATCCGACGTGCGGTAGGCGCGGTAAGGGGCGGAGGTACCGCACTCACGGTAGCCGATGCCTCATTAGCGTGCGACACATGAAGTGCGATAGAATGATTTTTATGATTATCGGAATGCAATAACGAGTTGTGTTTTTTGTTGCATAATCGACATGGCCCAAACTTACAATTATCTAACGTGTGATTCGAACGTAAACAATTAGTGCACAGTTTCTTTTCGCGAACGAATTTAAGTTTGCAATCTAGATCGAATTCGAGAAACTTTTGACACGCGTAAAGTGGGTGATTTGCGCTACAAAGTAGACAAAGCTTATTGTTAATAGTGGACTTGTGTGACCGTTGACCCTGTGGCTCATTGGTGGAAACATTACAGTGAATTTTAGACTGATTACTAGCAGTGTTTCGGTTTCTATCGTGATTGTGTTTGCTATGAGACACTTGCAATGTTTCCATCACGTCAGCCCTGTTTTTAAGAAAGTTCAACAAATCATCCAATTTAAGCTTTCGCTTCGAATCGCTATTCCTAGACATTAGTGTACATTTATATTCTTCCCACTCCCGTTCGGTGACTGAATCTAACTTAGAAACAACTAAATAGATAACCAATGTATCCCAAAAGTCTGTTGGCTCATCCAGGATTTTTAATGCGCGTAAATTCTTTAATACGGTATCTATTAGTTTTCCAATGAGAACTGGCGATTCTTTGTTTACATTCTGCATAGTGAGCAACGACCTTACATGATTATGGACTAACAATTGACTGTTATTGTACCGATTGAGAAGTAAATCCCATGCAACCGGATAATTGGCACTAGAGAATTCAACAGAATTAATAACTAGCTCTGCACTTCCTTTTAGCGATGATTTTAGGTAGTGAAACTTTTCTATATTGCTAAGCTCCATGGAATTGTGCACTAAAGATAGAAAAGTATCTCTAAATTCCAACCAGTGCTTATAAGAACCGTCAAAGGTAGGCATACAAATCGTGGGTAATTTAACGGTCGGTTTGTTACTACATTTGTTTGAATTATCAGTGACCTCACTTTGATTTAACGAATATTCCGCTTGAGATAATAACGTGTAGTAAGTATTTTCAAACAATTCCCTTTTTTTTTTTTTTTTTTTTTTTTTTTTTTTTTAGGGTGGCAAAATCATCAAATGAGTCCTCCCGCCCTGGGTGGGGCGGAAGGGACTGTCAGACTCTTACTCCCGCATCCCAGGGCGCACCGGCCCGAAAAACTGGTCTTCCCCCCGGATGTATCCGAGAGGGAACTCCAGTCCACGGACACACGTGGAGGTTACCTGTCTTAGCACCCCAAACAATTCCCTTTGCGTTAATTGTTCATCTATATCCGAGACTGATTCCTCGAGTTTGCTTTGAATTTCATTGAACTCATTGAATAAACTAGTGGCTCCCTGAATCCGTAATTTCAAATCTATGCGTTTTTGACTCGATAACGTTTCATTAACAAGACTAGATAAGTAATTTGAAAACTTCGTTAATCTGCCCTTTATTATGCCGCGTTTTTTAATAAGTTCTCTAATAACTGGAGAATCGTCATTTGTATTACATCTATAGGGAGATTTATCACGGGAATTACTAGCTACTGAGATCTCTGACGGCTTTGGCTGACTCATTTTGGTGGACAGTAGTAAGAATGGAGTACTCACGTTTGAATGTGGTGACGGTTACGATGAGGTTTTCGTCGAATAATTGGCAGCGCACCCTTCGCAACTGAAATTATATATAGCACGGTATCACACAACTGAAATGGAGATGAATAGGGCTGGGCAGGATGGCTGGTCGTACCTTTTATGCGCGTTTTCAGGTCGTCCAGCTCAAGTCTGCAGTCCGGCGAAGAAGGTCCAATATGTAGGGGCGTCAGCTCTGGTCTGCGTGTGCTTTTCAAGTTGGTGATGATGATGTGTGAAATGATGTGGCCGAGACTATTTATGGTTGATATGAATATTTAATTTACTTTGATTTGATTACAATATTAGAATGTTGGAATTAGGTGCGCGTACAATGATGGTAGGTAGCGAGATCAGAGTAGAATGCCGTGACCCAGAGGGCCCGCTCTCGAGGGAAAAAATTACTCGACGGTTTTTGAAAATGCTGCTCGGTGATTGGTCGACTCGTACCCGCCCATGCATGGACGTAGTATGTGACAGTACACAGGTCCGACGTGGATTTATGAAGTCCGTGGTCTGAACACTAATATTAAAAAATAAAATATACTTCAAAAGGATAGGAAAGAAAAACAAAATTATACTTACTGAAGAATTTAGTAAAAAATTAATAAAAAATGTACATGATACTTACTGCCATATAGGAGTAAAACAAACAGAAAATAAAATCAAACCATTCTTTGTAGCAAAGAATTTAACAATTAATGTAGCAAAAATATGTGAACATTGTGAAATATGCATAAAAAATAAATCTAGAACTAAATTGAAATATGGTTTGATGTCTCATCTGGGTCCCGCTACTTACCCATTTGAAATCGTCTCTATAGATACCATCGGTGGGTTTGGTGGCTCCCGCTCTGCTAAACATATCTACATCTTCTGGTAGACCATTTCACCAGATACGCCTACATATTGACATCAAAAACCCAAAACGCAGATGATTTTATTAAACTCATAAAAAAAGTTATCCCTGAAAATAAAATTGGAATGGTTTTATCAGACCAATACCCGGGCATAAATTCTAAAGAATTTAAAAGTTTTTTAAAAAAAGAAAACATACCTATTATTTTCACAGCAGTAAATGCACCTTTCTCGAACGGATTAAATGAACGCCTAAATCAAACATTAGTAAACAAAATAAGATGTACAATTAATGAAAAAAATAATAAAATATCTTGGACAACTATCGCTCATATATGCACCCAGAGATATAATGAAACCGAACATTCAGTGACGGGATTTTCCCCAACTTATTTAATGGAAGGAAAAGTTATTGATATCTTACCAGATGAGTTGAAAGAACATAAAACACAAAATGAATTATTAAGAGATAGGAAAATAGCTTTGAAAAGAACAATAAATTCACACAATTATAACAAACAACAATTTGATAAAAACAGAATAAATAAGCAATTAAATGTAGGAGACTTTGTATATGTGGAAAATGGTAACCGATTAAATAGAAAAAAACTAGATGAATTAAAAATTGGACCTTATAAAATCTTAGAGAAAATATCTAACTCAATTTATAAAATTGATACAGGATACAAAAAGTTAGAATCAAACTTGTTTCACATTACAAAACTGATACCAGTACCAGAGGAGTTTTGTATACCTGGGGGAGGGAGATGTAAATGAAGCTCTTTTACACTTCATTTAATTTGAATTTCCCGCGCATAACTGGCAAGACATACTTTAAAGTATTATCTGTGGTGGCAGCACTTTTTACTCTATGTTTACTATGGAAATCCATCTCTGAGGAGACTCGCTGGTTTTGTATAATTACAGCGTTTGCAAGTTCTTAATTAGAAATAATTTCAATTACTATTGTGAAAGAATTAATATTTGAAGCAATAGCTTTTAATGTTGTTTCTCTTTACAGTTAGTAAATAACAGTTATTTGTATAACGGAGTACCAGGACCATTGGGATTCTTAGAAATAGTGGCGTCAGCAGAGCTGACGTAACCATCTCCACCACTAGGCTCACTCATTGCAAAAATGAATACACACACACAATAAATCTACACAAGTTTTATGGGCGGGTATTTGGATCGGCGGAAGAACTGAGTTGATTTGGATCAGAGGCAACCTCAACGCTCAAATTTATGCTGAGACGATTGTATCAGACGTCATCGTTCCTCTACAAGTGCAAATCGGTCCCTTATTTCAGTTAATGCATGATAATGCACGACCGCACACCGCAAGAGTTGTAAGACAGACTCTCGCCGCAGCTAACATCAATGTCCTGCCCTGGCCTGCTCAGTCGCCAGACTTGAATCCGATTGAGCATGCATGGGATATGCTACAGAGAAGAGCTCTGCCGAATATGGAGGGTATCCAGTCGCAAGAAGACCTTTTTTTGTTGTTGCAACGAACATGGGCGGCCATTCCACAGCGTGATTTGGATGAACTCATTTTGAGTATGCCAAACCGATGTTCTTGTGTTGTTAGTGTTCGCGGTAGAAACACGGATTATTAATTGTTTAAGTTACCCAATAAAATTTTAAAGAAAACTGTTATTTCAGTCTTTTTTTCGAACTTTTGTGTTAGTGGTTCAAATGTCAAAAATCCCTTTATTAGGAAAATTGCAAATTTCTTTATTAATGCAAAGGTGACTTGGTTTATCGTTACTGTGACAAACGAAAACACTTTATTTGATGAATCCTTAAAGAAAATTTTAATTAATATCAATCAGGAGAAAAGTTATTGCAAAAATATATGTTGATCCCTAGACACTTTTGATGTGTGTAGCTTGCAAGAACATATAGATAAACTTAGGAAAGTTTTTGATCGACTTAGACAAACCAACTTGAAGGTGACGCTTGATAAATGCGAATTTTTACGTACAGAAGTACTTTATTTAGGACACAAAATTACCAAAGACGGGCTAGAACCCAACAATGACAAAGTAAAAGCAGTACTAGACTTTCCGTTACCGAGAACGCCCACTGAAATAAAAAGTTTCCTGGGTTTAGTCGGTTATTACCGTAAATTTATAAAAGACTTTGCTAAAATCACGCAACCACTTACCTCTTGTTTAAAAAACCGGCCAAATGCGAGTTAGACTCGCGTGAAGAGGGTTCCGTACGATGTTACCTATCACGTTTTTTTTTTAAATCTGACCCAAATTGGTACGCACAATATTGAGTGATTTACCATGTTATTTTAATAGCATGGACTTCTTATAGGTTTTCCTATAATCTATAAGTAGAAAACTAATTTCTGTATTTTTAAAAAAAAAATAGGTTCAGTAGTTTCGGAGATAAGGGGGGGGAATGGTCAAATTTCATCTATTTTCTTGAATAACTTGGAAACTATTTATTTTAAAATTACAAAAAAAATATATTTAAGATTGTCTCAACAAGACCTTTCATTTGATATGTCACACGATGCAGTTTTCAATTTTTTTTTTTAATTTTCCCCTTCCCCCCCAAAAATTACCTCCCATATACAGACATGGACTTCTTATAGGTTATCCTATAATCTATATGTAGAAAACTATTTCCTGTATTTTTTTCAAAATTTTAGGTTCAGTAGTTTCGGAGATAAGGGGGGGGGAATGGTCAAGCTTCGTCTATTTTTTTTGAATAACTTGGAAACCATTTATTTTAAAATGACAAAAAAAATACTTTTAAGTTTGTCTCAACAATACCTTTCATTTAATATGTCACACGATGCAGTTTTCAATTATTATTTTTTTAATTTTCCCTTTCCCCCCCCAAAAATTACCTCCCATATACAGATATGGACTTCTTATAGGTTATCCTATAATCTATAAGTAGAAAACTAATTCCTGTATTTTTTTCAAAATTTTAGGTTCAGTAGTTTCGGAGATAAGGGGGGGGAATGGTCAAACTTCGTCTATTTTTTTGAATAACTTGGAAACTATTTATTTTAAAATTACAAAAAAAATACATTTAAGATTGTCTCAACAATACCTTTCATTTGATATGTCACACGATGCAGTTTTCAATTTTTTTTTTTAATTTTCCCCTTCCCCCCCCCAAAAATTACCTCCCATATGCAGATATGGACTTCTTATAGGTTATTCTATAATCTTTAAGTAGAAAACTAATTCCTGTATTTTTTTCAAAATTTTAGGTTCAGTAGTTTCGGAGATAAGGGGGGGGGAACGGTCAAATTTCGTCTATTTTCTTAAATAACTTGGAAACTATTTATTTTAAAATTACAATAAAAATATATTTAAGATTGTCTTAACAAGATCTTTCATTTGGTATGTCACTCGATGCAGTTTCCAAATATATTTTTTTAATTTTCCCCTTCCCCCCCAAAAATTACCTCCCATATACAGATATGGACTTCTTATAGGTTTTCCTATAATCTATAAGTAGAAAACTAATTACTGTATTTTTTTCAAAATTTTAGGTTCAGTAGTTTCGGAGATAAGGGGGGGGGAATGGTCAAACTTCGTCTATTTTTTTGAATAACTTGGAAACTATTTATTTTAAAATTACAAAAAAAATACATTTAAGATTGTCTCAACAATACCTTTCATTTGATATGTCACACGATGCAGTTTTCAATTTTTTTTTTTTAATTTTCCCCTTCCCCCCCCCAAAAATTACCTCCCATATGCAGATATGGACTTCTTATAGGTTATTCTATAATCTATAAGTAGAAAACTAATTCCTGTATTTTTTTCAAAATTTTAGGTTCAGTAGTTTCGGAGATAAGGGGGGGGGAACGGTCAAATTTCGTCTATTTTCTTAAATAACTTGGAAACTATTTATTTTAAAATTACAATAAAAATATATTTAAGATTGTCTTAACAAGATCTTTCATTTGGTATGTCACTCGATGCAGTTTCCAAATATATTTTTTTAATTTTCCCCTTCCCCCCCAAAAATTACCTCCCATATACAGATATGGACTTCTTATAGGTTTTCCTATAATCTATAAGTAGAAAACTAATTACTGTATTTTTTTCAAAATTTTAGGTTCAGTAGTTTCGGAGATAAGGGGGGAGGGGGAATGGTCAAATTTCGTCTATTTTCTTGAATAACTTGGAAACTATTTATTTTAAAATTACAAAAAAAATACACTTAAGATTGTCTTAACAAGACATTTCATTTGATATGTGACACGATGCAGTTTTCAAAACTTTTTTTTTCATTTTCCGCTTCCCCCCCAAAAATTACCTCCCACATACAGATTTCATCTATTCACGTCACACCTCTGTACTTGGGTCACAGGAATTGATATGTGTACCAAATTTAAACCCAATCGGTTTAGTAGATTCGGAGATAATTGACTGTAAGCGACAGACAGACAGACACACGAGTGATCCTATAAGGGTTCCGTTTTTGTATTCGGACGTACGGAACCCTAAAAACGAAACAAAGTACAGATCAGCCAATCCTTTATCGATGCCTTTAATAAGTGTAAAGAGTTGCTAGTGAACGCGCCTATTCTTCAGTTCCCCGATTTCTCCAATTATGCTCTAGGAGCAGTTCTTTCACAAGGCCCTATTGGAAGTGACAAGCCCATAGCCTACGCGAGCCGCACTTTAAATGACGCGGAGACACGTTATAGTACAGTAGAGAAAGAAATGCTAGCCATTATTTGGGCAACAAAACATTTTCGTCCGTACCTATATGGGCGTAAATTCACCATCTACACGGACCATCGTCCTCTAGCCTGGCTTACCTCATTTAAAGAGCCTGACAGTAAGCTCACTAGATGGAAGCTTAGATTGGCTGAATTCGATTTCGATATCATTTACAAAAATGGGAAACAGAACAGTAACGCGGATGCCCTGTCACGTATAAAATTAAATATACTTACCAATAATAATGATAACGAATCCATGCAGTGTAACGCAAGTGACACGAACAAAGATAACGATACAATAGTCATCTCCGATTCATCGGAAACGATTAGTGCACCTTCACTTACCTCTTATCCAGTCGACTCTCCAACATCTAGTACTATTACGGCCTCATCATTACCTGAAACAGTTCACTCTGCCGAGGATGTTGATACCGACGGAATTCCCATATTAAACGAAGCAGTAGACACGAAGCCCCACCAAGTTCTTGTCTTTACCTGGAACAGAAACCAGACATCAGTTAAAGATTTATCACGAGATAAACAAAAAATTTAGAGGTTCACTTACCTGTTGATAATCCCAGTTTAGTTAAAAACTTCCTACTAGAATACATAAAACCTAAAACTAAATATTTCTTTTATTTCGAAGATAAAATACACAGAAGTCAGTTTACGGATGCCGTTACTCGATTATTTAAAAATAATACAGTTAAAATATATGAATGCACTAAAAGAGTGGTATACATCGAAGAAGAGGACGAGCAACGCGCAGTTATATTTACGTATCATCGCGGTAAAACATGTCACCGCGGAATTAAAGAAACGCTCATGCACCTTAAACGGACATACTACTGGCCAAATATGGAGATAACTGTTGCTACTGTGATTAATTCTTGTGACATCTGTAAGACAATGAAATATGACCGCAAACCCATTAAACCGCAATTACAGCTTACTCAAACCCAAACCAAACCATTTGCCGAAATCTTCATAGACCTGTATTCCATTGAAGGGAAATACTTTCTTACCATAGTTGACGCATTCAGCAAACTAGGACAAGCCTTTGAACTATCCAATCGCTCGACTCCTGAAGTAGTTCGCGCACTTATCAAATATTTCTCATTTTATGGCGTACCAAATAAAATCAGTGCTGACCCTGGGTCAGAATTCAACAACATTTTATTAAAAGAAACTCTGCAATTTTATAAAATAGACTTGCACATAGGCACTGCACATAATCCCAATTCCATGGGAATAATAGAGCGTTTCCATTCTACTATAGCAGAGATATATCGTAGCGCTAAATATGAACATACAATAACAGACGCAACCAACGTCTTGACATATGTGATTATGGCCTACAATCAAAGTATTCATTCCACGACAGGTCTTACATCTTTTGAAGTTGTCTTTGGCCATACCGAATCTAATAGTACTTTTGCCGTAAATTTTGAAAAACAATACACACAACAGTTAGTGAAAGATCATGTTCAGCGAACGAAATATCTCTATAAACAGCTAACAGATAAAATAATACAAAATAAGGAAAAGGTAAAAGAAAAACGTGGCGGAGAGACGTCATTTAATGTACAAGAAGGGGATGAAATATACATAAAAGGGGTAAACATAAGACGTAGCAAGGATAAACCTCGCTACCAAAAAGCTACAGTAACCGGAGATATTACTAGGAACACTTGTCCAGTTAAAATCAAAACTCGCGATACCAAAGTACCTATTAAGGACATTAAACGACCTTCACAGGTGCCTCCTCGTGCTCCTGATCCTGACCTTCAGGACCCAGGCCCTTCAACTGCACAGAATTAATAAGAATCCAGGAGTGATTCTTACGAAGCAAGGTCAAGCTAGAGTAAGTTATGATAAGTGGAATATTATTAAGGTTTTAGATTTAAGTTCGATGCGAGAAGACTTAGAGTTGAATATAAAAAAATTGGTACGCACAATATTGAGTGATTTACCATGTTATTTTAATATCATGGACTTCTTATAGGTTTTCCTATAATCTATAAGTCGAAAACTAAATTCTGTATTTAAAAAAAAATTACGTTCAGTAGTTTCGGAGATAAGGGGGGGAATGGTCAAATTTCGTCTATTTTCTTGAATAACTTGGAAACCATTTATTTTAAAATTACAATAAAAATATATTTAAGATTGTCTCAACAAGACCTTTCATTTGATATGTCACACGATGCAGTTTTCAATTATTTTTTTTTAATTTTCCCCTTCCCCCCCAAAAATTACCTCCCATATACAGATATGGACTTCTTATAGGTTATCCTATAATCTATAAGTAGAAAAATAATTGCTGTATTTTTTTCAAAATTTTAGGTTCAGTAGTTTCGGAGATAAGGGGGGGAATGGTCAAGCTTCATCTATTTTTTTTGAATAACTTGGAAACCATTTATTTTAAAATTACAAAAAAAATACTTTTAAGTTTGTCTCAACAATACCTTTCATTTGATATGTCACACGATATACTTTTCAAATATTTTTTTTTTAATTTTCCCCTTCCCCCCCCAAAAATTAACTCCCACATACAGATATGGACTTCTTATAGGTTATCCTATAATCTATAAGTAGAAAACTAATTCCTGTATTTTTTTCAAAATTTTAGGTTCAGTAGTTTCGGAGATAAGGGGGGGGGGAATGGTCAAAGTTTCGTCTATTTTCTTGAATAACTTGGAAACCATTTATTTTAAAATTACAAAAAAAATACTTTTAAGTTTGTCTCAACAATACCTTTCATTTGATATGTCACACGATGCAGTTTTCAAATATTTTTTTTTTATTTTCCCCTTCCCCCCCCAAAAATTACCTCCCATATACAGATATGGACTTCTTATAGGTTATCCTATAATCTATAAGTAGAAAACTAATTTCTGTATTTTTTTCAAAATTTTAGGTTCAGTAGTTTCGGAGATAAGGGGGGGGGGGAATGGTCAAATTTCGTCTATTTTCTTGAATAACTTGGAAACCATTTATTTTAAAATTACAATAAAAATATATTTAAGATTGTCTCAACAAGACCTTTCATTTGGTATGTCACACGATGCAGATTTCAAATATTTTTTTTTAATTTTCCCCTTCCCCCCCAAAAATTACCTCCCATATACAGATATGGACTTCTTATAGGTTTTACTATAATCTATAAGTAGAAAACTAATTACTGTATTTTTTTCAAAATTTTAGGTTCAGTAGTTTCGGAGATAAGAGGGGAGGGGGAATGGTCAAATTTCGTCTATTTTCTTGAATAACTTGGAAACTATTTATTTTAAAATTACAAAAAAAATACATTTAAGATTGTCTCAACAAGTCATTTCATTTGATATGTCACACGATGCAGTTTTCAAAACTTTTTTTTTCATTTTCCCCTTCCCCCCCAAAAATTACCTCCCACATACAGATTTCATCTATTCACGTCACACCTCTGTGTTTGGGTCACAGGAATTGATATGTGTACCAAATTTCAACCCCATCGGTCTAGTAGATTCGGAGATAATTGACTGTAAGCGACAGACAGACGGACACACGAGTGATCCTATAAGGGTTCCGTTTTTGTATTCGGACGTACGGAACCCTAAAAATATGTAAATTTCAATAACCAAGTCAGGAGTTACTTTGGAAATAAAATATTCGATCGAAAATTGATGGACGTGAAGTTTCAAACCGATTATGTCATGAATTCCAGTATAGAAAAATTCAATCAGTTAGCTCCATCGATTAGGATTAAGCGAGGGATCTTTAACCCTCTAGGATCTATTATTAAGATAATTAGTGGTAATTTAGACTATGACGATGCTATCAGGTACGAACAATTGATTGGGGATATAAAAACACGTCAAGATACTTTAACTAAAAAAGTAATCGTTATTTCAGAAATGTCCAGGTCGCTGATTAACGTGGCGAATTCTACTATGAATAATTTCATCCACATAAATGAGGAGTTATGGGAAATGCGAAATTTGATACACCAAACTAATATTAACATAACAATACATAATTTCGTTATCGTGTATAATTTATTTTTACATCATTTCCAATTACTCTACATTCGATGGGATGCAATTGAAACTTCGGTAACCTTCAGTAAACTAGGAATGTTACATCAGTCTCTTATAGACTCACATGAATTACTAGAATTATTAAAAGCAATAAAACAAACTAATAAACTTGTATATCCAGTTAATTACGATAATCTAGTAAAATTAGAACAGTGTATAAGTATAAAAGCCTTTTCAAAAGGAAGTCAAATAACATTCGTTTTAGATATACCTATAGTAAAAAATGATATATATAACTACTACCGAGCAATCCCGATTCCTACAACTAATCCTTCTAACCAAACTACGCTCATAATTCCAAAATATCCTTACCTGCTAGTAAAAGGGTCGAAAATGGTCTCGCTCTCCCAGCCATGCACCGAACTCTATGAGGAGACATACCTATGTAATGAAAGTATGATGCCATTCGTGGAGGAAGATACTTGTATAACGGCTTTGATGAAGTTCTCCGACAACATCAGTTCCTGCAATTCAGTTCCAGTCGAAATCAATAACCTAAAGATCCAGCCTGTGGGGAAAGACCGATGGATACTCTACAGTAAAGCGGAAACCATCCTATCAAAGATCTGCGAAAATAATGAAATAACCAAAGATAAGATACGAGGTACTTACTTCTTGATGTTGGACGATAACTGCAATGTCCAGATTGGCGAAATGACTCTTAAAACCCGCTATAGCACTACAAGTAACTTGAACCTGCCGAAACTGCCTATCATTAATCTTCCTGAAATCGTGCTCTCCGAATCTCAGATGCAGCGAAAACCTATTAATCTGGATACAAGTAATTTAGTGAATTTACAACAACTTAATGGCCTGTTAAAAATCAGTGAAAGTGAAGTGGAAAATAACCGTGAGGCGGTGATAAATGTAAAAACTGTTAGCATCGGAACTCTATTATTATATATAATCATAATTTTAGGCATTTCTGTAACTCTGATATATAAGTACTGTAATTTCAAATTTCAAAATAATCCGAGCGATAACAGTCCCTCGGATAATTTTGAAGCTGCGGGGGGAGGCGTTATGAATGCTCTACCTGTCTTATCTCTAGCAAGTAGTCCGGTGGGAACAATAACAGTACGCTGATCCCAGCTGCGACGGGCGGGCTCTGCTGACCAAGCATTCTCGATATTGCTACAGTGTAACTCTATATACTAGATAATAAGTGAATGTTTATCCAGTTGTTAGTTAAGATAGAATAAGTTAGTCTGAAATAAACGGTCATCAAGTAAAGTTGTGCCTTTTAAAAACTCTCCGAGACTCCCCGGTAACTTAAGTAGATATTTAGTATTTATTATGTACCCAAAATAAGAGCAATACTTGTTTAAAGTGCAATTTAAAAAGTGGCCCTTATTTTGTTTTGACGAGTATATATCCATTTAGATTGTATTTATATCTGAGTATATTGTTATAATTTATTTATCAAATATTTGTTATATATATATATATATATATATATATAGAGAGATCTCTTTACGGTAAATGTTGATCAGACGCGACTTAACGCAAGCACTTTGTTGATCCGAAAACGTAAGTTGATCCGGCGCCTTTTGTTGATCCAATATGCATCTTTGGTAACTAATGTGGCTCCGACCGGATCAACATCTACACTCATGGGTCTTCTTACTAGCGTTGACCGAAGTTGATCCGATATACAAATCCACCTTGCGGTACTTACGGAAAACGTTGATCCGATTCAAATGAGCCAATCAGAGCACAGCAAACGATCGGATTGGCTGACAGCAACCGCAACGTTGCCGTTCGTATCTTTGGCCGTACAAGCTACAGGGTTGACGTAACTTCACTCCCATTTGCGATCTTAAGCACTTCAGCACTTCAACATACCAATAGTCAATATGGCACCTTTGAAGAGACTGCAGCACTGCCTAAGTCTCGATCGAATCGAAGGCCTTCTCATAGTCCACAAACGCTAAGCATAATGTCAAATTATACTCCTCGGTTTTCTGTATAATTTGTCGCAGCGTATGTATGTGGTCTATGCTACTATAGCCTTCACGGAAACCGGCTTGTTCGGGAGGCTGGAAGTCATCAAACCTGCGTGCGAGGCGATTCGTGATAACCCTCGAAAACAGCTTGTAAACATGGCTCAGAAGCGAGATGGGCCTGTAGTTCTTCAATAAGGTTTTGTCACCTTTCTTGAAGAATAGGACCACCACGCTTCTGTTCCATGCTTCGGGCGTGGTACCGTCGAGCAGAACGGAGTTAAAGAGCCTCTGAAGGACTTTCAGTACCGGTGTTCCACCCGCTTTCAGAAGCTCTGATGTGATTCTTTCTGCACCCGCCGCCTTGTTGTTCTTGAGCTGTTTGAGGGATATCCTAATCTCGTACAGGCTGATGTCTGGGATATCTTCTACCTACCTATTACTTATTAAGAATTCTGCACTGAACCCGCCTCTGCTAGGTCCGTAGCCTCAAGCATCGCAAGCTTATTCGCTAGGGGTGCTAAGACAGGAAACCTCCACGTGCGTCCGTGGACTGGAGTTCCCTCTCGGATACGTCCGGGGGGAAGACCAGTTTTTCGAGCCGGTGCACCCTGGGATGCGGGCAAAAACTCTTCCTTAGGCACTGTGTGCCTAAGGGGTCTCTTTGCCCGTATGCAAATAGCCTGTCGGGTGGACGCTCCAACGCGTGTCCCTCTGAATAGCAGAGGGCACAGCGGCGGAGCGGGCTTGCGGATGGTGAGTAATGGGTAAGCTCGCCGTCCGACCAAGTACCAAGCCCGGGTCGGTGGCGCGTCATGTTTCACACGTCACTGACGGGGCCCCTTAAGGGGCCAAATGCCTGCCGGGGTCGCGGATTTTTTCTTAATCCAGGATACCGTGGCCCCGGAACGTAAAGGGCATCCGAAGGAACACGGGTGGATTTTAGTCAGTAAGAGTCTGACAGTCCCTTCCGCCTCACCCAGGGCGGGAGGACTCATTTGATGATTTTGCCACCCAAAAAAAAAAAAGCTTATTCGCTACAGGCTGTAACATGCCTCTGCTGAGCCTGTAGACCCAAGCATCACCGAGCCTATTTATTAAAGGTTGTCAACCACCTCTGCTGGGCCTGTAACCCCAACCATCACCGAGCCTATTTGCTAAAGACTGCTAATTTTTTAGTAGTCAGTCTTATCAACCCGCACATTCACCTATGTTCCCAGCTGCCTCCGGTGGCAACGCCTACGGAGGCGACTGGGCATGAATCGTTCCCACTTGTGATTGTTGCACATTCCTGGCTTTCTAGGGATGTGCTCAACATAGGTGTTTGTGTGAGTTAATAATCAGTTCGTAAATAGTCTACATTATTAACTGGCACAAACACCTTCGTTGGGCACATCCCCAGGAAATGAGCAATGTACCCCGAGCATAAGTGGCGACAATTCACTGCCACCGGAGGCAACTGGGAACATAGGCCCGCCGCACCCGTATATTCCCAGTTGCCTTCGGTGGCAACGCCTCCGGTGGCAACTACCATATAGGCGAGTGACGTCATTTTCTATGTAAATTTTAGAGCTGAATCGAATGAGACAATATTCATACTTATAGGATCAATATTTTGCGGGAAATGAAGGGTTTTTGTTCGAAAAAATTAAAAAAAGAAAATATTTAAAGTCAAAGATACGTACGCGACTCCACGCGAGCACTTTATTGATCTGGCGCCTTTTGTTGATCCAATATGCATCTCTGGTAACTAATGTAGCTCCAACCGGATCAACATCCACCTTCACGGGACTGCTTACTAGCGTTCGCGCTTTCCCGGCCGTACTAACCAGGTCTTATATCCATACCTAAGTTACATGACTAAGTTTTCCGTGTGAATACTGATTATCACTGCTAGTGCCGCACCGTCTATAACCGATAACTCACTGCCAATCACTAACTGCACTGCATCCGCCGCTGCTGGGCCTGTAGCCCCAAGCATCACTGAGCCTATATTTTGCTAAAGGCTGCTCATTTATTAATATCAGTCATCAACCCGCACATACCGTGGTAGCCGGTCAAGCCTGGCCAACCTGTATTTTCCAGTCGCCTCCGGTGGCAAATGGAAAAAAAAAATATCTCAGTTTCCACCGGAGGCGACTGGGAATTAATCGTCCCCACTTGTGATTGCTGGTTTCCTGGGAATGTGCCCAACGTAGGTGTTTGTGCAAGTTAAATAATGCAGACTATTTAGGAACTGATTATTAACTCGCACAAACACCTACGTTGGGCATATTCCCAATAGAAATTCTATTGTGTCTGTGACCGATATGTCACATTGGGGCTCAACGGGTTAAAATGAAATAACCTTTTACCTAGATCCAATACCACTTGTTATAAATAAGTAAGGTTATACCTGTTACTAATATTGTAATTATGAATGAAATGTTCAGCAGTGGACGTCCTATGGCTGATAATGATGATGATGAATGAAACACAGGATAATTAATTTAGTTGCCGTTTTATTTAAGCAATTAGTATTGAACATAAGTAAGCAGTATGTACGAGTACCAATACAAAGTAATAGTGGATAGGAAAAACAATACCACTCAGATTACTTAATTAAGTCAAGGTTCCACAAATAGAAAATTCGTAAAACGACTTTTGGTGTTAAAATTTAAAACACTTGCTTCACTATACTATTAAAATCAAATCACAAACAAAACTAAAAATATCTATCAAAGAAACATAATCAATAACATTGCAATGCAACCTGTCTTACCTCCTTATAAGTCGCTAGTCACTAGCATTAAACAATAAAAAAAAAAACAAAACACTGCTTTACTATATAAAAACAATAAACTTACTCAAAAATACACTTTGAATAAACATAATCAATAATATTAGTTCAGTCATTATATCCAAAAGACCGACCCTACCCGTGAATAATCAGTTCTTGTATTTTTTTTCGTAGATCCCTCGGGTGGTCACTGGGACTGTAAATTCAAAAAGTAGAATGAATCAGGCTCCTGTGTATATTCGAAAAACGGTTTTTCTTGAATAACTAGATAATCCTAATCATTTTTTTTCTAGGATCGTTTGGTATCGTGTACATTCCAAATCTAATTTTGGTGAAAATATCAAAAACCACCCCGAAAGTGGGTATTTTTTTTTCACTATGCAATACCCTTTGCTTAACTCCATGATCGGTCTTTTCACAAGTTCTGCCAGTTGCCTCAAAATAGCCTTCAAAATATAATAAAAAACGTTGTCCCCCTACTTTCGAGGTCGAAAACTTAGATTTGACAAGTCCACACGATACCAAACAATCCTAGAAAAAATACCTTTTAGTTAGGATTATTGTGAGCTAAAATTCTCTGTCTAATGGGCTTTTATTAAAACAATAACCAAAAACAAAATTAAAAAAATATTCATTGAAAAAACATAACAACATTGCAACCTGACTTTTAGGTAATTTTTCGCACAGAGCAATGTCAAAAGGAGGAATGTCAATAGGAATTAAGGCTACGTCCGCACAGGCTGGCGGCTTGCTTAGCGCCTAGACGCTAGCGAGTCACCTAGCGAGTAGCTAAGTAAAACGAAGTACTAGAACGTTTGCGACCGGCCGCGCTTTGCGCCTAGCTAGTCGCTTAGCGTGTAGCAGTGCGGCCGGTCGCGAACGTTCTAATACGTTCGTTTTACTAAGCTGCTAGCTAGGTGACTCGCTAGCCTTTGGCGCTAAGCAAGCCGCCTGCCTGTGCGGACGTAGCCTATGAGTTCGTATTGGCAATGCAACTTATGCATCTTGACATATCTGCGTTGGCGTGTGTATGCATAAGTTGCATGCAAATACGAACTCTAATTCCTGTTGACATGTTTTAATCTCCTCTTGCAATTGTTCTGTGCGATTCGATGCGGCGCGCCTGCGGTCTAGATTATACCTTACGGATCATTTATTTACAAGAATGATAAGTAGTCGTTTACTTCTTTTTATAAATATTATTGACATAGGTGTTTAGTTGCATCCACGTTCTGTTTTGAAGAACAGGTTCTTTTTTTAAAACTGCCATACATTTTGCTTTTCCTGGGTTTATTTTCTTCTGTATATATGATTGTAGGTGTTTCTTGACTGCTTTTATTTCTTCGTCTGTCCATTTTCTGTGTGTGACTTTTCGTCTACGTGTTTTTTCATCTTCACTTTCATCTTCACTTTCATCTTCACTTTTATCTTCACTTTCAGTTTCACGTGACACTTTTATAGGATGTTTCTTTATTCTTTTTTTTTTAGAATTAGTTTTTATCTCATCGTCACTTTCATCTGTATTAGACTTCTTTTTCTTCAGTTTGCCTTTTTTCTCACGTTCAGTTATTGTGGGAACTTTGGCAGATCGTGTTTTTTGAACTATTTTAGGTTTCTCTAAATCATCCCTGTTAGCTTCAATATTTTCGTCACTGTCCGAGAATGAGCTGGATTGAGTAGATACTTGCACTGGAATTCGTTTCACAAACTTTGTTGATTTTTTGGATTTTAATTGATTCCCTGGTTCAGCACTTTTATTACTATTCATTTCGGATTTTTTGTTTTCATGCGCTTCTTCTACATTTACATTTTTGGTTGCTTGTAATGTTAGTTCGTTTTTATTAAAACAACTGTCAAGACTGTCATTGTTTTGGTGTTGTATGAAATTCTCCAACTGTGAAGTAATCGTTTCTATATTGTTTCGATTTTTTGGTGATGTATTTGTGTTTTCAAACTCCGCAATCGGACTTTCATTTTCTTGGTTTGGTATGATGTTTTCCGACAGTGAAGTAACCGTCTCTATCTTATTTTGTGATCTAATTAATTGGTTCCCTGGTTTAGCACTTTTGTTATTTTTCATTTCAGTTTTTTTGTTTTCATGCGCTTCTTCTACATTTACATTTTTGGCTGCTTGTAATGTTAGTTCGTTTTTATTAAAACAACTGTCAAGACTGTCATTGTTTTGGTGTTGTATGAAATTCTCCAACTGTGAAGTAATCGTTTCTATATTGTTTCGATTTCTTTGTGTTGTATTTGTGTTTTCAAACTCCGCAATCGTACTTTCATTTTCTTGGTTTGGTATGATATTTTCCGACAGTGAAGTAACCGTCTCTATCGTATTTTGTGATCTAATTGTATTTTCATACTCTATCAGCTGCGTCCCAACGACCGCCTTTTGTAAGACCTGCATAGGCAATCTGTAATTTTTTGCGTGAACTGTTACATCATGTCCTAAAAACCCTGCCAGATGCTCTGTGTACTGATCGTTTTGTTTTGAATGTATCTGTGACATGGTTGCTATGTGATGTCTCATGCCAGTAGAAGTCAGCATTTCAGGTCTTTTCAAATTACAGTACTTTTTGATCTTTTCCAGACATTTGCCACCATCAAAAGGTTCTTCCGTGTGAGGTCTCGCAAATAAATATCGATTAGAGCTCGGAATGTTCAGATCTTCACGACAAGCTATTATCAAATCGATGTTTTCTCGCATCGTTTTTGTAAGCAAAATTGGCACGGAACGTGTTCTTTTCCCAGGAATTTGGAATACGTCTAGTTCACTGATAGATTTCCTTTGCTGTGGTGTCAGGGTTTCTAAAATTGTTTTTGGTATTTCTTCATTTTTTCTTAATAGGTAAAATGATAGTTCGGCTTCAGCCACGTCACCCGCTCTTTTTCTATCCAGCATTATTATGTGAGATATTGTTACGACGCACAGGTTTTCGTAATTTAGTGCATCTCTATTTCTCTTCAATCTTTGCGCATATTTAGCCTCTAATTTATGTATTTTTTCCATGACGGTTGCAATGTCTTCTTCTAATGGAATTATATTTTCTTTAGTCATATTTTTTCTCTTTCTAGTTTTCTCAGCATTTGACGAAACTTCCCACTCCCAGTTAATTTCAACTAGACGCTTAAAGTCATCCAACTTTTTTTTAGACGCTTCTTTGTAAGCTGTTGATTCCGTTGACATAATAGACTGCGTATAGAGTATATCAATACATCCCAAAACAGCTGGCCGCATTCGAGCTGGAATACTTGTTACTTTGACGAAGCCCGTTTCTTCATCAAACTCACACATGGTTTTGATGCCATCAATAAAGAGGTCATATTTTTCAGGGTCTAAAACATCTGTTAGTGTTTCAATACTGTGGTCTTTTTTACGGAGTACAATTAATAAAGTAGCCAAGTCTCTCATCTTAGAACATATCGCTTTTCGGCTTCGCCTTTCTTTTTTCTTTTTAAGAAGTCTTGAGCCATATGCAAGAATCAATGAATCATTTTTCAGAACGAGAGAAATTTCATCTGAACGAAGATGAGGCAAAATTTTATCTCTGAGTTCAACACTCGCTGACTCACTTTTTGGTATAATAGTGATACTGTTATTGTACAGAACTCTTTTTCGGCAACCCGTAGTTTGACAAACATTATCACCGGCACCACACTTCTTGAAATGTCTGAAAAAGGTTGACCTTTTGAATGTGCCTAAACACGTCTTGCATGTCGCAAAAGACGATGGACTTGATTCTTGGGTGTTTCTTTTAACTGGTAATAAAGTTTGTTCTCCGTCTCTATCAAAACAAACTTTTGAATTGTGTAAAAAGTTTCCCTTGTTTCTTAATTTGTCCGTTATTTCTTGCCTCTTTTGCTTTCTTACTTTTAGATCTGCGTCGTTAATAGATTTGTATGTAATAACTTCTATTTCGTTAGGATGTTTTCTTAAAAGATGTCTTGAATAGTTAGTTACAAGTTCTTGACAGTAAAAACAAGCATTTCTTCTATCCCATCTACGCTTACCCATTTTCTTGAAATCATGTCTTTGTTCACAGCTGTCTTTCTGTATTTCCGGTGACACTCCTTTAGGACTTTCTGTCTGTATTTCCGCTGACACAACTTCGTGATCTTCTGTCTGTAATTCCGGTACAACTACTTCATCTTTATTACATTGTATCTTGTTAGAGAGTTTTTCACGACAATTTACCGTGTTTCTGCTCTTGTATTTCTGAATGTTTTCACACTTCCGTTTATTACGAAGCATTTGTTTTTTAACTAACTGGTCATCAAAGTACTCGTCCTCTATGGCCTGAAATGGTTATAGGGATAAATAGTTACATATTGTTTAATTTGGATGTGTTAAAATATATGGATAAAGGAATTATTTAAAAAATTCAAAATATTTAAGACATTCTACAGCAGGTGTTTTTTTAGCGTGGTAAAATCATCAAATGAGTCCTCCCACCCAGGGCAGGGCGGAAGGGACTGTCAGACTTGTACTGACTAAAATCCACGGTGTCCTTCAGTAGCCCTTTGTGTTCCGGGGTCACGGTAATGAGATAAGTCCCGCGACCCCGGCAGGCTTTGGCCCTCTAGAGGGGGGGCCCCGTCATCATGCTGACACTCTTTGAGGCGCGCGTGGAACACAACGCGCCGTCGACCCGGGCATGGTCCATGGTCGGGTGGCGAGTTGCCCATTACTCGCCGCCCGCATGGCCGCGCCTACGGTGTCCGGAGATCGCCCCGCGACGTCCGACGCCGCGGGCGTCTACCACTGCGGCTGGGGCGGAGGGAGGACGCTGTCCTCTCTCTCTCGCGGCCCGCGAGCGCCCCCCTCCTTCGCGAGCATAACTGCTTCGCAGAAGGAGGCGACCGCTTCCCACTCCGTCTCGCCCCGCAGCATGGCCTTGACCAGTGCCGGGCGCGAGAGGTCTCCGCCTATCGCTGCCGTGAGGACACGGCGGTGCTCTGCCCAAGCGGGGCAGTCCTGCACCGTATGCTCCACCGTGTCCCCCGGGCGATCTTCGCAGTGGTGACACCCAGGCGTTTCTTCCCTCCCTATCAGACACAGGAACCTCCCGAAACTTCCGTGTCCGGTGAGGACCTGCGTCAAGCGGAAGGTCAGGACGCCGTGACGCCTATCCAGCCACTCCTCAAAGAGGGGTCTTACCGCCGCGATTGCGGCGTGCCCGACAGCAGGTGTTTAGAAAAATAGTTGAAAGTATTTGGGGAACAGTGTATAAGACGGGGACACGAGGTATGATGGGAAATCACACACCTAAGGCAAACTTAACACAAAACTAACGTAGCACAAGCGCCAACAGGACGCCATTTGCGTCTGGCCGCTTACAAATGACGTCCTGATGGCGCTTACTCTACGTTAGTGTTGTTTTAAGTATGCCTAAAGAGTGTATGTCCCCATTATACCTCGCGATTATTAACGTCCCCGTCTTATACACTGTTCCCCTACTACTATTACTGTTACAACATAAGCTCCAGCCCAACAAAGTAAATGCATTGTGGTGCTGTAAATAAATACCTACTAAACTTTATGAACTATCATTTTAAGTATGAAGGTGAAAGTAATATCCTTACAATTTCGTCGTCACTCATGTAAGCTGAGTTGGGATCAAAATCGGATTCATCACTTGGTGAAAAATCTTTTTCTTCAGAGTTGGATTCCGTTTCGGTAATCTGAAACAATTCAACATATGAACGATAAGATGAATAAGAAAATCAATAAAACTGATATTAAATAATGGGTGCGTCTGAGGAGGTAAAATAAAGTGTAATAAAAGTGGTTAAAAGTTTACCTGGTTATGATCTTGAGATTCAGTGTCTCGTAATACACCAGAAATATCTGAAATACTTATAGGTATGTTTTCTGTTAGCCCAGATATGTTTAATAATGATAATCCACTGACATCTAAACATGCATCTAGCTTTGAGGTAACTTCGTTCCGTTGTACATCACTCAATAATTTTACGTCCACTACATCCACCTGTTTACCCATTTGATATTTGTTGTAGCCTGTAAAAAAGTATTTAAAAAAATCGGAATTTTTAGGTAACATCTTCATTAATTTCCTAAATTTGTGAAATATAGGGGTTTATTTTTTTTTAAAAGGTGGTCGATATTAAGGTTCCTCACACTACGTTGCGGTCTGGCATACAAACACTGACGCTCCCACATTTATTTAAGAATTTCGGAGATCTTTATACTGGTTCAATATGGTCTGAAAACTGAAATGATTATTATTTGTTTAATGTAAGTTTTTAAGCATGAATCATGATTATCATGAATCAATCTTCATAAATGTTTGTTTTTTAATCATTTTCCTATATTAATGCACTAGAAATTCAACGATGAATTCTCTTATATTTCATTAAATTAAAGCCTTTTAACTAAGTTTTTCTTTGAATTTCTAAATTAAAGTACTAAAAACTTCTCGGCCACTTTTTAGGATTCCTCAAGGTATTTACTATTACATATTTAGTACACAAATTCATGATTTAGATTCCGTATTAACAACAAAAAAAAATAATTTAAAGAAAAACAAAAAACCCGACTGCGTAAAAACTAATTTTGAAAAATACGTGAAAAAGTTAACTTATATAAAAACTAAAAAGAAAGAAACAAGCCCAAAAGAACAGCAGGAAGAAGCAGAACAGAACGACTCACAGTCGGGGCCCATTCAAATTTCACCAATCAATAATCTTCCCAAGGGGCCCCGACTGTGAGTCGTTCTGTTCTGCTTCTTCCTGCTGTTCTTTTGGGCTTGTTTCTTTCTTTTTAGTTTTTAAATAAGTTAACTTTTTCACGTATTTTTCAAAATTAGTTTTTACGCAGTCGGGTTTTTTGTTTTTCTTTAAATTATTTTTTTTTATTTTACACATTTTAGTTACGATCCATTGTTCACTGTTTTTTTTGTTTGTTTAACGTTTTTATACTTTAAATAAAAACTTAAATTAATAAGTAAGAAAATTAGCGAGAATGATTGTTTTGTTAAACAACTTTAAATCGTTATATATCCTAAACTATTACTTAAAATGAAAAATGATAAAAGAAACCTAAAGATGATTTTAAAATACCTATTCAACGACACCCCACTTGACATAGTTCATCGACTTTTATTTTTTTCATTTTGACAATATGGCGTCTGGTTGTCGCTGTGGTGAATTTTGATTACTGTCATGTCTTTAGTGACACTCGCAAGGTTAAGACGAATCGATTGACGTAAGAATTATCAAAATCGGCCTACGCGTTTGGTCTCTAGAACGCCACATAGAAACAAACATACATACATAGACTCAATGATATTATAAGTAAAAAAGGTGTAGATACGTTATACGCGCTTGTTAGATATGGTATATAACCCCAATGCAATAAATAACAATTGAATATTTTTATCGCTTTAAGTTAAGGTTAAAAATAAATACTTACTGAATTTCTAATTTATTTAATCAAGTTATAAAATGATAGTACTGTACAAGATTTGTTTACTATTGTGATAGATGTGGTATATAGCCCCTATGTAATAAATAATAGCAATATATTATTTAAAACAACTATCAAATAATTTCTGAACGAAATCAGTTGATGTTCAAATATTTATCGAATTATGTCCAGGTTGCAAATAAATCTAATCAAGCTTTAAAATGAATCTACTGTACAAGATTTGTTTATTATTGTGATAGATATGGTATATAGTCCCTTTGTAATAAATAATAACAATATATTTAAAACAACGATTTCCGAACGAAATCAGTTGATGTTCAAATATTTATCGAATTATGTCTAGGTTACAAATAAATACTTACTGAATTTCTTAATTATCTATTCAAGTTTTAAAATGGTTCTACTGTACAAGATTCGTTTATTATTGCTTATTTTATTACTTATTTAACTGCAATGTATGAGGATCTGTGATTGGTTAATAATGGCGGTAATATTTCTTGGGGGTGGTACAATTCTAGGTTTATAAAAACAAATGTACCCTCACATTCGTGGTCATTATTCTTCAATCGCTATATGAGATAAGCCGTGCTCTGATTGTTGTTCTGTTTGATAAATGTGAAATAATAATAGAGAATCCAAGTGTGTGAAGCTGAAAGTTATAATTTGTGTTCTAACGTTCTACAGTGAAAATGTAAGTTAATAGATATTTATTATGATCTGAATATTCTTGATAATGATAATGTATGTTTTATAAATGTGTACTGATATTGTATGTTTTATAACTGTGTAAAATATGTTGCCGTGGAGTTTCTTTCTCCGTTCTTCTCCACGAAAGACCTAGGGTTTGCGAACGGAGGTAGTTTGGTAGGTAATAAATACCTAGTCTTGATTTTGTGCTTTTCTTTATAAACCCATTCCTGTACAAAAGTCCTTAGAGATACCTTACATACAGTAAATAAATAACATTAACCATCCTGATATCTAAAACTTGATAATAAAGTCGATATTAATGTTAATAAAACTAGAAATACATATCCTATTTATCACACACACACATCCATTTTCTAACACGCTCAAAAACAGACGCGCTCAAATGTGGTTGATTCACAAACCTTGACCTCAGTCCGACGTTGCCAGCGACAACGGATGCACTTCACGTACTACATAACAGAGTGAGTCAAAAGTAAAAGTGACTCAAAACCACCGAAAATGCCGTCGTGTGTGATGAGATATTGTACAAATTATACAAGCAAGACTTCTAAAAGTCAAAGAATCACTTATCACTCGTAAATATATTATTTATCTTAATATTTTCACAAATAAGACATTACGTTTCTATAATATGGCGTCGTAAAAGAAAGAGTGCGAGTGAGAGTGCGAGTGAGATAAAAGAGAGAGCGTCACCATCTAGCTGTCACTTTTTTTCATATTGGTTTTATCAAGCTATCCTTTTTACTTGTAGTGAAATGAAATGTGTGTGAATAAAAAGTGTGTATGTGTGCTGCCTCTCTGCGCGGTACGCTTTTTTCTGTTGTTTTGTACGTGTATAACATATCTATGACTTATAATATCATTGCATAGACTGATAAACACATTACCCTCCTTTACGTCGCGCAGTCGGGTAAAAATTAACGTCGCGCACCGAAAAAAATTGAAACACCTCTCAGATTATTCGGCCACTTTTTAAATTTTGAAATAAATTTAAATTGAACATAGGTATTTTTACTAATTAAGTTTGATTCCAATCAGCTCCAACAGAAGCGATAAAACATTTGAGTAACAGTATCATTCAATAATTTTACAACAGTTACCCTGCGACAAACATCTCAATCTTTATAACGTCACAGTTTCCATCTCACCACTTTCAAGCTTGGCATTTATTATACATATATTTATGTTCAGGACATAACACTGAATGCGTTAATATGGCCTCCATACCTATAGGTACAGTAGGCAGGTTTTGCGCCTAGTTTGAGTTTAGGGACTACTTAGGTATATGTGAAATGTCCAGGACATAAATTTATTTTATTTAAGTACCCAAAAAGGCCAAACATCCTATTCTATCCTTCCTACTTAATATTATAAAAAAAAATAATTAATAATATTTTAAACGTGAAAGTTACTTTTTGAGTGTGGATGTTTGTTACTCCTTCACGCAAAAACTACTGGACGGATTTTGATGAAACTTTACAGTATTACATCAGGATAACACATGGGGTACTTTTAACCGCGGAAAAATATTTCATTCCCATGATGTTCCCATGGGAAGCGCGGGCGATGCCGCGGGGGTGGAAAGCTAGTAGGTACTACTCGTAGCTTAAACTTGCTTAGTTTAAACTTTCTCGTTTATAATATTACCTACCTAGGTAATATTATAAACGAGAAAGTTTAAACTAAGTGAGAAAGTGTAACTAAGTAAGTAACTAACTAAGTAAGTTTAAGCTACGAGTAGTACCTACTAGCTTTCCACCCCCGCGGCATCGCCCGCGCTTCCCATGGTAAATTGTGACGTATTGCCAATTTTGAAAGCGTTGTATCTCCGTCAATTTTGGCAGTCGTATCAAAATAAAAAATACGAGGCGAATATTTTTTGATAATCTTACTGACGGACTAAAGTTTTTTTTTGTCAAATAGCCTATTACTAATCAAAGTGTAAACGAGGCCTTATGCTCTAACTGACACTGGCAAAATGCACGATGCAATTGCCAAAAAACCGCGCGCGACGATGGTGGACGAAGATTACCGAATCTAGCCGAGCGTTCGAACGCTCGGCTGTATTCGATAATCTTTGGTAATTTGCGGCTATTTGCCCTACACACTACTCTACATATACCTAATGTTTCATGTAGGTGTGTTTGTGTAGTGTGTGTGACAAAACAGCCGCGGACGATCCGACCTAAAACATCTGACTTGCCCCCCCCTAGGCCAGAAGCTGGGTACGCCCATGCCTACCTAAACACAATCACAACTGTTTTTTTTTAGTCCGAGGTTAAAAACTGGTAGGTGAATAGGTATCTAGGTACATAGTTAAGTAGTCCGTAGGTATCACATGTGAATATAATTATTACCATGGGCCGAAGGCCGAAGGGATCATGGCTGAGGGGATAAGTTTCCATTTCCACTGAAGGAAGCGGTCTCTACTCCGCCCCCTATCAGTTTAGCCGGGATCACATCCGGATTAACTCATCAATATAATAGGTACCTACATAATAGTCCTTCCGACCGACTTTCGGTCAAGGCGGCGACCGATCTCATTGAAATCAACCAACTGCGCAGGACTCAGGACTTGTTTTCAGTGTCCGAGTGTATGCGCATTACACAAGTGCACTCTCTCTTCCTTCAACTCTCTAATTCCGATGGGATGGCAGACCGACACGACTGAGAGAGATTTCAGGTGGAGGACCAACGGCTTGACGTGCCTTCCGAAGAACGGAACCTATACCACAGTTTAACAATCCATACAGTTGGGAAACGCCTTTGATGTTGAACGATGCCGCCACGCGTGTAGGTACTTATGCTCCGAGTCGCAAGTGTGTAAAGGTTGTCAAAAAAGAATAATAAAAGAAATGTGATTTTGTAATCGCACAACAAGTAGATAATAAATTATCTACGTATTATGTACCTAATTTATTCAAAATTAATTTACAAGACATACTTATAAATCCATCCTTGGAAGTGTAAGCTAATACGTACATGTTATACAGCGTGAATTTGAAATGGTTGTTTTCCCGCGGCAGGACGATTACACATCAGTAGTACAATCGAAACACAAAGTCAAACTTAAAAAAAAGAATTTAAATCATTAAAAAAGTAGGTACTCATAAACTCGAAAGCGTGAGAATCAATAGCAGTAGTAGTTCACTAGACATGACGTAGAAGGTAAGTACTTACACGAAAACGCACGCGCCGCCGGCCGCGCCGCCCGCCGGCAAACTACAGACTACAAAGGAAAGAGTGATAAATAAATGTTCAGAGCAAAATAAGCTCTCGAGCATGGCAATACGGCATTAACCAGCCTGCACGCACGCGGCGAGGCCGCGCGCGCCAGCGCCCCAAAGAATGCCGCCATTTTTGCGTTGCGCTTCTGCTTGCTTTTAGTCCAAGTCCTTTCGCGAACGTCATAATGTACAATACGCTATCGACATCTTTTCAAAAATGAATCGTCATTTTATTTTTCCTAATTTAGAGTTTGCTATGGTGCAATTATACGCCAGGGCTAATTTCGATTCCCTTGCTGCCATGGGCAGTTCAGGACACCAGCGCATGCACAGGGCAGAGGTCGTGACACCACACTCTAATCAAAATGAAAGTCAATCAAACGTGATCGTTTGTGCATTGAAGTGCTATAGTGTGTAGTGGTTTGCACTTCGAACAATGACTCCGCTACCGGGTAAGTGTAAGTACTTATTCGTACCTTGTAAATAAACATTTAATAGAAGGTTAGGTAATTCAAATCATTGTAATTTAGTTGATACTTTATTATCTAATTCAGAATCTTGATTTTTATTAGTTTCTCAGTGATCTGTAAGTTGTAGGCAAAAAAGTATTTATGAAGGTCCTAAGCCCGTAAAAGTATGAAGCGAAAATTCGACTAACGTATTGGGTTTTGTGTTTTATTAAGTCAGGAGTAGTGATCAGCTGATTAAACGCAAAGTGCAACGACCGCGCCGCGCCGCCGACGTTCGGGGTACCCCCGCGCCCGGCCCGCGTTCGGCGTAGGACGTATTATTTCTACTATTGATTCAAGTCGCTTTCGATTATGTTTATCACATTTGTTAATCTGCCATTTATTGAGTTATAATTTTTTTTTTAATATAAATATCGATTATATAACCGATACAAAGTCATTTCGCTGCGGGAAAACAACAATTTTTTTTATCTTTCAAGTCAGGTCTTCGACAAGCGTCTATCCATAACTGGCACTTGGAAAAAAACCCATCCAATAATTAATAAATATAAACTATGTGCAACACTCATCATCATCATCGTGACCATATAATGAAAACAACAATCTACCTCTTTGTTTAATGTTATTTAGCATTAATTAAAAACTTCGTAGAACTAAATCATCTCATCAAACATTCTGGTTGTTTATATTTTACTACTATACCTAGGTACCTAATAATTATTATCTCCTAAACGCGTTAACCAATTTACATGATACGATTCAAACGGATAAAATGGTTTTAGACCTAGACCTTTCATTTGACACCAAAATCGTTAAGATATCTCAACAAACAAAAAATCACATTTTCAAGTTGCTCTCGTAATTATCTAACATGTATATGAAACGCGTACAAACAATTCTTTTAAAAACTATCTTATTAAACGTTCACAATTAGCGCAGTAGTATTATATTCAATTTATGTAAAGATTATTAACAATTTATTATTATTAACAACGATTTACACAGACGCGTCTGCCCTAAGCGTCCAAGTACCTACAAACTGCGCGAGATCATTGTACCGCGTCGCCCAACCCCCAGCAAGATCCCCGTCGTTGCTCCACGAAAGTACCTACATTCGTTGCGCAACTGTATGGATTGTTAAACTGTGCCTATACAATATCGAGTTTCACCAGAGAATCACCTACATAATATCGAGTTTCTAAATAGATACCTACCTACTTAGTAAATAAAATATGGATAGTAAAATACTCACCATCATCTTCTGATAGGTCCATTTTAAAACTAATTAACAAAAAATCACACACGAAAACGCACACGTCTTTTCATAACAAAATCAGCGAAACAAGTGGATGGTCGTTCCCAAACGCAGCAGCTAACGCATCTTTCTTACCTTATTACTCTAACGAAGTAGTCCTTTGGGTTCTCTGTCACGCAGAATGCGACGTTGCCACTTTGTGTTCGAGTACCTATTCGTAAATTTTGGCTCCGGATCCACTTAGTCTAAGTAAAAGTGGCATATAAGTTAAATATACTCTGGATCTATGAAATCTCATTCAGTATGATTTTTTTGACCGTTAATGGATCAACAAATATTGGTCAAATCGCTGACGAGTATGTTGAAAACCTGTAAGTGCAAATCCACTGACGTCACACGCGCAACAAGGACAGATCAAAGTATTATCAGTTTGCGCGACGCGGAGTTGAGAAAACAAGTAAAATAGGCGGATCAACATTTGTTCTAACTTCTTACTGGATCAACATTTACCGTGAAAGGTTCATTATATATCTATATATATATATATATATATATATTTACATCCAGCAACGCATCTGGCGTCATGCACGTTGTGCATCATTACGGCGTCCCCCAGTTCCACTTGCAATTTTTATGATGTATTTGTGAATATTGCTTAGTTTTTCGATTTCCCGCCCCATGGGATACATAGTTTTCCTGCAATTTTATATGGGGCAATATTCTTCTTGTAGTCATGCCCAAACATTTTTGAACCCCCATTCATGGTGATAGATTATTGACTTCCTAGATATATTGATCATGATTTACCTAATGCGTCGACAATTTAACGTCTTCACAGCACAGAGTGGTTGGTATTTGGGATTGCGACGTTGCCAGCTTTGAGTTTACTTGTCTCTTTCTTTTACTATCACTTGTCGCGTTGTCTGTTGTGTACAGTTTCATCTTTGAATCTATTCGTAGAAGAAGTATTCCACGCGCGTCGCAAGGAGCTGTCAGCAAACTGACGGTGCCCCAATAGGGCCAAACTTTTGCAGGGGTCGCGGGATTGTCTAAGCAGGATACCGTGGCCCTGGAATGCAAAGGGAAACCGAAGGAACAGGTTGGACTTTTAGTCAGTAACAGTCTGACAGTCCCTTCCGTCCCACCCAGGGCTCAGGACTCATGTGATGATTTTACCACCACAAAAAAAAAGAAGAAGCTATACCTATTCGAATGCCTGATATTGAAATATGTACCTACGAGCATCTTATCCTTTGCTAAGATTGTAAATGTGAAAGTGTGCTATTGAACTGAGAATAGATGGATGAATTAATTGTTGTGTCGCTCTTTCACTCAAATATTACTGAACGGACTTAGATGAATAAGGTCACCAGGCTCAATAGGTATTGATATTGGACGGCAGAGTGAGCCTGATACCCCAGGTATAGCAAGCGTTCATGGGGGTACTATACTCTTAAATAATTAGCGCCGCGTAGGCTCTGAGGCTGCGGTTTGTCGTTAGTGGATTTTCAACTTTATACTCTAGAGTCTAAAGTTCAAAATCTACTAAAGACAAACCGCAGCCTCAGCGTCGCCTCGGCGCTGAGTCTTTTAGAGAATAGCATAGAAGGCGGGCCACATTATGATATTTGTCGGCCATGTTGTCATATATAGCTGTTGGACATCCGTGTACAGCTATCGGACGTCCGTATATAGCTGCTGGACGTCCGTATATAGCTATTGGATGTCCGTATACAAGATGTAAGGGATAGCCCTCCGCAGACTGATGGGGTGAATTCAGTACATCATACTAAGATGATCGGTACATTAAATTATTTCAAGAACGTTATGGGAATCCAATAAACCTGATTTGTTTATTACCTCACACGCAATGTATCGTTATCGTGGTGCCAATGTACCGCCACCTATGAACGCTTGCAATACCAAACTGTACCTTGGAGAGGTCCGGGCCTTCTTCCCTCAGGTGCTCGACCACGCACCATGATACGCTCAAAAGAGCTTACACCTCCTCGAACAGTAACGTGGGGCGATATGCCGAGGATGACTCCGCAGGGCGCCCTTCCTTCTAGTTTAGCACCAGGGTGCTTATCAGGAACAAATGGCGCTCTGCGGAGTCTTTTCTGCCTGCCTTGAAACAGAGCGGTTTCCCTCTCTGTGGCAGGTGGGGCTCTTGATTCCTGAGTCCCGTTTTCCACAAAGAGAAATCCGATCTGTCTGAAGGCAAGCATTAAAAGCCCCTCAAAGTCGGTCCTGAAGAGCCCCAAGAGCCAAGGCCAGAGCACGGCCAGGGACTGCGTCCAGCCCAAGGGCCTTGTTCCTTGCCCGGATCCGCAGTTTCACCACGCCAAACTCTAAATCCGTATACAGCTATCGGACATCCGTATAAAGCTGTTGGATGTCCGTATATAACTATTGGACGTCAACATATCCCAATTGGACGTCTGTGTCTGTTATCGGGCGTCTGTATAATATTAGAGAAATTTTGCAGAAATTATTTTAGAGACGCATTCAACACCCTCTACGGCAGGGTGTTGTATGCGCTGGCGATGTCAAGTGACACCGCCAATTACACCCACCCGGAACCAACTGCTTCCGCCGAGAGGGCTTTACGCGCTAAGTGGCATCAATGGTTAGCCGACCATCTCGGAACCCAAACTGTAGGTACCTAGGAGAGGTCCGAGCTGTATTCCCTCAGGTGCTCGACCAGACGGTCTGTGATGGTATGCTTGAAGAGCTTACAACTCGTTGAGCAGCAATATAGGGCGATAAGACGATGGCACCCTGTGGAGTCTTTAATGAAACAGGTCAGTTTCAAGTCAGGCATTAAAGAATCCTTGAAATCGAAGACCTAAAAAGTCCCAAGAGCCAAGGCCAAAGCACGGGCGCGTGGGGTCTCCGTCCGTCCCAGGGGCCTTGTTCCTTGCCCGAAGCCGCAGTTCCGCCACGCCGAACTCTAAATCCGTATACAGCTATTGGACGTCCGTATATACCTCTTGGACGTCTGTATTTGTATTTACATCTAGCAACGCATTTGGCGTCATGCACGTTGTGCATCATTACGGTGTCCCCCAGTTCCACTTTAGCTATTCGACATTCATATACCAATTGAACGTCTGTACAGTTATCGGGCGTCCGTATTTTATTAGAGAAACTTTGCAGAAATTACTTTAGAGACACATTCAACACCCACCATGGCAGGCCACCACAGAAGACGAATTCCAAGCTTGGACCTTCGCAGCAACGAATAGCTTCTCCCTATCCATTAGCTCGAGCGCCCACCTAGGGCGTGAAGGGACACTTGGCGATGGGCAACTTGGGTCGTCGAAGAGACGGAGACATCGAACTTGATGTAGACTGACAATGTTTCCACCTCCTCAAGGACCCGCCATGCCCTAATATTTTGGGCAAGGTCAGGGGTAGACAATGATATGTCCACAACAGACCCTCCCCGCTACCTTACACACGTAATGGCACTCCCTGCTGGCACGATCAAGCAATCAATCAGCGTCGCCATCACCATTCTGCTATTATCACCGACGCGATATTAAAGAGCAAGCTAGACGCTGCATATCGCCTTGCTCATTCAAGAAGCAAAATGCGGAAAACTAGAAAAAACGTTAGCAGAGGTGGACACCGGCGTTCAAAACAAATCTCACCGCCTATCACCTATCACTGACAGAAACTCGAACCTATTATATATTCTTAGGGTTCCCCCACATTTATCGACGCGGAATCGGCTTAAGCCGGTCAACTAAACCTTTATGTCAACATAATAAGGGTGTTACTAATGCCATTCGCATCGGCTCGGCTCGGACGATGCGATCCGATGCGAATGGCATTAGTAACACCCTTGTTAAGTTGACATAAAGGTTTTCTAGCCGATTCCGCGTCGATAAATGTGGTGGGACCCTTAGTCGACACTGGAACCAACATTTCCGTGCTACCGAGAAGAAAGGGACAAACAATAGCAACGTAGTAAGTACCTACGTATGGCGAATGAACATTAGCTCTCGATTTCAATCTACGCCCATACAAATGGAAATTCATCGTAGCTGACGTTTCGAACCCTGTACCACGCAACGAGGTTCTTATCTTCACTTTTCGGAAACTCGACGCGTCGTCACACCGCCCGGCGCCCGCCTGAGGTCATCGAAGCGCGACTAGTTGTAAACGTAAATTAGGATGCCGTAACATCGGGCCGCTAAGTAAGGGATGTGCAAGATAATTTACAATAAATAAATAAAATAAAATAAATAAATTTATTCATAAACGTTTTTACAGAAATGGGTGTAAACATAGCCACAGAAATGTAATATAGTTAAGTCTTATGTACTAGTAAAATAGTTCATAAATGAAAACAAGTGTATAACTTAAGAACATAGGTATAAGATATTTAACTAGGGAATGAAATTAAATGTAGCGACAATAATACACGCAAATCAGTAACTACCCCGAGACAGTTACATTTTTATTTTCCCACGTTTTTATACACTCACTTTTCTTGTTTGTTTTTTTTAGACAATGTAGTTCTTTTAGAACTATGGTCTAATTTTTCATAGCATTGTCAACTTCTTAGGACTCAGTGGTTTTTTTTTGTAAGGATGTATCTACCGTTTAGTTTAAAATATATAATTTACTAAGTGACTCAACGACCATTTATATCTAGACGCCTCATGCACGATCTGACTAACGAAAATTATTCTGTCAAGTCGCTTAGGTACGACGTAAGCGAGGGGGACGGGGTACTGCGTTCTGATTGGCTAATACTGCGTTCTGATTGGCTAACTCAAGGTCAGTGCGACGAGGGGACTCACAGTAGTGGTCGAGTCACGACGGTTTTAAGACTTTTTTACCTAATGTGTTGACAGACATCGGTCGCCTGTGATTAGGAGTCTAGATATAAATGGTCGTTGAAGTGACTAGATCGCCCCACCAACGTGTCCCCACGTTGTCGTCGTGGTGGGGCTTGAGTGTTTCGATGATCTCTGGGCTCAGGCTCGGAGGGAGAAACCAACCAAAAGGGACACACCGGGGAAAGGCGCTCCGCCTGGAGGATCGAGCAGTTAGCTCGAGCTTCTAGACGGCGCGGGGCCCAGTCTCAGAGATTGGGTCAAGGGGGGGAAAGGTTCACTTCCGGTATGCGTCTGATCTTCAGACGTAACCGTGAAGTAAACCGGAAGATCCCAACTAGTGCGCGGGGTAAGGGCCGAGGCAAGACTTCGGGTAGGGGGCCTCCCCCCTCTGGAGAGCCGAAAATCAGTCCGGCCTCAGACGAGGCCAGACTGACAGAGGTCGTCTCAGCCGCCATCCTCTCCGTCACCGGCAAGAAGTCGAAGGAGACACCGGGGAAGGCGTTCGGCGAGGCCACGGCCTCCATCGTGGCGGCAGCGCTCAGCTGCGACGAGTCCGAAATGTCCGAGATGCGGACGGAGGTTGCCCGCTTGACTGCCGCCATGGAGGCTCTCCGGAGGGAGAACGCCGCCCTCAAGGCGGACCTACCGCTGACGCTCTGGCCGAACGGCTCAGAGCGTCCTTAAACGCGGAGGAGGCCCGAGTCTCCAGACCCACCAAGCGCGCAGACGTGCGCATATTGGGTCTGGATGACTCCGTGACGGTCGAGGAGGTGGTGGCTGCTGTTGCTAGGACTGAGGGGTGCCCTCCCGATCAGGTGAGGGCGGGCGTCCAGCGTCCTGGCTTCGCGGGGCTGCAGACCATTACGGTCAGCTGCCCCGTCTCGGCGGCCAAAAAACTGGAGGGGGGCCGAAGGCTCTTGGTTAGGTAGTTTTCCGTGCAGGTGAAACTGCTGGATCCCAGCTCTCAGGAGCTACCGGTGCCAAGTGAAGAAGAATGGAGATGTTTTAATTTTTTATGGTATTAAATATATTTATATATAATAATTGAATAATAATCAATAACCCAGTTAGGAGAGGATTGAAGGTTACCCCGAAAAAAACGTGGCTTGCCGACTATTCAAATTCTATTATTTTAAGAGATGATGTCGCTTGAAAAACGTGCCTCGAAGAAATGACCCATTTATGCAATTTCTGTCGGATTAGGTTGGTTAGGTTTTTTTGTATGGGATAACCTATGTTACTAAACAAAAACAAAGAGCATTTAAATTAATCACTTTTATTCATAATTTTTGTGTTTTACATTTAAAAAAAAACTTTTAATGACCTACTATGTATGTATCGGCAAGTACCAACTCAAATAAACATTTTAATCAAAACAAAAAATAAAATACTATGTAAGTATGTGCTTCTGCAAGCGCGCCTATACATAATATGGCACAACCACTTTTTCACAATAATAACTAATAAAATTACTTTATGACTTTGGCAGTTACTGTTGTGCATTCAGTAATGGTATTAATATTAGAATAACTCGAGTTTAGCTTCTATAATAAGTAATCAGCAACTCAACAATCATTATTGAAATTATGTTTATATTATAACTTTGGCAGTTATAGTTTAACAAGATTTTTTTTTATTAATAATAGAAAATCTCAGATTCAATAAAAATTACTCTTATATTATGTCTTTAGCATCTATTGTTGTACATAAAATAATTGTAGTACCTACATATTAATACGAGAAAGCTGATACAAATAAAAATACACATAACACAACCACATTTCAGTATCACAATAATTAGTAATAAAATAAATCTAAGACTTTGGCAGTTACTGCTGTGCATTCAATAATGGTATTAATAGTAGAATAACTCCGACTTTAGCTTCTATAGCAATCAGCACCACAACAATCATTATTGAAATTATGTTTATATTATAACTTTGGCAGTTTTAGTTTAACATGAAATTTTTTATTAATACTAGAACATCTCAGATTCAATAAAATTACTCTATATTATGACTTTGGCACCTATTGGTGGGCATGAAATAATTTTAGTACCTACATATTAATACGAGAACTTAGTTGCTACAAATAAAAAAATACACATGACACGTATTAATAGTAGAATAACTCCGACTTTAGCTTCTATAGCAATCAGCATCACAATAATCATTATTGAAATTATGTTTATATTATAACTTTGGCAGTTTTAGTTTAACATGAAATTTTTTATTAATACTAGAACATCTCAGATTCAATAAAGTTACTCTATATTATGACTTTGGCACCTATTGGTGGGCATGAAATAATTTTAGTACCTACATATTAATACGAGAACTTAGTTGCTACAAATAAAAAAATACACATGACACGTATTAATAGTAGAATAACTCCGACTTTAGCTTCTATAGCAATCAGCATCACAACAATCATTATTGAAATTATGTTTATATTATAACTTTGGCAGTTTTAGTTTAACATGAAATTTTTTATTAATACTAGAACATCTCAGATTCAATAAAATTACTCTATATTATGACTTTGGCACCTATTGGTGGGCATGAAATAATTTTAGTACCTACATATTAATACGAGAACTTAGTTGCTACAAATAAAAAAATACACATGACACAACCACTTTTCAGTATCACAATAATTAGTAATAAAATAAATCTATGAGCTTGGCAGTTACTGCTGTGCATTCAATAATGGTATTAATATTAGAATAATTCAGCTTTAGCTTCAATTAGCATCACAACAATCATTAATGAAATTATCTTTATAACTTTGGTAGTTGTTGTTTAAAATGAAATTTTGGTATTAAAACAAGAACTCTGCCATCTGTATATTGATCAACCCCTAAAACTTAGTAGTTAAATATTAATTACTCGACAAAATCTGTAATTTACCTACTTGAAAGTTGTATTACTTGATCATTTTTTTGAATAAGTATTTTGTATGTAAACTTTAATTTTAAGCCAGTCCTTGTTGTGAAGAAGTGTAGGATATTTATTTTTTAATTCGTCACATTCAGCACGTTTTGGGGGCTTTTTATGTCTAATGTGTTCTTTAAAATATTTTGTAACGACATTTTTTTGTTCAGTTGTCCAAGGGACAAGTGTTCTCTTTTTTTTGGCAGATGTCTTTTTGTTTATTTCTTGGGAAGGGGAAGGAGTTTGCTCGCTGATACAAATATTTACATTTTGTGATGAACCTTCTTCTTCTAATTCAAAATCAACAACTTCCTGATTTTCTATCTCGTCTCCTATAACTTCTTCTTCCAAGTTCAAGTCTATTTCATCTAAAGCTTTACCTTGATATTTATCCGCTTTTCCATCTTCCATCAATAGTAGAAGTTTAGATATCTTTGCAGTCTGATACACGTCGCTAGGTAACCTATAATTATTTTTATGTACACTCAATGTGTGACCCATAAAGGTAGCTAATTGTTCAAGCTCCGATTCAGTCATAGTAAATAATTGGGTCATCGTTGCTAGATGTTTTCTGAGCCGTGTAGATGTAAGAGCCGTGTAATTTTTGGCACCGCTTGCTTTTGCATATTTTTCTAAAATTTTGTAGCCACAAACAGTCGATCCACCTGCTTTTGCAAATAAGAAATCATTATCATTTTCAACATACATGTGTCTCACTGATAAAATGTTTTTGATATCTTCTTGCACTTGCGTACTAAACAAAACTGGCACGCCTCTTCCTCTTTTACCACGGATCACTACTCTTTTCAATGTTCCTACTAAAATTTTTTCTGTCGAAGAAAGAACTTTGTCAAATTCTTCATATTTATTGCTATCGTTCCCGTAATGATTGTAATCGCTCAATTTTATTCGTTGTAATTCGCCGGGCCGACGTCTGTTTAGAAGAAGCACGCGACAATATGTGGATTCCACCAAGTTATTAAAAGCTTCAACATTCGTTTTTTCATTGGATTGCATTAAATTTTCGGATGACTGTTTTGATATGTCACAAAGATAATCTTTTAATAATTTTAAATCGGTAGCGAGTGGAACAATAGTGGTTTTATTCCATTTCTTGACATTAAGATCATCAGCAGCTTGGCTAGAAATATCAAACTTCCAATTTTCTTGAATTAATTGTGATAGTGTTTTTAAATCTGCTTGAACAGTGGCTGTCTGAACGGTGGCTTCCATTTTGCAACTCTGTAATAAAGCTATACTACAACATTGTTTTATTGATGTACTAATGTTCATGGCATATGTTGGTGCATCAAATTGTCGTGTTACTTCATTGTACCGGGCTACGATTTTTGTTGCGTGTACTAAAGTGTCATAATATTGTGGTTTTAACATTTGTTCAATGCTACTAATATTCGGTTTCAGTTTTATCACTTCCACGAGCAATTTCGCTAACTCCCTCATCTTACGTGAGACTACAGTTGCGAAGTGTTCCTCACGATGTGTCCTCAAATATTGTGCTCCGAACATACAAATCAATTTATCTTTTTTAGCTACTAATGATATTTTGTCTGGTTTCATACGAGGAAATACGTTTGTCACTAGATTTTTGTCGACTTTAACGTTACGTACAAGAAAATTTTGTGCTTGAACTTGTGCGTTGTTTGTAGAAGTGGTATTATCACATTTTTTGACATGTCTCCATAATTGTTTCTTTGAATAAAAACCTAAACATTTAGAGCAAGGTAAATAATCAGTCTTATCAGAAAACCTACACTTCTTTACAGGTTTGAAAGCAGTTTGTGAATTACTTACATAATTACCCTTTTTTCTCAAAGCGCTAAAAAATTGCTTACGTTTAAGGCTATTTTTAGGATGTGATAGTGCTAATTGTACTTCAGGTTCGGCTAAGTGGTTACGAGTCATATGTCGTGAAAAATTCAAAACAAAGTTTTCACAGTAATAACAAAAATCTCTTTCTCGAATGCGTTTACCTTTCAAAATACTTCTTGATGTGTTTTTATCTTCCGGTACTTTATTTTCTGCTTCTATGTTTTCTTTATTTGTTTCGTCGTCCTCTTCTGAATCTTTCTCTAAGTGCACTTCTCTCAGCGAAATATTTTTGTTTTCTGCTCTGTTTCTATCCTCGCAATGGCTTAAAGCAACCTAAAATAATATAAAGTTATAGTATGAATACTTATGTCGATGACTTCACCCACGCACAAACTGGGTTAGAAGTATGAAAATTATAAATTATAAAAGTTATGTCTTTCTCTATATCAACGATAACGTGTATGCAAAATGTCAAGATAATTGGTTGCGTAGTTAAGCAAGACCACAAACTGAAAGCGAATAATTGTTTAGTACACTCAGATATGAAACTGGTCTCTGTACCAAACTAGGTACCTTATTATGTAACAAGTTTTAATCAAAATTACAGAATTATAATGGTTTGATTTGGCAACTGTATTTGTATGTAAATTTTCTACTAACCTGATGTGATCCATCTAAACATTCATTGTCCATTAACAGGCCATCGCCGCATTCTGAAGATGAAGATTCATAAGATGATGGTTCATAATTCTTGTCATTTGACAATGAGTCTGTAGACTCACTGTCAAAACATAGTACCGATTGGTCTTGATTCCGATCATTTGATATTATGCATGTGATTTCTAGCGGAGGCTCTTTCTTCTCTTTCTCGATTCCATATGCATCAGAGACGTAAGTAGGCTTGTTTGAGATTGTAGTTTCAAGAGGATCAAGGTGTCTCTCGTGGTTCGAGGTAGAAGGTTTGGCAGCGCTGCCCTGCCAAGCCAAAACACTGTAACCTACAAAAACCAGTTTTGAGATAATTGACAAAACGTGTTTTTTATTAATATTTGCTCATATCAGAGGTAATTGGAGCATATTATATATTTTTTGCATTTAATAGTTAGGTGCACATCTCTAGTATATAGCCAAATAGTTTTTTTGAAATTATTTTATAACAGAAAGAAGTTATTGCCACTAACTTGTCTTGACAAGATAATTATAAAATTTTAATGTACTTCAAACAAGGCAAAACACTGTAAAACCGGATACAGTGTTTAATCTTTGTCTGAAACTCTAAACTCATTATGCCGAAACACTATACACTGTATCCAAGCACACAGTTTTTTTAAGAGGATAGATGGAATGAATTGTAAATTATAGTATTTTTCACCTTAGTATGATTTCTGTGACACTTGTGAATGCAATAGCAATAAGTTAGATGAGTAATATCTGTCATTGTCTATTACCTAGTCCTCTAACCTTTCCGGAAACCGGCTTGTTCGGGAGGCTGGTGGAAGTCATCAAACCTGCGTTCGATACGGTTCGTAATGACTCTTGAGAACAGCTTGTATACATGGCTCAGAAGTGAGATTGGCCTGTAGTTCTTCAACAAGGTGTTGTCACCCTTTTTGAAGCAAAGAACAACCACACTCCTGTGCCATGCTTCTGGTGTAGTACCTTCGAGTATGACGGAATTAAATAACTTCTAGAGGACTAGAAGTACCGGTTTTCCACCCGCTCTCAGAAGTTCTGTTGTCATTCCGTCCTCACCCGGCGCTTTGTTTTTCTTGAGCTGTTTATGAGCCATTCTTATCTCGTACAGGCTGATGACCCAGTGTCAGTACAGCTCGAGACGCAAGAGCTAAACTGACTCGACACTACACTGAGGATTCAGTGTAGTGTCGAGTCAGTTTAGCTCTTGCGTCTCGAGCTGTACTGACACTGGGTTGTCGTGTTGATGTGTACTCGTATAACTGTCCGTAGAACCTCTCAAGATCTCTCAGGATCTCCGGTTTCGTCGAAATGATGCTGCTGTTTTTAATCTTCAACTTTGTCATTTGGCTTTGCCCAATAGACGAATTCTAGCCCTGGTTCCGCTCGATTGCCTCTTTAATACGTGCCACGCAGGTCACGTCGCATTGATTTAGAGATTCGTCTATTGAGTTTGCCATGTTCCGACATATCAGCTGAAGATTGCAGCCTCATCTCGGTCTGGTCTTGTATCAACTTGATGGTTCCGTTCGAGAGCTTTTGAGGCTTATTGTGGCACGGGGTGCTGAACTTGGACCCCACAGCTTGGACAGTTTCCACCAACCCATTGTTAATCTCGTCCACAGTTTTGCATTCGGTTAGGCACTGGAAGCGATTGGGCAGTTCGAGTTGAAAGTCTTCGGGGTTCTGGATGTGGGCAGGACCAGGTCGGAGCGTGGACTTCACCAGACGAGACCTTTCAAGCTTCACATTGATATTCAATGTGCCTGTGACGATTCGGTGACCGCTACCGGTTTTTACCTTGGCGATCACAGTGACATCACTGAATATATTCGCTTCTTGGTCGTCATTATAAAGTCAATCTCATTTCTGGTAGTACGATATGAGCTTACCCACGTCCACTTCCTGGATGGCCGCTTCTGGAAATAGGAGTTCATTAAATGGAGTTCTTCCTTTTCCATGAAATCGACCAGTCGCTGCCTGGCCCCTATGGTTTCGCTGCCCATACACAAATGGCAAACTCTTAAACTCATCGCCATTCCATGCGCACCTTCGCGTTGATGTCCCCCATATCAATGGTGAACTATGTTTCGGCCATACATACCGTATGGCCTCGGATATCTCCTCATACAATGCCTCTACTACATCATCAGAATGTGTCGAGGTCGGTGCCTGTATGACCTTCAACGAATACCATTTGGTTATTCTGAGTATAAGGTATGCTACCCTACTCGATACACTGTCAACTTTCATAACGTTGTTGATGAGGAACCTGCGGACGAGAAATCCAACACCACCCTGGGATTTACGGTCTGTATTCTATTGCCGGAATCTAGAACTATGGTATCCTGACCCTCTCTTCGGATTTCAGAAAATCCCAAGATATCTCAGCGCATTTTGCTCAATTCTTCCTCCGATGGTAGCAGGGCATCTGCCGGGGATTCTTGTTGTTTACCCCCTGCTCCGCCGTTACCCGATCCGCTGGACGGGGGCCGTGTGCTATCGTTGTCAATCATAATCGGGGGGGGTGATCGCAGTGAGGTCACCGAAAGTTTACAAAGGACGCTGCTGCCCGTCCTTCGGTGGCTGGTCGCTGCTGGAAACAAATCACTCAGCGCGCGGAAGTCGGAACACAACTAATGTAAATAAAACTACTTGAAAGAGATGAACAAGGAAGAGGAATAATAAAGGCACAGGAAAGTACGAGATAGCAATACTGTTGTCGATTCTGCTTTCACTGGTAACAGTAAACGAGCGAACACGTGCGGGCAGTGCAAAACACTGTATTTACCTACGCATGAGCAAAATGCGTGTAGTCTAATTCGCCAAAACACTGTATACTTTGTTACAGTATTTTTCTGTGTTTATGTCTTATTTTTTATGTAATACAGTGTTTTTTTGTTTGCTCTATCTTGCAAAAAAACCGTTGAAATGAAAATGTGATCGATCATGGGTAATAAACAGACTTTAAGAAACTGATTGGGCCTTGTTAAGCGAAAACACTGTAAGTCGACTTACAGTCTTTTGGATTGGCACGGCAGAGCGTCTGGCGGAAGCTTGTCGGTGTCAGTAACTAAGGGGTAAGTGGGAGTTTTCTCTGTATTTTCGCGAACTAAATGTTGTACATGGTTGGAAATAGGAGGGGGTTTAACTGCATTGAGCAGAGGCACGTAAGTACCAGTTCTATTTGAGACGTAAGTGGGGCTATCTGAGATCTCGTTTGTAGAATCCAGAATGAAAGTATTGGCAGAGGCGATACTTGGAGCAGGCGGAAACTCGTAAAAATTAAACGTATCCAGTGATTTGCAAAAACTATGCATCTGAGAATCGGGCATTTCATTAAAAGACGCATCGAAATAAGACTTACTATTATTTATAGGCATGTTTCGAAAAGAACTATTATCACCTATTTCTCTAAGAGGCATATTCTCTTGCTTTTGAGTTAAATGCGATTCATAAGAGTCTGACATATGGGTAATATTTGAAGAAATGCTAGGATCATCAGTATTTTCTTGGTTTTCTTGAAGAGAAGTTAAAAGGGATGCATAAGAGTTGGATATGTGGGTAATATTTGAAGAAATGCTAGGATCATCAGTATTTTCTTGGATTTTAGTTAAAAGAGAATCATAATGAAAAATTATTTTTTTTTGGGTCAGAGTTAAAAGAGAATCATAGGAGTTGGATATTTTTTTTTTTGGGTCAGAGTTAAAAGAGAATCATAGGAGTTGGATATGTGGGTAATATTTGAAGAAATGCTAGGATCATCAGTATTTTCTTGGTTTTTAGTCAAAAGAGAATCATAAGAGTTGGATATATTAGTAATTCTTGAAGAAATGTTAGGATTATCATTGTTTTCTTGGGTCAGAGTTAAAAGAGATGCATAAGAGTTGGATATATGGGTAGTACTTGGAGAAATGCAGGGATTATCAGTGTTTTCTTGGTTCGGAGTTAAAAGAGATGCATTGAATTCTGAGCCATCAGTGTCACTTGGATGCACATAAGCTTGAGCACTGACTGGAATAGTTGTTGACAAAGTATTATCGTCGTGATCGATTGCTTGAACAGGCTTTGCATCAACTTGACTTGTGTTTTTTTTGCGTCCTCTTTTCTTTTCCCTGATACCATTTCTTATATTCTGAGCTAAAAAAAAAATATAACAAATTAGTAATTTTATATCTCACGTAAATTTTGTTTCTCACGTTAAAGACACGCACTTTCTTTCTAGTACATTTTGACAATAAAATTAGTTCTCGATTTTTTAGGCTAGTTTTCCGACCTTCAAGCGATTTTCGACCTTATTGACATTTATGCAAACACCGGATTTTAATGAAGGAGCAATGTTAGCTAACGAGAATGTGAGAAAAAAGAAACTGAATTTGAAATGTCAATAAGGTCGAAAATCGCTTGAACCTGTTTTTTTTTTACTTGCTTAACGATAGCAAGTTAAAAAAAGGTTCAGGCGATTTTCGACCCTCCACTCCATTCCACTACACTCCACTCCACTCCACCCCACTCCACCCCACACCACTCCATTCCATTCCAATCCAGTCCATTCCATTCCATAATACACACATTACCCTCCTTTGCGTCGCGCAGTCGGTAAAAAGTGTCGTGACATTTTTTTCCGCCTAGCCCCCTTTCGCAACGCGCCATAAGGAACTTCGTTCCAATATTTACAATCACAAAACTAATACAAGTGAAGGTCGGAAAACATTTGCTTACCGTTAAGCAAATGTTTTCCGACCTTCAAGCGATTTTCGACCTTATTGACATTTATGCAAACACCGGATTTTAATGAAGGAGCAATGTTAGCTAACGAGAATGTGAGAAAAAAGAAACTGAATTTGAAATGTCAATAAGGTCGAAAATCGCTTGAACCTGTTTTTTTTTTACTTGCTTAACGATAGCAAGTTAAAAAAAGGTTCAGGCGATTTTCGACCCTCCACTCCATTCCACTACACTCCACTCCACCCCACTCCACCCCACACCACTCCATTCCATTCCAATCCAGTCCATTCCATTCCATAATACACACATTACCCTCCTTTGCGTCGCGCAGTCGGTAAAAAGTGTCGTGACATTTTTTCCGCCTAGCCCCCTTTCGCAACGCGCCATAAGGAACTTCGTTCCAATATTTACAATCACAAAACTAATACAAGTGAAGGTCGGAAAACATTTGCTTACCGTTAAGCAAATGTTTTCCGACCTTCAAGCGATTTTCGACCTTATTGACATTCATGCAAACACCGGATTTTAATGAAGGAGCAATGTTAGCTAACGAGAATATGAGAAAAAAGAAACTGAATTTGAAATGTCAATAAGGTCGAAAATCGCTTGAACCTGTTTTTTTTTACTTGCTTAACGATAGCAAGTTAAAAAAATGTTCAGGCGATTTTCGACCCTCCACTCCATTCCACTACACTACACTCCACTCCACCCCACTCCACTCCACTCCATTCCATTCCAGTCCAGTCCATTCCATTCCATAATACACACATTACCCTCCGTTCCAATATTTACAATCACAAAACTAATACAAGTGAAGGTCGGAAAACATTTGCTTACCGTTAAGCAATGTTTTCCAACCTTCAAGCGATTTTCGACCTTATTGACATTTATGCAAACACCGGATTTTAATGAAGGAGCAATGTTAGCTAACGAGAATGTGAGAAAAACAAACTGAATTTGCGGTCGCCTCCTTCTGCGAAACAGTAATGCTAGCAAAGGAGGAAGCGGAATGCGTGAGGGAGAGGACAGCGTCCACCTCACGACTTAGCCGCCGCGGGAGACGCCCACGGCAACGGACGTCGCAAGACGATCTCCGGCCACCGTAGGCGCGGGCATGCGGACGGCGAGTAATGGGTGACTCGCCGTCCGATCATGGACCATGCCCGGGTTGACGGCGCCTCGTGTTCCACGCGCGCCTCAAAGAGCTGTCAGTAATCTGACGGGGCCCCCTAAGAGGGCCAGAGCCTGCCGGGGTCGCGGAATTGTCTCACTCGGTAACCGTGACCCTGGTACATAAAGGGCTATTGAAGGTACACCGTGGATTTTAGTCAGTACTAGTCTGACAGTCCCTCCTGTCTCGCCCCGGGCGGGTTTTGATGATTTTGACACGCAAAAAAAAAAGGGGTAGGTAGGTATCTCATGAGCAACATAACATACCTAGTTTAAAAACTATAGGTATATTTAAAAAACTACCTATGTATGACGGGAGCGAAACCTTATACCATAATGAACGATAATAATGTTAATAGTACAAACCTAATAATTTAAATCAGCACACATACACTCATCAGTTGGGTAGTGATCGTACAATAAATAGTCACAATTAAGACAGAAAAAAGCACTATTCTGGAGCCACCAAATGATAGTCAAACTGCTCATATCCATAACTAAATGTTTAGGTTTTCCGAAAGAACTTGAATATACTCCACAAATGAAACACCTATCTCGCACTATGAAATGTGTCGAAGGCCAGGGCCACTTTAATTTATTATCAAAAATATATTTTAAGTAACTTTTGTTTAAAAACCTGTCTACATCAGCAAGTACGACCATTGTTACAAGAGATCTAATAAGAAGAGAGAAAATTATAGGGCCCGCGCCGCCGTCGCGTCGCCACTTCGCCAGAGTGAATGGTGCACGAGCACGACCCACGAGAGACGATGGCGTTGGCGCGCGCGGTCTGCGGGGGGCGGGCGGTGCGGTTTATCGGTGGCAATACTGGCAATCCACTCCCGCGTGCATCTTCGGATTCGGATGACATGATTGCATTTATTTACGACACATTTTGTTTTTTAATTTGTAATATTCATTAACATATTTTTTTTTTTAATAAAGAATAATATTTTTTTTTTAAACACCGAGGCCAAAAAAATGTGGCGCTAGCACGAGTGGGTGACGTAAACGTGAAGTCAATGAGCGCACCGAGGAAACGATCCGTAATTCCGAAATAATTGCATTCGCTTGATCCCTTGTTGCATCGCGTCGTTATTACCTACTCTTATCCTAATTAATATGTATGACGGGGCCCCCTCTCTAGAGAGCCAAAGCCTGCCGGGGTCGCGGAACTTATCTCATTACCGTGACCCCGGAACATAAAGGGCTATTGAATACTATTATATAGGGATATTATAATATTACAAGTCTGAGAGTCCCTCCCGCCCTGCCCGGGGTGGGAGGACTCATTTGATGATTTTACCACGCAAAAAAAAAACCTAGTTATTATGTACGATATTTAAGGATTCCCTCTATAAATCATACACTTTAGAAACACGATTAGGTACTTTTAGCTTTCTCGATAGAAGAAGAATACAAAGAAATCTCTAAAAAAACGAATATAAACCCTTAGTACGACGTAAATACTTCACGGAAGGATCATCAGTTTTTGAATACTAACAAAACTACAACGTATACATTTAACATTTTCGAAATGTGTAAGTATTAGTTTGAATAATTTATAGGAAATACCTAAATTAGCGCGCGTTCCGCCCACTTCCCACCTAGGTAGGTATACCTACCCGTTTTAGTCCTGCTTCGCCTATAGGACAAATAGGTACCTAAAATCTATTAGCGCCAGAAGCTCGAAAATACTCGATTTCTTGGTAATGTTTACTCAATGTTCTGGATTTATTTATAACTTTGAGGAATAGGTACCTACTGATTGCGCTTTTCACAACAATATTACCTAAATACTAAAAGATACCTACTTGTATTTTCGATTTAAAAATTGGCGTAGGTATTTAGTTTAGGTTTAAACGGGACTTCGGAGGCGCGCCTCCGAAGTCCCGTTTTAAGCAAAAACAAAAATGGTCACGTTAAGTGATGTACCTAGAGTACCTACCTACACAAAAACAACAAAGAACTAACTGACGAACTAGCGTTCTTTTAAGACGGTTACTACCTATGATCTACTTTAGATGTTACATACCTGATATGATATGATGATGATGATATTGTTACATACATGTACTTAGATACTTACAGAAAATAAAACTTACCTGTAGTCAAAGGTTTCTCTTCGATCATGGCCAAAATTTTTCTACTACGAAGTGCTCGGGAATGCATCTTCGAGCAAATGCCTAGGATACCTACGTTCACGTTTATTGTAAATTTCAATGACGATAAATGCATACAAATAGAGCGCCAAATAATACGCAACGCGTACGTCATCTACGACGGTGAATATTGTTTTGATTGCGGTCTATGATCCATCGTCTTGCTAAAGTGAGCGAGCTGGCAACGTCGCCGCGTCGCGATTGTGGACGCAAAATTGCCGAGGTATACGGCTGTAGAAATATACGCGCGACAGCAGCGCCTCACCACTGCCGAGATTTTTTCGGGAACTTTCCAATATACAATTTCGTTCATTTTATTGCATTTTTGGCTTCCATCGATTTTTGTTCTACAGCTAGCTAGGACCAAAATGACTTAAGTGACACGGGCAAAATAAGTGGCGTCCGGTATGCGGACGTCAAAAGCTGGTGGACGCCAAATTAAATGCACTTTCGCCTTCAGCGGACGGATGTTTGTTTGCGGGATAAATATATGCATTTAAAGCTATGTATAATATTCGTATATATTTTCATATGTATTCGTATATATTATTTATAAATAGCCATAGTTAGACGATGGCCCCAACGAATAAACGTGTAAGTCAAAAATCACAACTTTACAGGAGAAAATAAAAACGATTAAACTTGAATAACTAGTGTTTGGTAGTATATAGGGACAAACAAGTTATATCAGATTAAAGATAAAAAAATATGTTGTTACATTAGATTTTTTATTTATTTTTTATTTAAACGGTTTTCCGAAAATTTATGAAAATCCATTTTATTTCTTTATTCTTGTGAATTTCTGTTACTAGTTAACAGTAAACTATCATTACACGTTTATTCGTGTAAAGAGTCAACAAACAAAACTATGTAATATTATATTACACTATTGTTCGACAGTAATTAAGTTTCTTAAATACCCAGTTACAAGCTTATGCACGGTTGTTTAGAGTAACTTACTGTATTGTTTGTTTATTGTAATGATGAAATGCATTGATATCAATGTTCATATTACCGATTTTCATTTGCGTAATATGCTTTTATTATTGCATGGTGTAATAATGTAAACTTGATCAATTATGTAAGAGGTTGAAATAAAAGACAAAGATTTAATAAAATAAGAATATAATAAAGAAAATATCTACTTGAATCAACGCTAAATAATAATCATAATGTAAAAAACTTAAATATTTTTCATGATTAGGAAATAGCTACCTAAACCGATTAGTATTATTAGTATTTATTCATTTTTATACTTATTCATTACAGTCATGTTTAAATATTGTTACAAAAATAAATTAAAAAGCAGTGCACCAGCATTGGGAACAGGGTCCGGGCTGGCGGTGGTCAGGGCTCCTGAGAGGAAACCACTTAACAATACGCGCCGCGTCCAGAAGTACTGCCTTCTGAATCAGGCGCTTGATCCAGCTGCCAAGCGAGAGCCTCCTCAGGTGTTGTTCGAGGCTCTTGGCAATTAAGCCATTGACAGACACGACTATCGGCACAATGCCTGCTGTATTCACTTCCCACATGTCAACATCCTCGGGAGCCAGATCAAGAAACTTCAATTGTTTATCTTTTTCTGCCTTCACGAGGTTCTCGTCATGCGGGGCCGTTATATCAACAATTATTGCGTGACGATCTGATCGATCTTACACCACAATGTCAGGCTTATTGGCAACAATAGTCCTGTAAATGATAATAAGTCGATCCCAGTATAACGAGATATTGCCATTTCGAGTACTGGGTCGGGCGCATACTTTTAGTAGGTACGGCACTTCCGATACCACAAGCGTGTACTTCAAAGCAAGTTACTGGTGGATAATCCTGTCAACTAAGTTGTGTCTATGCAAATATTCTCCGTTAGCCAAACGAGAACACACAGAAATAATAATATGTCAGATCAATTCTCCCGGAAGGTGGCATGCCCAACATTTGTCAACCGTGCCATCTTTCATGTATACATAATTGTCTATTATTGCACTGACAAAATTTGACTTGACATTGGGTCCATGTAGTGCCCGGTAAAAGCGTCCGTGAAGTTTCATGCTCTGCCATACCTCCTTACGATCATTACTGTCTAATACTTTAGGGTTGCGCCAGTTCTCGTTAACCAAGGACAGCGGTAAGACCCTTGTCCACTGTGACCACATCTCGGTGCATCCCCACGTCGGTTTCTAGGAAATATTCCCTGAGACTGCATACCTCACGGTTGTGCAGGGTCTTAGCATTTGAGAAGCCACGACCCCCGCACTTCCACGACCACAGCAGTGAACGGACTCTCATTTGCAGGGCATCTAGTTCCGTCTGTTTCCGTTTGAGTATGCCGGAAGAATACATCAACGCCGGCATGACCCAACCGTTGAAAGCTTTATTGCCACCTGACAAAAGACAGTTAAGTATTTTATTCAGGCGGCCAAAGAAGCGCTCCCTCAACGATTTTTTCATGTCAGCTGCAGTGCAGCATGGCACGGCAGTTGATGTGTAATGCTTCCGACATACCCAAATATTTGTAGGTCTCTGTTGAAGAGAGGGATCTAAGGTGTATGGAATCTGAGAGTTGAGTTACCTCTGATTTTATAATCTCTCCTTGCTTCACATTATTTTGTCCACACCAAATTCTATTCTGATGGCGCTACTGAAAGTTTCTGTTACCTTCAGTACCTAGCATCACCAGTTGCAAGTTGTTAGGGGCAAAGAGTTTCAGATCATCCATATAAAGAAGGTGAGATAGGTATGGCCTGACCACCTCTCTTCAACCGATACCGTAGCCCCGAACCCTCCAGCGATGTGCTCAGCGGGTTCAAGGCCAGACAAAACCACAAAGGACTCAGACTATCACCCTGGAACTGTCACGCTCAATCCTTTTCGGTTCGCTGCTACCTAAGATCTGTCAACATTCCAAATAGCGAAGGACTGTTCACCAGCTCACCATACACGACATCAGGAAGATACGTAGAGTTATATCTACTTTATACAACTCCAGCACCCTCATGAGCCGTGTATTGGGTACCGAATCATAGGCCTTCTTAAAATCTATCCAACATGCGGACAGATCTTTTCGGGCACGACAACCATGTTGGCTAATGGCCATAGATAGAGGAGCTCCTTAGTACCGTGGGACCCGTTCCTACATCCATTCTGAGTTCAAAAACACTCGTATTTTAACACTTAATGCATAAAACAATCCGATTAAATACCGTAAGAGACAATGCAATACTGTTTAATAAACGTTCATTCCACAAAATGACACATAGAAATAAAAATTGCATGCGTTATTACACGAATAAACGTGTAAGCTGCTAATAAACAAACTCGAAGAAGTGCACAAGTCTTCTCAAACATTCGCTTGTTTTTACACGTTTATTCGTGTGAACTCGGGGACCAAAAAAACGTTTAACAATAGCATATACTTTTATTCTTGTGATATAATTGCACGTTTTTTCCCTAGAATAAAGGAATCAAATGATATAATAGGCGTATTTTGAGGCAAAAAATTATAAAAAAAATTTAGAAGGTGCAGCATAGGTCAAAGAAACGAAAAATGCAAAAAAAAAATTTTTGGGTAAGAGCTCTTGCACGTTTATTCTGCGGGGCCATCGGATGTAGTAGTTTTAGTTGTTTTTTATTGTACCTACTGTTGTACCTATTCCAACTGCTTCTCCTTTTGACCCAAAGGTTGGCTGGTAGATAATGCCTTGTGGCATTAAGTCCGCCTTATGTACCACAATTGTACGTAAAAGTTTAAATAAATAAATACTGGCCCAGCACGCTGAAGACAGGTAAGTGTAGATATAGTGGTCTTAATTTTGTTGTATTTGTTGTTTGTATTTTGTTATGAAAGATCCGCGTACCGCGGACATCTGAGGCTGTTTGGTGCAGTCTCAGACATTTGGTAGCAGAAGCGTGGTTAAAATCCATCCACTGAGTAACCTCCTTGTATTCATTGCATTCAGTTTGTTGTCCGGTCAACCTGACTCTGAAACATGTTTATTTAAGTCCCTTAGTTAATGTTCCTTGTGGCTTGTACTTTAATTTGTTGCTGGTACTGACAATAACAATTACTACTTGGATCATTGACCTTTAAGGTCAACCTTTAATTTAATTTCAATTTGTGGAGGTATAAACAAATATTACTTACAGTTGATAGGTACAGGGTCGGATTTGAACTTGTAATAATTCAAACTAAGTTTTATTATTTGGTTGTAATCTGGTTGTAATTTGTTTGAATATTTGTTAAAAGTACATCATTTGTTGTTTTGAATTGTAGCTTGGGTCCGGGAAATTATTCCTGTGGATTACTTAATTGAATTTTAATTTTGTTTGTTTGATATTTGTTGTAATGGCTTCATTGAAAGCTTTAAAGGAAACCATTGGTGGATAGACCTCACAATTGAGATGGTTCACTTCAGCTGCAGCAACCGCTGATCGCCCAGATCTGGAAGACGCCACGCTTGCCCGGTATGAGAGGTTGGATGCGAGACTGAGTGCGGTTGACACCTTGTTTGCTCGCTTCAATGAATTGATTTTGGACGTAGATTTGGCAGTATTTGATCAAGCAGCCCGTGATAAGGTTGTTGCAGATTATGACCAGATGTTGAGCCTGGGTGACGTCATAAGTATGCGTGCCCGGGAAATTTTGAAAAACCGGGATCCTGTCCAGGTCAAGCCAGTAACCTCCGCTGTTACAGGCCCCGGACTGTTGAGTAATTTGATTACCACATTGGAACCGAGGGACCCTATGATAGTTTACGAGCTCAACACGAATACGTACGGCCTTCGATCGAGCCCTTTTGTTGGTATTCGTTCGCTTTGGGAGCTCGCGGACCGACAGCGCTTGACGTTCCCTCGGGCGTCCGCCATTTTGAAAACGGACTTGTATGTTGATGACGTCTGCACTGGGGCTTCCACGGTTGAGGAAGCTATCCTGTTGCGTGACGAGTTGGTTCAAATTCTGGCTTCCGCTGGCTATGAGTTGCGTAAATGGGTGTCCAACTCGCCAGCACTCTTGGAAGACGTGCAAGAGGATCATAAGCAGGATCCTCATTTGTTTGAAAATGCTGACAACCCTGCTATGTTGGCCGTTCTCGGCGTTCAGTACCAACCAGTCCAAGACACCTTTACGTATGATGTCGATTTGCAGTCACCTCACACTTGGACTAAGCGACTGGTATTGTCTACTGTCGCGAGAACCTTTGATCCGAATGGTTGGATATGTCTGGTGTTGTTTTGGGCGAAATGTTTTCTCCAGCGCCTTTGGACCGCGAAACTTGGTTGGGACGAGCCACTTCGGAAAACCCTGTTGGAAGATTGGCTTCAATTTGTTTCCTCACTCTCTGCGGTCAACGATGTCGTGTTACCCCGCGCTATCCTCCCCCCTGGGAGCTATACGGCTACCTTTCATGGGTTTTGTGATGCGTCTTCGCACGGTTATGCAGCTGTTGTTTATCTGCGCACCGTCAGCGCGTCAGGTCAGGTGAAGTTGTCACTGGTCATGGCCAAGAGCAAGGTGGCCCCCCTCCGGACGGCATTGACCATTCCTCAACTAGAGTTGTCAGGGGCGGCGCTTCTTGTGCGTCTATTGAACCACGTCGCTCGCACTTTGGGTGCATCTGTAGACATTCGGGATTCTTACGCCTGGACGGACAGTCAAATTGTCTTGTGTTGGTTGAAGACTTCCGTCCACTCCTTGGAGGTCTTTGTTGCAAACCGAGTGTCACAGATACAAAATTCTGAATCGCCTTTGATTTGGAGGCACGTGCCTGGAGACTTGAACCCCGGCGACGTAGCCTCACGTGGGTGCATGGCCCCCCGCTTGATTGATCACACCCTTTGGTGGGGACTGGACTGGCTGACTCGTCCCGAAGGTGATTGGCCTCGAACGCCAGTCTTGATGTCGGATCCATTGCCCGGGCTTAAGGTGCTCGCTGTTGGGACGAAGGACCCTCCGTTTGATCCTAATCTTTTGTTGAATCGATACAGCTCCCTCGACAAATTGTTGAACGTTACCTCGTGGATCAGGCGTTTTGGTCACAATGCTAGGAATCCAGTGGACAAGCGCCTGTCACCGGTTCTCTCCCCTCAAGAGCGACAGAGTCTCTCCTCTTTTGGGTCCACTCTGTGCAGGCTGCACATTTTGAGAAGGAGATCGAGACCTTGAAGTCTGGTAGAGTTAAGTTGTCTGGAGCCGTTAGCAAATTAAACCCCTTCTTGGATAATACGGGTCTTTTGCGTGTTGGGGGACGATTGAGGCACTCTAGCCTTCCTTATGGCGTCCGTCACCCCCTTTTGTTGCCCAAGGAGGGCCATTTGGTCAAATTGGTGGTGACTGATCGTCACATAAAGAACTCGCATGCCGGTTGCAATACGCTGTTGGCCATTCTGCAGCGAGAATTCTGGATTTTGTCGGCTCGTCGTACTATTTGTAGCATCGTCTTCCGTTGCATGCCGTGCTACCGGACTAAGGCCTCTACGATGCAGCCCCAGATGGGAGACTTGCCGGCTGATCGTGTTAATGAGGCGAGGCCCTTTGCAGGCGTCGGAACGGACTTTGCTGGACTTTTGACAAAGACGTCTACGCTGCGAAATAGTAAAATTGTTAAGGCTTATTTGTGCGTATTTGTCTGCCTGTCAACAAAGGCAGTGCACTTGGAGCTAGTAACCTCCCTCTCGACGGAAGCCTTTGTGGCGACCTTGGATAGATTTGTGTCTCGCCGTGGGTTACCTTCTCTGATCAAGTCTGATTGCGGTACCAACTACAAGGGTACAAGTAACTATTTGAAAGAAGTGTATGACTTCCTTAATGAGAGCCAGGTTGACATTGGTAACAAATTGGCCCGCAAAGGGATCACTTGGTTGTTTGACCCGCCAGCCTGCCCCCATTGGGGGGGTATTTTTGAGGCCGCGGTGAAAGCGGCAAAGGGACTCTCGCGGAGATTGTTGGGAGACACCGTTCTCACCTTTGAGGAGTTAGCTACGGTATTTTGCCGCATTGAAGCCGTTTTGAACTCGCGTCCATTGTGCCCGCTCTCTTCCGACCCGAATGATTTGGAGGCCCTTACCCCGGGTCATTTTTTGATTGGACAGCCACTAGTCGCCCTGCCGGAGTACCCTTTTGTTGATGTGAGCCAAAATCGACTATCACGGTTTCAGTTGGTGCAACAGCTCTCTCAGAGCTTTTGGAAGCGTTGGAGCTTAGAGTATTTGCACGTTCTCCAGCAGCGCGTCAAGTGGACTGATAAAACTCATCCGCCCAAAGTTGGAGACCTTGTCCTGATTAAGGATGCCAACCTTAAGCCTTTGTATTGGCGCCGGGGGCGCATTCTCAATTTGGTGGCTGGCACCGACGGGGTTCCTCGTTTTGCTGAGGTTTTGGTGGACGGATCGGTTATAAAGAGAGCGGTCGCAACCTTGTCAAGACTGCCAATTGATTAGCGGACGGGACGGCCCGTCCGAGGGGGGTATATGTTGCGTTCACTAGGCGAATTGGAACGCGCCCCAACTGACGTTTGACATAATATGACAGTCTCCTGTCACTTGCTTTTTTTTTTTGAGAAAACGTTCGGTCGAAGTCGCTTGATAAAAAATTGAAATATCTTGGTTTAATCCCGCCATCCATTTGCATCGTTGGCAAATTTGAGGATAATGATTAGAATCCGAACTAATTAATATTGATTTCGGGAGATATCGAGTATAAATCGTTTATTTCGTGAATTTGTTGAGCACGCCGGTTGCGACGCTAAAACGGGCTTTCGCGTGTGAAATCTATTAATTTGAACTGAAAATCCCCCTTTGAGTTATTAAACCGGGATGAAGTTTGGTGTAGATTGAGACATTTTGTGACAAAAAACTATTTGCAACCGATATATGTGAGCTCCGTGAGCCTGTGCCCGTCTTGTGGGAGCATCGTCGGTGAATCTGGGGACCACGCGCTGCAGCTGAGCTGGGCGCCTTCTTGATGGTCAAACTTTCGGTATCAACTACACATTCATCACTATACCCAATTACACATTCCACATACACACACAGAACCGAATACTGGCCCAGCACGCTGAAGACAGGTAAGTGTAGATATAGTGGTCTTAATTTTGTTGTATTTGTTGTTTGTATTTTGTTATGAAAGCGGTAAGACCCCTCTTTGAAGAGTGGCTGGAGAAGCGTCACGGCGTCCTCACCTTCCGCCTGACGCAGAAGATGTTTCGGGAGGTTCCTGTGTCGTATAGGCAAGGAAGAAACGCCTGGGTGTCACCACTGCAAGGATCGGCCGGAGGACACGGTGGAGCATACGGGGCAGGAATGCCCCGCTTGGGCAGAGCACCGCCGTGTTCTCACGGAGGCGATAGGCGGCGACCTCTCGCGCCCAGCATTGGTCGAGGCCATGCTGCGGGGCGAGACGGAATGGGAAGCGGTCGCCTCCTTCTGCGAAGCAGTAATGCTAGCAAAGGAGGAGGCGGAACGCGTGGGGGAGAGGACAGCGTCCACCTCACGACCCAGCCGCCGCGGGAGACGCCCACGGCAACGGACGTCGCCAGACGATCTCCGGCCACCGTAGGCGCGGGCATGCGGGCGGCGAGTAATGGGTGACTCGCCGTCCGATCATGGACCATGCCCGGGTCGACGGCGCGTTGTTTTCCACGCGCGCCTCAAAGAGCTGTCAGCAAACTGACGGGGCCCCCTAAGAGGGCCGGAGCCTGCCGGGGTCGCGAGATTGTCTCACTCGGTAACCGTGACCCTGGTACATAAAGGGCTATTGAAGGAACACCGTGGATTTTAGTCGGTACAAGTCTGACAGTCCCTCCCGCCAGTCTCAGACAAACCGTAAAGGAATACATTTAGTTTTGCTACAAGAGTTTTTGACCTTATGTCAAGTATTTTTTAACTATTAGTTGGAGATGGTTTTTGAAGGCTGTTAGTGCATAGTGGCATAGTGTAGTGTATGCGCGGGCACATTGGCGTAGTCAGTCGGTTACCGGCCGTAGGCGAGTAAGCACGTCTTTAGGTTTGCGCATGTTGGAAACATTAAATAGTCGATTGCCTTTTAAATAAATCTGTTATCTGTGCCATTCCAATGTAAAAGCTTTGTATATTGTCTGTGGCCCATCTCGAATAAACTACGAACCTGAGCACACGCATTTTTATATTTAAAATCCTCAAAATTGATCCTACACGAAGATATCGCCAGAAAACAGCTATTAAGGCCTCGTACATGGTCCTTCAACCCACGCTTCGTGTTTGCGTCAAGGGTTTCAACGAAAACATTGCGTCGATTTTGTGGTCAGGTTAGTGGTAACTGATTGGTTTTCGGCGGTAGGTGTAGAAAAATTAAGTCGCGTTTTTTATGTCGTTTATTTTAATAATTAGTTAAAAATATAATAAAGTATTTATACTACTCAAAACAAAATAAGGGCCACCTGGTTTTTATCGATTTATTAAATAATGTTTAAATATTACTAGTTGCAATGACTGAATCTGATTAATATTAATGGTTTTAGATGGAAATACACAAAAATTTAATAATGTATTCCAATAAATCGTTAAAATAAACCAAATTGAATGAAAAGTGAGGAATTGCAGGAATGTATCAAGTTACATAAAACATTAAAAAATCGAAAAAATAACGTCTTTAATGTTCCAAAGTGTTCTTTTAAGCTTCTCTTTTAACGCTGTTCTCTCTGTTCTGCTCATTTTATGGAGGTGGAATGATCTGGATTAAATACCGAACATTTTCTTTTGGGATACTCTACCAGCAAATTTTTAGACATTTTATGAGATCCAGCTGCGTGTTGATGGGATTTTTACTTTCTTTTTCACTCTTCTTTAACTCATCTCTTAAATGCTCAATAGAACTCAGGTAAAAATCCTGGGTGTCCACTGTAACATCGTAATTCGAGCGTAAGGGAATGTGTGCACTGTTAGTCGCGTCGTGTTCGCTCGAGCATTATCCTGCTTCAAGAAGAACTCAGGTATTCCTTGCTGTCCGAATGGGATAACGTGGAGTTGCATCACAAATTCTACGCAATTTTGAGGAATTACAGCACCCTCGTTAAGAAGTGCGAGCTCAGTTTTGCGTGATAGAGATAACCGCCCCAGAGCATAACTCAGAACTCGCCAGAACAGTCTGTTTTAAGAGTTCAAGGATTTGAAACCAGTTGTTTAGATCTTCTCTACACTCTTATCAATCAGTTTTTATTGAAAAAAAATAACCCACCAGTCATCAATAAAAAACAATGAAGCCCAGTCAAAACAGTTCAATAAATTTTCTCCTTCGCAAATGTTTCACGGTTTGCACCATACGCTGCAGTTAACTGGAGGCGAACGAAGCATCATCTTGAGTATTGTTAGTCTTTATGGAGTCGATTCAGAATAGTTAGTCGGTTATAGGGGTGCCTGTAGCTCGACGCAATGGAGTTTGTACGGTCCGCGCAGTAGATTTTCGCTCTATTTGCGCGGTTAAACAAACTTAATGGTCTTCTTGGGCTTTACTTACTTACTTTCTTCCTTGATTACGGCGTCTGGTGATATTACCCGTCTTTTAAGATCAGTTTTAAGCATTAAGGTGACACCCCAAGTGGCTGTTTTTGCGTCCATATGTCTCCGAATACATGACATTATGAGATTGAAAGGTTATTTTAGCCTGCTTGCTGTATAAGTCGAAGAAAACTCCGTTAGAAGTTTGAAAATTAAAAAACACCATACCGTAAATTCTAAGTAATTTCAAATATCGAATTAAAAAAAAGTTATGAATTTCCAATTATGCAGTAGAAACAATATTAATACTTGAAAGAAACCATAACAAGATATTTAGTATTTATTATGTACCCACAATAAGAGCAATACTTGTTTAAAGTGCAATTTAAAAAGTGGCCCTTATTTTGTTTTGACGAGTATATTTTAAGTTTCTAGTGTTGAGGGAGGTACATAAACTTACCAAGATACTCCATACATGTTGGTGAAACTATATATGTTGCATAGCATTTAAAACTACACCACCTATCAGCCATCACTAATACTTTCACCTTTCAACATAATTTCATTGAGTTGGACAAAAACATGTCTCAATTGGATGACATTCAGTCGGCCCAGAAGAACCTTGAGGAGTGTTTCTTGAGCAAGATGAATGATCTTGAGGCGCAGCTCCAGTGTGCAGGTCCTGCTAAGGACACCGTGGCGAAGGTCCGTGAAGAACTCCGAACATTTAAGGAGCTTATGTTCGGGATGCTGGGACTTCTACGTAAGCAGATCTCCGAGTGCTCCAGAGCAATTGACGGAATTGAGACACGTTCCCGTAAGAAGGCTCTCATTTTCACTGGGTTTGCAGAGGCCAAGGAAGAGGATTGTCAGTCTCTAGTGCTGGGGATTATCAATAGTAAGCTGGGCCTGTCAAATATTACTGCTTCATCCATCAAAGTGTGCCACAGACTTGGAGCCGCCAGCCGGGAGCCCACTCGCAGTCGGCCAATATTGGTAAGGTTCTCTAGTGTTGACCTTAGATCTGCTGTATGGAAGGCGAAAGCTGCACTGAAGGGATCCACGGTCACGGTCAAGGAGTTTCTGACCAGGGTTAGGCAGGCGGTGTTCAGCAAGGCGCGCTTGCATTTTGGTATGAAGGCTTGCTGGTCACAGGATGGGGTTATTATCATCAGAACCCCCGATGGAACTCGGCATAAGGTTACTGCTATGGAGGAGCTTAATCCCCTGTTGACAAGGTACCCAGGGAAGGCCAGAGAATCGACTAGTGCATCGGGAAGTGGTAGTGAAGTGCGTATTGTTTAAGTGATTTTCTGATAAGTCACACATTATAACTTCTATTTGTATGGTTGATGGATTGGGTAATAGGCTGATGGAAGGGAGCCGTACTGGCGACCTGACAGAAGACCAGGGGAACTCGAATCGGGTGGGCTTGTCAAGCAGGGAAGGTGGTACGCATGGCAAGCAGCAGGCGGGGCGCGAAAGTGCACCGCAACGGGGAGTAGGTCCATCTCCGAAAAAGAGGCTCAGCGGAGCGGCCAGACGGAAACGTCTGCAGCGACAGCCGCAGCAAGGATCTGCTTCTGGTTCTGCAAGCCGAGCTAAACGGATCCGAGAGGTAAGCGACGAAACCACTGACACCAAGGGCGACTCCGGCGTTGGTACGACGCGTTACTCAAAGAGCCGTCGTCCACCGAAGACAAAGAAAGAGACAGAAAAGCGCAAGAAATAATAGTTACAAGGATAGAAGAGAAGATACTTTCATATTTATTGGCATGCACATCTGCTTGTCAAATGTGGGGGAAATTGAACACAATTTATGAAGCAAAATCTAAGGTCGGAGTACACCTTATTCAACAGAAGTTTTACAGCATGGAGTTCGAGGAACCAATGGCAGCATTCATATCCAAAGTTGAGGAACTTGTCAATCAGTTAAAAAACAATGGAGAGGATCTTTCTGAGAAGATGGTAGTCACAAAGATTGTCATGAGCCTACCCGATAAATACAGACACTTCATCTCGGCATGGGAATCAGTACCTGAAAGTGAACAGAATATGAAGAATTTGACGGCAAGATTACTTGTGGAAGAGGAGCGTATAGGAAAGGAAACTCCATCATCAACAGCCCTTATGGCAAAAAGAAACAACAATAGAAAATTACAAGAAAACAAAACAGAACAAAAGTGTTTTATCTGTGGTAAAGCTGGACACTTTAAGAAAGACTGCAAAGTGCGTAAGTGTAACTTTTGTGGCAAATTGGGTCATGTATACAAGGACTGCAGAAGCAGGAAAGGACAAAATAAAGGTAACCACAGTGCTTTTATTCTGAATAATCACAATTTAATTCAAAATAAAGATTGGGTTTTGGATACAGGGGCGAGTGAACACATGTGTTTCAAAAGAGAGTTATTTACAGACTATACAGACATATTAGAGAATAGATTTGTAATAGTAGGAGATGGTAATAAACTGAAAGTACAGGGTATAGGCAAAATTAATTTTCATGGATACAACGGCAAAGAGTATGCACCTTATGTGATGTTGGATGTTTTATTTGTACCAGATTTAACAGTAAATTTATTCTCTGTATCATGTTGCTTAGATAAAGGTTATACTATGACTTCAACAAAAGAAGGATGTCAATTTACTAAAAATAGAGAAGTTATGTGTACAGCAAACAGAGTAGGTAAATTGTATTATATGAATTTTAAATTTAATACAGAAGTGGCTTTAACATCAATTACAGAATGGCATGAACAACTTGCACACCAAAATATGGGTTATGTCAAGCAGATTTTAACCAAAAATAATGTAAAACATGAAGGGTTGACTGATCAATGCACAGCATGTTTAGAGGGTAAACAAAGTAGGGTACCTTTCCAGAGTAGTGATAACAGAGCTACTGTGCCTGGAGAATTGATTCATATGGATTTATGTGGTCCAATGGAAAAGGTTTCAATAGGTGGTTCTAGATATTTTTTGTTATTCAAAGATGACTACACAGGTTACAGGTTTGTATATTTTCTAAAAAATAAATATGAGACAAAAAATAATATTCAAGATTTTATTATAACATTTAAAAATGAATGTGGATACAAAATTCAGAAAATGAGATCAGATAATGGAAGAGAGTTTGTCAACAAAGAGGTAAGTCAAATATTGAAAGTAAAGGGGATTACTCACCAGACCACAGTTGCTTATACACCCGAACAGAATGGTCGAGCTGAACGAGAGATGAGAACCATAGTAGAAGCAGCCAGAACCATGCTTCACGCAAAGAAGTTACAGAAGGAACTATGGGCAGAAGCCACTAGCACAGCAGTTTATACACTGAATAGAACAGGTAAATCACCAGTTCATGGCAAGACACCGTTTGAATTATTATATAAAAGAAGTTTTAATATAGAAGAATTGAAAATATTTGGAACAGAAGTTTATGTACATATACCAAAAGAAAGAAGACTCAAATGGGATGCAAAGAGCAAGAAAGGAATATTTGTTGGATATGGGATAAATTGCAAAGGCTACAGAGTATGTTTTCAAAACAAAGAAGTCAACACATATAGAGATGTTGTATTTATCCAAGAAAAGACAGAAGACAAACAAAAGAGCAGAATAGTTCACATTGATTATGAAGATGACACAAATAGCATTAACAGAAAACACAGACAGCAGGAAGAAGACAGAAGACAAGAAGAGAAAACAGAAACTTGGAATGATACAACAACAGAAGATAAAAGGATAGATACAGAAGACAGAAGAATAGAAAGAGACTTACAGAAGACAGATGGAAAAGAAGAAATCAACAGAAGAGAGACTAATATACAGCGAGAGAGTAACATACTTGAAGAAGAAGAAGAAAGGAGTAGACACAGAAGAGAAGAGTACTATGAGTCATGTGAAGAAACAGAAGATGAAAGTTCTTTTAGAGAGTTACCAATGGAGAAACCACAGAAGACTAGGACAAGGGAGATCAAGAAGCCACAGAAGTATGGAGATTATTATACTGGATTTAAAGCATGCATAGATGAACAACTAACTTATGACCAAGCAATAAAAGGCGAAGATTCACATAAGTGGAAAGAAGCTATAGAAAGAGAACTGACAGCATTAGAGAAAAACAATACATGGATAATAGAAGAACCACTGAAAGGAAAGAAAGTGATAGAAACAAAATGGGTTCTTAAAATAAAGAAAGGAGAAAAGAATAAGGATATCTATAAAGCAAGACTAGTAGCAAGGGGTTTTCAACAGGAAGATGATTTTGACCACTCAGAGATATACACACCAGTGGCAAAATTGCCAACTTTGAGAATCCTTTTATCCATAGCCTGTAAGTATGATTTGAAAATGACACAGATGGATGTGAAGAGTGCATTCCTTAATGGGATTATAGAAGAAGAAGTATACATAAAGATACCAAATGGGATTGAGAAATATGATGGAAAAGTACTAAAATTACAGAAGTCACTTTATGGTTTAAAAAAGTCGCCAAGGAACTGGAATGACAGATTCAATGATTATATGAAAGAGGAAGGGTTTAATCGAAGCAAGTCTGACTACTGCATGTACTACAAAGCGAATAAGAGATTCTACATACTTCTATATGTCGATGATTTATTAATTATAGCAGAGAAACAAGAAGAAGTTGAGAAACTGAAACAATCACTAAGAAGAAACTTTGAAATGACTGACATGGGTAATAAGAACATGAAATATTTAGGAATCAATATAACAGAAAAAGAAGACAGGCTTGAACTAGATCAGAGACAGTATTTAGAAGACATACTTAAAAAGTATGGAATGGAAGAATGTAACCCGGCGATGACACCTATAGAGACAGGCTTGATACTATCAACAGAACCAGCCAAAGACAATGATATGGTGAAAAGATGCAGACAGATAGTCGGAAGCCTTATGTATGCTATGTTGGGTACGAGGCCAGACATCTGTTTTGCTGTTAGTAATCTAAGTAGATATCAAGTTTATGCAGATGAAAAACTATGGAAGGCGCTAAAAAGAATACTGAGATACATCAAAGGAACATTAAACTACAAATTAATTTACAGAAGAAATTCTAAGGATATACTAGTAGGATATACAGATGCAGATTGGGCTGGAGATAGGCTGGAAAGAAAGTCTACTTCAGGGTACATCATGAAACTTTTTGGTTGCACAGTATCTTGGTGTAGCTCAAAGCAACAATGTACTGCTCTGTCATCAACAGAGTCAGAATATGTGGCATTAGCAAAAGGGGTAGCTGAAGGTTGTTGGATTTTCAATTTATTAAAAGAAATTGGTGTAGGTTGTAATAATTTTATTATTTACATTGATAATCAGTCAGCTATTCATGTTGCAAAAAACCCTGAAAAACATCAAAGATTAAAACATATTGATTTGAAATATCATTTTGTTAGAGATAAGGTAGAAAATAATATTGTAGAGTTAAGATATGTAGCAACGGGGAATCAAATAGCGGATATGTTTACTAAAAGTTTAAATAAAGAAGTATTTAACAAGTTGTGTGGTATGTTAAATAATTAAATTTGTGGATAGATATTTAGCATTGTTTAATATATCTACACTTAAGTAATATCAGATAGCTACAATAGAAGATAGGTATAAATAAATATAAGTATTGTGCCTAATTGTAAAGGATGCATACCAATTTTATTGAGGAAGGGTGTTACGAATAAAACAGTGTTTATTAAACAATAATATTGGAACGCATCCTAAAACTAAATAAAGCTGTCAACTGTCCATGTCAAAAATTGAAGTTGACAGCCCGCCTTTTACTTCTCAAAAAACACACTCTGCTAATGGTGTTCTTTAAGTTTTGTAATTTAACCTTCTGCGACTGAGGTGGTAGTCTATCGGACACCACCAATCACAAAAAACGTTGCCAGATCGTAACATGGCGTGATGTAGCTCTGTCTCGCTCAGTACCTTCCTGTAACGGCTCGCGCTAGCGGTCAGTGAGGCGCGGGCAGCGCAGCGGTGTGCACGTTTGGAGTTTTCGACTGCCGGTGTCCCACAGACGTAAGTACAGCAATAAACGTTGATTCTGATAGACGTCACCTCACCAATATCTTTTTAGGTTCATAGTGTCTGTGAGTCGTTTCATCAGTAACATATTAATACTTAGTATAGTGTCTCTCAGACATAACCTCACATTTAATTTGCTTAACTTATAATATTCATATTTTTTTAGATGGCGACTCAAAGCACAGATAGTAGGCCACCAAAACGAAACAGCAGTGGAAGATATACAAATGATGATGAGCAGATTGATGAATGGCTTAATGAATTAGAAGAAGAACACGAGTTTAGCGATTTTGATGATTCGGTAGAAGACCCTAATTATGTGGAAGGAAATGTACAGCAAGAGGAAAACGAAGACCTCGTGGAACAGAATGCCCAATCGAGTGAGAGCGATTTTAACTCTGAAGACGAGGAGCCCCTTAGCTCTTTAGTTTGTGGTGACCAAGATGGTCCAAACTACATTGGAAAAAACGGATTTTTATGGTCTAAGAAGGAAATAGCGAGGACAAGCAGAACTCCTGCACATAATATTATTCAAGTATCTCGGCCAACAGAAGAGCTTGCTTTTAGAAGTTTTCAAGAACTTTGGTCTAAATTTTTCGACCGCGAAATGCTAGAGACTGTTGTTTTGCACACCAACCAAAAATTACAATCCTATCGAGAACGTTTTCGCAATACAAACAGACAGGAACTCAAAGATACCAATGAAACTGAAATGCGAAGTTTGTTTGGCCTTTTGTACTATAGCGCAGTATTCAAATGCAACGATGCAGACGCTAACTACTTGTTTGCTACAGATGGCACCGGCCACGAAATTTTCCGCTGTGTGATGTCTAAATACAGATTCTGTACATTACTCAATTGTTTGAGATTTGACAACGGATCTGATCGCCAAGAACGTTTGAAGTCTGATCGATCAGCAGCAGTATCATGGTTATTTGGCAAATTTGTTTCAAACTCTCAACAAAACTACATCCCTGGACCAAACACATGTATTGATGAGATGCTTATTCCGTTCAGAGGTAGGTGCAAGTTCCTTATATACATGCCTAATAAACCTGCCAAGTACGGGATTAAAGTTCTTGTATTGTCTGATGCTCAAACATACTATACGTACAACGCTTATATTTACACCGGTAAAGGTTCTGATGGAGAAGGCCTTTCACCTGCAGAGAAAAACCTAGGAGTTCCTACTCAATCCGTTCTTAGACTGTCAAAACCAATCGAAAACAGCAACAGAAATATTACTGCCGATAACTGGTTCAGCTCCATTCAACTAATGCAGCTTTTGAAAGCCAAGAAGTTGACTTACCTAGGAACTCTAAAAAAAAATAAAAGAGAAATTCCGCCAGAGTTTTTGCCAGCGAAAAGAAGAGAACCAGGTAGCTCCTTGTATGGGTTTACCAAAGACTATACATTACTTTCCCACGTACCAAAGAAAAATAAGGCCGTAATATTGATTTCATCGTCTCATCATATTATAAGCACAGATGATAAGACGATGAAACCAACTATGATCGCCGACTATAACCATACTAAAGGTGGAGTCGACGAAATCGATAAAAAGTGCTCAATTTATTCAAGCAGTCGTAAAACACGCCGTTGGCCCATGGCTATATTTTACAGAATTCTGGATTTATCTGGAACTAATTCATTCGTCTTATACCAATCTTGTCCAGGCGCCAAGCTGCGAAGAGGGGACTTTTTACTATCTTTGGCAAGAGAATTGGTTCTTTCTAGCTTAAAAGAACGCGTTTATAATGACAGATTGCCCAGAGAACTCCGTCTTACTATAACGCGAGTTTTAGGCAATGATTTGCCTCCCCCTCCACCCGTGGCTCAGCTACCAGGTCCTGCTGGAAGGAAACTATGCAGCATATGCCCCAGTAGATTGAAGAGGCAAACAAGGTACCACTGTTGCGCATGCAAAAAGCCAATTTGTCTACAATGTTCTTCTCCACTATGTCAAGACTGTAAACTTAAGCTTTAAATTTAGGGTTAACTTTGAGACTGATTTGTGCCTAATTGAACCGTGATATCTCGTTGATTTTTTTGTTTTAGAGCTATAAGATAATGCTTAAAAGATTAATGTTAACAGTTTTGTAGAAGTTTTATAATTTCGTTTTTTTTTAATAGTTTTGTAAGTTTAAGCGTAAAAATTATGAAAATACCGATCTCAATAAATGATTCCATACTAAACTCGTTTTTTGTTTTGAGAAAGCTTATTCATTTTTATTTCATTATATATAAACCCATTAATCATAAAATAAAGCTGGAGCTCCAATATTTCTGAAAGTTATGAGCGAATCATGCTGTATATAGTGACGCCTGACAGACTACACCTCAGTCGAATGTTGATTAGAAACTCACCTCAGTTGCAGAAGGTTAATAATTACAATATATAAACAGTTGATCTAATACGAAATCCGTTTTTCTTTTAATAAGACATAACCCACAATATCTTCGATCTCATTTTTCTGATAATAAACATTTTAGTTTGCTGACACGAAAAGGTGTTTATCCATACGATTATATGACAAATTGGAAATGTTACGAGCAACAGGCGCTACCGCTAAAGTGTTACTTTCACAATTCCTTGACAAACGAAGACGTCAGCGATGACGATTATAATCATGCTAAAACTGTCTGGAATTGTTTTAATATCAATAATTTAGGAGAATACACTGATCTGTACTTAAAAACAGATGTACTCTTACTAACAGATATATTTCAAAATTTTAGAAAAACTTGTAAACAATATTATAAACTTGATCCTGCATTTTATATAACAACTCCTAGTCTATCTTTCGATGCAATGCTACTTAAAACAGGCGTTCAATTAGAGCTGTTGACAGATTTGGCGATAGTTAAAATGATTCAGGATGGTATTAGAGGAGGTTTGTGTATGTGCTCGCATCGGTACGCAAGAGCCAATCATAAATATATGCTAGAATATAATGCTGTAAAGCCAGATTGTTTCATAGCCTATCTAGACTGTAATAATTTATATGGTTATAGTATGTGTCAGTATTTGCCATATTCTAGTTTTCGGTTTCTTAATGAAAACGAATTAATTAATTTACGCGTTCAAAATATTGAAGATAATGCTGACTGGGGATATATATTAGAAGTTGATCTTTTATATCCTGATCACTTACACAATAACCATAATGACTTGCCTTTTTGTCCTGAAAAATGCATTCCTCCAGGTGGTAAAACAAAAAAACTTATCGCAAATTTATACAATAAGTACAATTATGTCATCCACTATGTTCATTTAAAAAAGTGTCTGGAGCATGGTTTAATATTACGAAAGATTCATAGAGTTATTACTTTCAAACAAAGACCCTATTTAAAAGAATACATAGAATTAAACACTCGATTACGTCAGAAAGCAAAAAGTACATTCGAGCAAGACTTTTTTAAATTATTAAACAACAGTGTCTTTGGTAAAACGTTGGAAAATACTGAAAAGAGAGTCACCGTACATTTAGTTAATCAATGGTGTGATAAAACAAATAAAACCAACAAATCAATATCCGCTGAGAGGCTTATAGCTAATCCTTATTTTCATAGTGCAACAATATTGACTGAAAATTTAGTTGCTATACAAATGAAACCAGATCAAATAATCTTAGATAAACCTATTTACATAGGATTCACAGTTTTAGATCTTTCTAAGTACCATATGTATAATTTTCATTACAATGTTATTAAACCTTTTTATCATGATCGAGTACGCTTATGTTATACAAATACCGATTCTTTTGTGTATGAAATATATACTAACGATTTTTATAATGATCTTAAGTACCATTTCTTGCAATACTTCGATAGCAGTAACTATGATAATGAGAACGAATTTGCAATACCTCTAATCAATAAAAAAATTCCAGGCCTTTTTAAAGATGAAATGGGTGGTAAATATATCTCTGATTTTGTTGGGTTGAGGTCAAAGCTCTATTCTTTAAAAACTTCAAATACAGTTATCAAAAAAGCCAAGGGAATTAAATCATATGTGCTCCGAGATTTAGATATCAGAGACTACGAAAGCATTTTATTGGATGGTGGAGTTATTAGAAGAAAAAATATAATGTTTAAATCATTGAAACATGAAATTTTTACACAAAATGTTAATAAAATTACTTTATCTAATAACGATGACAAACGAATTATTTTGAAAGACAAAATAGCAACGAAAGCCTGGGGTCATTCATGTATATTAGGTAAACAAAAATGAAACACGTCATATCTTGGAATTATTACTAAGTATAAAGTATTGATAAAATAAAAGAGTTGTCCTATATTATAACATTCTTAGTTAAGTAAATAAATGTACTAGTGTTAATTAGCATTATATTATTTAGCTTTAGTTTTTTAAATGTGTCTATTATATCAATTTACTTGTTCTATTTGTTTAACAGATAAAAACCTTTGATAATTTTAAAAATGTAATGTAATTAATAAGTTATGATTACAGAAATATCAATAAAAATGTGTCGCCATGTACTTGTTTTATTTATCAGAAACTTGTTCAAAAACATCATCCTCTTTTTTGAAGTTGGTTAAATAATACGACGAAACCTCGACTCATCGAAGTTTCTTCATCCAGAATGTAATATGATCACAACATCCGTTTCGACGTTCGTCATTATACTACTGTCCCTAAAAATGCTTAGTAAACATTTTATAGTTAAAGGTAGTCACTGACTGGAAGCATGTGCGTGTTCTGTAATTATGCATGGTTCGATTTTGTGCATTTCGTAACACTATTGTACCCGCTCGATGTACTTATTAGAGAGCATTCGCTCTATAACAATAGCTCAGACGTATGTACTGATTTAATACTTGAATTATACACTCAGTGAGTGACAACCTTAACGTGCTCTTTTATTGAGTAATTTTGTTTTGCTTCAATTGTATTTTATTTTTGTCATTTACCAAATATAACTCGCTCAGAGACCTTGTACGTATAAAATTAAAGTGCATCATAATTATGGAATCGGTAAGTTACTTAACTGTTAAATTTATTATCTTACTCAATATGTAACTAATAATAGAATTGTGTTCACAACAGCGTCAATAATTTTTATTTTATTATTGTTCCAGATGTCTGAATCAGAGATTGCGTTCAGCCAATATGCTCAAGAACCTTATAGCGGGTTCTCTGAGATGCTTCGCTTCGAACCCGAGAATTCCAAACGTGTTACGAAAGATAAGAAATCGAAACAACAACGCAGAGAAAAGTTACAGAAACAAAAACCAACAAAATCTTTCGTTATGAGCCGAATACAGCGACGAGGTTTAAAGCTTATAAAAATTTCAGTCATAGATATCTCTAACAGTCCTCAAACCAGTGACAGTGAAAGTGATAGTGAGAATATTATTATAAATGCGCAATATATTGTAAAAGACGCTATTGACAGTGTTATGGACGAAACAGAGTCATTAGTTAAGAAAATATCAAAATCTTTAATAGACAGTGATTTTTAAATATAAATTTTGAGTATGATTAATTTGTTTTCACAACAGTTGTTAAAATAAATAAATAAATATCTCGTTTTTATTGTGTTGTTTTATTTTATTTTCTTAGGTATTTTATGGAAATAAAAGAATTTCTATTTATTATAATTATTTTTATTTAAAAACCATCATTGACCTAAATTAGATATTATTACCACTCTAAATATTTTTTTAAACATAATACATTTTTCAGTGCACATTGCTTTAAATGGTAATTACAATTTAAATTCGAATCTATATTACAGTATTTATGCAAAATAGATAAATTAGGACATTGATTTTCACCAAGTTCTGATACTTTACAATTTACACATAGATTCTTTATCCATTGCACCTTCTCCATGCCTTTGACAATAATTTCTTTATTTTGTAAGTATGGAACGATTATACGATGGAATTCCTTATAGTCAATATATCCTTCATTCCAATGTATGCCTCTGTTTCTTTCTAACCATTTAACTTGCTTCTGTTCATCTCTTGTTAAGTATCTGAACAAGTGCGGAGGTTTAACTAAGAAGGTTTGGGTGTAATCACGAGTAGCCAAAGCTAATTCTTTAACTATAAAATTGTTGTAGAGGTCCTTAAATCCTTGGACGTCTAATAATATTGTTGGTGCGCCTGATGTTAATGCCATGGCAGCAACTTACTTTTTGTCACACAAGCTATTAATTAGCACACAATAGTTATGTATCTATTCTTTAATTATATTTCTTGCACTGAGTATTTCTGCAGTTATTCTTCCAGCAAAACCCTAATTCCGTACAAACATACATTCAGGATTCATGATATTTTCCTCACGGTATTGCTTAACGGTTTATACTCAATTATGCAGTCGTTTAGTATAAGACAGTATGCTAAAGTTTGATCGGGTATAACCGAATCAGTTTCAATTTCCACTCTTACATCCACAACAGGGCCTGCTTTCAGGTTATCTGCTTGCCTGGAGCAGTCAATAACGAAGAGCGGAGCCAAGTCCTTAAATTGTTTTTCGCTTAACAAAGGCTCCGCGCGGCGTCCGTAATATGACTGTTGAAATCTAGTGTATTGCTCATATAATAAAGCAATTCTGTTATCGGCAAAATTCACATTTAGATTTTCATACGGGAAGTAGTTTGAATTGAGGTATACTTTAACATCACGAATATGACAGTGATCGAACAGGGACATATCAGAGTTTGCATTGTTTTTTCTGTTTGTCTGTAAACCAATAATGACATATCTCGGTTTCTCTATTTGCGATGAAGTTTTAATAGACCAAGTATGTTTCGTTGTTTTAGGTAAAGTAGGATATTCGTACAGATCCCAATTTCTAAAAATCATCTGGAGCGGTCGGTCTTTCTCTAGCAGTTTTAACAAACTTATTTTCTCTTTATCTGATACTTTAACATGCGGTACACGCCAAACAATTTTATTTATCTGAACATCATCTACGACTTCACCGGTATTCAGTTTTACAGCGTTGAGGTTAGTATTGCTTCGTAACAATATCAATTCGTGTCTACTATTTATCACTACTTTCTTAAAATCTTCTGCAAATCCGAGAATGTTACAAAGTGGTATGGAAGCAGAAAAATTACCTCCATTAATATTTTTTATGCCATCAATATTCCAACCCCATGCATAAGATATCTTCGATTCACTCTCATTCATAGAAACTAATGATTTCATAGTAGTTGTCACACCAGCGTTTTTGATTTTATCAATTTCCACTCCATTTAATTCGTATCTTATATCTTGAAACAAGTAGAGTAGAAAATTATTTGTCAAAGAAACACTACTCGCTTTATCTTTTGAATCTTTTTTGCTCACGATTATAGTTCCTTCTAAATACAAAGTGCTCGCTGACGGTAGTATATACAGATCCTGTTGATTAATAGGTATGCGGATTTCATCGTTCCTGTTGAAGCTCGTTACGTAGGGTTTGTAAGAATGAAATTCAATTCCCTCAACAGTGTTGTCGTAACTTGGAGCAGATAAAACATCTAAGATATTCATTTTAGCAAACCAATTGCTTTAAGAAATTCTTTATTCTCTCTTGTTAATTTAATTTTTTTCTTAGACCGAGGTCTTATTTGCTTGATCACTTTAGTTGAATCGACGTTCCCAATTAATGTTGATGCACATATTTATTGTAGCCAATAATTTTTTCTTCTAAGATGTAAATATAGCTGCACTTCTTCACCACGTAAGTTTATTAATCGATTGTTTATATCTAATAGCCTGATATGTATACAGCTTATGTTGTTTTGGTTGATTGGAAAGTATATGGCGTTTTTCGGAATTTCTATAATTCTATATCCAGGTGGCACATTGAGTGCGAATTCGTGTACAATGTGACTGGGTTTTCCGTTTATGTACGAGCCACTTACAATATCACATTCTATCCTGATGACAGTCGTAGGCAAAATGTTGACTGGTAACTCAGACACATGCCATTTATTGGCTTTTAAAATCTGTTTATTAAACCCTAATAATCTCCTAAAAGTTCCTTCTTTAGTAAAATTGATATCTTTGGTACAGTATATCAAAGTTTTAAGAGTATTGTTATTACACTGTATTTTTATTGAACAATCTTTTATTTCCGATTTTAAATAATCGCTAATATCTTGTAATTCATAAGTGCCCTCAGGTATTTCAAGCACTTCGTTAGAGCCGTAATATAACTTATTATTCGTTTTGTCGATGTTTGGAATTGAATTAAATGTTGAGAAATGTAATAAGGCACACTCATAAGGTCCATAAAGTTGTAATGTATTAGGATAATATGTACATAAATCGGACGAGTTTGCAGTTATCGACAAGGTGAGTGACATGATGAAAATGATAGAAATAAAAGAAATACATAATATTTATACGTGTTTATTCCAAAAATTCCATAGATATTCTAAACACAAGTGTCCACAGTTTACTGTATTAAATTGTTGAAATCTAGTATAGTTATAATACACATCACAATTTTTAAAGTACTTCATTAATTCCCTCGGAGGTTTCAAATCCCCGAAGCTATCAAAGTATTCACAATAATTGTTTATTTTAGCATAAGCTACCCAATGCGTTCCTTCATTTCGTGAATCGTCTAAGTTGACGATAGCACATTCAATGCGTTTTGGTGTTCTTGGTAACCGATCCTTCATATAGACTCCTCGAAAATATGGGATGTCACGTGCATGCTCACTGATATCGATATTAGTTAAAGGACGATTAGGTAGCTTTTTATTTAGTTTTTTGAAGATTTTATAAACAGTCCTTTACCGTTTTTATGAGGCTTGATATACAACCCTTTGCCCAACGCTAAAGCTTCCATGGTCTTGTTGTGTCGTTCTGATTCTTGCAAGCTTTTTTGGGCTGCTTTGTATTCGTTTACGGTTTTTGCAATACCAGCTGCACCGCCGGCTAAACTTCCTAAAGCAGATAATCCAGCGAAAATTGGAATTAAAGGTAAGACTCCTCCTGTCTTTGGTATGGGTATAACTCGTGGTATGCGAATCTTCTGAATGTCAGGAAATATCTTTTTCGCAGCTGAGTAAGCAATGTTGATTAATGTTTTACGATTTTTAGGTTTTAGTTTCTTAATTTTTGACTTAATTTTTGACACAAAAGCATTGAATGTTTTAATGCCGGCACCCGACTTTAGTTTGGCTTTCATAACTTTACTCACTATCCATGAGCTAAGTTTTTCACCTTTCCCGGCATCTTTTGATTTTAGTCTTTGCTTAGCCATGTTTAAAAGTTGTAAATCTGCTTTGTGACGATTAGATAAGTCTGTGTAATTTGCATATGCAATGTCGTGATGCATACAAGCTTCGTCTAGTTTATTTACACCTCGATCGCCTCGCAACAATCGCTTCTCAAGTTTTGTTCTCGGTCCGCAATAGTTATAACCAGGCAAATGAAGTTCAAATGGCAGATTATTAATCACGCTATTGACTAGTCCACCGCCTTGCATAGTGAAAAGTGTAATGAACGAAGAAATCCTTTTAAACACGGTTATATATTCATAATTCTAATCCACAATTGCATCTTTATCAATCCAACTGTTTTCTTCGTTGCTTAATCCCAGCCATTTCACGTAAACTTTCTTTCCTCTCCTTCTAAGAACCTTTTCTATCAAATAGACATCTGGATAGCTAGTTTTTTGAAGTTCTTGTTCGTAGAAACATCCTCTGATGGTTTGCTTTCGATGATCTTCTAAATGATATGTCACTGGCATGGTTTTATTAATCTTTTTTACAGTAAATATTTCAGTTGACCAATTAGGAGTGTAACCTTTATCAAAAATATGTTTGTATTTACTGATCCGAACATTTTCACCCACTTTAAACTTTGGTTGATATCGGCGTGATGTAAGTTTCTGAGTTTTTTGAATATTTTCTCTTATCTTAAACTCGTTCAACTTATTTACTTCGAATGGTTTAAATTTGGTTGTACGATGTTTTGTACTATTATAGGTTTTTACAATAACTTGTAATGGTAAACCTAACCATTTGTAATTCCCAATGAGACTAAAGTACTTATACAATTTATTTTTAATCGTTTTAATAACCCGTTCTACAATTGAAGCTTTCTTGGTAGAATACGAAGAGTAGTGGTTAATATTGTAGCTCTTCATAAGCTTTTGGAATGTTACGTTATAGAATTCTGTCCCAGAATCAGTTTGTAAATGTTCAGGTTTTCGATTGCTGGTAGTTAGTATTCGCTCAAATGCACGAGTAACATCAAGTTTACATTTGGATTTTATTGGCTCTGTCCAAGTATACTTTGAGAAACAATCAATTACCACTAAAATATAATTATATCCTTTATTCAACTTTTTTAGATTTTGCATATCTATCAGATCAGCTTGCCATAAGTCATCTATGCCTTTTAAAATAACTGAACGTCTAATAAAGTTTCTTCGTGCTGCTTTATGCAGTTCATTAACAATTTGTTGCTTCGCCATCATGGAGTTTTTTCAAGTAATTTTTGAACTTCTGCTTTGTTATAAAACTTATCTTCCAACTGAACTAAAACTTCAGGTATCTTCGCTTTTAAAGTGGTTTGGACTGTTATTTGTGCATCTTTTATGATTTGAGCACGCAACAATCCAATCATTCTATTCTGTTCCTTTATTATCTGATCGTACAATCGATCGATGTAATCCTTGTTTACAGCATCATCTGTGTCTACAGGAGATCTAATGCCTCTCAATCTAGATTTTTTCAAGTCAAAATCACCACTTTCGGATTTTAGCAACGCATTTTCATTGAACTCTAATAATTCAGAGAAACGCATTCTCTTATGAATATGGTGTCCAAATTTATCTATATTCATATTTAAGGTGTATTGTATTTAAAGGTTGATAATAAAATGAACGGTGAAAATTTTATACCATTTATTTATTACTTAATAATTTTACTTTCACGCAGTTCTTCAATAATAGATATAATTTCGTTGTCTAATCCAGTGTTACCAGCGTCTCGAGATGCAATTAATAATTTTAACCTATCCACAAGTTCATTAGGATCATCCCAATATACAAAATCTATATTTTTTTTCCACAATTTTGTCAGGGGTAGCCCTTTCCCCTTTGCTTGACTGTTTTGAATAGTATTCGGCAGTTTGAAAAGAGGTTTTATAACTTGCAAATATTTTTGCCCCTTATTACTTTTAATTGGTTTGTTCGAATCAAAGTCTCGACGATGTGCGTTTGTAGCAATCAACATCATTTTATAATTCTGCATATCAGACTCTGTAACTGTGCTTAAATCTACGTCCTTTTTCAATAATAATTGTTTCAGTCCTGGAGTACTGCGATATTTCCGTCCAGTAACGGTGATGTAATCATCGCTGATCGATATGACAGCAGAACCTAACATCAATTGTCCTCGCTCCGCTCGAACACCAAATGGAATATCTGTTAGTGCTTCTGTAGATACTGACCAGGATGATGTATTACGCTCTTGATTATTGTCTCCTAATGATTGGTACGACTCATCACTGTCGGTATCACAATCATTTTCTTCTAGGTCACTATCTCCTTCGTTATTGGAACTGTCTTTCTGTAAAGCATTGTTTTTGAACGGAACTTTTGTTTCTTCAACTTCTTTAGATCGCAAGAGGTCAGTTTGCTTATTGGTATTAGCTATAAAATTGAGAGACTCTGTTACAGGTCGAAAAACTGATTCCAATGCTTGCTTATTTTCAGTCTCCAAATCTCGCATCTTTCGTACTTTTTTCTTTACAGCTTCTGCAGCATCAACAATTTGCCTTTTCAGTGATTTTTCCATTATTACGATTTTGCGGACTATAATAGTTATCGATGAAGAGTTGGCCAAGGAATAATGATATCATGTAAGTACCATGTCTTAAATATTTGTATTTCTAATCAAAGACTACGAAAGTGTCAAATTTATTTCTATAGCATCCGTTATTTTTGTTGCAATCTTTATTAATTACAACATAATTAAAGGGCTCACTCCATATTTTAGAACACATTTCACGAAATTCAATCCATGCCATATCAGTATTAACATGTTCTTCATAAACATGCCTCAAGTTAATATCATCTTGTTTGAATAATATAATTAAGTTAGCATTATCTCTTACTAACTGTTTAGGGATTTTGCTATATGTTTGATTGAGATAAAAACAGTCAATGTGTTTGTGCCTTCCCATTGCGAAATAATCACGCATGTTAGTTTGATTCTCGCAAGCAACGTCATCAAATATAATCACAGAGTTGGGTTTTGCGTTCTGAACGTTAATAACTTCCTCATTCCCTTGATATTTGTGGAATGAGATAATTGGTACCTGTTGTAAAACTTTTTCTAAAAAAATGTACTTTGGTTGGTGTAAGGTTTTTGAATAGACATAAACATTTTGAAACCGTAAACCATTTTCATGTATAAGGAGTCCAATAAGTAAATTGGTTTTTCCACAATTCGATGGTCCACAAATGATGCATCGGACTGAATTAGGTAACAATTCTCCATGGCGCGAACTAGTTTTACGAAAATCATCGCAAATTGTGCTTACTTGCAACGATTGTGGTTGTTTAACAAATTTCATGATTACTGTTGTCAACGAACTGATTAACAATGAGCAAAAGTTTACTACAAAAATATTTTTAAACCTACCTACTTTTTATTTCGCGTTCATTTATGCGAAGTGAGATTAACTCGAACAATCGTTGGTCGAGTAGAGAGTCGAGTCGATTACCGATTATTGGGCATTCTAGACCACTTTCGGCAGCGAGGCGAAGGTACTCGCCGAGCGATTTGCCGAAAGTGGTCCAGAATGCCCAATAATATACTACTGGACAAACTTGGTTCTGTAACTAGAAATTCTAACATTGGTCCAAGTTAGAATGCACAGAAGCATTTCTTCATCGAAAAGCTTATTCCAAATACTGTAGTGATCTTTACCATCTTCAGGAGTCAATTTCGAAGAACCTGCACGAGATGTTATAATATTATGTTGTGGGGTACGTACCCTAGCCGAAGGCGGCGTCTTGGCCCATTTATACCTATTTTTGCCGTAGTAATAGTTCGCACCAACTCCGATATTGGAACATTGTCCGAACTATCACTACCCGATTCTTCTCCCAGGTCCTGGTCCTGGTCCTGATCCTGATCTTGGTCCTGATCTTCATCATTTTCACTTTCATGATTTTGTATCAGTTCGGACTCCAATATAAAAAATTCTTCAATATTCTCTTCATTGTCAGACTGATCCGAAGCTAACAACAACTCACTCACTTCTTGTTCGAAAGATGGATCTTCTGCACGCAAAATTTTACGGGGAAGCCCCTGAACAGAACTCGTAGATGGTCGTTTAGATTTAGAACTACCGGTTTTATTGTTTTTTGACATTTTGCACTAAAAAATCTGAAACAAACATAATCGCCCTTATAAAATATATCATAGGACAACAATGGACGTGTAGCCTGACAGGCTCCGGTCAATATTTTGATGGTCATTACTTACGCGGTATTCATCGGAAGACGCAACCTCCTCCCTCGTTGGTAGTTTTACAACTAAAACAAAAGCTACTGAGCCGCTCAATCGCGGGGAATGGGGGGAATTAGGTGAAACTAAGAAAACGAAAACATCGAGTAGCCTGTGAGACTCCACGTCCATACTTAAAGGTTAAATATGTACTTAGTGCTTATCTAGTGGCACTTTTCAATTAATTTTAACTTTGTTATCTGTGGATAATGTAGTGGGCTGCAATATTGTTAATACTACTGATAAACCTATTCTGTTATATGTTAACACATTATATTGTAGCTGTTTATTGTCCCTTAATAAATAAAATAAAATAAAAACAGAGGTAGGTCTAATTATTATAATCGTGGTAACCGTGGATACCAAAATACATATTATTCTCGAGGGAATAGGTTCCAAAATAATAGAAATAATCAAATCAATACGGCTCAACCGTCATCAGAAAGTTCTCGCGAAAACCAGCAGAAAAGTTCGGAGAAAATAGAGTCAGTGCATAGTTTTTTTCGTGAATGACATATCAAACACATGTGACAGCATAAATTCGGTTCCCATGAGTGTATGCGGCGTTGCTCGGAATTGGTTAGTTGACACCGGTGCTTCATTGTCCGCCGTGAAATACGAGAAATTAGTTTCGCAAGACATTCCATTTCATTTAAAGAGAATTTGTGTCAGAGGTATTGGTGGGAACATTTATTCTGATGGTTATGTTTATTTGAACTTACAAATAAATGATACCGAATTGACTCATAAGTTTTACGTATTTAAAAATTTACCATGTCAAACAGATGGCGGGCACGCCGCAATCGCGGCGGTAAGACCCCTCTTTGAGGAGTGGCTGGATAGGAGTCACGGCGTCCTGACCTACCGCATGACGCAGGTCCTCACCGGACACGGGTGTTTCGGGAGGTACCTGTGTCTAAGGAAAAAGGAGGAAACGCCTGGGTGTCACCACTGCGAAGATCGCCCGGAGGACACAGTAGAGCATACGGTGCAAGACTGCCCCGCTTGGGCAGAGCACCGACGTGTCCTCACGGCGGCGATAGGCGGAGACCTCTCGCGCCCGGCATTGGTTGCGGCCATGCTGCGGGGCGAGACGGAGTGGGAAGCGGTCGCCTCCTTCTGCGAAGCAGTAATGCTCGCGAAGGAGGAGGCGCGCCGCGAGAGAGAGAGGACAGAGTCCTCCCTCCGCCCCACCCGCGGTGGTTGGCGCCCACGGCGACGGACGTCGCAAGACGATCTCCGGCCACCGTAGGCGCGGGCATGCGGGCGGCGAGTAAAGGGCAACTCGCAGCCCGACCATGGACCATGCCCGGGTCGACGGCGCGTTGTGTTCCACGCGCGCCTCAAAGAGCGTCAGCATAATGACGGGGCCCCCTCTCTAGAGGGCCAAAGCCTGCCGGGGTCGCGGGACTTATACCATTCCCTCCCGCCCTGCCCGGGGTGGGAGTATAGTTATATATAGGTGTGGTGTGTGGTAGAAATAATTAAATCACTCACGTTGTAGGATATTTTATTGTCCACAGTCGTACACCGTTAACACTAAGTTCAGAAGGCACAATAGAGAAGAGTTCACAAGCACAAGCAGAAGCACAGTATAGAGTAGCGGAAGGATGAAAGTAGAAGAATGATAGACAGATGAAATAGTGATGACGGCTCGGTCGATAGTTTAATGACCATCGACTATCGATAGAAAACTTATCGACCAACTGGTAAGGGTGTATATATGATGGTGTTTAGTGATTGTGTTTAAATGTAAATAAATATATATAAATTGTATTGTTATTTGTAAATGTGTTTGTAAATATTACTTTTAAGTTTTAGATTATATAGATAAATATGTGTAAATAATTTGAATAAAGTGTATAGTTGCCTACAGGAGGACTCATTTGATGATTTTACCACGAAAAAAAAAAAAAAAATGTCAAACAGATGGAATCTTGGGCCAGGACTTTTTAACTAAATTTAATTGCATATTAAACTTCGAAATGAATACCTTATCTATTCAAACAACTGTAAAAACTATTACTTTGGACTTAAGAATGGACAATAATGGTTTTAACAACTTTATGGTAGTACCACCACAGTGTGAGACATTACATTATGTTGATACCAGTATAGATCGAGATTGTGTCATATTTCCGCAACAACTTTGTGATGGAATTTATTTAGCGAGCGCAATAGTTTCCCCGAAGTCAGGAAAAATACCGTTAAAGATTTTGAATACCAGGGACAGTTCTGTGAAACTGAGCTATTTCACACCAAAAATAGATTATTTAAGCAATTATAATATTTGTAATTTTGAAGCAAATTCAGTTAACGCGGATAGAGTGAAAAAGTTATTTAGATCATCTAAACACGGAAGAGAGAAAATCTATTGAAAATATTTGTGCGAAGTATTCCGATGTTTTTTATATGAATGGAGATAAATTACGGGTAACTAATATTTATCAAAAAACTATACAATTGAAAGACAATGCTGTACCTGTTTATACTAAACCGTATAGGATACCTAAATCGCTAAAACCAGAAATGGATAGGCAAATTGGTAAGATGTTGGAAGAAAATATCATAGCCCCTTGTAAGCCACTGGGAAGTTTTCTTCCCACAACCTGTCATTAGTGTCAAATTTCGGAAAAGCCAACGGGAAGTTTTCTTCCCAGTGACAGTTGAGAACTGTCAACTTTGACAAGACAGACATTTGACAGGTCTGATATTATTGGATGTTTAGGCTTACCAGTGGATAGAAGAGTCTAAGAGTGAATGGTCTAGCCCAATACTTCTTGTACCAAAAAAGAATGACAATTCGGACGAGAATAAAAACTTTTTCAAAAAAAATGTAACCGCCTTGAAAAACAACCATAAAAAAACGGTAAAAAAACCAACAAAATAACTTTTCTTTCGGAAGTCGGTGGCAAAAAAAAGACAATGAAATAAAGAAAACAAAGACACCGACTTCCGAAAGAAAAGTTATTTTGTTGGTTTTTTTACCGTTTTTTATGGTTGTTTTTGAAGGCGGTTACATTTTTTTTTGAAAAAGTTTTTATTCTCGTCCGAATTGTCATTCTTTTTTGGTACAAGAAGTATTGGGCTAGACCATTCACTCTTAGATTCTTCTATGATATTTTCTTCCAACATCTTACCAATTTGCCTATCCATTTCTGGTTTTAGCGATTTAGGTATCCTAAACGGTTTAGTATAAACAGGTACAGCATTGTCTTTCAATTGTATAGTTTGTTGATAAATATTAGTTACCCGTAATTTATCTCCATTCATATAAAAAACATCGGAATACTTCGCACAAATATTTTCAATAGATTTTCTCTCTTCCGTGTTTAGATGATCTAAATAACTTTTTCACTCTATCCGCGTTAACTGAATTTGCTTCAAAATTACAAATATTATAATTACTTAAATAATCTATTTTTGGTGTGAAATAGCTCAGTTTCACAGAACTGTCCCTGGTATTCAAAATCTTTAACGGTATTTTTCCTGACTTCGGGGAAACTATTGCGCTCGCTAAATAAATTCCATCACAAAGTTGTTGCGGAAATATGACACAATCTCGATCTATACTGGTATCAACATAATGTAATGTCTCACACTGCGGTGGTACTACCATAAAGTTGTTAAAACCATTATTGCCCATTCTTAAGTCCAAAGTAATAGTTTTTACAGTTGTTTGAATAGATAAGGTATTCATTTCGAAGTTTAATATGCAATTAAATTTAGTTAAAAAGTCCTGGCCCAAGATTCCATCTGTTTGACATTTTTTTTTTTTTCGTGGTAAAATCATCAAATGAGTACTCCTGTAGGCAACTATACACTTTATTCAAATTATTTACACATATTTATCTATATAATCTAAAACTTAAAAGTAATATTTACAAACACATTTACAAATAACAATACAATTTATATATATTTATTTACATTTAAACACAATCACTAAACACCATCATATATACACCCTTACCAGTTGGTCGATAAGTTTTCTATCGATAGTCGATGGTCATTAAACTATCGACCGAGCCGTCATCACTATTTCATCTGTCTATCATTCTTCTACTTTCATCCTTCCGCTATTCTATACTGTGCTTCTGCTTGTGCTTGTGAACTCTTCTCTATTGTGCCTTCTGAACTTAGTGTTAACGGTGTACGACTGTGGACAATAAAATATCCTACAACGTGAGTGATTTAATTATTTCTACCACACACCACACCTATATATATCTATACTGGTGACCCCGTTTGGAACGATGGAAGGAGACATCTTCAAGGACGCACAAGGCGCGGCAGCGTTGCCGCCACCGGGCACTAGTGATGGACCGATGTCGATAGACCCCAGCAACGTTTTTAAAGTCGGCGTACGAGTGCCTCCGTTTTGGGCCGAAGAGCCGGAGATTTGGTTTGCCCAGGTCGAAGGCCAATTTAATATAGCCGGAATAACCAATGACGTCACCAAATTTAATTACGTCATCGGACACCTGGACAACCAGTATTCCAGGGAGATAAAGGACATAATTATTAGCCCGCCTGCCAGTAACAAATATGAGAAGCTGAAGACCGAGCTCATCAAGCGACTCACCGCTTCTAACGAGAAAAAAATCAAACAGTTGTTGATGCACGAGGAGCTTGGCGACAGAAAGCCGTCACAATTTCTTCGCCACTTGAAAATCCTGGCAGGCTCAAATGTTCCTGACGACTTCTTGAGGACGATATAGGTTAGTCGCCTACCGTATGGCATCCAGACTGTGCTCGCAGGTCAACCAGGGGCAGCTTCTCTCGAGGATCTAGCTGACTTAGCCGATAGAGTGAACGACCTGGCTACAACAACTCCGAAGGTCGCTGCAGTGAACGACGCTACCCCTAGCTCGGGTTTGAACGAACTAACTAGGGAGATAGCTGAGCTTCGTCGACAGTTCCAGCAAGTGTCAACCCGGAACAGCCGTTCACGCTCCCGTTCTACGAGAAACACTCGCAGTAGTTCGAGGCAGCGCTCTCAATCGAACTATAAGAAGTTCCCCAAGTGTTGGTACCACAACAAGTTCGGAGAAAAGGCCAACAGGTGTATCCGGCCCTGCGACTATAAGGCGGAAAACTCCAAGGGCGGTCGGTAATGGCGACTGACGATTGCCCTTTGCCCGCTTCTGGTCGCCTGTTTATCACTGACCGATCTTCGAAGACGCAGTTCCTGGTCAACACAGGGAGCGACCTCTGCGTGTTCCCACGGTCAGTGCTTCATGATCGTCGTGCTCGTACGGACTATAGTTTGTGTGCAGCTAATGGTTCCAGCATAGCTACATATGGTTGTATAAACTTAGACTTAGATTTTGGTTTACGTAGAACATTTCAATGGCGTTTCATTGTAGCAGATGTAACAAAGCCTATAATAGGCGTAGATTTTTTAAACTTTTATAATCTCATTGTTGATTGTCGCAACAAGCGCCTTATTGATAATTTAACTTCCATTTCTACTAATGCTGCTGTAGCTAATTGTAATAGCATTTCTTCTGTTAAGGTCGTGACTGGTGAGACTCGGTATCATAAAATTCTCAGCGAGTTTCCGGAAATTACTCGACCAGCTGGTAAGCCACACTGCACACCACACAAAACAAAACAGTACATCACATTCGCACGACACCAGGCCCTCCAGTTTGCTCTTCACCTCGTCGTTTAGCACCGGACAAGCTTAAGGTTGCCCAAAAAGAGTTCCAGTCTATGCTGTCCCTTGGCACAGCTAGAACTTCTGAGAGCCCGTGGGCTTCACCTCTTCATCTAGCGCCAAATAAAAACAATGGCTGGCGTCCTTGCGGGGATTACCGTAAGTTAAATGCCCGTACCGTGCCTGACAGGTATCCGATTAAGCACATCCACGACTTTACCCATAGTATAGCTGGATGTAAAGTCTTCAGCACGCTCGATTTAGAGAAAGCTTACAATCAGATACCTGTCAGCCCCGAGGACATTCCTAAGACCGCCATCACGACCCCATTTGGTTTATTTGAATTTCCTTTTATGACGTTCGGTCTTAGGAATGCGGGCCAAACTTTTCAGCGGTTCGTGGACGAGATGACGAGGGGATTAGACTTCGTATACTGCTATCTGGACGATTTTCTCGTGTTTTCTAGTAGTCCTGAGGAGCACGAGGATCACCTTCGTCAGGTCTTCAACAGGCTGAAGGAATATGGCATGTTGGTGAACACCTCGAAGTGCGTTTTCGGTATGGAGGAGGTAACGTTTCTAGGCTACCGGATTACCGAGAGCGGTACTAAGCCACTTGATGCCAAAGTTCAGGCGATCAAGGATTTTCCCCCACCAACCAACGTTCGCCAGCTCAGAGGCTTCCTCGGCAAGGTTAATTTTTATAGGAGATCTTCCTCACGCAGCCGAAATCCAAGCCCCATTTCACGCCTTACTAACAGGCTCCGTTAAAGGCTCACAACCAATTTCCTTGACGGGCGACACACTAGCTGCTTTCGAAGCTTGCAAAGAAAGCCTGACCAACGCTGCTCTTCTAGCTCATCCGGACTGCACCGCTAAGCTTGCTGTTGTTACAGACGCTTCTGACAAGGCTATCGGAGCAGTCCTGCAGCAATTTAAAGATGATGCGTGGCAGCCCTTAGCTTTCTTTTCAAGGAAATTGAGCCCTTCACAGGTGAAATACTCGCCATATGATTCCCTATCAGTCGGTGTCTTTGTTTTCTTTATTTCATTGTCTTTTTTTTTGCCACCGACTTCCGAAAGAAAAGTTATTTTCTTGGTTTTTTTACCGTTTTTTTTATGGTTGTTTTTGAAGGCGGTTACATTTTTTTTGAAAAAGTTTTTATTTTACTCTTTTTAGTTTAAATATTCAACCCGAATTCTTGTCAAATACAACATGTGCACTAGAATTTTGTAATCCATAACACCGGTAATAACATCGCTCATGTACACAATAAGCTAATAAAATTCCCTATCTCAAAAACTACTGAACCGATTTTGATGAAACTTGCAATATTCCCTAAGTTAAATGATACCTAGTACAACAAAAAAAGAATGACTTAAATCGGACTTGTAGTTCCAGAGATATGCGAACTCAAACTAAATCAGTCGATGCCTACTCCTTACTATTAAGGAGTTCTACCTTCCATCATCAGCTCAGCTATTATGATTACCATACGCAAGTACTTAAATTACTTCATAAAATTTGCGAAAAACGGTGTGTCGGCCTATAAAATTCGAGGGTTGCCCTCGATTTCTCCAGGATCCAATCATCAGATCCCAACTTGGTGACTATGGGACCACCTCAGAAGTACCTCCTTTCGAACAAAAAAAGAATTTTAAAAATCCGATTACTTTTTTTGTGGCGTAACAAATATATACTACTCAAAACAAAATAAGGGCCACCTGGTTTTTTTCGATTTATTAAATAATGTTTAAATATTACTAGTTACAATTACTGAATCTGATTAATATTAATGGTTTTAGATGGAAATACACAAAAATTAAATATGTATTCCAATAAATCGTTAAAATAAAACGAATTGAATGAAAGTGAGGAATTGCAGGAATGTATCATGTTACATAAAACATAAAAAAATCGAAAAAATAACGTCTTTAATGTTCCAAAGTGTTCTTTTAAGCTTCTCTTTTAACTCTGTTCTCTCTGTTCTGCTCATTTTATGGGAGGTGGAATGGTCTGGATTAAAACGGAACATTTTCTTTTGGGATACTCTACCAGCAAGTTTTCAAACAATTTATGAGATCCAGCTAGGCGTTGATGGGAATTTTATTTTCTTTTTCACTCTTCCTTAACTCATCTCTTAAATGCTCAATAGAACTCAGGTAAAAATCCTAAGTGTCCACTGTAACATCGTAATTTGAGCGTAAGGGAATGTGTGCACTGTTAGTCGCGTCGTGTTTGCTCGAGCATTATCCTGCTTCAAGAAGAACTCAGGTATTTCTTGCTGTGCGAATGGGATAATGTGGAGTTGTACCACATTCTCTACGCAATTTTGAGGAGTTACAGCACCCTCGTTAAGAAGTGCGAGCTCAGTTTTGCGTGATAGAGATAACCGCCCCAGAGCATAACTCAGAACTCGCCAGAACAGTCTGTTTTAAGAGTGCAAGGATCTGAAACCTGTTGTTTAGATCTTCTCTACACTCTTATGAATCAGTTTTTATTGAAAAAAAATAACCCACCAGTCATCAATAAAAAGCAATGAAGCCCAGTCAAAACAGTTCAATAAATTTTCTCCTTCGCAAATGTTTCACGATTTGCACCATACGCTGCAGTTAACCGGAGGCGAACAAAGCATCTTCTAAAGTATTGTTAGTTTTTATGGAGTCGATTCAAAATAGTGTAGTCAATTATAGGGGTGCCTGTAGCTCGACGCAATGGAGTTTGTACGCTCCGCGCAGTAGATTTTCGCTCTATTTGTGCGGTTAAACAAACTTAATGGTCTTCTTGGGCTTTACTTACTTACTTTTTTCCTAGATCACGGCGTCTGGTGATATTACCCGTCTTTTAAGACCTGTTTTAAGCATTTTGAACCACTCGTTGGGAATATTCCACCATTAAACCTTTCTCTTCTGGCTACGGACCCCCTGGATTAAGGTGAAACCCCAAGTGGCTGTTTTTGCGTCCATATGTCTCCGAATACATGACATTATGAGATTGAAAGATCATTATAGCCTGCTTGCTGTATTAGTCAAAGAAAACTCCGTTAGAAGTTTGAAAATTAAAAAACACCATACCGTAAATTCTAAGTAATCTCAAATATCTAATTAAAAAAAAGTTATGTATTTCCAATTATGCAGTAGAAACAATATTAATACTTGAAAGAAACCATAACAAGATATTTAGTATTTATTATGTACCCAGAATAAGAGCAATACTTGTTTAAAATGCAATTTCAAAAGTGGCCCTTATTTTGTTTTGACGAGTATACATTAAAAAAAAAACATACCGTCGAATTGATAACCTCCTCCTTTTTGAAGTCGGTTAAAAAATGGCGTGTTGTGATAGACTACCGCAAGTTGAATGAAGTAGTGAAGGACAACAAGTTTCCTTTGCCAAACATAAACGATATTTTAGATTCTCTATCTGGTTCCGTCTATTTTAGTCATCTGGATTTAACACAGTCGTATTATCAATTAGAACTTTGTCCAGAAAGTCGCAAATATACAGCTTTCACCACAAATAAGCAATATCAATTAAAAAGATTGCCAATGGGTTTAAAAATTAGTCCAAGTGCGTTTAGCCGCGCTATGACAGTGGCTATGTCAGGATTAAATTATGACAAGTGTCTTATTTATTTAGACGATCTTGTTTGCTTTAGACGTAATATTAATCAACATAATAAGAATTTAATCGACATTTTGGAAAGATTACGGAAAGTCAACCTAAAAATTAACCCACTAAAGTGTAAATTTTTGAAGAAGGAATTATTGTACTTGGGTCACATAGTTTCAGATAAAGGTGTTAGCCCAAACCCGCAAAAAACCAAAGCTATTCAAAATTATCCTAGGCCATGTAATAATGATGAAATCAAAAGATTTGTAGCATTTGCCAATTATTATCGAAAATTTATACCTAATTTTGCCGAAATTACTATCCCATTAAATAAATTGTGCCGTAAAGGTGTTTGGTTACGCTGCGCAGAAAGAACGGTTAGGTCTTTTATCTATAACTTCATGTCATTGAACGACTAAGTTGATTGGCTGTGAAAAGTCCTATCCCCGTTCTTTTCCCGCACATACCTTCTCGCTTCAGTACGAGAGAGATCGCTTAAAAGCGGCCGCAGTTGACACTCGAAGCCAATCGGTTCCTCACGACACGCACCTAACCTCCGAGCGCTCCAGTTGCCTGCTGTCGACAGCCGCCCCTCACCCGCGAGGACGTCTCCGGAGAATTAAGGTATTGTGCATCCTTCCTTTTATTTCGTTTTGCAATCTTTCTTGTGTTCCCGGCAGAACGTAATTTCCATGTTTTTCGTCACAGCCAATTAGCAATTAGCAAAATTAGCATAACCCGCGCTTCCATTTGGTCCTAACGAGCCTGGATAGTTATTGAAATCAGTGATAACCATTCGCCATTCGTAGTCGGAAAAAATACTCGTATTCTAATTAGTTTTGTACCAAACTCTTGTCTCGCCGACAGGTGTGGGTATATCGTTAAATTCTCGGTAAAACCGTTGTAGATTTGTAACACCAGCTAGTAATCGTTACTATAACTGGTTATTTCGCTTAATCCCGCATTATTGTAAAATATTACCGTTGAATTACCGCTTCGCGCTCAATCACCGACGCATTATTGTAAAAATAAATACCCACTTAGGTAGATTATTATTATTCGCTTCAAATCGCTTTCACAACGTATTTCGTTTGTTACATATTTATTTAATTATCGTTATTAGAAGGTTGCTAGATGGCGCCTACAGATATTACTCTTAAACGATTATTAGGAAAAAGAGATCGAATATTTTCTCGTATGCAACGTATTTGTGATAAATTCAAAAATATTGATTCGGAGGAATTCGATAAAGAATCGTTCTTGTGTGACTGTGAAACAATAGATTCGTTGCGTACTGATTTTGAATGTGCGCTGGATGACATCATAGCTCATGAACTTAAATTAAATCCCGATTATGTCGTCGACTATCAGGCACTTTCTTCATTCGAAGATTTACTGGGTAGGGTGAAGCGGGCAGAGAAAAAATTGCAGGTTCAGGCACCTAGTGAATGCAAGAAATCTCCTCGCTTGCCTCCGATTGAAATACCCGAATTTAATGGGGATATTAAAAATTGGCCTCTGTTCATCGCCAGTTTTCGAAATGCCGTGCATAATAATAGTTCGCTAACAGCATGCGAGAAATTATCTCTCAACTACTCAACGTGGAGTGTTTGAGTTTTGAAGTGTGGCTAAACGAGCTGTGTGTTTTAAAATCATATTACGTGCAAAACCGAAATAAACCTCTTAGTAAAATATACTGTGACGTTCCACTAAAAGTGTACTCCATAAAAGTGAAAACAGAACTTCAAAACAACTAGTGGTTCTCAAGATATAACCATTTTTATAACATAAAATTTAAATAACGATCACGAAGAAAAAACACTGTGTTAACTAATTGGAAAGAGTCGCGTTTTGTGTCGTTCTGTGTCAATCGTAGCGAAATCGCTCCGCCCACCGTGCACGGTGAGGCTCGGTGAGTGCTAGTTGGAAAGGATCGCGTTCTGTGTCGCTCTGTGTCGCCGGCAGTATTGTTGTCATACACAACTGTCTTGTTCCTACTGTACTGCTGGGAGTACCGCGACTGACCGCGAAACAAAAATGCCACGTGCTCAACGGTCCACCAACCCAGTTAATAAAATACCGCGCACCCAATCGTCTCCAGATATTACAGACAGTCAAAATGAACCTGCTTCTGAGCCTGTGAATGTCACACCCAGAAGCAAACGCCTACGTCCTGACTTCTCCCCTGATGGTGATTTGGAAACATTCGAAGACAGAATATTGAATATGCTTACATCCTGGAAAAAAGAACAGGAAAACCTACTAAAACGCCTTACATCAGATATTACGGAAGTTAAGCACCAAATAAAGGAAATGCAAAAAAGCTACACCGAAACTGAGAAGTGGAGGGACTTCATGGATGGCGAATATAATAGTATGAAAATGCAAATTGCTAACTTAGTAAAGGAGCGCCTGGATCAACGGGAATACATAGCGGAGCTTGAAAAAAGGGTGGATGACCTGCAAAATGGGTCTCATTCGTCAGCTATTGAGATAAGAAATGTTGTTTCTACCGAGAACGAGTCGAATGCCACTCTGACAGATATAGTGCTAAAAACCTGCAGTGCCATCCAGATACAGATGGAACCTTCTCAAATACGCGACGTGTACCGCCTACCAGGTTTAAAGGACTCAACCAGACCAATAGTTGTTGAGTTTCTCACAGTTCCTGTTAAAAATAAAGTTATTGAATCGTCACGTATGTTTAATAAAAACAGATTAACATCTGATAAACTCAATACTGAACATATCGGAATTGGTGGACAAAAAAGACCGGTGTACGTCGCTGAATACATCCCCACCAGTATGAGGAAGCTATTTTTTGAAGCACGGAATTTCGCTAAATTGAATGGTTTTAAATTCTGCTGGTTTCAAAATGGAAAGATTTTTCTCCGCGAAAAAGAAGGTCTCAAAGCAACAAAAATTTATTCTTCAACATGTTTTAAAAACTTGGAAAAAACAGTTCTATAATTGTTATTTATTCTGTTTACTAATATCACTATTACATAAATGCGTTAAAAAAATATATCCTCAGCACTTCTTTCACAGCCTAATTATTATGATAAAAAAACTGTTTAGAATGTCATTACACAATTTAACAAAGTATGTTAACCATTTTCTGTTATATTATTGTAACTTTGATAAAACATGTATAGATTTAAGTAAGTTTCAGTTAGCCTGCATCTGTAAAAAGTATTATAATGCCTGTATATTTGAGTTTACCAAACTCACGCCTACAACACTACACACCTTTACATCTGACACAAAAAATCGTCATTATTACAATAAATACATGGATATATTATGCTCCCTAATAACGAAAGTTGTGATAAATAGGTCTAGACACATACTATATGTCTGCTGTCCCCCTCGAACCTCGGATTCCTTAGTAATGACTCATTCTTTTAGCGCGCCGTTTAAAATTTCGTAATGTTTGACTTTAATTTAGTCTCAAATGAGATTGATTCTTATAGCAAAACTGAAGCCTATATTTGCAGACCTGAAATGTGTAAAAGTTTCCTAGTCGACACAACTTCATCCATTAAAATATTACAATTAAATATTCGTAGCGTTTCTTGCAATTTTGATAGTCTTAGAGTATTCCTAAGCAGCATTACTATGACATGCGATATTATAATTTTATCGGAGTGCTGGCTAAGTGCGTTGATGACTATTCCGACACTAGAGGGTTACACTGAATACCATTCTAGCGCGCCTATAAACCAAAACGACGGTGTCATTGTTTACGTAAAAACATATCTGCCCCACGTAGTTATCGAACCCCAATTTCCTGAGACTAGTTGTTTGTTATGTCACTTAAAGAATATAGATTTATGTGTAATTGCCATTTATCGTTCACCCTCTGTTCGGATTATTGATAATTTCCTTAACGGTTTAAACACTATACTTGCAGCAACGTCTATTCATAAAAATGTTGTTGTTATGGGTGACATAAATATCAATATAATTCCAACTAGTCTAAATCATCAAGCAAACGAATACCTTAATCTAGCCGCTAGTCATGGACTTCTCCCCTCGCATCAATTTCCTACTCGTGATTCCTCTTGTTTAGATCATGTGATGACCAGAACTGACTTAAGAACTACTACGCTAGTCTTTGATACGTACATAATCGACCATAAGCCAACACTTCTTAACATTAAATCTGCTAAGAAATCGCTTAGACCTAAAATAAATCGGGTTGTGGTTGATTACACAGCTGTCATTTCTGATATCAATGACATGGATTTTCACCCCGTTCTTGAAGCCAACGACGCGAATATAGCTGCTGATCTTTTGATATCCGGAATTGGCTCACTTATAAAGAAGCACTCCATATCTAGTCGTATACCCTCCAAGAACAGAATTATGAAACCTTGGATCACAAAGGGCCTACTGCGTTGTATTCGGAACAGGGACCAAATGATGAGCAAACTGTCGGCAAACCCTTCAAACCTAACCCTTAAGCTTACGTTCACCAGATATCGCAATTTCTGTAACAAGCTACTTAAGAAACTAAAAATTGCATACGAAAAAGCAGAATTCCAAAAAGCCAAAAAGGATCCCAAAGCTACATGGAAAGTCATCAAAAACGTTACCCATAAACACCAATTGGTTAACTCCCCCATAGAATTGCTTGCTATGTCTCCTGATAGGAAGTTGTCTATTAACCAAGTAAACGAATTCTTTGCTACCATTGGCAAAAATCTAGCTGAAAAGTTTACCCCCCGTTCTCCTATCATAACTCCTCTGCGCGACTCTCCTACCAATTCGTTCGTTCTTTTAGAAACTGATGAAGCTGAGGTCAATAGAACTATCAAAGGTTTGCGATCAGATGCTGCAACAGGGTGGGACGGAATACCGGCTTTCCTTATAAAATCATGCTCACAGAAGTTAGTACCAGTCATTACTCATGTCATAAACTGTGCTATCAAAACAGGGTGCTTTCCTAAAGCTTTTAAGAAAGCCCTTGTGCATCCAATTTTCAAGAGTGGGGACAGACACAGTGTTAACAATTATAGACCTATATCTGTTTTACCGGCATTATCAAAAATTCTAGAAAAAATTTTAAACAGTAAATTGACTATCTTTCTGGAATCATACAATCTTTTGGCTAACAATCAGTTCGGCTTCAGAAAAAACAAATCTACGGAAGATGCCGTTGGCTCTTTTGTTGATAATGTAGTGGCTAAGCTAGACAACAAACAGAAATGCTTAGGTATTTTTCTAGACCTCACCAAAGCATTTGACACTGTGTCTGTCCTGCACCTAATTTCAAAGTTGGAAGCAAGTGGTGTTCGAAGTGATACCCTTAGGATATTCCAAGACTATTTGACTGATAGGACGCAGTGTGTCAAGATAGATGGAATGGTCAGCGACAGCAAGGATGTAAGCTTCGGTGTGCCTCAGGGTTCAATTTTGGGCCCGACACTCTTTTTAGTGTATATCAACCAGCTATGCAGTATGTCCCTAAAAAATTGCTCCATTTTTGCATATGCTGACGACACCGCATTACTAATACATGGTGACAGCTGGTCTGAGACAACAACCTATGCTGAGTTAGCCCTTTTGTCAGTAATGAATTGGTTAGACGATAACCTTCTTACCATTAACCTATCAAAAACCTTTTTTCTATCCTTTGGTTTGCAAACCGCCACCCTACCCGCCCCGGACTCCATTACATTAAAAGCTCACTCTTGCTCTCTAACTACGCCCGACTTACAATGCTCATGCCCACTCTTAACAAGATCGCCAATTATTACATATTTGGGGGTCCAGTTTGATAGCGTTTTAAGCTGGAAATGCCATATAGATAGTCTTACTTCCCGCGTCAGGAAGCTTATTTATATTTTTAAAAAGTTAAGGCATACAGCTGATTGCACTACACTGAAGACTGTTTACTACGCTTTGTGTCAGTCATTACTTACTTACTGTGTTAGTGTATAGGGAGGTGCCGCCAAAGTTCACTTGCTTCAAGTTGAACGTGCGCAAAGGGCTGTCCTGAAGGTCATGTCCTTCAGACCCTTCAGATATCCTACTTCAGATCTATATAAAGAATGTCAAGTTTTGTCCGTTAGGCGACTTTTTGTGTTTCACACTGTGTTACGTAAACATTCGTCCCTAAAATATAACCATACCTCTCAAGGCAAACGTCAACGCTATAGAGTATGCCCTACTCAACGTTGTAGAACGGCTTTCGCTGAACGACATTTCTATGGGATTGGGAGTCACATTTACAACAAAATCAATAAATACTGCCCCATATATTCTAATGCTTTGCGGGAATGTAAAAGGAAAGTTAATAGTTGGCTACTAACGCAGAATTACGAGGACACTGAAAATCTATTAAAAATATAACTCCTATACATCCAATACACTCTTCTTTACATCCAATTCTACTCTTACGAACACAATACAAAAACGCACACACGCAAACATATGCAGGCTCGCGGTCGCTCATATTTTTATTTTATTTTATTTTATTTTATTTTTATTTTTATTGGTTTACCAACAATTGTTACATCCATGCATACTTAAATAGAACACATAACAATAATACTAGATGTACAATATTAAGCGGTAAACACTACATGCAAAAATAACAAGAAAAAAGAATAGAAGGAAAGATCAGAAACAATTTTTATGCTATTAGTTAACCAAGAATACATGCCAAAGTAAATGTGATTGTGATTACAAGTGATTTTAGATTACATAATAGGAGTTAATACTATCGTAGACAATGAATATATACTAATTTATTACGAGAAACAACTGATTCTTAAAATACTGAAGGGAAGAGCCATAGATATCAATTTTACTGAATTTATTATGTAGTCGACTAAGCCTAGGGATTGCAGAGTTACGACCTGAAACAGTCCTGCGAAACGGTGGATAAAGGAGATCAATGGGATTTCTAGGATAATAGTGCGGAATATGGAATTTTAATTTATTTAGTAGTTGAGGAGAATCAATCTTGCTGTGTAGAATTTTATATAGAAATATTAAATCAATAACATCTCTTCGTTTTTCTAGGGATACCATATTAAAGGTGCTTAAACGTTTTGTGTAACTAGGGATTTTGCGTTTCACAGTTGAGTATGCTAAATGATTTAAAAAACGTTTCTGGATGCGTTCAATCCTCAGGCTATGGGTTGAGTAGTGTGGTCGCCAAGCAACAACACAATACTCGAGCAAACTACGGACGAGGCAATTATATAGATAAATTTTCGTTTCTGGCCTACGAAAAGATTTTGCGTTCCGAATGATAAATCCTAGTGACTTTGATGCCTTTTTTATGACGTTATCTACGTGTGGGATAAAAGTAAGTTTTGCATCCAAAAACACCCCTAGATCTTTTACAACATCAGCTTTGCAAAGACTCAAACCATTCATCTTATAGTTAAATTTGATAGGGTTCGATTTCCGTGTAAATGTGATTTGGGAGCATTTTTTTACATTGAGTTCCATGTCATTGTTAATGCACCATTCCATAATTCTGTCTATGTCCTCCTGGAGCAATAATGTGTCTGATTCCGATTTAATTATTCGGGCTATCTTCAAATCGTCGGCAAACAAATACGGTTTAGAGTTCACAAAGCAATCAGGGAGGTCGTTTATAAAAGCGTTAAATAGAATAGGTCCCAAATGCGTTCCTTGCGGGACACCAGAGGTTGCTTTAAAGGTGTTAGATTTGTATCCATTGACAACCACATAAAATGATCTTTCTGATAAATAGGAGCTTAGCCATTTAAGAAAAGTTCCCGCAAACCCGTACACAGCTAGCTTTTGAATGAGCACTTCGTGGGATACTTTGTCGAAGGCTTTGCTGAAATCAGTGTAGATAACATCTACCTGGTTATTACAATCTACAGCGTCCACTACGTCTTCGAGAAAAGAGACCAAATTGCTACACGTTGATCTACCAGCCGTGAATCCGTGCTGAGCGTCAGAAATATATTTCTTAAGGAAGCTTTGAATGTAAGGACAGATGACTGCCTCAAAAACCTTTGCCAAGGTTGGAAGTATTGAGATTGGCCTGTAGTTGCTAACTACGCTTTCGGATTCAGCTTTGTGTATTGGGACTACTTTAGCAATTTTCCAACGATCAGGAAATACCCCAACCTCAAGAGACTTATTAAAAATCATTTGTATGGGTGTTGTTAGCTCATCCGCACAAGATTTTACGAAAATTGCAGGAAGCTCATCACTGCCTGATCCCTTTGTAATGTCCAAGCTTTTAAAACATTTTTTTACCTCACTTTTGGTAAGACATACTCTAGAGAGACAATCAGAATTGTTTGCTAAGTTGCTAAGAAAGGAAGAAGTTTTAGCAATGTCGCGTGTAGTCGTATGTTTATGCCACTACTTACACAATCACACACACACATGCATGCGCTTTGCATGCAGGTAATGCAGGCACATTCACACACACACACACACACACACACACACATCCAGGCACTAGCATACAGACACACATACAGAACACCCAGTCAGGCACAGGCGTCTACTTCTAAACTCAAATAATATGTTGTCATTTTTACTAAAAACTAAAATATGTAGTTATTTACTCCTTAATCGTTGTATCTAATGTAACAGTGAATGTATCTACATTGGAGAATGCTGGTACCCATAACACAAGTTAAATCTTTACCTTGGGTACCAGAGTTCATACAAATATTTGCATGATTGACACTACCTATAGCTTCTGAGATGTTTTTAATTTTATTTTCTTATTTTATTGTATGTTCTTCTTTGCTCGTAAATATTTGTCTGTAAACGCCTTAAAGCGCAAATAAACGTTATTATTATTATTATTATATTATTTGATTGGTAAATTAACAGGCAAAGCTCGTTCGATATGTGCAGGAATTACTCCGTCAGCTGATAATTACCCTCTTATATTCGATTCACTTTGTGAAAGGTATGAAGATAAACGGCAATCGGCAACTTCATATCTAGACCAATTATTTGAATTTAAATCTATTTCGTCAGGTTCGCCGGCTACTTTAGAATCATTTCTCGATAAATTCGCAACGTCGGTAGCCGGGTTTAAAAACATAAAGGTCCATGACCACGCTGATTTTATTTTATTGCATATCGCTCTTAAAAAACTCGACATAGACACTGTACGGGCATTCGAATCTAATCATCAATTAAAATCAAGTAGTTCCGAAATTCCATCTTTTAGTGAATTAGTTGAGTTTGTTCGTGAGCATATAAAGGTGTTAGAACGAACTGCATCAACAGTCTCTAACAATAAGTCAACTGCAAACCGAAAATATACTAATACATATACCTGTGTAGCTGATAACGAACCTACCGCGTGTGTTTTGTGTAAGGAGAAACATGATCACGTATATAAATGTAAAGTATTTAATAGTTATAAACCCGATCAGAAATTTAAGTTTGTGAAATCAAACAATTTATGCATTAATTGCTTAAGTCCAAAACATCGTGTGTCCGCTTGTGGGTCAAAGTCCACTTGTAAAAAATGTAGCTCTAAACATCATAGTCTGTTGTGCTTCGGCAACAAATTGAGCGACGCGCACGGTTCAAGGTCGGCCGGCGCTCGCACGCCCTCTGCTGAGAGACTTACGAAGCAGACTGATATATCGTTATGCGCGACTAATGAAAACCGTATTAATTCTTATCGAGGCCCAACAACCATATTGATTGCTACCGCGCAAGTTATTGTAGTAGATTCTTTTGGCAAAGAACATATTGTTCGCGCAATATTAGACAGCGCTTCTCAAAGTAACTTTATCACGCGGGATTGTTGTCAACTTTTGGGTTTGAACATAAATAATAAACCTGCCTGTGCAACCGTCAGGGGCATAGGAGGTGCTAGTAAACAAATACAGGGTTCCGTACAAATTAAATTTTATTCTCGTTTCAATCGTAATATAAACTATAATATTGAGTCATTCGTAATAGATAAAATTACTGAACGTTTGCCAACTGCCACGGTTGACGTTTCGCTTTTGCATAATTTTAAAAACTTACAGTTAGCAGACGATACATATTTTTCTTCAAATCCGATTCAATTATTGATCGGTGCTTCGACTTTCCCGCACTTACTCTTATCTAACAGAGTTCAAGGTCAGCCTACACATGCGTCTCCAATCGCCTTGCAAACTGTACTCGGCTATGTAATTGTCGGTAAGGCGCCGGTTCGCATCGATGACAATTCGACCGTTTCGTATTGTTGCACCGCGGAGCCGTTAGACTTAGCGATACGGAAATTCTGGGAATTGGAAGAAGTAAATGTTCCCCCGGTACTCAGCCTAGATGACAAATTATGTGAGGAGTTTTATGCCCGCACTACCACTCGAAATAGTGACGGACGATACGTAGTCGCTTTGCCTTTCAAGGGTGATGTCGAATCCCTGGGCAACTCACGTCAAGCAAGTGAACGCCGGTTTCTCTGCTTGGAAAGGAAGATGCAAGCTTCTCCTAATTTAAAGGCCGCGTACGACAACGTCATCCTAGAATATTTAGAGAAGGGCTATATTTCACCTACAATTCCTGATCCTTCGGAACCTTCGTACTACATTCCGCATCATGGTGTGATCCGAGATGATAAGGTCACAACCAAACTTCGTGTCGTTCTCGATGGTAGTTGTAAAACTACTACTCGCGTTTCGCTTAATGATCTCTTGTATGGTGGACAGAACCTACAAGGGAATTTGTTTAACATTATAGTTAATTTTCGTTTGTTTTCGATCGCGCTTTCATCAGACATTCGTCAGATGTTTCCCAGCATTGGAGTCCGAGAACCTGATCGGCGTTTCCAACGCATCTTGTATCGTTTATCGCCACAGGAACCTTCGCAAGTTTATGAGTTCAATCGTGTCGTTTTTGGACTCAAATCTAGCCCCTTTCACGCGCTGCGAACTATTAAGCAGCTGGCGGAGGATGAGGGTGACTCGTACCCTCAGGCTAAAGCCATTGTCGCCACGGGATTGTACATGGACGATTTTGTCCATTCCGTCCTCACGGAAACCCAGGGCATTTCTACCGCTTCAGAGATGATTGGTCTCATGAAGGCGGGTCAATTCGAGTTGGTCAAGTGGACCAGTAATTTGCAAGTAGTATTGAATTCTATCCCGCTTTCGCATCGTCTGCCAGCTGACAAGGAGTTCGACGGGTCCGACCAACATAAAGTACTTGGTTTGTGTTGGTCGCCCACGTCAGATCACTTCGCCATGAGAGTAAACACTCCCACTCAGACTTGTACTAAGCGTACAATATTATCGTGTATCGCTAAAACATGGGACGTCATGGGATTTGTCGCGCCTGTCGTCTTGCATGCCAAGCTTCTTATCAAGAAGCTTTGGCTATGCAACTGTGACTGGGATGAGACACCACCTGAAGATATAGTCAGGCTGTGGACTCGCTTTAGGGAAGAGCTGCCTTTGCTCTGCAACATAAAAATCCCACGCCACGTTGGTATTGTCGCTGATAGTGTGGTCACACTCTTAGCTTTCGCGGACGCTAGCGAGAAAGCATACGGGGGAGTGATTTATTTCCACGTCCACAATAGCGATGGCAATACAGTCAATTTGATAACAGCTAAGTCTAAGGTCTCTCCCAAAAATGTAGTTTCTCTCGCTCGTCTTGAGCTCTGTGCTATTCTTGTGTTATCCCAGCTAATAAGAAATGTCGTGGTCGCTTGTCAAAACCGAATAGTTTTCCGTGACATATTCGCATTTTCGGATTCGACGGTCGCGCTCTGTTGGGTACATTCGTCGCCCCATCGTTGGAATACCTTTGTAGCCAACAGAGTTTCGAAAATACAAAGCGATTTGTCACCGCAAAATTTATATCACGTGTCCGGTGCGGACAATCCAGCAGATTGTCTTTCACGCGGACTCACACCCTCACAAATTATAGACCATCCGCTTTGGTTCAGGGGACCCCCGTGGGCTCACTTGGACATTTCACAATGGCCTGTCGCTCCTTTCAATCCCTCCTCAGTGTCTGAAGCACCTGAAGAGAAGAAAAATTCGTTGTTAGTCGCTGCACCTAACGAAAGATCTCCTATTCTTTGTTTAGTCGATCGTATCTCGTCTTGGAGTAAATTACTTAGAGTGGTAATTTACGTTTGTCGTTTTGCTAAGTTGTTACCGGTTAATAACCGCATGTCAGCATCGGATTACGATTTCGCTGAACTACTCATTCTACGTGAAATTCAACGCTTCTATTTCTCAAAGGAGATTGCCAGACTCAGAGAAGGCAAGGATTGTAGTCATTCTCTTCGGCACTTGAAACCTTTCCTCAAAGACGGACTCATTAGAGTCGGAGGCCGTTTAAGAAATTCAGATTTGGGTTATGAAGCGAAATACCCACTTCTACTCCCAAGAAAAGATCCTATTCTGAATTTGCTTGTCGAATACCATCATAAATTGAATTGCCACGCGGGTCCCGACCTGCTGATGTCACTATTACGTCAAAGGTATTGGATACTTTCTGCACGCAATTTAATTAGGAATAGGATTCATAAGTGTCTTCCCTGCTTTCGTCTCCGTCCCAAGCCAAGTTTCCCTGAGATGGCAGATCATCGGTCTTGTCGTGTAGTTCAATCAACTAAACCGTTCGTTCACACGGGCACGGACTACGCTGGTCCCTTCAAGGTTACCATGTCTCGCGGCCGAGGCATTCGTTCTACCAAGGCATACGTGTGTCTGTTCGTCTGCATGACTACACGCGCGGTACATATCGAACTAGCCGGTGATCTTGGTACAGTCAGTTTTATGAGTGCTTTCAAACGATTCCTATCAAGGCGCGGCCCGGTTAGTAGGATTTACTCGGACAACGGGACAAATTACATTGGCGCTAAGCGTAAACTTTCGGAACTTCACGACTTCCTTTGTTCGAAATATCACAACACCGAATTTGGTCACATGTTAGCTGAAAATCGCATAAATTGGTCACTTAATGTCCCGACTGCTAGTCATTTCGGCGGTAATTGGGAGGCTAATATTAGAAGTTTAAAGATTCACTTATACCGTGTAATTGGTGATACCATCCTTTCGTTTGAAGAGTTAAATACCGTTCTTACTCAAGTCGAATCAGTAATGAATACTAGACCTCTTTGTAGGACACTCTCTAGTGATCCTTCAGAACCACTAGCTTTGACTCCAGCGCACTTTCTGAATCTCACCCCTTTAAAATACTTGCCTGCCGAGGAGATAGACGAGAGAACAATTGTTTCGAGACATAAATTGTTAGACCAATTGGTACAATCGTTTTGGAAGCGCTGGAGAAGCGGATATCTTCACACTTTACAATCGCGTCGTAAATGGAACACGCCGATCGATCCAGTCACTGTCGGTACGGTTGTGATTCTCATAGTAGATAATTCGCCCCCACTTCACTGGCCTTTGGGTGTCGTGGAAAAAGTTTTTCCTGACTCCACAGGAGTCACTCGCATCGCCCGAGTTAAGACATTGACTGGATCCTACTTGCGTCCCGTCGTTCGTCTTTGCCCATTGCTTAACCAATAAATTCGGCTCTCGTCATCCAAGGTTAGGTTAGCATTAGTAATTAATTATTTGATTTCATTGATATTTACGTATAGATAATAGTTATTGTAGTTTAATTTCACGAATTTCGCCTTCAACTCTTGAAGGCATCCCTTCAAGCCCGGGGGGAATGGTTACGCTGCGCAGAAAGAACGGTTAGGTCTTTTATCTATAACTTCATGTCATTGAACGACTAAGTTGATTGGCTGTGAAAAGTCCTATCCCCGTCCTTTTCCCGCACATACCTTCTCGCTTTAGTACGAGAGAGATCGCTTAAAAGCGGCCGCAATTGACACTCGAAGCCAATCGGTTCCTCACGACACGCACCTAACCTCCGAGCGCTCCAGTTGCCTGCTGTCGACAGCCGCCCCTCACCCGCGAGGACGTCTCCGGAGAATTAAGGTATTGTGCATCCTTCCTTTTATTTCGTTTTGCAATCTTTCTTGTGTTCCCGGCAGAACGTAATTTCCATGTTTTTCGTCACAGCCAATTAGCAATTAGCAAAATTAGCATAACCCGCGCTTCCAGTGTTCAATTTCAATGGTCCGAAGAATGTGAGAATTCATTTTTGCATCTTAAACAGTCTCTCATGACGTGTCCACCAATATTGCAATACCCTGATTTTTCAAAGGACAACGAATTTATTTTACATACAGACGCATCTGGTGTTGCAATTGGTTCAATCTTGTGTAATAAAAATGATTTACCGATAGCATATGCAAGTCGAACATTAAATAAGTCTGAAGTTAATTATCCAACAATAGAAAAAGAGTTGCTGGCAATAGTGTGGTCAGTGCGTTATTTTCGACCTTATTTGTATGGTAAAACATTTACTATTAAAACAGATCACAGACCTTTAGTATATTTATTTAAGATTAAGAGTCCAAGTACTCGTTTAATAAAATTTAGGCTAAGTTTAGAAGAATATGACTTTAAGATTGAGTATGTGAAAGGGGCGAATAATGCGGCTGCAGATGCATTATCTCGCATAGTTTTGACATCTGATGAGTTAAAAGAAATGAATAGACATTCTATAACTGTTATGACTAGGCGAATGAAGAAAATGCAAGATGATGTGGTTAGTGAACCTGATTCGGTTGTTAACAATTCTACAGATTACAAGGCTGATCACCCGAAGATCGTAGAAATGCTTAAAAAACCGGAAACGGGAGTTGAAATAAGATACGGGACTTTAAACAATAAAAATTGTGACGAGATAAGTGTACAATAATTATGATACGTTCTCATATGTACCTTCAAGGTACGTCATTTACACTGATATTGATACTCGATCATGTACTGCGCGAGCCGCGTTCGTGAGAGGTATAGAAACTTTTTGTAAAAAAATGAATATTCAAGAATTATATATAATGAAAAATAAAAATAATACTATATTAATAGAATGGTTAACCAATGAGATAAAAAATAATAAAAAGTGGTCCGGACCACGACTTTGTGTTATTAAAGGAGTAACTAGAATAGAAGACATTCATCATCATCATCAGCCCGTATTCGTCCACTGCTGGACATAGGCCTCTCCCAATGTGCGCCACTGAGCCCTGTCTTGAGCTTTCCCCATCCAGTCTCTGCCGGCCGCCTTTCGTAGGTCGTCACTCCACCTGGCCGGCGGGCGTCCCACACTACGCTTGCCGAGTCGCGGTCTCCACTCAAGGACACGTCTACCCCAGCGGTTATCTGTCCTGCGAGAGATGTGGCCAGCCCACTGCCACTTCAGCTTACTTATTCTTTCTGCTATGTCAGCAACTTTGGTACTCTGACGGATTACTTCGTTTCGGATTTTATCCATCAAAGTTACTCCGAGCATAGCTCGTTCCATAGCTCGCTGAGCGACTTTAAATTGGTGGACTAGCCTCACTGTGAGTGTCCATGATTCGGCACCGTAGGTCATTACTGGTAGGACGCACGCATTGAAGACTTTAGTCTTTAGGCACTGTGGTATGGACGACGAGAAGACCTGACGGAGCTTACCGAATGCTGCCCAACCCAACCGAATCCTTCTGTTGGCTTCTCTCTCAAAGTTGTTTCTACCCAACCGAACCGTCTGTCCAAGGTAGACGTATTCTTGAACAACTTCAAGAGTTACACCATTTACTACGACTGGTCCCGGGGTAGTGATGTCGTTATACATGATTTTTGTTTTTTCCATGTTCATCCCGAGACCTATACGTTGAGAAGCATCAGTTAGGTCGTTCAGCATCCGTTCCAGCTCCTGCAGCGATTCCGCCATAAGGACTATGTCATCGGCGAATCGTAAATGCGAAATGTACTCGCCGTTTATATTTATGCCCTTTCCTTTCCAGTTCAGCGTCTTAAACACATCCTCCAAGGCATTGGTGAACAGTTTCGGGGATATAACATCCCCCTGTCTCACCCCCCTGCGTAGCGCGATATGTTTAGACTGCTGGTTCTGTACTTGGACACTCATAGTCGCGGCGTCATACAGACATTTCAGCACTTCGATGTACCGCCAGTCCACTTGACATCGCTGCAGTGATTGTAGAACAGCCCAGGTTTCAAATAGAAGACATTGATGTAGTTTTGAATAGAAGACATTGATGACAGGAAAGTCATATTAAATGATTTTCATTTACTGCCCACGAGTGGACATGCAGGCGTTAGGCGCATGCTAAATAATATTAAGCGTTATTTCTTTTGGCCGAATATGTGCGAGGATGTTAAGAAGTTCGTTAAGAAATGTGATAGTTGTCAGAAGCAGAAGCACTCTTTACCAACTAAACAGCCTATGGAGATTACATCCACAGCACAAGGTGCTTTTGATAAAATATATTTAGATATTGTAGGACCATTAGAAAAAGATTATCATAATTTTTCATACTCATATTGACTATACAGTGCGAACTGAGCAAATATGTGGAGGCATGCCCCTTAGAAAATAAAGATAGTAGTAGTGTAGCCAGAGCATTTGTTGAAAACTTTATTCTTAGGTATGGGATTCCACGCGAAATAGGAAGTGATAGGGGAACAGAGTTTATTTCGGATACAATGACTGAAGTATGTAAATTGTTACAGATAAAGCATAATTTCGTCAACAGCGTATCACCACGAATCATTAGGATCCTTAGAAAACACTCATAAATCCCTAAATACATTTTTAAGAATTCAAACTGATAATAATTCTAGGTATTGGAGTAATTGGTTGCAATATTGGAGCTTTTCCTATAACACAACAGTACACAGTGAAACAAAATATAGTCCTTTTGAACTTGTATTCGGGAAAAAATATAATTTACCAAGTAATTTAAGTACAAATTATGTAGAACCATTGTATAATACAGACAGTTATCCATTAGAATTAAAATACCGTTTACAAAAATCGCAGTTTGATGCAAGACAAAATTTAATAAAGAGTAAAGAACTTAGGAAATGTAATTTTGACAAATATGTAATTCCAATAACTTATAAAAAAGATGATTTAATATTGGTTAAGAATGAGTCAGGTAATAAATTAACAAATCCAGTGTATACAGGTCCTTATAAAGTTTTACAAGATTTATCACCAAATGTAAAAATATTGAAAAATGGAAAGGAAGATATTTTACATAAAAACCGTACAAAATTATTTATTTATTTATTTATTTATTTAACTATTTATGTACACACAATTAATATACAGGAAATTAAATTATAATACTAAAGTACAAAGGTACTGCTTATTTCTTTAGAAATTTCTGCCAGCAGACCCTCTACAGGAGAAATGAGAAAGAAATGTAGACAATAGTGTGTAACAAGAATAAAAAGCTTAATGTCTATGTGAATATCTTAACCTAAGTTTATAACATAAAGTAAAGTAATATTACTACAAAAGCAAATACATACCAAATACTATAATATATAAATATACAAATACACATATAAATAAATATATATATGTCGCAGAATCAACACAGAAGCACAATAATTCAGAATAACGCCATCTATTGGCATTGCCGAGGAATCAAAACAGAAGCACAATTTGGAATCTCTATGGATTATTGTTAATTTGGAATAACGCCATCTATTATCGTTAGTGTGAATCAAAACAGAAACTCAATTTAGAATCTTTATTGATTAGTGTTAATTTAGAATAACGCCATCTGTCTCTCATTGGAGGAACTATGAAGTTAGATTTGACAGATAACGTTAGGAATGCCAAGTGGGGATGTCCACTTGGGGATGCTTAGCGTGGAGTAATGGCAACACCGAGCGAAAAGTCTAGTCGAATATCGATTCGGAAGTTTAATCAGGTATTCGACGTTGACAGGTACTGATGTTGACAGATATGTTGGCAAACCTGTGTGGGGTAGGCCACTTGGACGGACAGTTGAGTGAAGTGAACACTTTGAATCGGTCCGTCAAGCTGTGTAGACATCTTGGTCACGCCACGTCGTCCACGATAATCTTCCCGCGTTCCTAAGTTTTTAATCGAGCCATATCTCTGACATCCTTGATTATTTTGTATTCAGTGTGTGTTAGCAAGTAATTAAAAGTGTTAATGAAGGTTTTGTGAATGTTATTTCCGATATCGCGCCCCTTCTGATATCGATTCTTCGACATCAGAAGCGGGATATGGACCACGACGACCCACGTGTTCGAAATAAAGACCATAGTGATGAAAAATGGCTGCGTTTGTTGGGAAAACAGAACCGCAATTTTCTGACACTAATTCAAGCCGTGAAAACACCTACTAAAGCCATGTGACGACGCTTTCGTTTACCGGATTTCAATCCTGAGAAACGGGATGTGGATGCGCGTGCTTGGGTGACGACTGCAGAGATGTGCTTGATGGACCAGGACCAACGTGGCGCCCCGCTTATGGTCGCTATAGGCCGCGCCTTGAGGGGAGGAACTTCTACCTGGCTGTCTACCGTGTCGTTTCCTGGGATGACATGGACCGAATTTGGGAAGTAAGACGATGGACACGAGGGGAAGACCTACAACACCTGCAGCATAGTCGAGTTAAGTGACGCAGCAGCCGGCATCAGGGACCTTGGTGTGCTTCAAATGTGGAAAGCCAGGTCACATAGCCGTGCGCTGTACGAGCAGTGGTGGCGGCTGTGGCAGCGGATCAGTCAACGGCACGGCGCGACGCGACGCGTCGATGTCTGAGTTGTGCAACCACCACCAGGCAGGATACAACACAGGTGAATTGTTTCATTTTTACTTACGATTCTGATGCTGAATGCTCGTTGGTTAAGAAAAGTTTTTCATCGAAATTTTGTGGTAAACTTGTTTGTAATGTAATGTTATGACTGGTATAGGTCAGACACGAGTATTCAGTCCAGAACAGATTTTATGTTGTGTAGTGATTAACGGGTGATCATCCTCTTGAAATTTTGTTAAATGTTTTGCCCGGCAATTATTAGCAAAGTGAGGTCGCGATTAATTCAGGGTTTTTCTGTAAACATGTTTGCACGGCAACTGAGCTTTTTAAGTTAACGAAAGTCCTTTGTGTAAATTCAGTGAGGCATAATAGTGACAACGCATTTCAATTGGATTTAACTGTTATCGTGACGGATATAAGGGGTATGACATATAGGCAAGCCTAGACTTGGCCTTTTGCAAACACTTAAGAATTTTCTAAGTTTTTTATTACCGTTTTTTCTACTACGCGAGTGACTACAGGCCAGCTCAGTGCAGCGGCAACTGTATAGGATGTCTGTAGACGAACGTAGAGTTGTGTGCGACCGTGTGAAGGTTGATTCGAACGACTGTTTTACATGGCCTAGGGTAGTTGTTAGTGGCCTAGGGTTGTTAGTGGCCTAGGGTTGTTAGTGGCCTAGGGTTGTTAGTGGCCTAGGGTTGTTAGTGGCCTAGGGTTGTTAGTGGCCTAGGGTTGTTAGTGGCCTAGGGTTGTTAGTGGCCTAGGGTAATTGTTAGTGGCCTAGGGTAATTGTTAGTGGCCTAGGGTAGTTGTTAGTGGCCTAGGGTTGTTAGTGGCCTAGGGTAGTTGTTAGTGGCCTAGGGTAGTTATTAGTGGCCTAGGGTAATTGTTAGTGGCCTAGGGTAATTATTAGTGGCCTAGGTTAGTAGTTAGTGGCCTAGGGTTTTTAGTGGCCTAGGGTAATTGTTAGTGGCCTAGGTTAGTAGTTAGTGGCCTAGGGTTTTTAGTGGCCTAGGGTAATTGTTAGTGGCCTAGGGTAGTGATTGTTGTATTTTCAATTACCTTTTCCCGATGTTTCATTTAATTGAAGGTTTTAATGACACAGTAGAGTTCTGGAATTTCCTTATTTTCGCCGACGAACTGAATCTAGAGTTTGGTCAGGAATGACCGAGTGAAACAGTATTCTGTCGTGGACTGTTTTGTGTTTCAGTGGGATATCCAGACACGTGGCCAGCTACAACAAGAGCTGCAAGCGGTTTCTTTTATGAAGAGAAAGCTACCTAGCGATGACTGCGATGCCCCTGAAAAGTGCTGTGAAGCCTCTGAAGTGTTTTACCTGCCGCGGCGCAGTGAGAGGAGCAGCGCCGACTCCGGGTCATCAAAGCCTATTAATGAGGAGAGGGTTGACCTGTGCCTCCTGAGCGCGTCGACTGGGATTATCCGGTGAGCAGTTTTCATTTTGTTTACGACTCTGGTGCCTTGTGTTCTCTATGTTGACTATCGCTGGTTAAGCGTTAGTAGTGTAATTGCTGGTTAAGCGGATTACTTGGGCTTTCGCTGGTTAAGCGTTAGCTGTTGACTCGCTGGTTAAGCGTGTTATGATGTGGGCTTTCGCTGGTTAAGCGTTGGCTGTTTTATCGCTGGTTAAGCGGATTACTTGGGCTTTCGCTGGTTAAGCGTTAGCTGTTGACTCGCTGGTTAAGCGTGTTATGATGTGGTCTTTCGCTGGTTAAGCGTTGGCTGTTTTATCGCTGGTTAAGCGAGTTATGTTGACTATCGCTGGTTAAGCGTTAGTAGTGTAGTCGCTGGTTAAGCGGATTACTTGGGCTTTCGCTGGTTAAGCGTTAGCTGTTGACTCGCTGGTTAAGCGTGTTATGATGTGGGCTTTCGCTGGTTAAGCGTTGGCTGTTTTATCGCTGGTTAAGCGAGTTAAGTTGACTATCACTGGTTAAGCGCTAGTAGTGTAATCGCTGGTTAAGTGTGTTAGTGTAGGCTTTCGCTGGTTAAGCGTTAGCTGTTGAATCGCTGGTAAAGCGAGTTATGTCGACTATCGCTGGTTAAGCGTTAGTAGTGTAATCGCTGGTTAAGCGGATTGCGTTGGCTGAGCTGGTTAAGCGAAAGCCAACGTAAATTCAACAGCTAACTGTTGAATCGCTGGTTAAGCGTGTCATAATGTGTGCTTTCGCTGGTTGGGCGTTGGCTGTTGAATCGCTGGTTAAGCGAGTTATGTCGACTATCGCTGGTTAAGCGTTAGTAGTGTAATCGCTGGTTAGGCGGATTGCGTTGGCTGAGCTGGTTAAGCGAAAACCAACGCAAATTCAGCAGCTAACTGTTGAATCGCTAGTGCGTGTTATGATGTGTGCTTTCGCTGGTTAAGCGTTAGTGGGTTAATATTGCTGGTTAAGCGTTAGTGGGTTAATATTGCTGGTTAAGCGTTATTATTATCACTGGGTAAGTGATAAGATTTGTAACGCTGGTTAAGCGCTACAATGTTAAGTACTGGTTAAGTACTTACAGTGATTTGCACTGCTGGGTAAGTAGTGATGCATGGTGCTGGTTAAGTGCTGTGGATTTGAGGGAGAATACCTGAGGTACAAGTACAATTTTTAAGTAGAGGTGTTGAGTTGAATGATAGTGTGGAATCTTAGGTCGGCTGGTCAGACCGTACCAGTAGCCATTTCGTAGCCAGTCCGTATTTCCGAAAATTTTTGACATCCTGGTGTCCATGGATGCGCGGTGTGCGAATGGCACTGTCGGAGGTCGTGTATTGTGCGTTCATGTTGAACGGTGTGCAACAAACAGAGGTTTGTTGGTGGGGCTAGTGTTAGCCACAGGCCACGAATTTGATTCCTACTGTTTTGATTATAAGCTTGCTGCATTGTGATGATACAATTGCAAAGGTACTTGATTCCTCTGGGATTTTCGGTCAGTCTAAATTGTGTTGTCTTTTGTGTTTGACTTTGAGTAGTTCATGTGATATCTTCTTTATGGAATTTATAATCTGTAACGTTATTGGAAAAATAAGGTAACATGTTGAACAAACCTACTTTAAGAATTATTTTGATAAAGGCTCTAAATGATTATCTTGATAGTGTTGTGTTGAAGACCGGATGGAGGTCGTTTGATTTCATGCTTATGACCCGATGGAGGTTATAATGTGTGATGATAAAGACCGGATGGAGGTCAGAGTATGAGCACTGCAATATTTTGATGAGTTTCCTATTACTTGAATGAGTATGGGTGTTGTTCGACATGTCAGCTTTGAGAGTAAGAGTTTGTTGTGACTTTCATTAGACCCTGTAATTATTTTGATTAGAATACCTTTTTCCATTTGGGTCAGGAATGGCCGAACGGTTAGAATGGTTACTGTTCGAGAATTTTCTCTCATTCCAGATGTCACACACGAGGACGTGTGAATTGTCAGAATGGCCGTGTCGCAGAATCAACACAGAAGCACAATAATTCAGAATAACGCCATCTATTGGCATTGCCGAGGAATCAAAACAGAAGCACAATTTGGAATCTCTATGGATTATTGTTAATTTGGAATAACGCCATCTATTATCGTTAGTGTGAATCAAAACAGAAACTCAATTTAGAATCTTTATTGATTAGTGTTAATTTAGAATAACGCCATCTGTCTCTCATTGGAGGAACTATGAAGTTAGATTTGACAGATAACGTTAGGAATGCCAAGTGGGGATGTCCACTTGGGGATGCTTAGCGTGGAGTAATGGCAACACCGAGCGAAAAGTCTAGTCGAATATCGATTCGGAAGTTTAATCAGGTATTCGACGTTGACAGGTACTGATGTTGACAGATATGTTGGCAAACCTGTGTGGGGTAGGCCACTTGGACGGACAGTTGAGTGAAGTGAACACTTTGAATCGGTCCGTCAAGCTGTGTAGACATCTTGGTCACGCCACGTCGTCCACGATAATCTTCCCGCGTTCCTAAGTTTTTAATCGAGCCATATCTCTGACATCCTTGATTATTTTGTATTCAGTGTGTGTTAGCAAGTAATTAAAAGTGTTAATGAAGGTTTTGTGAATGTTATTTCCGATATCGCGCCCCTTCTGATATCGATTCTTCGACATATATATATATCACAGAAGAGAGGAAAAGTAATGCTCTTTCACTCTAAGTTTAAATAGTGAAATGGATTTTAGATCACGAATGCTAGGCGGAAGTGAGTTCCACAATCTTACAGCATGAACGCATTATTATTATAGCCTATATATATATATAGCATTTATTATTATAGCCTTTATTTAACAATCTTACAAAACATAAAAAAATATTAAAAGCTTATAATTTTTTTTTTTTTAAGTATGTATAATATATTAAGTATTAGACACCGGTATTGAGATTGTCTTGCGATTTCGCAAAGGCCTCCCCTAGAGCTTGCCACTCCTTCCGATTATGGGTCATCCTCCTCCAAGTATCACCGGCCATATTTCGAAAGTCGTCTTCCCATCTTAGGCGCTGCCTTCCTTTCTTTCTTTTGTTATATCTTGGACACCATTCGGTTACGTCCTTGGCCCATTTATTATTAGTACTCCTCAACATATGACCTGCCCATCTCCATTTCAATTTCCTTATACAAAATGTGACATCGTTGATTTTAGTTTGGTTTCGTAATGTTTCTAGTTTGATTTTGTCTTTTAACTTGGCGTTGAGCATGCTACGCTCCATGCTATGTTGGCAGGTCTCTAGTTTTCGCGTATTTTGTTTAGTAATGCTCCAAGTTTGACATCCATACGTCATTATAGGTAAAATGCAGGAATCAAATATTTTCTTCTTAGATTTGAGCGGTACCTGAGGGTTTTTGACAACGTCTTTAAGTGACCAATATCTCTTCCACGCTAGCTGTACTCTGTTATCTATTTCTTTAGTTTCAAGGTCTTTGGGTGATATTATCTGTCCCAGGTATGTATATTCTTCCTCATATTCTATAATTTTGCTGTTAACTATGATGGGAGTTTTTTGGAAGTTTATCATTACTTTGGTTTTTGCAGTGTTCATTGAAAGTCCGACTTTATCAATTTCGTATACAAGCTGTTCGAGCATTACTTGCAAGTTTTCAGAATTTTCAGATATTAGGTCGTCCGCAAATCTTAGATGGTTTAGTTTCAGTCCATTGATATTGAGTCCATATTTGCTCCATTCGAGACGTCTGAATATGTATTCAAGCACTGCTGAGAATAATTTGGGTGATAATGGATCTCCCTGTCTGACTCCTCTTTTTATAGGGAAGAGTTCTCCCACTCTTTCTGTTCGTATTCTTGCTGTCATGTTTTCATATTATGTTCTTTATTATTCGTATGTATTTGCTTTCTACTCCCTGCAATGCGAGTGCTTCCCATATTTTCGGATGTTTCAACGAATCAAACGCTTTGTTGTAATCAACAAATGCCAAATAGTAAGTAATGCCGTATTCATTACATTTTTGAATAACTTGTTTTATGGTGTGTATATGATCAATTGTTGAGAAGTCGCTGCGAAAGCCTGCTTGCTCTCTAGGTTGATTTTCATCTAGAATTTTTGTTAAGCGGTTTAATATTACTTTAGAAAATACTTTATAAACATTCGACATCATACTAATGGGCCTGTAATTGACTATGTTGTCTTTGTTCCCCTTTTTATGAAGTAATATTATAGTTGACGTGGTCCACTGACTAGGTATACATTCCGTGTGTATGATTTCATTAAATAGTTCTGTTACGGTGTCTAGTATTTTATCAGATGTTCCTATGAGTATTTCGTTAGATATACAGTCTTCTCCTGGGGATTTACCTCATTTTAGTGATTTGATAGCCCTGTCTACTTCATCTTTCAGTATGCTTGGAATTTCTTCATCGCTGTTATTGTTTTCAACTAATTGTATATTTTCATCTGGTGACCTGTCATCGCTATATAGATCGCGATAATAATCTGTGGCTACTTTTAATATCTCCATTCTTTTTGTTCTCTTTCTTTTATCTTTATGATGTGTAATATTATCTATCCAACTTGCGATTTCTCTTAGTTCGTGCCATGCTTTCTTGACTCCACCATATTTTTCTATGTAGAAATTTATTAGGTTGTTTCTTATTTGTTGTCTATGTTTCCTGATTTCTAGGGTAATTTGTTTGCTTAAGTTTTCTATTTCCTTTCTGTTGTTTTTTCTGTCTTTATATAAGTACTTTCTCTGAATAATCAAATTTCTTGCTTCTGGACCTATTTTATCTTTGGTTTTGTTTATTATTTTTGCTTTGGTTTCAACTCTCTTTAGTTCTTTTTCGAAAGCGTCGTATTTCCCTTGTACATCTTTGATATTCTTTGTTAAATTATTTTCCAGTGTTCCAAGAATATTTTCTGCAATAGGTAACGAAATAGAATGTTTACTATTGCGAAAGTTTTTCCTCTGTAACTTTGGTTCTGATGTGTACATTTGTCCTCGAAGTATTCTATGATCTGTGCTGTAGTTTAGTTGGTTTACAACATCTACATTTAAAAAATACCTTGGATTGTTTGTGAGGATGTAATCTATTTCATTTCTTGTCTTTCCATCCGGTGAAATCCATGTCCATTTTCTATTGTGTTTCCTGTTGTAATAGCTGTTCATGATAGATAGGTTGTATTCTGATGCAAAATTAATTAGCCTTTGTCCGTTGTCATTCCTTTTACCATTTGAGTATGGTCCGAGAACATTGTCTTCATTTTTATTTCTTTGTCCAATTTTGCTGTTGAAGTCGCCAATTATAATAACTGTTCTGTTCAAGTTTGACATAATCTGGTGAAGTTTATTGTAAAATTCATCTTTTAAATCCTTCTGAGCAACGTCCGTGGGAGCATATATTTGGACTATGGATGCTGGTTGTTCATAACCCGGGATTTGCAAATTCAGAATGGCAATTCTGTCTGATATTCCATAGAACTCTATTATTTCATTTTTCAAATACTTCTTGACCATAAACCCAACTCCATACATCCCTACTTTTTCATTAAAATGGTATAATATGTAATTATCGTGTTCTTCTGTTTTTTCTTCTGCTCTTCTGACGTCGCTTAAGCCTATTATGTCCCAGTTAACATATTTCACTGCATGTTCTAGTTCTAGTAGACTCTCTTGTGACTTTAGCGATCTTGTATTAAGCGTAGCTATATTGAATTTAGTCCTATGTTTGTGTTGTATGCTTATTCCAGTATTTTGTTTTTTGTATGTTCCGTTGGATTTCTTTATTGCAAGATCTAGGGGGTGTTGGTCTATCACCCCGCGGTGACCAGACGTATTGGGGATCTGTTTGGGTTTTGTTAATCTATTTCCTTTGTTGTTTATTGTTCTCATGATTCCGGTGTCCAATAATTCCTATTCTTTGTGTGCCTGAGGTTTCTCTGTCAGAGATTGAGATCTGGATCTCATAAAAGCAAATGCATCTATTTTGTGTAACTTCGATGGAGCTATAATGCTCTTAGCTCCTTCCGTGGGACGTGTTGGTGTTTGAATATTTACGGGTGACAAAGAGGAGTCTCTTTTCCGTTTTTCAACTTCTGGTTTTCTTTTTATTATCAGTTTGTTATTTTTTATAAAGGCTTCGTTGCCCTTTTTAACCGACTTCAAAAAGGAGGAGGTTATCAATTCGACGGTATGTTTTTTTTTTTTTTTGTATATTTGTTACGCGATTACTCCGCCAATTGTGGACCGATTTTAAAAATTATTTTTTATTATTATTTTTTATTGTTCGAAAGGAGGTACTTTTGAGGTAGTCCCATAGTCACCAAGTTGGGATCTGATGATTGGATCCTGGAGAAATCGAGGGCAACCCTCGAATTTTATAGGCCAACACACCGTTTTTCGCAAATTTTATGAAGTAATTTAAGGACTTGCGTATGGTAATCGTCATCTCATGTAGCTGAGCTGATGATGGAAGGTACAACTCCTTAACAGTAAGGAGTAGGCATCAATTGATTTAGTATTTTTTTTTCATTAAGTATTTCAAAGCACTACAATTTAATAAAGGTCTGGAGTATATCTGATGATGGAGCCGAGAGACAGTCGAGGGAACTCCTAAACGATTCACAGCAGCTATCTTGTGTTTGAGCTTGATTAATTTGTATTGATAAGAACGTTACACCTAGATGAGTTGTAACTGTTATTAGTGGTCTGATTACGAAGACGAAGGACAGTTCAGGGAATTCCTTAATGGTTAACAGTAGCTACCTTGTGTTTGGACTCAATTCATTTATATTGATGAGAACTTTACACCTAGATGGGTTGTAACTGTCATTAGGGTTCTGATGATGAAGACGAAGAACAGTTCATGGAACTCCTCAACGGTTTATAGCAGCTATCTTGTATTTGGACTTAATTCATTTATACTGATGAGAACTTTGCACCCATATGGGTTATTGTTAAATGCAGTATACCTGCCATTTGGTCCCAAAAAAAATCATTTATTTTGGTGGGCGATGTTATAACCGGTGCTACGGATAGTAAAATTCTAGTGCATATGTAAGAAAATAATGTATTTGACAAGAATTTGGGTTGAATATTTAAACTAAAAAGGGTAAAATAAAAACGTTTTTTAAAAAAAATATAACCGACTTCTAAAAAAAAACAAGCACGAAAAAGGGTTAAATAACCTACCAAAAAACTTTTCTTTCGGAAGTCGGTGGCAAAAAAAGTCAATGAAATATAAAAGCAAAGCCAACGACTTCCGAAAGAAAAGTTTTTTGGTAGGTTATTTAACCCTTTTTCGTGCTTGTTTTTTTTTAGAAGTCGCTTATATTTTTTTTTCTCTTTCTTGCTTGCATTGTTGTTGTAGATTTTTACGTAATTCTATGGTTTCCTTTGAGAAATCTTCCATGATGTAAATATTTTCAGGCATTTTTGTTTTGTTTTTCAAGATATTTATTTATTTATTTATTTATTTATTTATTTATTTATTTATTTATTTATTTATTTATTTATTTATTTATTTATTTATTTATTTATTTATTTATTTATTTATTTATTTATTTATTTATTTATTTATTTATTTATTTATTTATTTATTTATTTATTTATTTATTTATTTATTTATTTATTTATTTATTTATTTATTTATTTATTTATTTATTTATTTATTTATTTATTTATTTATTTATTTATTTATTTATTTATTTATTTATTTATTTATTTATTTATTTATTTATTTATTTATTTATTTATTTATTTATTTATTTATTTATTTATTTATTTATTTATGTACACACACAGATAAAAACAGGAAAATATTTCAAGAGGAAAAAAATAGTACAAAGGCACTGCTTATTTCTAAAAGAAATTTCTTCCAGCAGACCTGAGAGAGGAGAATTATATTTATTTTATTTTTATTTATAAACCTTTTTGCACAAATTAGTACAACGGCGGACTTAATGCCGTAGGCATTCTCTAACAGTCTACCTTAGGGTGATGCAGAGATAAAACATAGTAGGTGCAACAAAAAAAAGAACCATTCAGTAAAGATATTACATACCTATAATATATAATACATACCAATAATATATAATACATAAATATATAAAAAATAAATACATATACATACATACAATCACATTGTGCAGAGAAAAGAAATTTATATAGAAATACTGTCAACCAATTAATTGTGAGTCGAATCTGCCAGCTTCTTAAGTAAGAATTCTCGAGCCTTTATCTTAAACGAGAGTCGATTGGTTGCCGTCCTGATATTGAGAGGGAGTTCATTCCAGAGAAAGACCGCCTGAACAAAGAAGGAATTTTTCTGGAGACTAGAGCGATGAGAGGGACATCGCAGAAGGCGATTACTAGAAGAACGGAGCTGCTTGCTGTGTGCAGAGCATAAATACTGGAAATGAGAAGTGAGATAAGAAGGAGAAGTGGGTTTGTTTAGAAGTGAAAATAGGGTAGTCAAAGCTCTCAACGCTCTACGCTGCCGAATGGGTAACCACTGTAAAAGTGACCGTTGTGAGGAAACATGATCATACTTGCGGAGATTGAATACGAATCGAATGCAGTTATTTAGAAGTCGGTCCAGTTTGTTGAGTAGATCTGCATTCAGGTCATAGTAGCACACATCACCATAGTCAATTATGGGGAATATAAGGGACTGAACAAGCAGTGCCTTTACGTGAGCAGGGAGAACATTTTTCAAGCGGTAAAGTGACCGCAACGTTCCAGTGACTTTTCTACTCACACTCGCAACCTGCTTACGCCAGTCAAGGCAAGTGTCGACATATTATATCTATTTTTTCTGATACAGAATTATACATAAAGCCAAATTAATATGTTTTAGCTATAAGTTTTAAGTTGTTTAACTGTTAAGTGCACTTTAAAATGGCTGTGTAGCCTATAATGCACAAATTATATTAATCATTTTTTTTATTGTTTTTTTTTAAATAACGAGGGAGGTGTAGTGTGTGTACGACTTCTCCCTATATAAATGTAACTTAGTATGTAAGTGAGCCATTAAGGTTAGTACTTTAAGCGAGATGGTTGTTTGATTGATCCCTCGAACACCAAACAGTACACGTTGCCAAAAGTCTTTCGAGACTAGGGCCCGTATTAATAAACGTCCCTCAACAACGTACTCAAGTGCGTTATCATTTGATACGCCATTATGACGTCATCAGAATCTCAAGATCATTGCTAATTAATAGACACATAAATACAGTATCTCAGTAACCAAGATCAGCTCCTCAACTACCTGTACTTGATGGCTTGATCTCGTGAACGATGACGTCACATTGACCGAAGTTTTGAATGAGACTTCTCACATTTCGTTATTGCTATGTCAAAAGATTAAAACTTTTTATTGAAATACTTTTATTTCATTAAATCTTTAACGAATAGCGCTAATACACGTTATAAAGTGGGTTGCTACCCAAGAAAAGGTTAAATTGTTAAAAAGGTTGTGTATTTATTACCTAATACGGCATAATTGTTTACTACTTAACTCAGCGTAAACAACAAAACGCAATGTAGCGTCAGTGTCAAAAAAAAAGGGACGCCCAGCGTGACCACTTTTAGTAGATTTCTACTTTTTTGGTAGATTTGAGACAAAGAGAACGATGATTTAGTAGTACGAAATCATTTAGTATATTTTGGTAGAATATCACTATTTTAGAACTCGATACATTTTTTTGGTAATTGGCTAGCCAAAATGTAAGGACCCAGAATAAAAAAAGAAAGCTTGAATAGGAGGAAAATCCATTATTCTCAGCGTGGCTGTGTAAATATCGTGAAGACAGTAACAGTTCTTTTTGTAAAGCCTGTAACACTAAAATTTTCCCTCGAATGGCATCAATCAATCAAAAAGAGCACAGCAATTCCGCCAAACACAATAAAAACATGATTGGATTTAGTGGATCATCCCAGGTCAGTGTTTATTTTATCTTTATCTTTGTATATATAATTATTCTGTTTGTGTGTATGTGCTGAACTCCTCCTAAACGGCTGGATTTTGATTACATTTTTGTGTGTGTATACAAAATATATATACAAAACTAGTTAGTTCAATTATGTTTTATTTTAAATACCTAACAAACTACCTATGAATAATGATTTAAATTATAGTGATACATTGTCGGTAGAATTTAAATCAAGCCTTGGTAGATTTTAGCAACATTTTTGGTAGATTGTGTGATCTAAAAGTGGTCACACTGAGGACGCCAAACATTTATATATTGTTTGTTTACCAGCTCGACATAGATCATAATGGAAAAGAAAAAGCATAATTTTACTCCAATTGAGAAAAAAACCTTTTTAGAAATTTTAAAAAAAGACAAAGCTGTAGTGGAAAATAAGGAGACCGATGGTGCGTCTCTACGTAATAAAAATGAGACCTGGAATAAAATAGCTGCAGAATACAACGCTAGTCCGCACGCATCTACCCAGGTAACATTATTTACTATTTAACATTGTGACATCAGGTAACAGAACAATAGGAACCCTGTTATTGCCTGAGATCTTGACCTTAATTTCCATGAAATTATGCTAGTGACCTGTTCTTTTTTGTTGCACTATTTACATTCACTTTGTTATTAATATTTTAGGCAACAACTAAACAACTACGTCGTCTTTGGATGAACATCAAGCAAAGACAGAGGGAGGCGTTGACCAAAGAACGCCAACACCGCTTGGCCACTGGGGGAGGGCCATCAATAAGTGATGCCACCATTGACCCTGATGTTGCTGAAGTGGTCCCAGCGCTTATAGTTGGCATAGATACTGCGATTGATTCCGATGCAGTTCTTGGTAAATATTGTACCTACAAAAGTAAATTTACATCTATTTATTATTATCTATCTATCTATACTAAAATATTTTGAAGCTGAAGAGTTTGTTTGTTTGAACGCGCTAATCTCAGAAACTACTGGTCCAAATTGAAAAATTCTTTTAGTGTTGGATAGCCCATTCGTTGAGGAAGGCTATAATCTATATAACATCACGCCCTTAGGGGCTGAGTAGCGGGTGACACCGCGGGGAAAAGCTAGTGTAATATAACACTAATATAAATATAAATTTACTTTGATAAACACCTCATAACAAGCACATGAAAAACATTTATGTAGCTTTTGATTTATTATTACATAATGCACCTGAGATGAATGGTAAAATTATTATTCTTTTCAGATATTACAGAGGATCACATGGTGCAACCCGTGTACATAGAGGAAGTGACTGCGGCTGCATCTCTTGACCCAGTTTAAGTGGTCACAGAAACTCCTCCACAGACATCCACACCTACCATTGTGTCAGAAACAACTGTTCAACTGTATTGTTCAACTGTACCTGATACAGTTGGAGTGGTTTCTGATACAAGAAGACCAACAGCGCTGACAGGTCAGCGGCATAAAGACTCTATTTTGGAGAGAGAGTATAAAGATCGGCAACTGAGGGCAAATGAAAAACATGAAGTAGAAATGAAAATACTCAGAGAGCAACTTCGTGAAGCTAAGGCAAAAGCTGAGCTAGCTGAGCTGATCCTTCGCCAAAGACAACAATGTTCCTCAGGTACTTAATTTGTAAGTTTGAACTTGAAGTGATGATGGATTGATTGTTTCTTGTGGTTTACATGCGATTATCTACAAGCCTTTGTTTTTTGTTACAGATTTGATGTCATAAGAAGGCAGTACAATAATAACTAGAAGTTTATTTTGGTGCTCTACACTAAATAAATAAAGAAGCCTTATTTTACTTTAACATTGTTTAATTTCCAACACTTAAAAAGTTACTTATAATTAAACAAACATAACTTGAATTTAGGGACAGCTAAATATAAACATTTATTACAGAAAAATTACTGTTACGTACCATTCCATTTATATTAGTATTTGCATTCATTCATATAGTTTTCACCCCACAACATGATTACTAGACTTTTATGTGTAAAAGGACTGTGGTTTGATTTGAATTGGCCGCCGGATTTCTCATCGCTCCATTCGCTGAGCAATCCGATTGGCTGACGGCACAGCGGCGCAGTGGCGCCATTGCCTCCACGTGCGGTTTTTCATAGACACTACAGCTTCCCGCGTCTTGTCACGCGAGTGCCCTCTACGCTCTTATAATTTTCGAAAAGGAAATGTTCCCTCAGTGATTTCGTGCGACAATCCCCACATAATACGAACAATAACATAAAATTTGAAATTATACCGGGTCATTGACACAAGTACAGACGTTGCCCTACTCCAGGAAGATCTCAACTCCATATATCGCTGGTGTACTAATAATCGCATGATCCTAAATGCTGATAAGTGTTACCATATAACATTCACAAAAAAACACCGTACGCTCACTTCTTCATATACGCTCAACGGAAGAGAGCTTCAGAAAGTCGAAAAAATCAGAGATTTAGGAGTCCTTCTTGACAGTAAGCTTACCTTCATACCTCACATTGACTCTGTTGTTGGATTCATAAAAAGAACCTGTTATGATTTCAAAACTGTCCAAACTTTAACAGTACTCTATAATTCTCTTGTACGTACTATTTTAGAATACGCCTCACCTGTTTGGAATCCAATTTATGGTACACATGAGAATCGCATAGAACGGGTCCAAAAAAGCTTTACACGCTACCTGCGGTACAAGTCTGATAGCTGTCATCGAGACGCTGACTACTCGCAAAGACTAAGTCACTTCAAAATGATAACTTTGAAACAGCGTAGTATAACAACGATCTGATTTTGCTTCATAAAATTATTAATGGATATATACAAGTCCCTAAGCTTCTCGATGAAGTAAATATATCGGTCCCTCGCCATAGTTTACCCAGATCAGCACGTACACTTGATGTGTTTACTCCGCGACCAACAAGAACTAACCTCGGAAATTTGGCACCAATGAACAGGTTGATGAGGACGTACAATGAGCTTCATACACGATCCAATGGCATTGACATCTTCTCCAACAAGCTATCGCATTTTCGCACACAATTGTTATTAACCTACAGTGGCCAAAGTTAAAATTTTATAAAATTCATTACAATTATCTACATACTTTAAGACAAGATTTAGATTTATTTCTTATTCTTATTTTTATTGTTAATTTTAAATTCATTTTCATGTAGTTCTTTTTAAATGATTGTTAGCTTCAGTTATGCACTCTCTGTAAATTATTATTATACTCGTAACCTGTAAGTGCTGTGCACACCTGTAAGTGACAAGTTCACTCTAGTTATAAAGAAAATTGTTACACTACCCCAAAATGTATTAGTGAATAAGTCGTTGGTGTGCCATAAATAAATAAATAAATAAACCAACGCCTGTGGATACATGTGCAGTAAAGGACAGCTGGATTTAGTCAGGACGACCGAGCACGCCGCCGAGCCCTAGGAGCGCGAGGCAGTGGACGGGAGTTTTCTGGTGAGTTCAATTCAAATTCACACCCTTTTCTATCGCACATAATTGTTTGGACCTTCGAGCTGGATTTATTGCTCGTTACTTGTTGTGGGGTTGTTTTCCTAGTGTTATTTAAAATTTATTTCATTTTCGTCGCCACGCGTCCAAAATGGCGGAACTAATTCAACAAGATATTTTCGAACGCGATATCATTCTCGATGATCTCCAACGGATGTTACAGTTCATAGATTCAGACGATCAACAGTTAAAATCACGCTCAAAAGAGTTAACTTTGCTTCACAGAAAGTTCCTCAAACTTCAAACAAAAATAGAAAAATCCTTAATAAAATCCAGTAAGTTCGATAAGGAGGAACAGCTTAAGATTCGTAGTAATTTTAACGATGGCTATTATGCAATAGTTGTTCATTTAGATAAACTAAAAGAAGAAGAAAGTGAGCGTAAACGAATAATGTCGTATAGTACGCCGATGAATAATTCGGTGGTACATGTACCTTCAAATATTAATAATTGTGCAAGTAGGCTACCTACTCTTCCAATGCCTACCTTTTCAGGAGAGACTACGGATTGGGCCCCATTTTACTATCTGTTTCGATCAATAGTACACAACAAAAATACCTACTCGGAGACGGAGAAGTTTCGGTATTTATTATTATCCTTGAAAAATGAACCTTATAACCTTATTAAGTCCATACCAATCACGGACGAAAATAACAGTGTTGCGTTAGATATGTTGCTTTCTCGATACAATAACAAACGAGCTATCGCTACTAAACATCTCGAGAAAATATTAGATATTGAGCCTAGTTCCGAGAGAATGACTCAGGGTTTAAGAAATTTACTCAATGTTTATCAAGAAAACATCAAGGCATTAGAGGCCATGCAGTTTCCAATAGATCAGTGGAGTTTCATATTAGTCACGATTTTATTACGTAAAATTCCGTCTAGTATTCGAAAACGTTTCGAATTATCATTATCAAAACCATCGGATATACCGGACATATTCGTATTGATAAGTTTCTTAGAACGTGAGTTATCCGCAAACGAATTCTCTTCTTACCCACACAAGAATAATAATATTGAAAAGGTGGGTACTGCGCGAACAACGACGACGCCCGCGCCCTCGCGCGGCAGCGAAGTTCCGCGACGTTCGCTCGCAGCCACTGCACCGAGCAACCAAAATAATTTAAAATATAAGTGTATTTGTTGTGATGCTCAACATACGTTGACAAAATGTTCCAAATTTCTTAATTTACCTCCCCGCGATAGATATTCTTTCATTCAAAATAAAAATGTTTGTTTCAATTGTTTACATGTAGGTCATGAGTTAAAACAATGCAAATCCAACTTTGTTTGTCGTTCATGTCATAAACGACATCATTCTTTAATTCATTTCGAAACGTCTCATAGCTTGACCTTTACCAATGACGCTGGTAATATTGACACTAGTGCTCTTTCACTCCCCGTGAATGAAATGAAAGAGCCAGCAGTACCCAGTGCTTCGCACACCGCAATGACAGCGGTAAATCACGCGTCGCCCGATAGCCCGAACGATTCGCAATCCATTGCTCCATCGGTTAGTACGAGTACGGTGCTCCTAAGTACGGCGCTCATCCATGTTCACGTAGGCTCGCAAAAACACACAGTTCGGTGTGTTATTGATACAGGGAGCCAAGCAACCTTTATTACCGAGGCTTGTGTGCAGCGGTTAGGTTTGCACCGAAGGCAAGCGCGCGTTCCCGTGTTCGGTATTGGCGGGCCCGAAAATGTAACTTACCCCAAGGGTGTAGTATCGTGTTATATCACTCCGACGCGCGGGGATCAACCTTCAATTTCAGTTGACGCATTAATTTTACCCAATCTTATGTCACGTATGCCAAGTGTGACGTTGCCTGATAAGGGGTGGACACACATACAAAATTTAACTTTAGCTGATCCTCAGTTTTATCTTCCACAATCAGTGGAAATGCTTTTAGGTGCGGATATACTATCCCAAGTTCTATTAGGTCATGTGATCACGGGGCCACCCGGTTCGCCAATGGCTATGAACAGTATCTTTGGTTATTTATTGATGGGTTATGTTTCATGCAACCAAAATACACTTACTTCTCTTCACGTGTGTCTCAGTAGTACTATTTTCGTAAATTCGCATACTCGCGATGAAACTGGGCGATATATTGTTCCACTTCCATTCAAACCTGATGCTCCCGCCCTCGGCGAATCACGAAATATGGCGGTCACTAGGTTCAAAAAATTAGAATATAGGTTAGAACGTAATCCACAGCTTAAAGAAGCCTATCACGCGTGCCTCCAGGAGTACTTGGAACTCGGTCACATGGAGCCAGTTGAGATACCTACTTCTTCAGCTAATACCTATTACATACCGCACCACTGCGTGGTCAAAGAGTCTAGCGAGACTACTCGCACTCGCGTCGTTTTTGACGCGGGTTGTAAAACTTCAAATGGAATATCACTTAATGATGTTCTACTGACTGGTCCGAAGTTGCACCAGGATATAGTAGACGTTTTATTAGGTTTCCGTGTTCATGCTATTGCCGTCACTGCAGACATTAAACAGATGTATAGAAATATTTCATTACAACAATCCGATTGGGATTTTCAACGTATTGTTTGGCGTAAGTCACCAACAGAACCGTTGCTTGATTATCGTCTACGAACCGTCACTTTTGGCGTCAGTTCATCACCGTACTTAGCCCTTCGTACTATTCAACAGTTGGCTCACGACGAAGCCGCTAATTTCCCGTTAGGTTCTAAGGTACTCCGGGACCAGGTTTTCGTTGATGACATCGTTACAGGAGCTTGCGACGTAAAGCATGCACTAGTTTTACAACGGGAATTGGTAGGTATTTGTTCGTCAGCGGGTTTCGAGCTGCGTAAGTGGCAGAGCAATTCGCCAGCCAGCGTTACTCGCTGCTTTGCAAACGTTAGTCGTTCAGGGCGAGTGGCCTGATAACGTTTCTTTCGCTCTTATGGAGAATGATAAGCAGATTAAAGTTTTAGGGCTTCAGTGGAATCCTAAATCAGATACTTTCACTTTTAGCGTTCAATCGACCAATGATAAATTCACAAAACGGTCCATTTTGTCAGAAATAGTCATTTACGACCCTATGGGATGGTTGTCTCCAGTAACTATTTACGCGAAACATCTCATTCAGTTGTTATGGATTTCAGGGGTTGACTGGGATGAGTCACCTCCTTCAGATATTGTAAATGCTTGGTCTAACTTTTTAAGCGAGTTACCGTTATTATCAAATTTCAAAATTCCACGTTCCGTTTTTGCAAATGTAAGTGTAATTCAATTTCACGGGTTTTCCGATGCGTCCGAGCGGGCTTATGCCGCGTGTGTTTACGCCCGTATAACCGATAACAATGATAAGGTTAAATCATTTCTTCTTCTCGCGAAAACGCGTGTAGCACCCCTAAAACCGGTTCTTACGATTCCGCGCCTTGAGTTGTGTGCGGCGGTTCTATTGTCACAGCTGATTGAAAAGGTGAAAAATGTGTATAGTAAACACGTAAACTGTGAATATATTTATGCGTGGACCGATTCCTCCATCGTGTTAGGGTGGCTTCGGTCTCCACCACACGAGTGGAAAACATTCGTCTCTAATCGCACTAGGGAAATTTTATCTCGGCTTCCTGCCAATAGCTGGAGACATGTTCCATCAGCTGACAATCCAGCTGACGCACCTTCTCGAGGAATGCTTCCTGCAACTTTTTTACAGAATAATATGTGGCTACATACATGGACCCTGGTGGTTAACGCGTGATTCTACTTCTTGGCCAATTCCCAAGAAAATACCTGTAGTTACAGAGGAGAAGCGTAATCTACCTATATCTATAATTTCAAATTCTTCCACCTCGGCGTCCCCTGACGTTACCGAGTATAATATTTTTTTTTTTTTTTTAAGGGTGGCAAAATCATCAAATGAGTCCTCCCGCCCTGGGTGGGGCGGGAGGGACTGTCAGACTCTTACTGACTAAAATCCACCCGTGTTCCGTCGGATGCCCTTTACGTTCCGGGGCCACGGTATCCTGGATTAAGAAAAATCCGCGACCCCGGCAGGCATTTGGCCCCATAAGGGGCCCCGTCGGTGACGCGTGAAACACGACGCACCACCGACCCGGGCTTGGTCCTTGGTCGGACGGCGAGCATACCCATTACTCACCGTCCGCAAGCCCGCTCCGCCGCTGTGCCCTCTGCTGTTCAGAGGGACACGCGTTGGAGCGTCCACCCGACAGGCTATTTGCATACGGGCAAAGAAACCCCTTAGGCACACAGTGCCTAAGGAGAGTTTTTGCCCGCATCCCAGGGTGCACCGGCCCGAAAAACTGGTCTTCCCCCCGGACGTATCCGAGAGGGAACTCCAGTCCACGGGCGCACGTGGAGGTTTCCTGTCTTAGCACTACCGAGTATATTACAAGATTTTCCACTTTAGGTAAACTCGTTAGAGTAACAGCGTTTATATTTCGATTCTATAATAAGTGTAAGAAGGTTCAAAATTCCTATCCAAAATATATAACTGTGCCCGAGTTTGAATTTTGTTTAAATCGACTTATCAATTTGGTTCAACATTCATGTTTTACTGAAGACATTAAAAATATTTCACTTGGAAATTATCCGTCAATTAAATTACGTCGACTCAAACCTTTCATTGATAATAATAATAATCTGCGGGTAGGCGGGCGGATTCATAAATCACTTTTACCGTTTATTTCTAAACATCAATTAGTTTTGCCCAAAAAACATCACCTTACTAATTTAGTAATTGATCATACACATATCACCCACCTACATCCACACCACAATCTGTGCAATACATTCTCTATCAAAAATATTGGATAATGTCTAGTCGTGACGCTATACGTATGCGCCTACATCGCTGCGTTCGTTGTTTTCGCGCGCGCCCCGTGCATCCGCAGCCGTGTATGGGTCCGCTACCGGCCGTCAGAGTGCGCCCCGAGCGGCCATTTCTAAAAACATCTGTTGATTACGCGGGTCCGTTTTACGTTCGCGCGAATAAAGTTCGGAATGCGAAAATTATGTATTAAATGTTATGTAGCCGTTTTTGTGTGTATGTCCGTCAAGGCCATACATCTCGAACTCGTCTCCGAGCTGTCAACTGAGGCATTTTTAGCTGCGTTGCGACGCTTCACGTCCCGTAGAGGTTTATGTACCGACATTTACTCTGATTGTGGAAAGAATTTTGTGGGTTGTAACAATTACCTACAAGATTTATATAATTTTTTACGTAATGATTCTGTTCAAGCTATTCTTAACCGTAAAACTTTAGAACAAGGTATCACTTGGCATTTCCAACCTCCATATGCGTCACATTTTGGAGGTATTTTCGAATCTGGTGTTAAAAGCTTTAAACATCATTTTCATCGAGTACTCGGTACTCAAACTCAATCTTATGATGAAGTGCACACCCTACTTTGTCAAATCGAAGCGGTATTAAACTCACGCCCACTTTGCGTATTAAGTTCTGACCCGTCAGATCCTTTACCCTTAACGCCAGCTCATTTTTTAATCGGAGGTCCGTTGACAACCTTACCAGATATTTCGTTATCCGAGGATATTTCAAACCGACTCACTAGATGGCGTAGAGTACAGCAATGTGTGCAACACTTTTGGAAACGTTGGAGTCGTGAATATTTACACGAAATTCAACAACGTAATAAATGGTTTCAAGATCGCGGCTCTCAACTCCGTGAGGGTATTATTGTTGTTGTACGTGATGATAATTTACCACCCTTACAGTGGCGGTTGGCTCGCGTCCACGCTCTTCATCCGGGTTCCGACAACGTTACTCGTGTTGTAACTTTACAAATGGGCAAAACCTTTGTGAAACGCTCAGTGGTTAAAATATGTCCTTTGCCCATCGAATAATAATTTACGTTTAGTTAATTTTGTTACGAATCTTAGGTTAAGTATTTACTTTTATTAAAGTTAGATTAACTTTCATTTAAATTTTAAGGATTTAAGTTTTCAGGCTTTCGTAGCATTTTTCTTTAACATAAGGTTAAAAGAATTAAATTCTTTTAAGGCGAGCGGCATTTTACGTACCATTCCATTTATATTAGTATTTGCATTCATTCATATAGTTTTCACCCCACAACATGATTACTAGACTTTTATGTGTAAAAGGACTGTGGTTTGATTTGAATTGGCCGCCGGATTTCTCATCGCTCCATTCGCTGAGCAATCCGATTGGCTGACGGCACAGCGGCGCAGTGGCGCCATTGCCTCCACTTGCGGTTTTTCATAGACACTACAGCTCCCCGCGTCTTGTCACGCGAGTGCCCTCTACGCTCTTATAATTTTCGAAAAGGAAATGTTCCCTCAGTGATTTCGTGCGACAATCCCCACATAATACGAACAATAACATAAACCAACGCCTGTGGATACATGTGCAGTAAAGGATAGCTGGATTTAGTCAGGACGACCGAGCACGCCGCCGAGCCCTAGGAGCGCGAGGCAGTGGACGGGAGTTTTCTGGTGAGTTCAATTCAAATTCACACCCTTTTCTATCGCACAATTACTCATAATTATCATAATCACATAACATAGGCACTGTAAATTATTGGTAGAAATTTTGTATAATTGTATTTCTTAGTAGGAACCCTGAGCTTGTGCCAGACATATCATTAGTATTTGGTTCATCTACCACATCATTTTGGTCTTCTTCATTAAAAATTTCAATATTGTCATTTAAAATCAATGACAAATTATGCAACACTGCACAAGCAACTATTATATTTGAAACAGTGGAAAGTTTATTTCCTAACCCCCGTGAAAGACAAGGAAACCTACGTTTCCAAATTCCAAAAGTTCTCTCAACAATATTTCTAGTTTTTATTTGAGCTCTGTTATAGCGTATTGAAGGGGGATCTTCAGGAGTAGGCCTTATAGGCGTAAGTACAAATGGTAGCGTAGGATATTCACTATCACCTACAAGTCTTCCATCCAAGATACCCTGGGTATATTTTATGTACACTGAAGACATTTGGAATATTCTGGAGTCATGCATGCTGCCAGCCCATCTAGCAACAATATCTAAAAATTCAGTTTGAGGGCCAACAACGGCCTGAAAAAAAAAACTGGTTAAATTTTATTCATAAAACTGAACTCTTATCTTAATTTATTAAAGGGGTTTTGTTGTTTGATTACTGTAATAAAAAGCTGGGTACTCACTTAGCAGCGTAGCACGTAACGTATCAGATACGGTATCAACCTGCAAGTGGGTACGGCTCGTCCACGGTCCACCGCGTATCTAGTTACGAGCTGCCGGATCCGCAGTGCTCGCGACAACGTCACGCCGATCAATTCGGTTTAATATTTTTTCTTCAACCCACACTATAATGAACAGGTAAGTTCGTTTGAAGCTCGCGCCTACGTACTCACTACAGTCGCGGTCGTGTCGCCGTCCACGAGCACACTGCGAGCCTCTTTGTGTTCGCAGTGATACCGCCACTCGGCGGGTCGCTGCGAGCTTACAGCGCTCCACGCGCGAGCGGCTCGCAGCGGGCTCGTGCCTACGTACTCACTTGATACCGTATCTGATACGTTACGTGCTACGCTGCTAAGTGAGTACCCAGCTATATGTGTCTGTTTAAAAATATAATTTAACAGCAAAAGTATATTATCCTGCGCAATTATCAGGCTTACTTGTACATTAATTGAAAAATATGACTTCCTGTTCCTATATACTTCATGGTGCTGGCATCCTGGTGTATTTACTATTTTGATATGGGTGCAGTCAATGGCACCATCTACTTCTGGGAGTCCAGGCCAACGTCCATGACTTCCCAAGTTTTTAAACAGCTGTTGTCTGTTTGTACTAGCATTATCTCCTCGAGGTATTTTGATATATTTTGTGTGCAGAAGGGCTAATAGTTTTGATACTCTGGTTATGATATTTGAAGCCGTAGGTTGTGATAAATGTATTAGGTCACCACAAACAAGCTGAAATATAAATTAATTAAGTACGTAAGTTACATATGAATTTATGGATTTCTGTTCGCATTACTCAATAATAAAATACATACTCGTACCTACTAACCTGAAATGATGCTGTTGCATAAAACCTTAAAGTTAACAGGACAGCTATTTCCGGGGAAATTGGAAGACCTCTGTTATTATATTTTACGAATGAGTTTCTGATTAATGATACTATATACAACACTGACTCTTGAACAAATCGGAATCGTTTTTTAAAGTTTTCTCTAGGTAACTCAAAAGGATTTGAAGCATCCCTTATATAAACTTTTGGTAAACGAAATCGCAAAGGCCACAAAATATCGTCATAGTAATCTATTTCATCGTAATAATTAATATCACTCAAAATATTTTCAAACTCCATGTTTCGCGCCACGCTAATCACACCTCAAGTCACGGACTGTCTGCACTCACGATATAGCATCTCAAGGACCCGCACTCATTGTATACTTAAGGGTCGAGTTTCGTTTATTAATCAGTCCATTACTCAGTTGATGACGTAAACCTAATCCGCAACTTGAGAACATAAATAATCTCGTTTATTAATACGATCAGGATCTCAAGATTCATATCAAGTGCGGTCTCTTGGGCTGAGTAACGTTTATTAATACGGGCCTAGGTCTGACTTGCTCTCGTTTCGTGTTCGTTGTACCATCACATCAATTGGTAAAATTAAGTTTACCACTATATTTCTGTAATTAAACAAATAGAATGATAATCTATAACCACTAGACACAAATGCTAAACATAATAAAAAATATAATGAATTTAAATCTTACCAACAAATAATTGTGTTTTTTTAATTTTCTAATCGACGTTCGTTTTTAAGAAACCTTGGAAGTAATATTGTCGATATTATTGTATTATTTTCATTTCTATGAAATTCGTGAAAAATTATTACCAATCTTTTTAGACAATTTATTTTACTCTCGATAAAAGAACGAGTTACACAATGGATAGTCATGAGGTCTTAGTCAATAATAATGCTTTGAAATATTTAATTTGGAACCAAATAATTTCATGTGATATTGCGTAAAACTTACACGTGTGCTCAACCTTATTATTTTTCCAGTAAGTTGACACTTTTATTTGTCTAAGCTATTTTACCTAAGGTTACCACTAGTTTACATTTATGCACTCGTTCACATTAAAAATGTACGATAACTATTGTAATCGGTGTGACAACCCTGAGCGCTTTTACTGCGTCATCACTAATCAACGTCGACGCTCCTCAAATATCATCTAGCCAATTATTTTTCGTATGTGTATAATACGACCAAGAAAAAAGTTGTTTTTTACATAATAGTTTGGTCAGTTGTACATATTCTAAACATAGCGATATTATTGTAAGTTTCTGACTTATAAACAGTATGTTATCGGTGTGCTCTATAAAATCGACTCGACGAGTGCCAGCAGAAATCTTCAAGACTCCAAGTACTTATCAGTGATAGTTAGACAGTAGCTGCTCACTGCCACCTTATCAGCCAACCGACTCAACGAATGAGCTGCTCTCAGTCACTGTGCCTGCCGACCGACTCTTCAAACTAATTATTTGTATTCCTAAATAATTAAGTGAAAATGTAAGTATAAAAACCAGCATTTTCCCTTTTCCACAAACTTCTGACCCTGCATAGTTAACCAAACATTTTTTAACTTTATGTATTTATTTCAGGTCAGACTCTGAGTACGAAACCTACCTACCAAGTGATGTGATGGAGCACAACACTAAGTTTAACCGGAAACCAACTCGACCAGTCCTTGGGAAACGAAAGTCAACAAAGCAAAATTTAATGCACCCAAGGTAAACTTTTACGATTTATTTACTTCATTATTTTGTCAATCAATTGCATAATATGACAGTCGCTTGATGCAAGCGACTACTATGCTGATGTCGCGGTTCAATGCCTGTTCGAGATTAATATGTGTGCATGAATGTGATTAATAGTAAAGGTTTTTATGTTTCTGTGTATATAACGTAGTATGTTTTTACTAACAACAGTATTTAATTGTAATGTATATCCGCTGTCTACTATTCATAGGACATGGTAGCGTTGTGTAGTAGGTATGTCTCGTCTTTCATTCATGTATATTGTAAGTGTTTTAAAGCAGGTTCAGGTGAATACTATAAATTAATTTGGGTGCGAATTAACAAGAGATCAATTTGTTTCAGTAAAACATCGAAATTTGACTTCGATATATTTGACATCAGCCGCAATCATAACAACGGGAGGGCAACAGCGAACAACGAAACCTCTTCTCTCCCGTCATACTTCGTGAACCGAGTGGCCAACGGCAGCGAGCGGCGAACGACAAGCACGAACGGCGAGTACTACGTCGACTGTAAAGTATACAAAACTGAGGACGCGCGCCTCACCGACTCGTTGGAGCTGTGGAAAAAGGCGTTGGCCCGCATCAAGCTCCAGACCGACGTCAATTCTACACAATGGCGTAAACTACAAGAGTTTATTGTATCGACTGATACTTTATTTCCCGAACTACCAACATATTACGAAAAATAATACATTGTTAATCATTATTATAAAACGGATATTATAATATTGCAATCTGTGCTCAATAAAAATAAATGAATCTCATTAGTGTTTCATTCAACCTACATACATGTACCTTCCACTATTGTGATAAGGTTGAAAATCTATTAAAGAAATTTGATAGATTCAAAGCGATGTTGAAATCGGTTCGCTGAGCGATCTGTGGGACAGAATGCTAAGAAACGAACGAACGAACAAATGAACGAGTCGAGTAGAGAGTCGAGTCGATTACCGATTATTGGGCGTTCTAGACCACTTTCGGCAGCGAGGCGTACTCGCCGAGCGATTGGCCGAAAGTGGTCTAGAATGCCCAATAATATACTACTCACGGGATCCCGCAGGAGTTAGTGTCTGATAACGGTCCGGCTTACGCATCTAAAGAGTTCGAAAAAATTTGTTCTGAGTGGGGCATTGAGCACACTACTAGTTCGCCAAACTATGCTCAATCAAATGGGCAAAGTGAAAGGAGTGTTCAAATAATAAAAAATATTTTGATAAAGTCAATAAACTCGGGGACAGACTTCTACTTAGGTCTGTTAAACTATCGAGCTACGTCAAGTAATGGAATCAGGTCGCCGTCAGAACTATTAATTGGGCGGCGACTGAATACTAGGTTACCAATGCACGTTGAAAAGTTGAAGCCAAGTCGAGATAATGAGATTGACTACAAGGAGATGTTACGTAAACAGCGTGCCGATAAGACGTATTATGATAGGGGAACAAAACCGCTACCGATGTTATCGGCCGGTCAACCGGTACTCGTCACTGACGATGGCAAACGCAAATCTGCACGAGTCGTAGGTCGCGCGGCACAGCCTCGCTCTTATTTTGTCGTAGATAATACAGGTAGGGCATTTAGGCGGAACCGGCGGCATCTGTTTAAGCTGCCAACCGATGGCAATGAAACTACTAGCCCTTCTCATGATCAGATGAGCGATGATGAGACTTGGAGTAGTCCCAAAAGTGATAGCGATAAGAGCCCTGGGATAAGCGATGTAGTAATCCCACCCATTTCACTACAAGGCTCACCAATTCAACGCATACGCAGACCGGCGGCTATACTAGCACGACAAAAAATTGAAAACTATTTACAAAAGTAATAAATTATAAGCCATCCTACCAACCTACAGAATGTATACCTAGTACGTATGTCCTTAATGTAGTTACTTAAACTTACCTAACATTCAACTGGAATGAGTATTACTGTGTGTACAGTATCTTTCTGTCTTACTTTACTTTGTAAATTAAACTACACTAGAATGTATAAATACTTACATAAGTACCAAAGTACCAACCAAGGTACAAATAGTTGTAATAATGTGGCATGTTATGGTTGAGTACAAACTTAAACAATTAGATTAAGAATAATTGTACCTAATCAGAAGTAAAAAAAAAAAGGAAAAGATGTCGTATACTATGTAGGTAGGTCAATGTCTTAACTTTGTAATAATAATTAGGTTGTGGGTATTTAATAAAAGTCAGTCTTGGTCAACCCGTCTTTCATTTACGACAGTTTAATACACCGTGTCGCAAGGTACGGTGCGCTAGCCGTACCGTACGTGACGGTGTTTAACTCATAAACATTAATAGGCTCACAGCTGTTATGACGCCAAGCAATCCGTTGCAACTGCCTATCTGAGGGATGAACAACTATTTGTCTATACATCTTTTCCACATCTGCAGACAAGACGTATTTGTGGAATCTGAAACGGAGAAGTATAGACAATAGATCGTCCTGTACAGTTGGTCCAACCATCTGTAGGTCATTAAAGGACACTCCGGTCACAGTAGGACAGCTTGCGTTGAAGACAACACGAAGCTTGGTCGTGCTGCTCGACTCACGTAAGATTCCGTGATGCGGAATAAAGTAACCTGAACACAAATTAGATTTATTAATTTTAGTCATAAGGCCAAGCGACTCATATTCTAACATAAAATCACGGTACATTTTTCCAAATTGAGACTTATTACTTAATCTACGCTCTAAAGAATTGAAACAGTGTGTAGCCTTCTTAAAAGAATCTCCTAGAACCGAAGGATCTTTCTTAAGGGGTATACGCACACAAAAACGACCATCAGACAATCGTGTCGTATTTTTTTACAAAATGATCCTCACATAACTTTTCTTCTGGCATATATGACTCAGAAGATTTCACACTTACTTCTTCTAACTGCCAAAACTTTGTTAAATTGGTTCTAAGTTTATCCCAATTACTATCATCATCGGACACAGCCTTAGAAAAATTACATTTTAACTCATTAGAAAATAATGAACAATATTGTGTAATTGGACCGGAAACTATCCATCCTAAACGGGTTTCATATAATATTGGCTTTCCGGTACCTAACTTTAATCTTTGTGATCCTAATAACTCCCAAAACAGTCCACAAACGAAAGTTAGGGAGTCCAGGCCCCGCCGAGTAGCCTGCCCCTTTCAACTGGTCCTTCTATCGCCGGATCGCTGTCTCAGCTTCAAGCCTACATCCACGAGGAAGACGAAGCCCAAGAAGCAGACGGGTTCCAGTCTTCACATCGCAAAAGAAGCTAAGAAGAAAGAAACAAGTACGCGCGAGTGTTGGCGGTTGGCTTGCTTACCACCGTCAATTACTTGGAAGCAATCATCACTACGTACGCGGCCACCTAACGGTGATAAAGGCCCCTGCAAACGTACGGAAGCACAGTGGACGAACTGACGACTCCATGCACCTCCCCAGGTGTAACAGTCAGACCCCGCCGGTGTACGGTGCGGTAACGCTCTGGGACCACGAGTTAGTACGCAACGACGAGTGCGGACATTCCTCCCGCATTCTGATGCACCCGTGAGCGCCCGTATCCTCTGCCGGGAGGTTCCCACCTTTCCTTTCCTCACACGTTCCCATTCCTGGTCCGGCATCACCGCGGTAGGGGTCCGGCCAGGCCGATAGGCAAGGTAGGTTCGTGAAGAAGATTCTAAAAGTGCAAAGTGAACCAGTGATAAAGTGTTAATTATAAGTAAATTGTTAGGATTAGGGCCCCCCTCGTGCGTAATGGAGAACGCGCGTGTGTTGCGCTCGGGCAAAACCACGCCTACCACAGACGCCACACCGGCGTCCGGTCAGACTACGTCAACCGAAACGAATACGTGGAGTAAGGGCACCGGCACAGAGGACACGACCGGTGAAAGCAGAACGCGTACTATCGATAGAATAGGCGAAAACAGGTCCGCGCAAGTTGAAGACACGAATGCACAGGTCAGGAGTGCGCCGGGCACGGTAGTCAACGTCCCCGTGGACAGAGCAAGCAGTAGGCTATCGATGTTAAAAGCCGAATTAGAGTTACACAATTCCGAACTGGCACGGGCTAGGGCAGCGTCCGCAGTTGCCATGAGTCGATTGGAAATAGCCAGGATCGAACTGGAAGATTCCAACGACGCGGAACAGCAGCCCATTGTCGAAAAGTCGCGTGTAGAGGGATGGATATCGGAACAACACGTAAAAAATAGGCTAACTTTAACAGATAGAGCTCAAAACCCGGGACAAGACACCCGGCCACCCGACACTGCTAGGCGACCCACGCGCTAGTAATGACGTGCCGCTGAATAAAAATAGCAGCAGCGACATGGCTATGCTGGCTAGCGCGATAGTACAGGCGGTAAATTCCGGTAGGTCAGACAACGCGGCACCTAAGTTCATCCGCGAACTGCCCCACTTTGACGGGGCTATTGCCGAGTGGATGGCATTCAGATCGGTGTTCAACGACACCTCAGAAATGTTCACAGACGTACAGAACGTAGCGCGATTGAAAAAACCGCTCAGAGGCGCAGCTCGCGAGACAGTTAGAGCGTTATTATTTACTGTTTCAGATCCGTACGAATTAATAGACACGTTAGAGAGGCGGTACGGTAGGCCAGAGCTACTCATTTTCTCGGAACTGGAAACAATCAAACGCATGCCTCGCATAACGGAAGACGGGCGCAATATAGGTAGTTTCGCGAGTAAAATATCAAATACAGTAGCGGCAATAAAATCACTCAATCAACCGCAATATCTGTATTCACCCGAGTTAGTTAGCCGAATCGTAGAAAAACTCAGTGTCATTCTAAAATATAAATGGTACGAATTCAAAGCCGAGCGCACCGGGGCGCCAGAGCTAGAGTTACTAGCCAGATTCCTGAACGTCATGGCGGAAATAAAAGAATAGAGCAGTGTGAGATATGTATTAAAGCGAAACAAACAAGATTACCATTTACTTCTGAAAGGAAAAGAGCAGAACGACCATTGCAAATCATTCATACGGACATATGTGGTCCATTTGATAAACTTACTCATGATGGAAATCGATATTTCATAACAATCTTGGACGATTACAGCCATATCACAAAAACATATCTACTGAAACATAAAAATGAAGCTTTTACAATATTAAAGGAGTATATTGAAGAAAAAGAGAGAGAAAAAAATGAAAAAGTATCATGCATAAGATGCGACAATGGAGGAGAATATAGAAGCAATGAACTGAAAACATGGTGTTCAAACAAAGGGATAAAACTAGACTATACTATACCATACACACCACAGTTGAACGGAAAGGCAGAACGGTTAAACCGCACTATACTTGAAAAAGTCAGAGCATTGCTATTTGACTCAAACATGAAAGATGAAATGTGGGGAGAATCTGTTTACTGTGCTACCTACCTACTCAATAGGCTGCCCAGTAAAACACTTAATAACAAAACTCCATATGAGATGTGGTATAAGATAAAACCAGATATTTCAAATATACAAGTATTCGGGTGTACGGTGTATGCTAAACAATTAGGACCAGTAAGAAAGTTAGATCCAAGAAGTAAAAGACTAACAATGATTGGATATGCAAATAATGGATACCGGCTACGGAACAATAAAAGAGAAGAGTAGAAATACAGAGGGACATAATATTATTCAATGAGAATAAAGAAGATAAAATAAAATCAAATGAGGAAAATAAAATAATACAAAGTATAATAAATACAGAAGAAGATATAATAAATACAGAAGAAGATATAATAATTACAGAAGAAAATATAATAAGTACAGGAGAAAATGTAATAAATATGGAAGAAGATATAATAAATACAGAAGAAGAAAACTTGAACTTAAGAAGACCAGTACAACATATAGAAGAGCAAAACATAGACATACCTAACACATAACTAGGTACAAGAAGAAGTAAAAGAACAACAAAAATACCAGAGAAGCTTAAGGATTATGTACTACTTACCTACAAAGAGGCTACCACAGGAGTAGAAAAAGAAAATTGGGAGAAGGCAATAGATTCAGAGAAGGAATCATTAAAGAAAAATAATACATGGAGTCTAATAGATATATCAGAGGCAGGCAGTAAGAAGATACTCACTAATAAATGGGTATTTCGAGTGAAAGACGACAGTACCTATAAAGCAAGACTGGTGGTAAGAGGATTTGAGCAGAGAGGTATAGACTTTGATGAAATATATAGCCCAGCGGTAAGTCGGTCAGCTCTTAAATCTCTATTTGCTATTGCAGCATCTAAAAATTCTGAAATTGTTTCTTTTGATGTTAAAACTGATTTTTGTAAGGCGAATTAGATGATGATATCTATATGTATATACCAGATGGTTATGATAAAGAACCTAACAAAATATGTAAATTGAATAAAGCTTTGTATGGGCTTAAACAAGCACCAATTACATGGAATAAGACTTTTACCAAGACAATGTTAAAACTAGGATTGATTCCTACTAAAACTGATAGATGTGTGTTCACTAATAAAAGTGTAATAATTGCTATATATGTAGACGATGGACTTGCTATTTCAACTAATAAAACAGAATTGGATAACATTCTGAATTGCCTAGAATTGCAATTTCAAATTAAAATATTCAAAAATTTTGTTGGTCTAGAAATTTGTAAATATGACACAGGTATTTCATTAAAACAAGAAACATATATTCAAAATTTACTTAAAAACTTTAACATGATAGATGCTAAACCCACTAGTATACCTTGTAACATTAATAAAGAAACTGATATACAGACAAACATGACATCACAGCAGATTAATTTTCCATATAGGGAATGTGTTGGTGGATTGTTATATTTATCAACAAGAACCAGACCAGATATAGCGGAAGCAGTAAAGAAAGCCAGTAGAAAAATAGAAAACCCTAGTCAGACAGATGTCGTAGCAGTAAAGAAAATTTTAAGATATTTAGCTGGAACTAGAGATAAAGGCATAAAGTACTTAAAAGGAGGAAATATTAATATGTTAAATGCTTATTGTGATTCAGATTATGCAAATGATGTAACAACTAGACGAAGTAGCACAGGTTTTGTTATAATTTTTTCTAATGGACCTATATCATGGTGTTCCAAACGTCAACCAATAGTCACTCTATCATCCACAGAAGCTGAATATATAGCTGCAGCCGATTGCTGTAAAGAAACATTGTATCTAAAATCATTACTTTGTGAATTACTTCATTGTAAAATTAACATCACTTTGAATATAAACAACCAGAGTTCTATACAATTAATAAAGACAGGATCATTCAATAAAAGATCAAAACACATAGATGTTAGATATTACTTCATTCATGAACATTTTATAAAAGGTAATATTATTGTTAACTATTGTCCTACAGATTAGCAAGTAGCTGATATTTTTACCAAACCGCTTGGTAAAATTAAATTTGAAGCTCACTGTAACAGATTAATACAGTAAAGAAATTTTAATAATATGTTATAATAAACTTAATACATAGTTCAAAGCATAAATGCTAAATAAATAAAACATTTGTACTGTAAAACTGAGGATTAATTTTAAGCTTACATACATAATAGGAAGTTAGTATTGTTAATTTTATTCTGAAGCCTATAATATGACAGAATATATATAGATAAGTACATATATGTAGAATCGGGATATCCAGAGAAAAACAATATTGCTCTTGAATAACTATTTTATTTTCACTTTTACTTGAAACACGTACATCGCCTTAGCATCGTAAAATCGCCATCTTTCTTTTTCCGGTCCCATTCATTCCATCTCTTTCACTCACACATCCATTCGTTTTGAAACAAGGTCTTTTAGTCACATCCATCCTCCATTCATCCTACAACTCGACCATCCTGCCGCTATTTCTGGCCTCAGAAATGATACAGTACTCACAAGGTCTTAGACCACATTGTTACAGTTCTACCAACTTAATAACACAATAATGCCGACAAGAACACAGTTTTACACATTGTTACAGGTTTATCATCTTATCTTGATAACAAAATTATACTAACAAAAATACAGTCTTACACATTGTTACAGTTTTATTATCATCTTATCTTGATAACAAAATTATACTAACAAAATACAGTCTTACACATATGTACAGTTGAATCATCTTATCTTGATAACGAAATTATACTAACAAAATACAGTCTTACACATTGTTACAGTTTAATCAATAAGGGTTCAGTCATTGGGCCATTTCTTCATGAAGTCTACTACAGTGGAGGTCTTACCTGGTCCTTCTGCAGTGAGATCCACCTTCTGTACATCATACCGGTCATTTCCTTTGACCTTAGTGATGCTTTAAGGTCCAAGATATTTAGGCTTAAGCTTCATTCCAGACCCAAACTGAGTTCGTTTGATTGCTACTAAGTCACCCTCTTTATACTTTTTACTTTCCTTACGCTTTCTGTTAAAATTTTGTATATTTTCTTTCTGCACCTGCAAGATATGCTCTTTCGCCTTTCGTCGGTTTTCTTCTCTATCTTGAACAAAGATATCTCTTCCCTCCTGCATAAGCAAGTCATAGATTTTAATGTCTTGTTTGACTTTCATAGCTGTTCCTATAAGCAGTTCAAATGGGGTGCAATTGATTCTTCTCTGCCAAGTACTATTTAATGCTCTTTGCACATGACTGACATGCTTGTACCAGTGGGTAGGGTCTTCAATGCATAGCTTCGTAAGGATTGATATTATGGTTCTGTGCATCCTTTCTACCTGCCCGTTTCCCCTAGGCACTCCTGTAGTAATCTTGACATGTTTGATTCCTTCTTCTTCACAATATTGTTGAAATTCTTGACTAGTGAATGCTGTTCCCCTGTCACTAATTTATTCTAGTGGGATTTCCAAAGTGCTGCTGGTGGATTCTCAACTTCTCAATGGTTTCCTTACTCGTAGTACTTCTTGTGGGAAATATCCATACAAACTTTGTAAATGCATCCTGTGACGTCCCAGTTCAGCGTCACAGGGGTAAGTAAAACAAATACTAGATTTCCATGTGATCGTGCCGCACGTCCGTCTAGGCCGACGCCTGAGTAACGAATGCCCGAATCTCCGTGCGCCACGATCTAGTTTATTTGTATCTATACGTCACATCTCTCCTTTTGTAACAAAATGACAATGATTGTATTATTTGTCGTGCACGGTTCGCGTTGGTAGATTCCATGGAGAAGAACCGGCAAGAAACTCCATGGTTACTCTTTTGAAATATTCGTTTTTTACAAAGTCATTTTACAGAGTACAATTAGGTAAATTATCATGATAGAACACATTACGTATCACAGGAAGACGTTAAATGAACGAACATGTCCAGAATTCAGATTTTATACAAATATGAGCATTTTGAATTTAAGTTACATTTTTCTAAAATCTAATCACTATATATGACCTAAACTCGCTTGTTTTTTTCGGACTCAGAATTAGTATCTTCGCACACTTTCCTTTGTCCCTCCACCCGTTTGAGGTGGATTATATTCCTTCTAAGTTCTTGTCCAGTTTCGTCATTTCTTATGCTATGGTGGCGCCATCTACAATTAGCTTTGACCGGCCTTCCCCATTCCTATCTCCATATCTGCGGCTTTCCTTTTCTGTCCTCATACTCTTTCCCCTTTTCTTTCATTATTTTATCTTTGTCCCTAAATTCTGAAATAAAAGGATTAGCATCTTTGCCTGTTAAGGATGGTATTTTATCTCTGAGATACTAACTGATGTACCAAGTCTGGAAAAATAGTTATTAGTTATGCAAGGCTGCAAAGTTGTTTTTTTTTTTTTTTTTTGCGCGAGCACTTGAATTGAAAACTGAGCGAGCGAAATACTCTAAGATTGAACCGCAAGCGAAGCAAGAAGTTCAAATATAGAATCCTGAGCGTAGCGAAGCTTTCAAAGGCTCGAGACGCAGAATAACTTTGCTGCCGAGTGCAACACACACCTTTTCACCTCACTAAGCGAGGAAATGTGGGGGCGGCTCACCTGTCAGTGTAGAAAATAATTGAATACAAGGCGTGTTCGAATTTTGAAAGACACTTTGCGCCCTAGCACGCAAAATGGAGTTTTGGGTCAGATTTTGAATGAGAAATAGAATCTTTCCGATCGTGTGAGGTGAAAAATCAATTTCGACATCTACCCAAGCCTGTGAGGGCAACTCACGACCCGCCATTGGCATTGGACGATACGGCGCAGATACCAAGATACAACCCTTGCAACATTTAACAAATTTTGCTGTAGACGCGCTTTCATCGCCACAATACCCGGATGCCCTTCATGAGCAGCTTGTAGCACCTGGTGACGCAATTTCATAGGTATAATTATTTTACTTCATCTCAACAAAAGGTCACCGTGGGTCCAGAGTTCTGTCTGGAATATTCTATAGTATTATCTTAAATTTTGGAATAGGTAGCGACTGGCCATAAAGTTCAAAAAGTCTTTCCCTACTTTTCCTAATACCTGTAGTTGCCCAGTCACTAGATATAAATTTCGGGCAACTATTCTTTGTTTTCTTTTTAAAATGTTTATTTAATTCTCTGTGAACTATTGAAAAGAAATATTCGTACAATTGGTTGGCATTCATTTCGTCTATATTAGGACTCATTCACATCACACTTAACTTGTTGTCTAAGGAACTATTAAATCTATATAATTTATTTGTCGTTATTGGTCTAAATTTAATCTGAACTTGTTGCTCAATTGTGCTACACCTAAAAGTTACCGTCTGTCCACTGTGATCAGATGGCAGACAATAACTATGGCTTTATCAAAATAATCACAACTGCAGAAAATATTATCAATACAAGTAGCAGACGTTGGAGTTACTCTAATAGGTTCTGCAAAGATATTGGTTAAATCGAAAGATTTAATAACCTAGGTACTACTATTACAATATTCTTCCAAAATAGTGATATTTAAATCACCACAAATAATTGCTGTTTTATTTCTTACTGAAAGCTTTGCCAGAAAATCTTCCATTCAAATAAGAGGGGGTCTATAAACACACTATTACATGCTTATCCAGCTCAACACAGTTCTATGCAATGTTCAACCGAGAGACCTACTATGTCATTACGTTGATTACATTTTAAATAATTGCTTATTAGTGTTAGGGAACCTCCACGTAGCATGGTTTTGCAATTAAAAACAACTAACAACACTGTAATTTTCATAATTAATGAGCATTTGATAGTCCTTCAATCAATGTTCAGTAAAACAGATAACAACAAAACTTGTTTTTTCGAGAAACATTTCGACTTATTTTGTACAATAACTCATTTTATTACTAATTAAACTACCAAACCCTCTACCTATATTGTCAGAAAACATTACTGACTGACACTCATCACGATTATAAGAAATAAAACTATTACTATTATTCTCAGGCTGTATGTCAATGTTTTGTACAATGTCAGGTATTACTTCCTGGCTGGTGATACAGTCCTGAGCCCTAACAGCTTGGAACGGGTCCTCCGTTGCCTCAAGCTGAAGGGAAACTGGACTGGATTCCCTCTGGCAGGAACCGAACACCGAGTGTTGCTAAGAGTCAGCAAGTCCACTTTGTTGCAAGAATATTATGCTCTATGATTTGATTTTTAGAGCTTTTATATTTATTTGTTAATAGATTTAAGTGACTGATTCAATACCTGTATTTCAGACTGTAAGTGCTGAGTATCCATTTCATAAATTTTTATACTATCTTCCAAGTTTATCTGATAGATACTTAATTTATTAACAAGAGAAACACGCTCCTTCCTTAATTGAATATTTTTTGTAAAGTAATTTTGTTGTTTCTTGTATTTTTTACATTTTTTTAATTATGTTATTAAGTCTTGCATATTTCTTTTTTTTTTTCATATTTTAAACGCTTCAAGAGGTGAAATACGAGACATTTTGGGTGACCTATACAACACCCTACTTTTTAGTACCAACCGACAAATCCAAATCAGTTTACTACTCTTTTTTTTTTGTTAGTACCAACTGACAAATTATGTCAGTTTACTACTTAAGTACATGAATGTAACATTATACTGTTACTTTTGTGATTCCATTCAGATTAAATTTTATTGTTAGTACCAACTGACAAATTATGTCAGATTACTACTTAGGTACCTATTTATGTAACACCATATTGTTACATTTGTGAATCTTTTGATTCACATTAAATTTTATTGTTAGTACCAACAGACAAATCATGCCAGTTTACTACTTAGAATTTCATTGATAGTATCAACTGACAAATCATGTCAGTTTACTACTTAGAATTTTATTGTTAGTACCAACTGACAAATCATGTCAGTTTACTACTTAGAATTTTATTGATAGTACCAACTGACAAATCATGTCAGTTTACTACTTAGAATTTTATTGTTAGTACCAACTGACAAATCATGCCAGTTTACTACTTAGAATTTTATTGTTAGTACCAACTGACAAATCATGTCAGTTTACTACTAAGAATTTTATTGATAGTACCAACTGACAAATCATGCCAGTTTACTACTTAGAATTTTATTGTTAGTACCAACTGACAAATCATGCCAGTTTACTACTTAGAATTTTATTGTTAGTACCAACTGACAAATCATGTCAGTTTACTACTTAGAATTTTATTGATAGTACCAACTGACAAATCATGTCAGTTTACTACTTAGAATTTTATTGATAGTACCAACTGACAAATCATATCAGTTTACTACTTAGATTTTTATTGTTAGTACCAACTGACAAATCATGTCAGTTTACTACTTAGAATTTTATTGATAGTACCAACTGACAAATCATGTCAGTTTACTACTTAGAATTTTATTGTTAGTACCAACTGACAAATCATGCCAGTTTACTACTTAGAATTTTATTGTTAGTACTAACTGACAAATATGTCAGTTTACTACTTAGAATTTTATTGATAGTACCAACTGACAAATCATATCAGTTTACTACTTAGAATTTTATTGTTAGTACCAACTGACAAATCATGTCAGTTTACTACTTAGAATTTTGTTGATAGTACCAACTGACAAATCATGTCAGTTTACTACTTAGAATTTTATTGATAGTACCAACTGACAAATCATATCAGTTTACTACTTAGAATTTTATTGTTAGTACCAACTGACAAATCATGTCAGTTTACTACTTAGAATTTTATTGATAGTACCAACTGACAAATCATGTCAGTTTACTACTTAGAATTTTATTGATAGTACCAACTGACAAATCATATCAGTTTACTACTTAGAATTTTATTGTTAGTACCAACTGACAAATCATGTCAGTTTACTACTTAGAATTTTATTGATAGTACCAACTGACAAATCATGCCAGTTTACTACTTAGAATTTTATTGTTAGTACCAACTGACAAATCATGTCAGTTTACTACTTAGAATTTTATTGATAGTACCAACTGACAAATCATGTCAGTTTACTACTTAGAATTTTATTGATAGTACCAACTGACAAATCATATCAGTTTACTACTTAGAATTTTATTGTTAGTACCAACTGACAAATCATGTCAGTTTACTACTTAGAATTTTATTGATAGTACCAACTGACAAATCATGCCAGTTTACTACTTAGAATTTTATTGTTAGTACCAACTGACAAATCATGTCAGTTTACTACTTAGAATTTTATTGATAGTACCAACTGACAAATCATATCAGTTTACTACTTAGAATTTTATTGTTAGTACCAACTGACAAATCATGTCAGTTTACTACTTAGAATTTTATTAATAGTACCAACTGACAAATCATGCCAGTTTACTACTTAGAATTATATTGTTAGTACCAACTGACAAATCATGTCAGTTTACTACTTAGAATTTTATTGATAGTATCAACTGACAACCCATGTCAGTTTACTACTATGATACTTAAATGTTACACTATTGTCACTTTTATGATTTTTTGTCACGTTTCGTTAGTACCAACTGACATTATCATGTCAGTTTACTACTCTAATACCACATTGTTACTATTGATTTCTTTGATTCACTTAAGTAGGTACCACCCAAATCTGTTTACTGCTTCTTATATAATTTCCACACAATTTGAAATCAAAATCTTGATAGTACCCACCGGAAAAATCGGTTGATACTAGCCAAGATAAATAAACTTTAGTTTCCAGGATACCACCCCGCAGACACTACTGAGTAGTATATATACGTCACTGAGTATAAATTCAGACTCCATGCGACAAATTACGTGGAATTCCCAATGGAATAGTCAACAACACTGCTCGACCCGGGAATTGAACCCGGGACACCAAGCTTAGCAGTTACGCTTGCAACTGCTAGACCGAGGCAGTCAAATCTAATATTATGATTAGGGTGGGTACCTTTTCCAATCTTAGAAATGTTAGTTGAAACAATTTTTTTTTTTTTTTTTTGTGTGGGTATTCTATTTAGTAGGACTTAACGCTTGTATAAACTTTGTTTACATGCGAGCAAATTATGTATTTAGATTGTGATAATTATAACAATGTAGGTAGTCCTACATTACCCGTATCTTGTTTTTATGTAATATTTTCAATTACATTTTAACAAAATAACGGTTTGTCTTTTACTTTTAGTGCTTAAAAGTAACAATCTCTTTAGTACCGGTTATCGATCAACCTACTACTGGAATTATTATGGAATAGGAATGAGGAATTAATCATTCTTTTGGAATGCGTATTACATGATTTAATAACATCTTCGTGCCCCGGGTACATTACAATTTGTATCTATATATATAAAAGCGAAAGGTCACTCACTCATAGGACACGAAATCTCGGAAACTACCAGTGGTAGGGGTTCAAAATTTTGCATAGGGTTTCTTTTTAGGACGTAGGCGCTCGCTAAGACGGGATTTTGCGAAACTCCACCCCTAAGGGGTTGTTTTTGGGGTTGACAGTTTGTATGAAACTTTGTTGCTACAATTACTAGGAGTTTTAAATTTTGCATGCGGATTATTTTTAGGAAGTAGGTGCTATTTATGAAAGGGGTTTTTCGAAATTCGACCCCTAAGGGGTTGTTTTTGGTGTTGATAGTTTGTTTGAAACTTCGTTATTATAAGTGCTAAGAGTCTCAAATTTTGCATGGGGGTTCGTTTTAGGACGTAGATGCTCACTAAGACGGAATATTGTGAAATTCAACCCCTAAGGGGTTGTTTTTGGGGTTGATAGATAAAGGTCTCAAACTTTGCATGGGGGTCCCTTTAAGGACGTAGGAGCTCACAAGGACGGGATGTTGCGAAATTCGACCCCTAAGGGGTTGTTTTTTGTGTTGATAGTCTGTATGAAACTTCGTTACTACGAGTGCTAGGAGTCTCAAATTTTGCATGGGGGTTTGTTTTAGGACGTAGATGCTCACTAAGACGGGATATTGTGAAATTCGACCCCTAAGGGGTTGTTTTTGGGGTTGATAGATAAAGGTCTCAAATTTTGCATGGGGGGTTCCTTTAAGGACGTAGGAGCTCACTAAGACGGGATGTTGCGAAATTCGACCTCTAAGGGGTTGTTTTTTTGTGTTAATAGTTTGTATGAAACTTCGCACTACAAGTGCTAGGAGTCTGTAATTTAGCATGGGCGTTCTTTTTGGGGATTTTGGTGCTTACTAAGACGGGATGCTGCGATATTCAATCCCTAAGGGGTTGTTTTTGGGGTTGACAATTTGTATGAAAGTACATTACTACAAGTGCTAGGAGTTTGAAATTTAGCAAGGGCGTTCAGTTTAGGACGTAGGTGCTCACTAAGACGGGATTTTGCGAAATTCGATCCCTAAGGGGTTGTTTTAAATGTTGAGTTTGAATGAAACTTCGTTACTACAAGTGCTAGGGTCTCAAATTTTGTATGGGTATTCTTTTAAGGATGTAGGTGCTCACTAAGATGGGATGTTGAAAATTCAAACCCAAAGGGGTTGTTTTTGGGGTTGATAGTTTGTATGTAAATACATTACTACGAGTGCTAGGAGTTTGAAATTTAACGTGGTGGTTCTTTTTAGGTCTGTTGGTGCTCACTAAGACGGGATGATGCGAATTTCGACCCCCAAGGGTTTGTTTTTGGGGTTGATATTTAGGAGTCTCAAATTTTGCATAGGGATTTCTTTTTGGGACGTAGGTACTTACTAAAACGGGATTTTGCGAAATTCGATCCCTAAGGGGTTGTTTTAGGAGTTGATAGTTTGTATGAAATAGTAGGTAAGAGTTTCGAATTTTGCTTTTAGGACGTAGGTGCTCACTAAAACGGCATTTTGCGAAATTCAATCACCGAGGGGTTGTTTTGGAGTTGACAGAATTTTTCATGGATATTGATTGAGATTTTCCAAAAATATCTCATAAAGATGGCCGGGAGTAAAAATTCAGAGACAAAGTTCGAAATTTGCGCGTACGAAGTCGCGGGCGAAATGCTAGTATATTATAATCATCGTACGGTCTACCAGATAAACAAAACAGAATGTAATGTATCTTAATCTAAAATAGGTAACTAATTAGGTATGCAAGGTTCATTTAAATGATCTGTTTTTTTTTTTTTTTTTTGCAATGTACCTGCGAGTTTACGCACATGTCTTATTCTTTCCTTCCCATAATAATTATTATGATAGATCAGGTACTTACCCTTAGACTCGTCGCCACTTGTGACGTCCCAGTTCAGCGTCACAGGGGTAAGTAAAACAAATACTAGATTTCCATGTGATCGTGCCGCACGTCCGTCTAGGCCGACGCCTGAGTAACGAATGCCCGAATCTCCGTGCGCCACGATCTAGTTTATTTGTATCTATACGTCACACATCCACAACTGTGAGTAGATGATTGTACATCTTCTTAGTCTCCGTCATTGGACCAAGGTGGTCAATGTGAATAGTATGTCGAGGTGTATCCTCTTTCTCTAAGAGGTGTAAAAATCCTTCTTGCTTGCCTTCTTTTCTGCTGCCAAGTATACATGGAATACAAGTGATGATAAAATCTTCTAAGTTCTTTGATAAATCTTTAATATAATAATCTTTATTTATAAGCTCTGTCATCTTCTTTTTACCAAAATGTCCATTTGAGTGCACCCTTTTTATGACCTCCATCTCCATGTTCTTAGGTACCACCAGTTTTCTTTCCAGGCCTTTGTACAGCAGACCGCCTTCCAAGTAGTAGTCGAGATAGGGTTTCTCAGAGAGTACCTCCATGATAGCTTTTAATCCTTCATCTTGCTCTTGTGCCTTCTTTATTTGCTCCTGTAAGTTATTAGTACTCACTCCTATGTATGGGTTGCGGCTCAATGCGTCTACATGTTTCATCCTTGTACCAGACCGGTGTTCAACCTGAAAATCAAATTCTTGTAATAACAATGACCACCTGGCAACTCTAGTTGAGAGATCTTTCTTTTGTAGTGTCATCTGAAAGGCTTGACAATCTGTCACAATTTTAAATGGAATGCCATAAAGATAGTGTCGAAACTTCTTTACACCTGCTATGATAGCAAGAGCTTCCAACTCGTAACTGGAATATTTCCTTTCTGCATCATTAGTCTTCCGGCTCATGTAATATACAGGATGTAGGCCACTGTCTTCGCACCACTGCATTAATACTGCTGCGTAAGCCATACTGGAGGCATCTGTGTGTAGTTCTGTACGTCTTTTTGGGTTGAATATCTTCAGTAACGGGCCGCTTCCTAACTTTTCTTTTAAAATATTAAATGCATACCTGTGTTCTTCTTCAAATGTAAAACTTTGATCCTTCTTTAACAAGTCAGTCAATGGACTAGCTATTTTAGCAAAATGAGGTATGTACTTCCTGAAATATGATGCTAGCCCCATAAAGCTTTGTAGTTGTTTCACTGTCTTGGGTTCAGGGAACTTCACAACCGCTTCAGTTTTCTCAGTGCAGGATTTGATTTCACCATCTTGCACAATGTGACCCAAATACTCAACTCTTGTCGTTAATACTTCACTCTTCTTCCAGTTTATCTCAAGTCCATAATCTGATGCTACTTGTAGTGCCTCTTGCAACCTCTCAACTGCTTCTTTATAGTCGTTTGCTGGAATTATGGCGTCATCAATGAATATAAGAATGTGACCTTTGGCTATAAGATCACGGAAAATTATTGGTATAAATCTTGTGAAGTACTTAGGACAAATTGACAATCCAAATGGTGCTCTGAGGAATTCAAATTGACCATGGTGTGTTACAAAAGAGGTATATCCAACTGAACTTTCTTCTATTCTCAAATGAAAGAATGCATCTTTTAAATCCAATTTACTGAACACTTTAGCCCCTGATAACTTGTCAATGTGATCTTCAATGACTGGAAGTGGAAATTCATCCTTGACCATCTTTTTATTGATCATTCGATAATCAACACATACCCTTGTGGATCCATCTTTCTTCTTTACAAGCACTAATGGACTCGCATATTCAGAAAAACTTGGCCTAACGATACCATCTCGTAACCATTCACTTACCTGTTTCTCTACTTCCCTCTGCTCAGCGAGTGACAACCTTCGTGGACGCTGTGCAACAGGAATATCATCTTTCAATATAATCTTCATTTCTATCGGAGCCTCCTTTATCCTCTTGGGTTGGTAGTTGTCAACCAAACTCTGAGCCATCTCTCGTATCTGTGGATCAGAGACATAACACACTGGTTCTAGAACCTCAGCAAGCATACACTGCAGCAAAACATCATTGTGGTGAGGCGTAACAGTGACTGAACCTTTATCAATAACAGCAGTAACATTTACTAAGAATGGTTGGCCTAAAATAACTTTATACGGCATTACTTCTTGTGGAACGATATAAAAACACACATCAAAACAATAACCATCAATTTCTATGTTTACATTGAACTTTCCCAGCGAAAACACGCTTGCAGAACCGAGTCCTGACAATGTGACTCTTACCTTTTCATAGGATGTTACATTCAACTCGAAAAACAAATTAGAAGCTATTAAATTTAAATCACTACCTGAATCTACAAGGCTATCAACATTTATTCCACTAATCTTAATGTTTTTAACTGATTTGTTTCTCGATAACTCTTTGTTTACACTTAACACCATCTCACTTTGACACTGACATGATTGACAGAAGTTTGACGTTAACACTGACTCGTTCACTCGTTCGTTCCTTCCTTGTTCACCTTCACCGTGGCCGCCATGTTTTCTTTCCGGATCCGCGACGCCATCGCCAAGTTCCGGCGAAATCTTCGTACACAACATGGCTGTACGAGAACTATGACCGCCGCCGCCATCTTTATGCTTACCTTGCGAATCAGTATTCGAAATTGGCTCCTTGCACTCTCGTCCAATATGACCGAACGAGTTGCATCGGAAGCATTTTACACCTTACTTCCACGCGTTGGCGACGTGATCTGTCTCACCACACTTAAAACATCGGCGACTCGACTTTTCCGAATGACTTTTTTTTTCTAGGTCCTGCTTTTGCTGCTTCGTCGTATCATCTTGTCTTTTCTTATTTTTACTCTTCATGGTTTCGTAGATGACGATTCTTTCTTTTAACACTGAGTATGTGGTCGCGCCATACAGGATTGTTTTATTTGACTCATAATCTTGTATCCCGTCTATGATGTATTGGATGGCCACATAATCCGGGAATTTCGCACGCTTACCCAGTTCCTTCATCGTTAACATGTACTCGTAGTATGTTTCAGTGCTTTTCTTTTTGCGGGACGCCATGAGCTCGTGCATTTCTTTGCTGTTGACGGTTTCCGGGAATTCTTTGAGTAACGCTGTCCGTAACTCTTCGTAACTTTTGAAAGCTTTTTCCGATTTGAGCCATAATTCTGCTGTGCCCGTTAATGACCTTCTTGCAATACTGAGTTTCTGCTGCGCCGTTCACCCGAATATTTCTGCGTTGTCTTCTATGTCCTGCGCCCATTTTGTCGACGAGTACGTCTTGTCGACACCGTTATATTTTGGGATTATATCAGCGTAGTTGTATGTTGGAACGGGGTTCTTCTCATCGGACATCGTCGTCATCGTATTTTAAAACCAACTTTGAATCTTCGTTGCAACTTCGTCGTCGTAAACTTTCCGCCCGGCGCACGTGGTCGCGGCTCACCTTACCGCTATGCACCGTACACAACAGAATCTTCGTATTTATTGTTTTTCTGGATTCCGGACGAGCCCCCAAGTTGTAGAATCGGGATATCCAGAGAAAAACAATATTGCTCTTGAATAACTATTTTATTTTCACTTTTACTTGAAACACGTACATCGCCTTAGCATCGTAAAATCGCCATCTTTCTTTTTCCGGTCCCATTCATTCCATCTCTTTCACTCACACATCCATTCGTTTTGAAACAAGGTCTTTTAGTCACATTCATCCTCCATTCATCCTACATATATAAATATATAACATACAGAAATATGTAATAAATTAACATAAGCATTTTAAAATATACTTTCATTTATGAATGTTATGTATTAATAATTAAAAGGTTTTGTTTACTTATATGTCTGAATATAAAATATATATGTCGAAGGATAACCGTCTCCATCGTCATTATTGGCACACAACGTAGGTCCTCTTTGCTGTGGGCGTCATCGGTGGGTAGTGTTGGATAAAGAAAGCAGTGTTTTACACTTGACAATCATCTTGGTTTATTTTTCCTATTTAGCACTAATGAACACTGCACTATAACTGTACTTAAAAAATGTAGGTATACGTATCTCAGATCGCGGGATGGTTTTAGCGATCCGCTCGCGCCGGCTGCCAACAGTGAAGTGCCGTTGACCGTCTCTAGCGCGCCTCACACTAACTCCATCGAGCGCCACCGGATGGCGCTGGCGTTCCGAATACGTCTCGATTCCGACACGGCCATCCTGCTTGCACACGTCCTCGTGTGATCTTCTTCTTCTTCATCCTCTTTTTATCATCTTGGTGTAGGCCTCCTTCAACTCTTTCCACTCGTCCTCGTGTGATAATCACTCTGAAACACAAAATAGTCCACGACAGAACACTGTTCCACTCGGTCATTCCTGACCAAACTCTAGATTCAGTTCTTCAGTGAAAATAAGGAAATTTCAGAACTCTACTGTATCATTAAAACCAATACTCTTTAAACTAATCAAACACTGGGAACAGGTAATTGAAAATACAACAATCACTACCCTAGGCCACTAACAGCTACCCTAGGCCTCTAACAACTACTCTAGGTCACTAACGACTACCCTAGGCCACTCACAACTACTCTAGGCCTCTACCAACTACCCTAGGTCACTAACAACTACCCTAGGCCAGTAAGAACTGCCCTAGGCTACTAACAACTTCCCTAGACCACAAACACCTGCCCTAGGCCATGTACCACAGTCGTTCGCATCAACTTTCACAACAGACTCTATTGCAAAAAAACCGGCCAAGTGCGAGTTGGACTCGCGTGAAGAGGGTTCCGTACGATGTTACCTATCACGTTTTTTTTTTCAATCTGACCCAAATTGGTACGCACAATAAATATTGAGTGATTTACCATGTTATTTTAATATCATGGACTTCTTATAGGTTTTCCTATAATCTATAAGTAGAAAACTAATTTCTGTATTTTTTTTTAAAATTAGGTTCAGTAGTTTCGGAGATAAGGGGGAATGGTCAAATTTCGTCTATTTTCTTGAATAACTTGGAAAATATTTATTTTAAAATTACAAAAAAAATATATTTAAGATTGTCTCAACAAGACCTTTCATTTGATATGTCACACGATGCAGTTTTCAATTTTTTTTTAAATTTTCCCCTTCCCCCCCCAAAAATTACCTCCCATATACAGATATGGACTTCTTATAGGTTTTCCTATAATCTATAAGTAGAAAACTAATTCCTGTATTTTTTTCAAAGTTTTAGGTTCAGTAGTTTCGGAGATAAGGGGGGGGGAATGGTCAAGCGTCGTCTATTTTTTTTGAATAACTTGGAAACCATTTATTTTAAAATTACAAAAAAAACACTTTTAAGTTTGTCTTAACAATACCTTTCATTTCATATGTCACACGATGCAGTTTTCAAATATTTTTTTTAAATTTTCCCCTTCCCCCCCCAAAAATTACCTCCCATATACAGATATGGACTTCTTATAGGTTTTCCTATAATCTATAAGTAGAAAACTAATTCCTGAATTTTTTTCAAAGTTTTAGGTTCAGTAGTTTCGGAGATAAGGGGGGGGGAATGGTCAAATTTCGTCTATTTTCTTGAATTACTTGGAAACTATTTATTTTAATTTTACAATAAAAATATAATTCGACTGTGAACTGGCAACCGGTACTATCTCAATTTTGACAACTTTACAGGATGAAGAAAAAACATGTTAGCATCATATAGACGGCATTTGGTTTGTTAAATAAAAATACGTAGTTTTTTAATATGTTTATTGCACATGTTATTATAAACAAAAGTAACATTATAATGCTTCCTTCCAATTTAAAATTGAGATAAGACAAATGCTCGCATTCACTGCGCGTTCAAGATAGTACAAGTTGAATGAAGTCAATTCTGGCGTCAAATTTAAATGTATTTGAGTTAGGATTTCTTGCAACGATGTGGAGTATTAAATAGTATAAAATGGCATTAAAAAGTGAAATCATCAAAAAATTGAGATAGGACCGGTTGCCAGTTCACAGACGATATTTAAGATTGTCTCAACAAGACCTTTCATTTGGTATGTCACACGATGCAGTTTTCAAAACTTTTTTTTTAATTTTCCCCTTCCCCCCCAAAAATTACCTCCCATATACAGATACGGACTTCTTATAGGTTTTCCTATAATTTATAAGTAGATAACTAATTACTGTATTTTTTTCATAATTTTAAGTTCAGTAGTTTCGGAGATAAGGGGGGAGGGGGAATGGTCAAATTTCGTCTATTTTCTTGAATAACTTGGAAACTATTTATTTTAAAATCACAAAAAAATACATTTATGATTGTCTCAACAAGACATTTCATTTGATATGTCACACGACGCAGTTTTCAAAACTTTTTTTTTTTCATTTTCCCCTTCCCCCCAAAAATTATCTCCCACATACAGATTTCATCTATTCACGTCACACCTCTGTGCTTGGGTCACAGGAATTGATATGTGTACCAAATTTCAACCCAACCGGTCTAGTAGATTCGGAGATAATTGACTGTAAGCGACAGACAGACGGACACACGAGTGATCCTATAAGGGTTCCGTTTTTGTATTCGGACGTACGGAACCCTAAAAAACCAGCCAAGTGCGAGTTGGACTCGCGTGAAGAGGGTTCCGTACGATGTTACCTATCACGTTTTTTTTTAATCTGACCCAAATTGGTACGCACAATATTGAGTGATTTACCATGTTATTTTAATATCATGGACTTCTTATAGCGAAAATTACCTCCCATATACAGATATGGACTTCTTATAGGTTTTCCTATAATCTATAAGTAGAAAACTAAATTCTATATTTAAAAAAAAAATAGGTTCAGTAGTTTCGGAGATAAGGGGGGGGGGGGGGAATGGTCAAATTTCGTCTATTTTCTTGAATAACTTGGAAACTATTAATTTTAAAATTACAAAAAAAATATATTTAAGATTGTCTCAACAAGACCTTTCATTTAATATGTCACACGATGTAGTTTTCAATTTTTTTTTTAATTTTCCCCTTCCCCCCCAAAAATTACCTCCCATATACAGATAGGGATTTCTTATAGGTTATCCTATAATCTATAAGTAGAAAACTAACTCCTGTATTTTTTTCAAAATTTTAGGTTCAGTAGTTTCGGAGATAAGGGGGGGGGAATCGTCAAGCTTCGTCTATTTTTTTTTTAATAACTTGGAAACCATTTATTTTAAAATTACAAAAAAAACACTTTTAAGTTTGTCTTAACAATACCTTTCATTTGATATGTCACACGATGCACTTTTCAAATATTTTTTTAAAATTTTCCCCTTCCCCCCCCAAAAATTACCTCTCATATACAGATATGGACTTCTTATAGGTTATCCTATAATCTATAAGTAGAAAACTAATTCCTGTATTTTTTTCAAAATTTTAGGTTCAGTAGTTTCGGAGATAAGGGGGGGGGAATGGTCAAGCTTCGTCTATTTTTTTTTAATAACTTGGAAACCATTTATTTTAAATTTACAAAAAAAATACCTTTAAGTTTGTCTCAACAATACCTTTCATTTGATATGTCACACGATGCAGTTTTCAATTTTTTTTTTAAATTTTCCGCTTCCCCCCCCCCCAAAAATTACCTCCCATATACAGATATGGACTTCTTATAGGTTATCCTATAATCTATAAGTAGAAAACTAATTTCTGTATTTTTTTCAAAATTTTAGGTTCAGTAGTTTCAGAGATAAGGGGGGGGGAATGGTAAAATTTCGTCTATTTTCTTGAATAACTTGGAAAATATTTATTTTAAAATAACAATAAAAATATATTTAAGATTGTCTCAACAAGACCTTTCATTTGGTATGTCACACGATGCAGATTTCAAATATTTTTTTTTAATTTTCCCCTTCCCCCCCAAAAATTACCTCCCATATACAGATATGGACTTCTTATAGGTTATCCTATAATTTATAAGTAGAAAACTAATTTCTGTATTTTTTTCAAAATTTTAGGTTCAGTAGTTTCGGAGATAAGAGGGGAGGGGGAATGGTCAAATTTCGTTTATTTTCTTGAATAACTTGGAAACTATTTATTTTAAAATTACAAAAAAAAATACATTTAAGATTGTCTCAACAAGACATTTCATTTGATATGTCACACGATGCAGTTTTCAAAACTTTTTTTTTCATTTTCCCCTTCCTCCCCCCAAAAATTACCTCCCACATACAGATTTCATCTATTCACGTCACACCTCTGTGCTTGGGTCACAAGAATTGATATGTGTACCAAATTTCAACCCAATCGGTTCAGTAGATTCGGAGATAATTGACTGTAAGCGACAGACAGACGGACACACGAGTGATCCTATATGGGTTCCGTTTTTGTATTCGGACGTACGGAACCCTAAAAACGAAAAACTACCAATTTTCCAGTAACATTCGATTTTCGAGTAAAACCTCTAACGCCACGGCTCTCTAGCCGACCAGCAATCACATTGCTTTCACACATCCACGCATGGATCAAACTTCTGTGCGCATCCACCACGTGGATCGCCCGTGTGCATCACCCGCTGACTACACACTATGGTCTCTCAAGACCCCAATCTCCACCAGGGTTAAACGCCTATCGCTTACCCACGGTCTACTTGAGTTGCCTCAACAGATACCGATTTCTACGGGCTACGACTACGTAATAACCACTGGTGACAACGCACTATGGTCTCTCAAGACCCCGACCTCCGCCAGTGCCATCCGCACACCGCGTATCCATGGACACCAGAATGTCAATAAGTTACGGACTACGGCTACGAAATAGCTACTGGTACGGTCGAAAACAATACGGCCTATAGACCGCTTTACTCGACCTCTCACCACAACTTAATCAGAATCTATGGTAACTTCGACTGTTACATGACCCGTTGGCATGTTTGTAGGTACACTTAGAATTCAAGGGTTTCAATGTCTAACGGTCACCATACAAAATCTCTATCACTCTAAACGAACCGTTGAACTTTGCATCTAACTAAGACTGATTTCGTTCATTTTCTAATAACACAAAATCTTGCAATTAGCGTTTTTTTTTGCCTTTGTTTTGCCAAATCGGGCTTTATCATATTCCCTACACTATAATGAAAAACTCAGAAAATTCTTTAAGCGTTTGCAAAAGCCTAAACTTGTCATTGCTCGTTATATCCGTCGCGTTAACAGTTAAATCCGATTGAAATGCGTTTTCACTAATAAGACTCGCTGAATTTACACAAAGGACTTTTCGTTAACGAAAGCTCAGTTGCCATGGAAACATGTCGGCATGTTTACAGAAAAACCCCTGAATTATTCGCGACCTCACTTTGCTAATAATTGTCGGGCAAAACACGTAACAAAATTTCAAGAGGATGATCACCCGTTAATCACTGCACAACATAAAATCTGTTCTGGACTGAATACTCGTGTCTGACCTGTACCAGTCACAGCAACAACATTACAAACACGTTTACCATAAAATTTCGATGCAAAACTTTCTTTTACCAACGAGCATTCAGCACCAGAATCGTAAGTAAAAATGAAACAATTCACCTGTTTTGTAACCTGCCTGATGGTGGTTGCACAACTCAGACATCGACGCGTCGCGCCGTGCCGTTGACTGGTCCGCTGCCGCTGCCGCCACCACTACTCGTACAGCGCACGGCTATGTGACCTGGCTAGCCACATTTGAAGCACACCAAGGTCTTCAATGCCGGCTGCTGCGTCACTTGGCTCGATGATGCTGTAGGTTTTACAGGTCTTCCTTCTGCACTCAATACGCTTATGACCGTTTTACCGCAGTTATAACGCTTAATCGACGTTATTTTTCCTCGCTTGGTATCACTTGTATTCGATGATTCCCAGATGGTGTTCATTTTTCGCATCAGATATGAAACGACTGGCGAACGCGGGCAATGTTTCTTTATCACTTGGTTTTTTGCCACACATTTTTTTTTTAATGAGGGTACCCGCCAATGCGAAATAAATCGTGTTGTAAAAAGTACCTTTAATTCCTTCGTAGGCTATTTGGGATAGCCAGGTTGATGCTTCACCTTTTATTGCCTTGCTGACAGCCAGAACAAGTCTACCGCCGCTTGGTGGATTCTCGAAAAAAAACACAAAACTGCCGTTGCGCACCATGATTTTGCTGAGGTACCTTCTTTTTCGGGATTGAATGCGGGTAGTTCTTCACAGTACGCTGGCTTCGATTCTTTTTTTTTTTCCAACACGTATCCCAATTCTGATGTCGAAGGATAACCGTCTCCATCGTCATTATTGGCACACAATGTAGGTCCTCTTTGCTGTGGGCGTCATCGGTGGGTAGTGTTGGATAAAGAAAGCAGTGTTTTACACTTGACAATCATCTTGGTTTATTTTTCCTATTTAGCACTAATGAACACTGCACTATAACTGTACTTAAAAAATGTAGGTATACGTATCTCAGATCGCGGGATGGTTTTAGCGATCCGCTCGCGCCGGCTGCCAACAGTGAAGTGCCGTTGACCGTCTCTAGCGCGCCTCACACTAACTCCATCGAGCGCCACCGGATGGCGCTGGCGTTCCGAATACGTCTCGATTCCGACATATATATTACATACATAATTTTGTACTTTAGTTAGTAATATAAGTAAGAAAAATAAAATAGTAATTGCAGATTATTTGTTATGTAAAATGTAGTGCAGAATCTTGCCATAATACACTACTAAGTATTAATTATTTTTCAAAATTGTTAAATAATTGAATTTTAAAAAATAGGAGAAGGTGTTAACATTTTTGTATCTGTGGTGGCAACATTCTGAACAACACCTTAAAAAGATGGCTATTAAGAAATACACAGGTTTACATTGCATTATAAAATCCGATGTTATCTCTTAAATCCTGGACCATCCTACAAAAACTATCTCGTAACTTCTATTTATACAAAAATCCAAAAAACCAAAATCCATTAATATCATCCATAGGTAAACTTAAACCCAAAAACTTATCGTATGCAAACACATACAATCGATATCGCTTACCCCATCACTATTTCTTGAATGAATAACTATATCTACCTACCACCGGACCGGCCGCGCTGCTCCCACCTGGCCGCTATACGAACTATTCGGTGTGAATATCACACAAAGTACCCACTATTGAGAATAATTTCATTATAATTTATTTGCCACAATTTAACACTAGAGTGCACGCGCGCTCTACTATAGGCCTGTCTCACTCCGCGGTGTAGGCATAAAACTGCTAGTAGTTGCGGGGCCATTTTGTCCTGGCCCATTCACTACGGCTGCCACGCGCCACCCGTTCCGCACGCGCTCCGTCTCCTTTATATTTTTGTTACGTTACGTGTAGTTACGCACAAGTTTCTTGCTTTTGGTGCTTTTGGGAAATTAATAACACAATATTATTATGAAGAAAAAAAAATGTACATATTTAATAATGATCAACAAAATTATCTACCTGCTTATGAAGTATGGGCTTTTTTTTTTTTTTGCGTGGTAAAATCATCAAATGAGTCCTCCCACCCCGGGCAGGGCGGGAGGGACTGTCAGACTTGTACTGACTAAAATCCACGGTGTCCTTCAATAGCCCTTTATGTTCCGGGGTCACGGTAATGAGATAAGTCCCGCGACCCCGGCAGGCTTTGGCCCTCTAGAGAGGGGGCCCCGTCATTATGCTGACGCTCTTTGAGGCGCGCGTGGAACACAACGCGCCGTTGACCCGGGCATGGTCCATGGTCGGGCAGCGAGTTGCCCTTTACTCGCCGCCCGCATGCCCGCGCCTACGGTGGCCGGAGATCGTCTTGCGACGTCCGTCGCCGTGGGCGTCCACCACTGCGGGTGGGGCGGAGGGAGGACACTGTCCTCTCTCTCACGCGGCCCGCCTCCTCCTTCGCGAGCATGACTGCTTCGCAGAAGGAGGCGACCGCTTCCCACTCCGTCTCGCCCCGCAGCATGGCCGCGACCAATGCCGGGCGCGAGAGGTCTCCGCCTATCGCCGCCGTGAGGACACGTCGGTGCTCTGCCCAAGCGGGGCAGTCTTGCACCGTATGCTCTACTGTGTCCTCCGGGCGATCTTCGCAGTGGTGACACCCAGGCGTTTCCTCCTTTCTCCTCAGACACAGGTACCTCCCGAAACTTCCGTGTCCGGTGAGGACCTGCGTCATGCGGTAGGTTAGGACGCCGTGACTCCTATCCAGCCACTCCTCAAAGAGGGGTCTTACTGCCGCGATTGCGGCGTGCCCGATGAAGTATGGGCTTAACTGATCATGATTAGGTAGGTTACAAGTTTGGAAATGAGGCGAGATACTAGGGGGGGGGGGGTAAGCCTACTAGACGACCAAGATAAAAAGACGAATATCAAACCTGACATCACTCTCACTCACCTTAAGCTAAATACTAAGAATTAAGATTGGTAGAAAGTTGAAAGATGTTTGCGTCGTTATTTAAGCACGTTCAAACTCAGAAAATGGCCACACTACGCATTCAAGGTCAGCGATCGTAATTCGGTTACTAGGTTGAGTGCAAAATGATAAGGACTGGCTATTTTGTCATAGACGATAACAATCTTTTAAATATTATTCTATTTTTTTGTAAGATGTAATTTTCAAAAATATAACAATAATATGTAGAAAAGATAATATTATTATAAATACATATTATTCCTCACGTAAGGTGCCGTAGGTACCTACTATTAACATTCTGTGCTAACAATCGATAATGTATTGTAGCGTTATAGTCGATTCACTTAAATCAACTAAACGCACCTCACTAATTACGTGTCACATCCCTAAATCTTGCACGTATAAACGTCATCTCGAACCTTCGATGGCTCGGCTATAAAAGGTCTCGCACTTCATTTCGGGGCCTTTCCATCGCCTGCTCGAAGCTGCTAACATACTATTAAAAATCAACCCCGAGATATACGGGTAAGTGAGTGCTCACGGTGATTGATTTATTATTAGCTGTGTCCTGTCAGATCGCATTCTATGTATTTCTTTCTGTCTGCGCGATCTGGCAGCAATCCTATTTTATTGTCTTAGCGTCATAACTATCATCGTATGTAAATTCACCTTTGTCTTCATCACTGCATCACTATGTAAATGCGTGTGCATGCTTCACCATTCTTCACTATGCTTGCCTCGCCACGCTGCGCCTAGCTGCTCGCTTAAATCGCCTGGCCACGCGGCGAGGAACCTTCGTCAATGCCTGAGGCATGTGCACGCATACCTAACCTCTAATTGTAAGCCATTACGATGAGTGAGTCTTCCTGCATCCACCTTGCTTTGGGCTTACGACTGGGAGACGCACGCATCGACGAGGGCTTGCAGGATTCTGGCTCGATGCTTACGGACGCACCGCTCCACGCTGATTCCAGGGTTCCAGTCTTGGGCTGCGCTTTCTACATCCAATCTACGGCTACACCCGATTGTCAGACGTCCTGCTGTCTCCCCACCTACCGTGGGAGAGAGACGTCTGACTCGCGAGCTGCGCGGCCACTACCTACCGCCGTCTACTCCCACGTGGTCGTGGTGTAGCGACCCACGCTGCCACGCGCAGGCCCCTTGCCTCTGCAGGCACGGTGCCAAGCCTAAGGCGCTACCTGCTGCCCGCCGCCAGTTCCGGCCATCCACGCGGCGCGTGAGTGCCGAGACCTCACGCCTGCCGCGTGTCGAGGCCCCTGCCTGAACGGGCCACGTCCCAGCGCCAGGCACTGCCTGCCTGTCTACCTGCCTGCCTACTGCCTGCCCACTGCCTGCAGGCCTGCCCGGCGCACGCGGCTACCACGTGCGCGTGCGCGCTCCCAGCCCTGCATCGGCCACGTGTGCCTAAGCCCAGGGCAGTAGCACTCTTTCTACCGTGACCAGTGACAGTGCCTAGAGACCTTAAGCTAATTACTAGAACCTACGACCCTAATAAATCTGTGTCTCGTGTCTTCGCAAATAAATGTGTAAGTGATACTTTGGTTTCATTCCTATATACCTAGAAACCCACTTGCCACAGTATGTAGTAATCGATGACGAAACCAAAAAGATATAGGCTGATAATAAATACAAAATTCCTTGAGGAACATAGGTATTTATGGTAATAATGTAATTTAACAAATGCATAAAATACGCATAGGTGCCTATTTGTGCCTAAACTCGCAAGTCGCAACCCTATTGAGGTTGACCCATAGTAACCTTTTAATGTCGTTGGCGTCAGATAAACCAAAATAAACTCTCGGGCGTAACCATTCAGTACATTTTTGCTTGCGCACGGGAAGTTTAGGCTATTATAAAAGTAGGTGGGCGGTACGGCTGCCAGTTAAAATGTACTTTATTCTCTCGCACATAGATTTTACATTTGTTTAATTTTTTTTGGGAGTATGACTTCTGTACCTATAGTACTATTAAGTGTTCTGTGGTAGAACGCACTTACTTATTTTAGCGCCATTCATTCATTCTCACACCTGACCCCCCGCGCTCCTAGATAAGCCTCGTCGACAAAATCGCGGAACGGATTAGTACGGCGCCCACTTGCAGCGTAAGCGCACGTTCTTGTAATTACGTGTCAAAGTTCGTCTTCTACTATAGTAGTACGTGCGAGTATTGGCGTAATAAAACCGAATGTAAGTAAACATTTTCTTTTTTGACTTTTTTAATCCATTTTGTATAAAAATTGAATGTTTATGTTTTAATAAATGAACAATATATATAGTTATTGCTATTTAATATGTTATGGTGTTTTGATATTTATTATTACTTTGTTTCAAAAAATGACCCAGTCATGGAATCTCGCGTGACTCAGTGGTTGCATGAAGAATTTGAGGACGAGGAAGTGATTCAAAGTGAATCGGATGGTGGGGAAGAAGAAGTACAACCGATGGAGCAGGAAGACAGGCATCAGGTACAGGAAGCTGTAAGCGAAGACCAAGCATCATCGTCTGAAGATGACATGCCTCTTTCTGAGCTCGCTCAAAACAATACACGCGACGACATTTATGTATCTAGAAATGGAACACGCTGGAGTAAAACATGTCCTTCTGCAACCCGGGTAAGATCTCAAAATATCCGATTTAGACCTCCAGGGCCAAAGGGTGCTGCAAGAAATGCCAAAACGCCGTTATCTTGTTTCAATCTATTTTTTGATGAAAGTATTTTTGAAAACTTAGTTACTTGCACGAATATTTACATAGATAAGATACAGAACCAGTACCAGAGAGAGAGAGATGCAAAGATAACTGATTTAGTTGAAATGAAGGCGCTAATTGGATTGTTGCTAGGCATTGGAGTCTCGCATTCGGGTCGTCGTAATCTCAATGACTTCTGGGACAATTCCAAAGGTACAGGGCTGCAGCTTGTGTACTGTACAAAGTCAATAAACCGATTCAGGTTTCTTTTACGTGTCCTTCGATTTGACGATGTAAATGACAGAGATGAACGACGTCGCCTTGATAAACTGGCACCCATTCGAACAATCACTCAAAAAATGGTGAAGAATTGCCGCGATAATTTTACTCCCAGCGATTATCTTACGCTGGATGAACAACTTGTAGGATTTAGGGGACGTTGTGGATTCATCGTGTATATCCCAAACAAACCTGATAAGTTTGGTATAAAAATATACATGGTGGTTGATACAAAGTTCCCTTACGTTTACAACTTTGAGGTTTACGCCGGAGCTCAGCCAGAAGGGCCATTTCAACAATCCAACAAAGTAAACGATGTTGTTC